>CM041729.1:1545000-2145000 GCA_023373845.1 Nibea coibor
CACTTCCTGTATATCTCACGTCCTCAAACTCTTCTGCTGACTCTGACAGTCGACTTAAAAACAGGATGGATGATGAACAGGCGACACACACACACTCACGCCAACTCACACACACACACACACAGTTGAACCAGGATATGCATGACCTTTGACAACACCACCACCTACAGTCCAGACTATGAACAGCAACAAGATTCATTCATTAAAAGTCACAAATAGAGATCACCATCCTTCACGTGAAGCTAGGTGGAAATAAAGGAGACCTTTCTCATGTACATGGAGGTATTCACCGTTAATATGATGAAAGCTGAAATCTGCCAACAAAGTTTGTTTGGACTTTGTTTGTGGATTTGTTCCTCTAACTGTCTCTTTCACTGAGGTAGTCCCAACAATAGAAAGATTTGAGTTTCCCTGAATTGAAACAATTAAAGCAACATTGTGTAACATTTCTTATAAACTATAAACCATGTGATGATTTAATATCTGTTAGAAAAGTTGCGCAATGACGCTTTAAGTCACTGTTTCTTGGCAGATTTTGAGTGCACAGAAAAAGATGCAGAGATAACCGCGGTGCTATAATCTGCAGGTTTGGATCGATCCAAGTTTTTGACCGTGAAATGTCAGTAATGGACCGGGTTGACACGTAGGCATTCATGGACATGATAAGTCATGTCAAAATAAGAAACGCTCTGTTCTGTGTTCTCACGTGGCTGTTCAACGAAGAGAACACAGAAATGAAACGCCCAACACCAAACAAACTCAAATGACTTAGTACTCTCCAAAGAAAGTCATAATTACTTCAAATACTTTTTCTAAATGGACTTTAAGGTTGGATTTGTTTCGTCAACTTCAGTTTTCCAGGTGCTGAACAAACTTTTAAGTCAACCTGGGCGAGAAAACCTTCAAGATTAAAGATCGCAAGCTTTTAAACTGCTGCTTCCTCATGTCCCGCTGAATGCAATCATATGTCATTAACTTACCCTACTGGACTGTAATTTACTTGTTATCTCATAACCGCACGATTATCTAACTGCGACCTCTCTGCTCTATTAGATATAAACTTTGATTTGCACTTTGAGCTTGAACCATAATCCATGAACTCTCAGGACGTTTTATTAATCAAACACACAAACAAACAACTTAAACGTGTTGCCAAATACTGAAGACTGAGAAAAACAAGTTAACAGAGTTCTGAGCAGCTGGTTTTCATGCTCGATGGCACGTTACCGCACTTGGCTGGATGCTCCGTCACGTATCAGCATGAGAGAAGTGACCCACAAACCTTCAAGTGCAGGTAACGTTATACGCAGGAGTGCTTCATTTACCGCCGCCTCAGGTGTGTTTCGCTTCGATATATATCCGTGTGTGTGAGCGTGCAACAATAAAAGTTTGTTTTGTGGTTCTGCACACGCCATGCCGAGCGCTGAGGGTCTGTAAAAGGGTGGAGGTAATTACATCTACTCCTGTTACTCTAATGAGCAGCTTGTAAATCTGTAATTTTACAGTTATTAGTTGAAAAGAAGCTGAGAAAAGGAAATGACAAACCAAAGCTGAGTTTGTAAATTCCTTTTCTTCTGTGAATCCAGTTTGAACTGTGTCACAGGTGACAATTTTCACTTCAACCGCAATTATGGTTGTGCCAGTCTCACGCTGTAAAGTCTATAAACATAAACCTGGTTACTAGATGGCGCCATTTCAGTTTCCACCTCCTTCCGCGACGTTCCCCATCACTGTCCTCACTTCCATCATCATCTCTCGGTGTCTCTCACGCTCCCTGAAGGGATTTTGGTAAAGGAGAGGAGGAAATGCCGACGGCGTCGCAGGAAACAAGATTCCGGCGAGGATATTGATAACAAGTCTCTCTTTCTGCCCCTCGCTCTTCTCTAAACAGGACGCTCAAATCCACACCCAGCATCATGAGCATCATCGCCATCACCGCCTGACAGCTTCCCCACAACAGCAACGCCAACGCCAGCAGCAGAATCAGTGACTCCCTGCTGAAAGAGGAAGTTGTATTAAGGGTTTAGTCTACGATGACGTCAGCCTCTCGTTGGATAATACTATTTGGTTTAAAGTTTCAACTTCCATGAGAAGTAGAAAAAAAACAGACGGAAGGGGAACAATGAGCGTTGGCATCTGATGCACGTCAGAATAAACCCACACCCAGTGTTTTCTGTGCACACTGCTGGTATCCTGGTGTATCATTACAGCTGCCATCATCACCAACCTCTGTTAGGAAACGCAGCATTCAGTCAGTACATGGTGTGTGCTTCAACTGATGCACTTCAACTGCTGCTAGAGACGCTGAGAGTACGGTAACCGGATGTACCGGTTTGTCCAGGAGCCGTCGTTACGTCCGGTAGACGTTGAGATGCTAAGAAACTAAAATAAATGAGATGCTGGTGCTGGATCATTACGCCCCTCATCCTCTGGGGACTTCAGTATCATATCAAAGTTCCTGGTGGTCCAACCAACCAATGGCTGTTGAGATATTTCAGTCAAAGCCTCATTACAATCCCTCTAATAGTTGAGATATCTCAGCATGAACTCCTACAGAGCCAACAACCCTTTCCAAAGGACAACAGGATTTTGTGGACAACTCCCTGCCAATGTTTATTTCCTGTTTCTTTGATGCTTTGCATGTTTAAAGCTCGTGTCCTCAAAAAATATAAATAATAAAAAAGGTAACTTGTGTTTTCTGCCTCCCGCAATTTAAAAGATAAGGCGGCTATCTCGTCTCCCGAAAGGTCCTTATTTCGAAAATCAACTCAACAAAGAGATGATCTTATTTTGAAGGAGGCTTTGGGGAATCTGCCTCAAGGGGCTGATTCAAATCCTTGTACTTCTTCTTTAATTAATTCAACGCAAGCGTTGAATCCAAGTGCAAAGTTCTGCTGCAAGAGATCTGCTGTAATAATTTTGATAATACGTTTGTTCTCCCAAGAAAAACACCATCAGTCATCTAACCAGATCTGACCTGGGTCAACTTCAACACAGGAGACCAGTTTATTTAGACTGACAGTCAACACCAAGCCAAGAACTAAACATTCACTCATCTTTTAAACTCTGCATGTTTTGCTTCCTGTCAGCGTCAGATATGGAGGGACTTGATTGCCGTTTACAGCGCGTGTTACATGACCTCACTGCTATGCAGAAATCATGATGATGTAGTGTCTCGCATCTACCATCCAGTTAACACTGTCAGGACTGAACACGACGTCCTAAACCAACCATGTGTGAGCAAACAGTTACACATCCAGCAGACAGTGTCGTTTTTCTGGCCACAGTGAATTTAAGTCCAATATTTACTTGTTTTTTTATCCTTTTTGGTCTCCACACCAACTCCTGAAGGAAATATCTGGCTCTTGAGCTGCTAACTGTAGCGTTCGGTGCTGGGAAGGAAGAATATGAGAGGTTTCTCACCTGCAGAGCTGGGTGATAAGTCAAATATGCTCCATAAATACAAAGAAAATACAGCAGATAACATATCAGGAAAGTTCCAGGTGGACGAGATTAATGTCTCAGGTAAAAAAGAGGGATTAATTTCATTTTTTTGTCTCAACACCTACTGCTGTTTGTTTGAGGACATACTAGAGTTATGTAACGTAAGAGAAAATGAAACTGAGCTGTAAATCAACCTCAGGGTCTTGTCCTTGTCTCTCTCTCTGAATCTGATGTAACCACCAGCTGCTTTTGTGGCTGAAGGAAATGTGTTAGCAGGACAGCGTACGCCGATACGTCACGCAACATTCACTCAAGTTCAAGAGCCACTATTGTATTTTCATTGATGTCCTCCGGCTGCTCTGCCTCAACGCTCTGTGATTTACAGTTGACAGCTGTAGCTGCTGTTAGCTCAGTTTGTTAGCCGGGCTCCCATACTGTGAGCTCAGAGCACCGGAGGGAGTGTTAGTGGAGTTTTGGACCAGTGTCACCACTTTGACCTCAGACACAACCATCCATCTTAGGATGAAAGCCATGTTGGGGTGTGGGCACCATTTCAGGGTGGGCGGCGGATTCCTCTGCAGGGAAATGACAGGAAATGTAAAAAAATGCCAACCAAGGCTTTGATGATGGACCCTCGCTGTCTCTGACATCCTCTGGACTTGACACTGTCATCATGTGATATCTTTAAAATCTACATTTTAATCCTCAACTCTTAAATTTAATCGATCAAAATGACTGGAGTAAATCCCTGGAAAGTTTCACTGCTGCTTGTGTAACGACACGAAGTGACGTTAAGAAGTGGATTTTTGGACAGATAACATTAACTTGAAATGACAAATCCTCTTAAAACCAAGAAAACTCGTCACAGCAGAGCTTAATGAGCACAGCGTGAAGCGGGATTTAAAAAAACATGACGTCAAAGAGCTCGAATTTAATTTTCGAGATACTTCTAAGAAGAAGCAGAAAATGAAACCCTGCTAACATCGACCTCTGAAGAGCCTGTGTACTGAAACATCTTCAGATTTTAAAGCAACATTATGGACAGTAAACTGTAGCTGCTGTTAGCTGGACTGTGAGCTCAGAGCACCGGAGTATAAGAAGAGGAGGTTTACAGGCCCAATGAGGAGAGTGGAGCCGGTTGTCATGCCAGAACAGGAGCTGGGCAAGCAAGCAAAAAGCAACCAAAAGCAGCTAAAAGAGAAGAAATACTGGACTTGTTTTCCTCTTCCATTTATAACTAGATATTTCCCTCTGGACTTGGTGGCGACCAAAACAGATCAAGAAGAAGAGTGAACATTCGACAAAGTGGCCAGAAAAACGACTCCCATGTCTGCTGGATGAGTAAATAACCAACTGTTTCCCTACAAACTGACTTAAAGTCCCAAAACTTGATGTACTTTTACTTTGATACTTTGAGTGAATTCCGTCTTTCAATGCAGCACTTGTACTTTGCACCCTGAATACTTGGCGAGGCTTCTCACTGAACTCCCTGAAGCGACGTGGCTGAAACGAGCAGTCGGGATCTGAGCGAGTGTCAGAGACGGCCTGCCGCGTGAGGCTGAGCTACAGAACGATCCTCCAGCCTCAGGAGTCAGTAAATCAACGCTGTCGTTTGTGGCCAACCGGCAGAAGATCCATCACGATGTCTGAACGCTGACATGCACGCAGAGCTGCCAAGGCAGACACAGATGTAGTCGAGCGTATAAAAGGAAGATGGATCCATGAAGGACTTCTCTTTACGTTGTTTTTCCATGCGTGAGTTCAGAAGATTGACGGGCAACGCGGAGAGGCCAAGAGAAATATCAGTTTGTTACAATTTAGATCTTTAATGACTGAAATTCTGACTCACTTCACACAACATAAACACAAAGACAGAGTGAGAGAGAGGGTGGAAAGAGCCTGGTCCACGTTTCCACTGTTTTCTTTCTCAACTCCTCGCCTCGATTTGCACAACCGAAGTTCAAAAGTGGAAATCCTGTGGTTTTCCTGTCATAATTCACTGCGAGTCTTCCCAGGACAGAGCACACACACCTACAAACATGTAACACATGCATGCACACGTTAAGAAATAAATAAATAAATAAAGCAATAAATAAAGCAGATGTTATCCAAAATTTCCGGAGCAGAGGGTGATTAAATGTCTACTTCAGCTACTGATTAACCACAGACCTCAGCACTAAACCATCATCACACGTTCACAGGGGGAACATCAGCAGTGCTCCGATTGAGATACTTGAAGTAAAATGAACTCGAATATCAGCAGTACAACGAAGCAGAACCGACAGCTCGGCGTCTTGAACTGAGCTCAAAGTCAGTCCCAGATTTACTCTTGCCTGTGCTGTTAGTTAACAGGAGCTAACAGCAGCTACAGCAGGTTACTTCACTGTCCATCATAAACTCTGTAAAAGTTACATAGTGTGAGAACAGACGTACGACTGACTGCCTGATCACAGGTCAGTGTGGATCCGCAGGATTTAAACTGTCAGTTTATGGTAGAAAAGTTCCGTCATGTTACTTTAAAACATAAAAACTCTGCAGCTCTGTTTCGCTGACACCAGAATTTTGAACAAACTTACTGGATGTTCAGAGTCACTTCTCTCTCCAGCTCCGAACAAATGACTGATTTTCCTCATTTGTGCAGTGAACCTGCAGCTGGAAAGTACCCACTGTTCGCTGGTTATATAACTCCGAGCACGACTGATGGGAGATTACACACTGTTTACAAGGACACCCTCCAGGCACTGGCACTCGCTCATAAACCACCGCACACACACACACAAAGACGACTGAATACACCAGATGCGGCAGAAACCTTGAAGGCATCACCGGAGGAGAGTGTGCAGAGAATTGATTCATATAAAAAGGGTAAAAAGTGCTATTTTTATGCTACACATTATTTCATAGATCACAGATGCTCAAACATTTTAAACTCAGGGAGCCAGTAAAAATATAAAACCATCATCATCTTCATTCTGGATGATATTAAGTCATATTTTATCTCACACACTGTGCTGTTAGTGTCAGTTTCTAGCTGTTTTCATAAGGATGCATGACGTAAATGGACATCTACTACTAGATGTAAGATGATTAAAAAACTTGACAGACCTGTAAAGACTTTGGACCGAGGAACAACCAGGAATGATTCATCAATGATCTCAGGGACAAAGGGCACTAAATGATCAGCTAAATAACTAATCGGGGCTTTGAAGGAAATCAATAAAAAGAGTCGATGTAAGGAAGCCAGAATCTGATCTGATCATGTTTCAAAAACCTGGCAGCAGCTCTGAATGAGCCGCAGACGAGAGAGAAAGAGAGAGGCAGAAAGCAAAGAATTAAAGCAATCTAGCTGACTGGTTACGGAGGCGTGCATGACAATTTCCAGATTTTTGGCAGAGAGAAACGGTCTGATCCCTGAAATATTTCTGAGCTGATGAAAACAGGACTGAATCACAGAGTTAATACGTTTGTCTGAGCTGAGGTTATCATCGAAAATGACACCAAACTTTCTGCAACGCTGATTTACTGAACGGGTCAGAGACTGTTTAATATTTGGTTATTTCCACAGTCCTGACCTCTGACCAGCATCTGTCACTCTGCTACATTTAAGCTGCAGAAACTGGCAGTTTAGAAGGTTGAAGGTTCCAGTAGTGATTTGCAGGGTCACAGCTCAGAAAGATCAGAGTATCATCTGCGTAGAAACTGATATTATGTTTAAGAATACTGTGGCCAAGCAGGAGCTGCACATGGAAAATATGATTGGACCACTTAGCACTGTCTCAGGTAAACCACCTCAGAGCGGTGTCACTGATCCAGATCCAGCTTTCCAGACAGTCCAGGACGATTCATGGTCAACAGTCAAATCCTTAAATTTAAAAAGAGGACCAGAATTCATCATCGGCTGTTGCTTTAGCCTAAATATAACATTACTGAGCATTCAGTAACTACATATCCCATCATGCTTAGCCTGTGACACACTGTCAAAGCCTGATGGGATGTGATGAATGCTAACAAAATAGCATATCGAGTACCATCAGTGTTGCAGTGTGACATGTTCTCTCATTACTGCAAAGACTCCCTCTGTAACTTATATTAACTCAGTCCCTCACACACCGTCCTGCTGCTGGACACTCACACTAGAAGCAGCGAATGTTAAAAAAGAAACAAATGTATCATTTCCTCCTGTTTCAGTAACGCTGACTGCTCGAGGTGGAGTGGTTGGTTTTCATTCTTTTCATTTGCTGAGAATAAAACAAATCTAGAACAAGACGGGCCGGTCCAGTTAACCCCGAAAGAATGTCACAGACAAACGATAAAATATTCAATAAAAACTGCTGCAAAATGGATCCACTCTCTGTGTGATTTACAGTCTATATTTTAAATTGAAAGTGA
Source organism: Nibea coibor (assembly GCA_023373845.1). Taxonomy (NCBI): domain Eukaryota; kingdom Metazoa; phylum Chordata; class Actinopteri; family Sciaenidae; genus Nibea; species Nibea coibor. The sequence continues at coordinate 1,552,834 of CM041729.1, forward strand.
CAGAAGAAAATTAGACTGAGTGAAGGGAAATATGTGATACATAGAAGTTTACCCAATAAACCAACACACACAAAACTCCAGACGAGTTAGCAAATTCTTCCTGTCAAAGAAATGCATTTAAAATCTCATGAATTAATAAAATATTGATATTATTCAGCTTTTACTGCTTCAATCTAAAAGCCACATTTTTAAATAAAAGACTGTCCCACCTTAAAACGACTGACTTTCATCGCAGCACGGAGGATTCACGTCCTTCTTTTAAAGCTTCCCGGGCTGCGTCGTGGTAAAAACTAAAAAATGATCTGACAGTAAGAAACCTGAGACGAACTGGAGGTGACACCGGAGAAGAGGCTGAGGTGGGATCTGATCCGGATGCAGCAGACGCTCATGTGGCTCCAGAGCCCGGGGTCGAAAATGACTCCACCATCTCTGAGCGAGTCACACCCTGCGAGGCTCCTCTCAACTTTCATCACCGAGGACGGCCTCGCCCTCTAAATCTTCAACCTTGCCCACTTCATCCTCCCTCTCGTGACATATGGTGTTCATTATGAAGGGAAGCATCCAAGATATTAGGCAACATCCTCACCGGCAGAATAAATCACATATTTCCACACAGACTGCAGACCGTCTGAGTACGAACCACAAAGACTCACGTATATTCTGACTGCACACGGTGTGCAGTAACACGCCGGCCAGTGACAGAAAAATGTTTTCAGAATATTCTCAATTATTTTAGCTACGTTTCTTTTTGATTTAGCTCAGCACACTGTGACTTTGTGCTACATGAATACAAATATTATTTTCAGTTTTACGGAGCGCTCTGAGCCTCGTTCGGGTTTTTGTTGTTTCGATTTGAAGTTTTTTAACAGCAGGAACTCTGAACGCTGCCCTCGAGTGCAGCCACCATCAGTAATCAATACACAACCATTAATCAGACCAATAACTAACACTCAGACAACCTTATCATACTTTAACGGTTCCCTCATGTTTCTGTAGTAAACTGACGTTTGAATGATTCATTACGTGTCCGTAATCACTCCAGAAACACGAGATGAAGGACGTCACACAGATTACTGGCACGTGTAGAGCTGTTGTATAAAAGCATGAGTCGCCGTGCCGTTATACTGAATATCGGCACAGCACTGTGTTTGATTTATTCTTTTGAATTTACTGTGCGTGCTACATTTGCAGTGTCATCTTTGGTGCATGAAAATCCAACTTAATAAAGCTGAACATGAGTCAGCAAATCCAGGAGACAGACTGGAGTTCACTGAGGCTGCAAATACAGAAATCTTTTGAATTTTCTCACAATGTGCACGTTAAATAACAAACTTCTTACCGGAGGAACTTCTGATCTCCTGTGCGGGTCTTATGCACGTACACTTCGCAGCAGAGACGAACATGAACAGGAAACATGGTGAGATATTTGTCATGAGCTTCCTCCTCTCTTATCTCTGTCCTCCTTTTGGTGAATATTAATCAGATTTAGTCAGCGAGGATGATTTCAGTCAAGTGGTGGCTTGTTTACATGCAGGTGAAATCTTTTTTCTGTGGGCAATGCGGGCAACGCAGCCAGCTCTTGATAACATCTTAATGGTGGTAAACGTTGCACCAGTCTGCAGGTGTAGCAGCTTGGGCTGATGAAGGAGGTGGTGGTGATCAGTGATTGGCTACGAGGCTTCATGATTGGCTGTAAGTGTTCCTGATTGGATGAAGTGAAGCAGGAGGGCGTTTGATTGTGGATTTTAAACTGATTGGATGATCGAAGGAGGAAGTGGGAGTTACTAATGAGTTTGGTTTCCTGATGGTTAATTTATCTGCATTTGGTGTCTAGTCTTGGAGATGGTTTTGGTTTTTGGTTTAAAGACATTAAGGTTCATTTGGAGGCAGTTTAAGAGCTTTCAGTCTTTAAGGTTTTCTCATCCGCGTTGACTCGGGGTATTAATCAATAAATGACTTTTGTCTTATCAAACGGACAGGTAAGTGAGGTCAAAGTGCCAATAAGCCGCTAATTAGACAGTTAGAGTGAAATAAACGAGATTAAAGAGGCAAAACAAAGATTAAGACGACAATAAAATACAGTAAGATAAATTAACCGAGTACTGAGCAGCACTGAGACCTTTAACTATTATATCACCCTCAACGTTACTTGAATGTAACTTTAACGTTGGACATCTTAGAAACACTTTGAATTAGATGCTGATCCCGATTGAACTTGTTGTTCCTTACATTTGATCAGAGGAATAACGGAAATACTCCAAAGCACTTGAAGCATTCGGCAGCTCACGGTACGGTTTTTGGCTTAACGGCTTTCTTATCGATGCAAAAACAAGTCTCATCAAGATATTTCTGCCAGAGTCTCATATCAGGAATTTTTCAAAAACTTCAACAGGAAATTTCTCTGATCTGTTTTTCAAATCTTTTGAAGGCTGAGTCCAACTAAAATTTCAAGACGTTCACGTCTTCTGTAGGCAGAAATAACCTGAAACTGATTAAAATGTTGCCACGGTGCTGCAGGATCAGGCCAACACCTTGAAAACTGTCAGCAACAAGTTAAAACAGCTTCTGCATCATAAACACGACCGAGTCTCCAACGTTGGCCACGTCAGAGCTCAAATGAACGCTCCAGCCTCAGATCCACAAATCAGAAGAGACAAGCAAGAAATGACAATGACGTCTCAAATAGAAAGTCATTTCAGGAGATCATGAACTTTGTTCTCCAATATAAAGACTTACCGTACACGCAGACTGTTTGAAGTTTAAAGGAGGAGAAGCCTCATAAAAGATGTTTCATCTCTCCGTCACGTTGCACTTTCCTTCCTGCAAAGCTCGACCATGTCACACGTTTCGGTCACCACCAGAGCACAAGGTGAGAAAACAACAGCGACGACACGGTTTGCCTCTTACTGAACGTTTACGCGATGCACAGCGTCTTTTCAACACCACCACCACTTCCTGGAAACTTCTTTTGTTCATTTCCATCCTTTTAAAAGCTGCTTTCAAAACTTACACCTGCCAGAGTCCAACTCAATCAATCAATCAATCATTGGATAATTTAATTAGTAAAGTCTACAAACCACCACACTACGTTCACGTTAATCCAATTAAAGACAGAAAAACAAGTTTTTACTCACGTCAGAACTTTCGTTCTGAGTTTAATGGATCCTCAGCAGTGCCACCTACTGATGTAAAGTGCATTATTTTGATGTACAGCATGTAAGAAACGTGACGTATGTTTGAACCAACTTCATCTTTACCTGGCAGCGACGCGGAGCAGCACAAATCATTTTTACTGTGATAGATGACGGTTCGTACTCGCTGCATTCAGTCTGCAGCCTGTTTAACGTCTCCGTAATGCGCACTGACTTTGTGCAGATTAACGTTATTAATGACACAGCAGCATGATTTTTTTTTTTTGTTTGTTTTACGTGGCAGAAACTCGACACCAGGACACGGGATCTGACTGTAAAGCTGCAAAAATGACGTTACCTTCAGCTTCATGTGAGGTTTTAGCGTCTTTCAGCTCGTTGTTTTGGTTTTTTATGTTCTTTTTTCTGTGTTTTAAGTCTTCGTGTTCGGCCTGAGGGAAAGGTTTTTAGTTAAGAAGCTCAGATGAGTCGACAGACACAGTGAGTGGAGCTTTTTTAGCAGTTTAAGAGTTGGTGGAGACCAAAAATGGAGCTAAAAAGATCCAGAATATTTCTTATTTACATCAGGTGGGCAGGCACATGAAATAAGTGTGTATGTATGAGGCTAACATCTGTTTATGATCTAGACAACCTGATCTATTTTTGACGTCGTAACCACTTAAGGCTGGCTGCAGAAGTGAGTCAGTCTCCATAAGTCCCCATGTTAGACAGCAGAAATAAACATGTTTACAGCCTGGTACAAAAAACAGTTTTGGTCTCTGTAGCTAATTTCCTCGTTCATGACAACTGTACTGAGGGTGAATTTATATACAACTCACCTGTTCACGTTATATTAAGGCTTAAAGTTATGCAGGGTTCAGAGCGTGGTATCATGCAGTCCAGTCCAAACTCTTTAGTTTGGAGCACCTGGACAGAAATAATCGATATAATATTCCCAACATGTTTCCAGTTAAAATGACCTCATCAAATGAACTCAAAGTTATATTTACGTGATTCGTCCTGAACTGTAGTCTCAGATTTCGTTTCCATACTCGAGGCATGAACGTACAGATGAGGAGAAAAAAAAGGGAAGAGTTACAAGCTGCAGGAAACGTAGTCCGTGTTTCCACGCAACCACAAAACACTTCTTTCTTTCTTTCTTTCTTTCTTTCTTTCTTTCTTTCCTGGTGTTGGTGAGCAGAAGTGATCCTGATTTGTCTGCAGTCACAAACACACACACACACACACAAAGACATCCACAGCACACCGTGTGATCCTCAGGGAGTCGAGGAACATTTTTAATTTGACATGAATCAGACTGAGCGACAGAGCGGGTGAATTATTCATTTATGAGCCAATAAAACGTCCGATCACAGAACAAACACGTGACCTGAGTCAGCTGATCTTTGTCCCTTTAAGCTCACACCTGTTCATGTTGCACAAACACGCTGATGTTTCTGCAGACTCAGCAGAAAATGACAGAAACTGAGGTTAAGTGGTTGCACGGCAACGAGAAAGACCAAACACACAAACAAACAGACACACACACACACACACACATGTTACTCACTGCATAGTAGAAGTGCATGTCTGCTCGCACAGGTCGATCTTCTACGTGCACAGACGGAGGTGTGAGCGGCGTCGGTCCATCCAGCAGGAGCATCAGTGTGTGTGTGTGTGTGTGTGTGTGTGTGTGTGTGTCGTCCTCAGGTATTCCAGTGTTCAGGATGTTTTTGCCTCCTCTCTGCTGCCTCCTCTCTCCTCTAACGTTGCTCTGTCTCTCTTCTCTCCTGCACTTGACGTTACTCCTCCTCCTCCTCCTCCTCTCTGATCTCTCCTCCTCCCCTCATGACTCCCTCATCCCTCCTTTTTTCCTCTTTTGGTTCCACTTCCTCTTTTTTCTCTCTCTTCTTCTTCTCTGCTGTTTTATTTTGAAAACTGTTGAAGGACTTTTATTTCTTTCTGTCTCTCTGCGTCGATTACAGATTGCTCTCAGGACTTCCTGCATGAGGCCACGTGTGTGTGTGTGTGTGTGTGTGTGTGTGTGTGTGTGTCACAGATAACACGGCGTGCTCTCTGCTGTCAGGAACAGGAAGTGTGGAACTTGGTAGTTTGGCCCTGATGAGAGGACTTTCCTCTGCGTCTGTGTACTCGTACTCTGACTGTACTGTACTCGAGTATTTCCACGTCATGTGACCACGTTTACTTGTAACTTCATTAACATTAAACTGTTTACTTTCAGTTCACGCTGACTTCACACCTACAAACTAAACTCAGCCTTTAGTCAGCATCTCTTTGCATTTAAAACATACTGTGAATATTTATAATATTTATGTTTTTAATATGAATATATCATCACGTACAAACAATCCACTCGTGCTGTGAATGACGAGAGATATTTACTGCTCTTCAGCTTCAACTTCAACCTGATTGAAGGTCGCACTGACTACAGACGGACACTAGATGGCTCTACAGTCCAACAAAGAAAACAGTGATACAGGAACACACACACACACACACACACACACACACACACACACAGTTTAATCTCACTGTGGTAAACATGGACAGCAGTTTACTTCACTGTCCATCATAAACTCTGTAAATCACAGAGTTGAGGCGGAGCAGCCGGTGAAACAGTTGGTGTGTGTGTGACTAAAGCGCCGCTAATGTAAACAGGAATGTCACCTGTAGTTTCAGGTAATCCTGCCCCGAGGGCAGCTTAATCTGCTGCAGACCGACGACACGCTGCTTCTCGTTTTTAAATAAAACTGGACGGCTCTGTTATCTGAGCACAGATTAGAACAAACGACCTGCAGCTATCAAGACAATGAGTAAATACAGATTAAACTTTTTAGTGTTCCCGCCGTAAAGTAACCTCGAAGACAAACAACAAACAGACAAAACACGTTTCCTTTTTTAAGCAAGAAAAATAATTTATTTATAATGATATTATAATTTCATCACATTGGCATTGCGTGGCCGCGGAGGGAAGCGTTTGTGTGTGACGCCACCTCGCGCGGCTACAGGTCACACCATCGGATGGGGCGAAGGGGGAACAGAGGTTATTCAATACATACACGGAATATTCCTTTAAATATGTCTTTTTTTTTCAATGGGGAATAACAAAAATAGAATAATTCCAATAACTCTGTCTGTCTCTTTCTCTATGTCTCTCTAATTATCATCTCTGTGTCTCTATAAGCTGCCTGTACAGCCCCTGAACTGGGGTTAAAATGGGTTTGGGGGGTTGGTTGTTGCTCGGAGTGGCAGCAGGTCGGCGTTTGCCAGCGAAGGACTTCAGTTTTTGTGGGTGTGTAGCATGCTGTACTGAAAGTACCCTGAAACGTCCAAACGCTGTAAAACTCACCCCGCTCTGTCACTCCTAAAACAAACACTCTTTGGCCCAAATCTGCAGCCATTACCCTTCTTCGACTGTCGCTCTCGTTCACCCTCTTTCTCTCTCTCGTAGTATTAAACCGTCAATCGAACGAGCTCAATCTGTACAGCACACGTCCACAACGAGGCCGTCAAAGTTTAGTCGTCGTTCATCGCAAGGCGGCCAAACTCCAAAAGTCACATCTGAAAAACTCAACAGCAGCTGATAATCGTCGATGTGGAGCTTCTCGGATCGCGTATGGGGACGTGTGGCAGTTGTAATTTGGCAGAAATCATCTTCATCTTATCTAAATAGTCAACAGTGAAGTCTGTGGATTACAGTGAGCAGGTCGTTTTTTATTGGGGGGGCTCGTGTAGCTTTTGAATTTTTCAAATGTACCGTAATGTGTTTTGGCACTTCGCGATGAACGACGGCTTAAATATCCAAGCTCTGTGGCGTCGGTCGAGTTCGGTACGGCTCTGAACATTCACGGCTGTTAGCTGGCCAAGCAAATGTTTGAAATTTCTTGATGCATTATCTATAAAAATAACTAAATTGGGTCCAACCCCAATTCCAAGTTTTTACCCAACATGATGTCCTGGACCTGACCTTTGTCCTCCTCGAGGTTTCCCATCGCTGAGAGCTCTTTGTGGTGGGAACTGTTGAGTTTTGTTGCTGCACATTTCGTTAGTTTAGATTAAACACGTCAGTGTGTTCAGTAGCTTATGCCTTGTTGATTGTCCTGCAGTGAAGACATACCTGACTAAATGGTTTATCTTTTGGTAAAATAGTTTCGACTTCTGAAGAAGCTGTTTGTTTGTTCATCCAGATCTGGTTTTAGTAGCTCTGTACATTAAACTCAACAAACTTTATTATTCGTCATATTCTCGTAACCGGCACAGCTTTTATTCACGTCGCATAGCAACTATTTGTCCGTTCTGTTTCTGCAGAGCCGCTGTAAACAAATGAAACCGTACCTTTTATCGCTCCGCAGGGAAGAAAGCGAGAGTGAGAGAGAGAGAGGGAAAAGCTTTTAACATGATTACTGTTCATGACAGCTGAGAAGAAGAAGAAGAAAGGAGGGAGGAGGTGAAGGAAGATGATGGAATACGTGGCGGTAATCCTCACATTCAGCAGAATCAAACCTTTGCTCTGCACCCTCCTTCCTCCCTCCCTTCCTTGTCCTCTTAAAGAAGGGATAATGGATTAAAAATTCAATATATTTCTCAGTGTCAGCTCTCTTTTTACACTTTATAGAAATGATATTCTCAATATAATATACTGTCAACGTATTTTAGAGATTGGTAATTTAGTTCTATGGACGTTTCTTGGACTTCTGTTCAGGGCTAAATCGTTCTCACTGGTTGGTTGAAGGAGCCAAGGGAACCAGATTTTCTCAGAGTACACCGAGAGCCAATTGTCCCAGTTGTCAGTAAAGTTGTCAGCAAAAAAAAAATATGGCACCGAGTTGGCAGTAAGTTCTTTGGCTCGGCTCCCGTTGATGATTCGCCCGACCAGTGAGACGATTTCTGCCTCGCGTGCAAGAAATATGTCAAATCTGCAAAAAAAATACAACGTGTTCTTCTCAATATTAAACTGTATCCCCACAACAAGGATAACACTCTGCACCAATATACGTCTGTTTGTACCTCTACTCACGTCCCTGTTAAAACAAATGTGCCATGTGCTTCCTGACAGCTTCCACATCTAACCTCTTAACAAGACACCATTCCTGTTATTGATATTGTGCTGGAACGACACGGGATCAGTCTTCACAAACTCAAAATCTGTGGGTTCAGCTCAGATATTTAGTCGACCGAGCAGCCCTCGTCTCACGTATCCGATCTCAGGTATGCGTTTGTTCCAAACGTGAAAACATCCGTCATGCGTGTACATGAATGCAGATTTGGGCAAATATTTGTTTCGTAATCAAACGTTTCTTTACAGGTTAGATTCGGCACGAATTCTCCCTTTTACACCTGCACTGCACGCTCGTGTTTGTGTGTGTGCGTCCTACCACGGCAGCTGAAATCAATAAAACAATAAAAAGAAAAAGAAACACAGCAGGCGCTGCAGCAACACGCCCAGAGTTCAGTATACAAGGCAAACAAACACAGAGTTTTATAGGTTTATCTTTTTTCATTCACTAAATATTTAAAACAAGCGTCACTTGACTAGTCATCATAAATGGTGATAATTTATGCATTTAAAATCTTTTTTTTCTCTCAGGACGATGGGATACCTGAAGGACAGCTGTAGGTAAGAGAGATGTTTGTCAAAGAGTTTGTCGCTCTCCTGTTGTTTTTCTGTGGTTCCTCCTATTTTCCCGTCCACCAGGGGGAGCTCTGACTCTGAATAGCACCGAGTGGGATAGTTTGAGCCAAGAGATGAAAGGTTTCCCCTCCTGCCCGCCACACGGTCCCATCCATGCAGGGGATAAGTCAGCCGGACCACCGCTAATCCAAAATTCTCGGACCGTCCGCGCGGTGGTTCGGAGCTGAGGGCCGGTCAGGGGTCAAAGACCGCGGGGGTGTTTTCGTTCACAGTCCGAAAGGCGAGAAAAAACATTCAGACCCTGCCTGTTTCCGTGTTTGTGCACAGATCCATTCATTCATTCCTCCATGTTCATTCCATGTTACATGGATACTCGAAAAGAAGATAAAGAAAAGGTATAAAAAACTGAGAAGAGATAGAGAAGGCAAAAGATAAGCGCTGATAGAAAGATGTTTGTCGTTTGTGTTTTTTTTTTGCACTCTCAAACTAAGCACAGCATCTTTTTTCTTAACAGTCATTCATTGACATTCATCCGGTGTCGTGTCGTCCGCCGAGCTCAGATGCATAGACTGAATGCAGAGAGGTGGAGAGGAGGGAGAGAGAGAAAAGAGATGGGAGAGGCAGGGTGGAGGGGGGTTAACGGAGGATGAGGGAGGGAGGAGAGGAAGATGGTGAAGGCGATGCTACGTCTAAAAACAGAGAGGAGATAGAAAGAGAGTGTGCTACTGTGTGTGCCAGGAGAGGTTACAGGAGAGAGAGAAAAGATGCTGTATGCAGAGAGACAGATGGAGAGTGTGCTCCAGCAGCGATGAAGGGAGGAGGAGAGGAACGGTGAGGGAGGGAGGGAGGGAGGGAGGGAGGAGGACGGTGGCGCAGACTGCAACCTCCCCTCCGAGACGAGAGAGAGAGAGAGAGAGGGAGCGTGAAAACGTGCACGGAGGAGGGCAAAACAAACAGTTTGGACCCGTAACGTCACTCTGTGACTCTGCAGACCGTCCTGACTCCCTGCTGGCCTGGTGGGGCTCCGCACTCTCCCACCCCCGGGTAATCCATCGGTTCCTGATATCCTCTTGGTCCTGGAATCCGATTGGTTTCAGGAAACCCTCAGGAGTCCAGAATCCTCGGACTTCCGGAATCCTTTTGGATCCGTGATGTGTTGGTGTAAAGTGGTGGAGGTGGTGGAGAGGGGAGGGACTGCTCCGGTTGTCTTAATCCAAAGAAAGGAGGGGGTGGAGTGTGTAGGAGGGTGACGATGCACACACAAACACACACACAATCACACACATGCACACACACACACACAAACACATAACAGGCACATGTACGTGCACTCTTTCTCCTCTCTCTTTCCTCCCACTTTGTTCTTGGCACTTCCCTCTTTACACACATATGAACAGAGGCACACACACACACATGCATACATACACATACACACACACCATTAGGTCCCCTCTGGTCTGTTTGTAGTTGTTAACAGTCCTTTGGTCCCGTCACCAGAGACCAAAATGAATAAAAACCCTGTTTAATAACCAGGCCTGCTTCATACTCTCCGTACAGAAACTCCACAGGCAAGATTTCATCTGCACACACACCCGCATCAACACACACACACTTGTGTTTATCTTCCATGGCGTTACTCCATACTGTGTGTGTGTGTGTGTGTGTTTGAGTGTGTGTTTTCCCTCCGTCGTGTGGGCAGTTTGTAGTCCAAGCTGCTTGCTGCTCTGTACACTATTTTTAGTCTTTGTGTCTGCAGATGATTAGCTGATAGATGTGTTACATTTATCTTTGTACATGACATGTACAGTACAGTCCAATTAGAGATGTACAATATATGGCCATCGAGCACGTGTAGGAAAAAATAAAAAGACAAAAATCATCGAAACAAAGATCGGAAAAAGAATGATTGGCGAATGTCTCGAGGAAAAAGAAATGTCGCGACGCAAAGGCTGTGTCATGTAAACGACCTCCGACGTTAAGGAAAAAGAAAAGTGCTTGCGTTCCAAAATGTCGTCCATTTGCTGTGGAATGTTTCGTGAAGGTCCACGATCGTGTTCGTAGCATGAGCAGCGGAAAAATCTGTGACATGCTCGTGCCTCATCTTTGGTGGCAAAAAAGCCCCCATGTGGTTCCTCTTTGTAAATCCTGCGCTTCGTCCGCTCGATTCCAAAGGTACTGTTGAAAATCATGGTATTGCAATTACCATTGAGAGAAGACACTGTTACGATGCGCCCGGGTTTGGACATATTTGCTTAATTTAGTGCCTCACCCTTCAGTTTATGCAGGTCTACAGGGGTAGGTGCTGTAGTGGTTGAAGGGTTTTTGGTCGAATCGTTGGAAGTCACATCTTCTGTATTTTATTCCATTTATTTCATGGATTCGTTTGATCCTCGTGGATCAGAATAACTGGTTGCAGATTCATATACAATGACCATTGTCGTCATCAGGGACTCTTGATGTCTTCATCCAGGATATCCACTATATATCCTTATATTCCTGGTATCTACTCCACCCATCCATCTATCCATCCAGTCTCAAATTAAACAAACTTTGCTCTCCACAGATTTCTCGCTTTCCTAGAGGGACCGGTTTGTCTGGGAACAATGGCGCTTCAACCATTGGAGGGACCATTTTGTCCAAAAATGTGCTCCAATTCGATTGGACAGTGCAAAATGGTACCAGTAGTTGGAGCGATCCGGATGGACATGTTAGTCAGAAGGCTCCATCTGCAGCGGGTGGCACATTGTAGAATTTGTTGATAGCTTTGTCAACGGCAAACAGACCTGGTTGACATCCGTTAACAATACTTCATTGATCGTTGGGTTTGCCATTCCCAGATGTGGCGTCGCCTCCCTCGCCGCCCGTCGACGAGGTGGTTGAAAACTCTGTGACCCGTCGCGCCAGAGGGTTTGTGCTTTTGAGAAGCTCCATAGCGGAGACTCTGGCTCCTCCGCTGGAAGACTTGCTGCCTTTCTTCTGAAGCAGGGCCATGAAGTTCTCATTGCGGGAGCTCGACCTCTGACTGCCTAAGGTCAGATTTCGGAGGTCACTGCCACTGGTGCTGTGCTTCACTGGGGACACCAGGCTCTGGCGGCTGCCGAAGGAGTCCGTCGGCTCCTTACGACCTAGAACCTTTCGCTTGGACCTGGACGAAGAGAAGAGAAGGCTATTAGCAACAGTAGAGGACTGAGAAAGTAAAGCACATTTAGATTCCCCACCCTTTGTGGCTGTTTTAATTCATAATTTGAAATGTTCTCTTCAAGTCAGAAGAGGCATACTTAGATTGACATCTTTCCTTTTAGAGAATAAAAGAAAATCTAAGTGCAGACGGGACTCCTCCTTTCTTGTGAGAGATGAAAACATTGACTCCTGATCTTCCTTTTCCAACACTCACCTTTTCGTCCAAGCTATTTTCAGCATCGTGCAAGGTAAAATTTTGAAAACTTGTTGCTTAGAGACTAGATTTCTTTCGATTGTGTGTGTGTGTGTATGTGTGTGTGTGTGTGTGAGAGAGACTCTGAAAAAAGGATAAAATAAGAGCGGCTGGTCGTGCAGTAACCCTCTATACATGTGGCGTTGCTAGGAAACCTTATGCACTGCCCTCCTCACACCTTTTCAACAAGACAATGTGTCTCTCGTCACACGCTCCGGGTTATAATAAGCCGGCAAGCGAGCTCTGTGTTGGCTGAAAACCATTAACGCTGTGAGAGTAAGTGTGCGCTGTCGCAACAGACCAGACTGCAGAAGGCCTTTTGAGGAAAAGTTCATGCGTGCAAACCTGTGAATAATAGTGAACAGGTCTTCGGTGGTGTGTGTTGCAGGCGTGCTGGCCAACAAGTCGTCATCTGTTTCCTCTGCGATGTGGAGTACCGTCTTCTCATTGGCTGCTGACTCATCTGAGCAAGAGAGAGAAAAACACATTATAATGTGTTCTTTGGATAGTTTGACACGTCAAATCTTTCAGGTCGTTTTACCAAAGCCAGTATTTCGTAATTCATGTGTACGTCCCTTGCAATTAAAAATAAATCTGACTCAGAGTGGCTGACTACAGAATCAGGTGATAATTAGATAATAGTGATTAATGTCGTTGTCACTGTTACAAACAGTGGGAACCACGCTGTTTTGATTTGGTCCAATTTTAGAGCAATTGAGGTTGATTTGCTTAAAAACCTGAGATCTCCCCTGTGAGAATCAGGAAGTGATGCATCGAATGCAGGAAGGAAGCATGCTAATGACAGTACACAGAGTGTTAGCAGAAGAATCTCATTTACAGTTTAAGGAAGCCAGAGCATGAACCTGTACAGTGCAGCAACAGATAAAGTAAGTCTTTCCAAAGTATGAAGACTTTTAAATACCCTGAACATCTGAAACCTTTCAAACATACCTGCTCCGATCCCAGTGCTGGACATTTTCTCTCCCAGCTCTGAAAGTGAAGAATCCTGCAGAGACGACTGAAGCGACGACTCTTTTGAACTCTCCTCGTCTGTTCCCAAATGGTTCTCGTCTTGTTCCGTCATATCGGGAACGCTAGGAATATTTGGGAACTCCTCTGGGCAGAAGGCTCCAACAGGAGACCGAAGACCAACAGGGCTTTCGGCCTGTGGTGTCTGACGCTCTGTGCTGCCGTTGGTGGAGGAGTGGACTGACGAGGGGAGAAGCAGGACATTCGGCTTCTTGGGGACTGGTGGTGGAACCTGGAGAAAAACATCAAATCAGCACAGTGTTAACTCTGAGACATGAGTGATCTCAGCGTACCCTTAAAATAAATGTCTTAAAGATGTCTTCCTCACCTTGGGTTTCTTTTTGTCTGACAGCTCTGCCAGACAGGAGATTGTCATCCTTGAGGGGAGTGTCTTGCTCTTGTCCTGGAGCTCCGGGGCCTCCTGGTTACTGCAGGGAGAGGGGAGCGAGCCTCCGTCCTCTGGACCAAGCCGGATCTCGTCTGCATCAAATTCAGGCTCCATTGCGGGGTCTTCCAGGAGAGGCTGGGGGTCTGGAAGAGGAGGGAGATCAAAGAGGGACTGGGAGTGGGGGAGGAATGGATGATCATAGGCAGTTTGTGGAGCCGTGGTAGAATCTGGAACACAGGGACTCGTTGGAGCTTGTGGTGGTGGTTTTTTGGGTTTGGGTTTTTTCATGACTTTGTAGATGTTGCCTAGAGGGACTGGTCGATCCACAGGTGAGGCAGGAGGTGAGTCGGGGGCTTGGGGGGAAGTGGAAGATGGGGAAGGAGACTTGAGGAGAAGGTTTAGAGGCCGCTTGGGCAACGGGGGCTTAACAGCGACAGGTGGTTTGGGTTTTGGTAGAGTGGGTGGTGGGCTGGGGTCTTCGCCTAGATCTCGGCCATGTTGCTCTTCCTCGATGGTGTCAGATGCTCCATCGGGGCAGTCCTCCAAGTCACCACGAGAGACAGAGCGAAGCCGAACAGTTTTCAGCTCATTCTGGGTAACAACAGGCAATGCCTGTGAAGAGCTGGGGCTGATCTTTCCCGGTTTAGCTGCAGTTGAGGTGTCAGAATGCCGTCTGCTGGCCTTTTGCTTTGGCTTGATTGATGATAGCTCCAGATGTGCATTCCCGGGCATTTCAAAGGACAATCTAGACCTTGCAGCCGGGTCCTTGGGTGACGGTAGTGATGATTTCCTTTCTGGGATCTTCGGGCGCAACTTGCACCCTGATGCCCCAATTGTCCCTGTTGTCCCTACTGTCCCATGACCTGCCATTTGTGGAACAGTCGGTGTGGGAGTCTCTGACTGACTGGAATAGCCACTTGACGGGGACATAAGTCCCGGGGGTTTGAAGGGCGAAGATGCTTTGATGTCAGTTTCCATGGAGAGCTGCGAGGGTGAGGTGGCTCTGGAGGTGGTGGGAGAATCAAGCAGGGACTCTGAGCTGCCTCTGACTTTCATACATTCAATCACTGTGGTACCTGTTGCTGTGCTGGAGCCTGATAGAGACCTGGACACAAGAAAAGAAGAGATCTCTATTTATTTGTAGAAGGGTAGAGAGAATACAAACAAATAACCAGGCAGATAGAGGTATTCAAACTGGATATCATACCTGTAAGGGTCATTTTTCCACTCCCCCAGCTGCCAGTGAGTGGGAAAGGTCAGCTCTGTCTCTCCCTCCCTGTCTGGTGCCTGAACCTCCAGACTTGGAGGTCCATCGGGGCCTCCATGACCCATCTCCCGCTCAGCAACACTGGGTTTAGAGGAGCAGGATGAGTTGGGTAGGAGGAAATCTGGCTGGAAGTCTGGGAAGTGGTCCCTGGGGATGTGTAGGCTCTTTGGCCGACCATCCCGGTAAAGACCGCCTTCATGGTGTATTCTCCCTTCGGCTTCTCCAAGGTTCTTCATAAGAGAGACGCTCCTCACAGGAGGTGGCGGCTTGCGCTTGGATTTCTTAAGCGAGATGGAGCGGGAGCGTAGGCGCAACCGCCCATCAGCGCTGTAGTCTGAAGCGGTGACAGAGATTGTGTCTGCTGTACTGGTGCTGTCTTCTGAGCTCCCTCGAGGGTAGAGAAGGGCGTAGTTCTCACCCAAACCCAGGAAGTTATGATGCTGTTGTTGGTGGTCTGTTATTGCCATGGCATTCCCGTTTCCCGTAGACAAATTGTTCCCGTCTGACTGGCCTTCTGTAAAGCAGAAGGAACCAGAATCTGTGGGCGTGGAAAGGGAACGCTCCCGAAATTTGAAGGCATTCGCGGCTGCTATGGATCGCGCCGACCTCTCCCGTCCTCTTGCTGGTTCCACAGCTCCACCTCCTCCACCTCTCCCTCCGTCTGCTGCAGCCCCTTCAGTCTCGCTCCGCTTCCCCATCATTGCTGCCGCCAGTGAAATCCCCGGCATGTTATTCCCTCCTCTCCCGGAAAGGTTTGTCACCGAGGTGAACGAACTGGAATGTGAGCTCACCGACTGTCCTGAGTTCACCAACATCACCCCGTCCTGTGCACCCCCTTCTGTGTTACCAATGATGCTGTGCTGTTTGGGCGGAACCGCCGGGCCTTTATTCACTGTGTAATTGTAAGGTTCGTTCCACGCTCCAGGAGAAAAGGTGGAGCCCTTAGGTCCGTTCCATGAAGCGGAGGGTGTGTTTGAGCACAACAGCCCCGAGTGGTCCATAGCGCCTAGATGAAGTCGGTCTGGGGCACGCTGCTCCGAAGTGTTATCTGAAGAGGAGACCGGGAAGGGAGAGAATTAATACAACAAATCTGACTGGCTGCGAAATGAAACCGAAGTTTCGATGCACCGATCTCTGAGATCGGATAACACTGAAGTGTTGCCGTGGTCAACAGTGACTCAGGATGTTTGTACCAGGTCATGGGCATGTTAATCTTCATTCTTAACACAAAATCAATTTAAAAAATCATCTCTTAAAATGTCAGACACTCGCTAAGTTTAGATGTTCTGCTTTTTATCACCTGTCCACAATTATTCAGTTTAAACCGTTTATACAAACCCCTCTGTAACCCCACGATTGAGTATCACTGTTACAGTGAATAAACCAATTAGGCGTGAAAAGATCCGGGCTGGCGGCGACGTTGGACGTCCTTTACTGAGTGAAACAGATTACTGCAAATATTGGGGGAAATAAATTATTAACCCGACATTAATCTGCTGCTGTGTTCTTTGTCAAATTCAGAATTTGGGAGAAGAGGGAAGTGACCCCGTTTAAAATGGAATTAAGACGAGCAGGAGCGTGATAATGCCCAGATTAATCCGACAAAGCTGACACAAAAATAAATAGGTATAATTTATTACAAAATTAAATAAAATTTTGATATTTTCGTCTTCATGTCACTAAAGAGTCGATTATGTTAGCCGTTAGCTGTTGTTACGTTAGCTGTCATAGTTCCGTCTCTGCCTTCTTCGAAGGTTTCAAATGAAAATGAATATTTTCTACATCAACTGCACAAAAATCTGTGCTGCTCTGTCAAAAAAAAAAAAAAAGTGAAACAGCTCACACTGAGGTTGATAAGTAGAGATATTTAATTTGGTGGTGAGCTCCTTCTTTCTTTTTCCTCTTTTCTGCCTTCGGCTCTGAACGGTAACAAGATCTGCACCACGGGAACTGAAGAAAAGGAGTTTAAGAATAACATCGGAGGAGGGTAAGAGCTTCCGTTACTGGCCACACACCTGCAGGTGAGGCTGCGTCGAGGTCAGAGTGCGTCTTCCTCAGGGGGAGGTTCTGGTGGGAAGTGTCCGTGACAGGTTCCAGGGAGCGGGGCTGGTGGGGGAAGGGGTCCCCCGGAGAGGGGGATGGGGACGGGGAGTGCTGCAGGAGGTCGACGCCGTGGAATTTCACTCCTCCTCCGCCTCCTCCTCCCCCTTCACCTGGAGGAGAAACAAGAGGAAACACGGGAGGTCAGCAAGAGGAAGGGGAGAGTAATTTCACTTGACATGCGGTAAATCCAATAAAACACTAAATCCAATCATGTTGTTGACATGGCAGCGAGTATTAGATTATGACCCAGCGTGAGAGAGGCGGACCAAGAAAGACACAACTCAGTTTTTAATAACAAGCAGGAATGTGGCTGAAATATTTGAAATACATTTGTAGTCGCCCTGTGGATGAGTGTAATGTAAAATATGCTAACGTTACATGATAATGTACGTTCAAAAGGAGGACTAACAGCAGCAACACACCAACTATTTCACTGATTTTGGTGAAACTGGATCATGGTGCCAGTGTTGTGCCAGAACAGGAGCTGGACAATACATAAGTTAGCATCATGGATCATGGACATGTTTTACTGTAACGTTAGCTTTGACTTTGGACTTTCTTTCTATTTTTTATTTAAATTTCTACACAGTTGTGGTTCATTAGTGGTACAAAGTCCAATAATCACTTTCCTGACTAAGAACAAACAGGTTTAATGAAATGTTTTATGTTAAAGTAAATTGGTGGTTTTGACTCATTGCAAAGTCGTTAGATTTTAATTAAGTCTGTAACTTTTGTCATCAATTCTACAGAACAACTAAATAACGAGGCTTCATTACGAGGAGGGTAAACAGCTTGCAGAGGGTGTCGGACAATAAAAGGTGATTGTAGTTGAGTCAAGGCGGCTTGTGAATGTGAAGTTTAGCTGAAACACAGACAGGCATTCATGCTGTCGAGCTGCAGACGCTCTAATCCTCAGTTCACCTGGAAAGCCTCCGTCGACCAGGAATCTGAGAGGAGAACAGCCGCAAATCCTGTTGGCCTTATTCATCTCTGATTTCATCTCCAACACAGCTGAAGATTCTTGTTTTAAGGAGGTGCTGATGAGTCGGCCTGAACCTCGGTTGAAAACTTGTGTCTTTGTTCTCTGAACATGTTGCTTAACGATAAATCAGCAAATAAGAAACTACATGGGAAGCCAATTTAATGACATATTTATCATGTTTGAGGGAAAAATCAAGGACCGCTTGTGAAAATGAGCAACCTGCAACAAACAGTGAAGCCACAGTGAAGAGACATTATGATGAATGAATCATCGCCTCGTCTCTCTGCTGATAGTTGAAATAGTTTCTATTATTTATGGCTGCAGGAGCAACACAAAGACTCCAAACCTCAGGACAGTTGCTCTGATCAGAGACGAAGCTGATCGAGAACGAGGAGCTGTGAACGTGACTTCATGCACGTCTCAATGAACGTTGGGCGTTTGCTACCAAAGACTGACGATTTCAGGATTTAAAAAAAGACATGGAGACCAGCAGGAAGTGGGTGAAAGCATGACAGCCAGACAGGAAGTCATATTTAGCCCCGCTCAATGGCTGAGTCATAGCCGAGTCTCCTGCTGGATGGCTGTGGATGCTTCAGCCCAAACACTCTTATTTATTCATGCACAGAGGGGAATCGGCGTTGAATGGCTCTCGGTGAAAGAGCTAAACAGACGGATTGTTTGAAAAATAGACGCAGGACAAAACTGCCGGAAAGATAAAAACACAGGTGGACGTCCCAGATTTTTAAAGAGATTTTTAAAGAGATTTAAATGTTTCTCAGCTCTGCACCAGCCAGGGTTTAATCATTATCTGCTCAGGAAATTAGATTTTCTGGCCTCCAAAGTCACCTGTTGGACCTCCACACCTTAGATCATTAAAGTCAGACCAAAAAAGAAAGTCTTATTAACCACCCAGCCAGATTTGAATGATTAAAAATATCGACAAGTTTCTGAAATTCGGCGTCAAAATTTGGAAAAATGAATTTTCAGCTCCAGGGCGGCTGGATTTGTTCTTGACAGACGAATAACTGCAGAACAATGTGTGCCGCTTTGTTTCTATAAAAGTGGATAAAAACTTCATGACTTCACACTTCATAAGTTTCTTATGTGGGAATATTAGGACGGATTATAGTCTATTAGCGTGCTCTTTGGTCTCTGATAGCTCAAACATTTGTAATTCTGTGTTGTTCGACGCTCGGATGTATAATTAATACACGGCGCCGCAACTGGGACGCAACTGGAAACAAAACGGAAGGAGGGCGGGCGAGCGAGGTGGAGTCGAACAAGAAGAAAGACAGACAGGTAGTGAGACAGAAGATGAAGGTGTGTTGATTTCGCAGGAGTTTGGCAACACAAAGATGAAGAGACAGAAGCAGATCTGAAATACGATAAAAACCAGCATGCTTCTTCATCGATCTTCATCGATCGGCATCATTTTGTCGTGAGGGATCAATTTTATCAGTCGACTTCATCCGATGCGACTTGTTGCTATAAAACGAGGTTGGCGGCTCCGTAGAAGCCCGACTGAGTTGTGCTGCCGGGCGAGAGACTGCGCCGCATGTCATTAAGGTAATGAAGTAGATACCTGCTGCCTCTGATGACTCATTGGATCGCTCTGCCCAGGCGAGGCATCAGAAGGACAGGAAGTACAACAGAGCAGCAGGTTTCTCAGCAGCATCAGTGAGTCACGCCGGATTAAAACACGTAGAACGTAAACGTGACACAAAGGAAAGGAAGTGATGTCGCTCTGTTTACGAATGTAAACGTTTGATTTGGACAAACTTTCAAATGAGCGTGAACGCTCATGTAACAACAGCAGCCCCAGCAGCAGCTAATATCACTGACTAGTCCAGCAGCAGTCAGCCCAGCTCGGCGTCTGTCTTTCAGCCTTTTATTTCACCAAGCTCTCACCAACCACTAAAAGTCAGTCCCAGATTCACTCTTGTCCGGCGGCTTCTTGCTCGCTCACTCTCCCAAATCTCCTTTGCTGACAGACAGTGTGAAACACAAGCTAACATTAGCATTATGAATTGCCCAGCTCCGGTTCTGGCACGACACCTCGTCGTCCTCCTCTTCCTGCTGTCCAAACACTCCTCAAGCACAAACACACATAGATAACTGTCTTACCCTGCCTGCCTGTGCCTACAGCGCTTCAGTCATTCATGGAAACCGCCAGAGCGAGAGGGATAAACAAGGACGGAAGGAGGAAGAGGAAGGAAGGAAAGGAAGGAAGGCAGGAGGAAGGAGGAGTGACAAAACGCTCCCTTATTATCCTTCATTCATTATTCTTTCACCTCTCCTGGCTTCAGTTTCACGCTCACTTCCTCTTGTTTCTTTTTCTTTTTTTTTTTGCTCTCCTCTTTCAGGGAGGAGGAGAGAGGAAGAGAGGCGAGTTACCATGGCAACAGCAAGCTGGCTGCAAGCTACCTGTTCGCTGGTAAAGAGAGAGAGAGAGACACACAGAGAGCGTTTGTCTCTCTGTAGTCAAGAAATCCCACAAACAGCGACGTGATCGAGCCTGATTTATGTTCCTCCTCTGCGCCTCGACGCTCCGTCATCGTCCCCAAAAAACACACTGAAGAGGGGTGACACGCCACTGTGTATTAATCCACCGCTGAAAATAGTCCCCCCTCCCCTCTACACATACTAACATACGTTAAAAACTTCCCAGGTGTTACCGCATTATCGTGCCCCATTTTTTTTTAAAGATTTACGTCCTCCCCGGGAGCCAATGGGGCGTCAAGCTGAGGAGCTGCAGAAAAGTTTAAGAGATTTGTTGACAAGAAAAACACAAAATGAAGTCAGTCCTGTCCTCAAAGCTCTCCCCCCTCTCTCCCTTGTATCCTCTCTTCCGTCTTCCTCCCTCTGTTTCTCTCTGAAGGAAGTGAATACCCACCAAGTACAACGCCACAGGCGTGCATCATTATACCTGACCTTCTACTCCTCTACACGGCGGGTGAGGGGGGGACAGAGGGGGGAGAGAGAGCAGCAGAAAGGAAGACAAAGAGACAGAGAGATATTAAACTATAGATGGATATGCAGGAGGAGGAGGTGGAGGAGGAGGAGGAGGAGGCACCCAGTGACGAAGCAGTTGCTATGCCAAAAACCCCCGAACCACACACACACACACACACACGTGCACATTCACACACATAACATGCACGTAAAGTAAACAAGGAGGACGAGAGGAAGCAGGAGTGTCAGGACGATGTTGCAGAGGATGACCACGGCATACTAACAGCTCTGACAGCACACACACAAGCAAGGCCGACTGACTGTGCAAGAGGCGATCGAAAGCGGTATATGCGAACAGATCACAGGAAGAAAATGTTCTCCGCGTCGAATCTCGTTTTTTGAGTTGTGTCATGGGTGTGTGCGGGCTGACGTCACGCAGCGCGAGCTGCGAGTTATGACTTCCTGCGTGAATACGCAACGCTTTCCTGCCGGAGCGCCGAGCATCTGTTCGCTTTATGATGCGAGTTTTACTTGAGTAATGTCGATTTAGGTGAAACTAAAAAAATAATGATTTCGCCGGTTTCTTAAATGTCCCCAGAGAAAGAGTCTAAGTATCATGAGTCATCGTGAAAATGGACTGGTGGGTTGGGGCGGTGTTGAGATATTGTACTGGACCGTTCCGAACCAGAAGGCTCTTCCAGTCTGTCTATGTTCCAACCTTCGCCTATAGTCATGAAGTTATATAGTTTAATAATTTATAATTTATAATTTCATTGTAAATGTTAACAAATCTTTTACCTCACCTCCTTTTGTTATAATTAATCAGAATTTCAGCTAATAAATAATTTCATTTTGGCCTAAAATATCTGGTTTGTGTCACGAGCTGGGACGTCAGACGCCAGCCACAAGTTTCTGAAGAGTCATCAAACAGTTAATCTAATTTAGTACTACCATTGAATAACATCCAGACAGCCAGAGCATGTCTGAGACTTTCATTTTGCTGCCTGTGTTTACATGTACCCATTTAAATACAGTAAACTCTTCTACTACTTTGATGGCTCCGGATCAGTCCGGTCCAGGGCATGAAACATTCATGAATTCCCCGAGATCCTGTCGCTGTGCCAGAGCATCGACTTCTAAGGCAAGAGCTAGGAAGCTTCACCCTGTCTATACTGGTTTTCGTCAAGGATTTCCATGCGGCGCTACCTACGGTGAAAACATCCCGGAGGCTCAGTTGATGCATATGATACCGCCTGCAAGGAATCTGTTGTATATCATCACCTTTCCTGTCTCTCCCCTACAGTGATCTGCACAAAAAGGGCAACATACAAAAAAACAAGCCTTCAGAAACACATCCATCACCTCAGTGAGGAACCTTCACATCAGCAACTTCTCAGTGTTCCCTTTATCACAGCAGAAAGGTTACGTCCTCGATGTTCTCGTGTTCATACGATTAATTTGAGGAGAGGATAAAGAGGTACAGTACGTGCAGAAGTCCCCAATAAAGCACTAATCTCTTGTCCACCTACCCGTGACGTCGAGCGGTATAAAGTGACCCGGAGTTCGTCTCCCGAAGTGCCAGCGTGGTTTCTCTGCGACCGGCGGTCCGACGGTAGCAGAAGTGGCGGTGCTGCTGCTGCTGTTGTTACTACTCCAACCCAGCTGAGGGCGATCTGAACCGCAGGGCGACGGGGTCGGGGAGGGAGACGGGTCGGTCATGGACCTCAGTCCAAACACAGAGGAGGTGGTTTCATCTTCGTAGAGCTGTTTGGACGCCGGCTAGAGGAGCAGGAGGAAGAAGAAAGGGAGTTATTAGACGATGTTGAACCTGACCCGACATTCTCAAAATACATTTGTGTTCGACCCGATGCGTCCGCGAAGAACTTCCTTTAAGAGTGTTGGCTGTAAACTCAGATACAAAGCAGGGCAGTGGTGTTTTCTTTCACACAGACTTACACCTACGTTAATTGATTCTTTTTGGCCACTTGGGGCAACAGGCTGTTAACACACAATCACCTCACAAACAGAATATTTACACATCCAGCAGATACAGAGACACGTTCTCTTGTTGGTTTGGTTGCTTGCTAGTCGCAAAGTTTGTCTGTTCACTGTTTGCTGAGGTCGTATTGTGCAGAAGGTTGTTGGGAAACAATTAGAAACACAAAATCCCAGTTATTTCTAGTCACTTTTTTGTCATTAAATCACAATTAACCCAATCTGAGTCGATGTCCTCTCAGTTTCAATCTCTGATTTTGTTGCTTGAACTCCTTTTAAAGTTCTTTTTTCAAACACAAAAAAATCCCCAAACAAACAAACTTTAAATTCAATGCAAGCGAAAACGAGACGGAGGCGAGACAGCCTGACGGAGGTCGTCTACTTTTACCAGAATAAATGTAGTTTCGTCCTCTCTAAGCTGCTTCAATGCCAGCGAGAGGAAGGGTAAGTAGATAAGAGGTGCGGCGTGGAAATAAATAAATAAACACGTCTTGCTTTCACTCGACTTGTTGTTATTTTATACAGACGGAGGGAGCTCTGAGAAATATCTGTTTGGATCTGCACAGCCAGCAGAGACGTCGCTGGTTCGCTTCCTGCTGCCGATAGGAAGGTGTAATCCCCGCTGGGAGGGATCTGGCAATCCGTCAGTCGCCTGCTATTAAATCTGAGGTATCAACGCGCCGCTGCCAAAGAGCCCTTAAGCAAAGTATCGAAACTGCTGCAATGCAGGAAACATTCGAGAAACGGTCTCGTGGGAATCGTCCAAAACCTCTAATTGAAATTAGCCCAAAGAGAGAGAGAGGAGGCATTAACGCGGTGCAGGAAATGTGCAGCCATCTTGCAGTAAAATCACTGTGGGAGTCCATCAAGCAGCCGTAATGACACAGTTTGGGGAAACAGCCTGAGAACTATTAGCAGCAAAGGACAGAGAACTCACTGCAGTGCAACGTAACACAACAATGAATCAGTTAAAGTCTGCTACGTGTCTGAATGAGCCCGAGTGTTTGTGATATTTCCATCTGACACTAACTGATCTGTTTACA
Organism: Nibea coibor; assembly: GCA_023373845.1. Taxonomy (NCBI): domain Eukaryota; kingdom Metazoa; phylum Chordata; class Actinopteri; family Sciaenidae; genus Nibea; species Nibea coibor. Next base: position 1,576,807 of record CM041729.1, read on the forward strand.
GAAACCTGCTGAGAGCGTGAAAAAGGACGATGACTAACTCTGACAAATCTGAAACGAGGGGGCGGGACGGGCTGCGCGGCCTGTTTTTTCCGAGTCCTTCATATAAAAACTGGTGACAACAAAAGCAATTTGTCACAACACGAATTTTTAGCTCAGTGACACTGAAATAGTAATTTGCTGCCGCGAGAGAGGAGTCATGTTACCGCATTGTGTTTCTGATTAAAGGCTGAAACTGCAGCGCGCTCACACAAATATATAGTCACCACCACAGATGAAAACCAGGTCCGTTCACGTCCAGATCTGCCAGTTCAACTATTTAAATTCAACATATTCTGAACTGCTATTGGCTGATCCAGAGCCAGGTGACCGATATGTTGGCACCTTTCCTGCCTTGGATTGTTACTCTCAGCGTCCAACAACACGAGCAAAGAAAAGGCGGGCTGCCGCTTTGTTTTCTTGTTACCGTGTGACTTTCGTATTCTGTCAGTCATATGTTTATGTCGAGCTGCTTTCAGCTTTGTGACAAAGCTTTTTTTTTCCAGCTTATCCAAGAGAGATTTCAAAAAGCTTATTTAGTTTAAGGAGGACGGATGAAGGAACACTTAATCCTTCAGTTTGTCGGATAAATTCAAAAATCACCAAAGTTGGAGATCTGCGATTTTTCACTGGATCAAAGAATGAAAAACTGTGATTACAGCGAGACGTCAAATGGTGAGACGCATCATCCTGCCAAGGAAAATCAAAAGATTACAGATGGTTGAAATGAAATTAATAATTGAAGTGAAGGCGACGGTACAGCAACTTTGGGAGTGCACGATCCTTCAGCAATTCCTCGAGCGTCGAATGTTGAATAAGTCAGGAAAGAATCAGACGTTCAGTGTTAACGTGATTTCTGAGTGTTAACCTTGAAGACTACAAGAGGTGGATTCATCTCTGGAAACAACAAATTTTCAGTTTATTTGAGCCTGATATTTAAATAACGTGTGTGTGTGTACTTGGGTACCTCACCAACTGTGGACTTTGCCGTCAGTACATATTCACCGACAAGGGACCGGACAGCAAACAGGGACAAACACTTGAAGCACCAAATAAATAAATTTAAAATCATGATACTGTGAAAGTACGATTAAAATTCAAATGAAAAATCTATGCTGCTGAAATGTAACGTACAACCTGTCCTGTGATTGCTACGTCCTCGTCACGTCCAATTTGTTATGAATTTAAATGTGATTGGAAAACAAACGGGAGCGTTAAAGCATGCTAGCATCACGTCTACACGTGTGTGTGTGTTTACCAGGAAGATGAAGTCAGGTCTCTTGTTGTTGATGGAGATCGGCGACCGGCTGAGCGAGGTGGACGTGTCGTCGGAGCTCTGCGAGGACGGATGCCGGAACGTCTGCCCGGTCAGCTTGGTGTCGTATAACTGCTCCTCAAAGTCTGCAGACCAGAAACAGAAAGAAGAAACGAGTGTGTAAGTTTAGACTCTCTGCACACACACACAGCAGATATCCTGTTTTCACGGCTGAGAGCCGCTTTGCATCACCCTGCAGTTTCCCCTCCCGTGAGCGCAACTTCTGCCGAGGAGCCTAAAAGGACTCCTGAAGTTTGGTGTTAACCCTCTCATGAGTTTCTCGCCTCCTCATTAATTCCCTCTCCTCGTCTCGCTTTCTGTTTTTCTTTCTCCTCTCGCCTCGGACTTCTTCTTCTCCTTCTCCTCCTCGATGTCTGAATGTTTCTGCCTCTCTGGCAGCTCAGACGAATCTCCCTGAGGCCATTGTAAACAGATTCCTAACCCCAGCCTCCCCCCTTATTCTTTCTCCCTCCACACACACTCACATATATATACACTCCCCCTCACAAACCCCTCAGCCAATCCTTTACCCCAAAAACCCGACACACTCCCCACTCATGGCTAAAGCCCTCACACACACACACACACACACACACGCTGAGTGAGGTGTAGAGTTTTTAGGTTGAACTTGCTTCTCGGGACAATATGGATTCTTTTCCCGGTGGTGTACGGTTGCCTAGCGACACAAACGGGGGGTGGGTGACAACTCAGCATGTCAACACCAAACAGTGTTTCATGGTGACTTATGTGTGTGTGTGTGTGTGTGTGTGCAGGCAAATGTTGATGCTGCACTGACCTGTGATCAGGTGAGCTGTGTCCTCGTACGTCTGTTCTCACACTGTGTAACTTTGGGCTCCGGGAGAAGTTAGCTCAGTTTGTTAGCTACTTTTAGCTAACGTTAGCTCAGTTCAATAGCTGCTGTTCGCTAATGTTAGCTCAGTGTTGGACCATGTGATCATAAGTATTGCGTCACATAGTGGAGAGTTTAGCAGCTCGAGATCCAGATATTTCCCTCAGACGTTGGTGGAGACCAAAAACGGAGCTAAAAGAGGGAGAACGTTGTGTTTGCTACATTTCCAGAAGAATGACGCCGATGCTTCTTTAAATCAAATAAATGTCCTTTACAGACAGAAAGAGAAATATCGTATCTTTTCTGTGGTGCATCTTTATTACTCTCCTCCTCGCCTTCACTTTAGCGAGTCGCTGGACTTCCTGCAGTATGTCCATATGGTAAAATACTAGAATTCACAGGGTGACTGCATCTGCTTTCAAACTCTGCGAGCTGTGATGGCCTTCAGACTCAGAGCAGACTGCAGAGCCTTCACGCCTGCTAAACACATTCAGAAATGTCGGTTTACAGAAAGTTTGGCAGGTGTCAGATTTAAGCGAGCGCAGGCAACGTGGGAGTGTTTTGGAGTCATAAATATAGAGTCGTGAATAGAAATTAATATAGAGCAGCAGCAGCAGCACAAAATACAGAAAAAAATAGATAATGATGTGTTTTTATGAGGGCAGGCGGTCGACCCACCCACAGGTTTTCTGCTGTTTTTTAATGGCATTTGAGATCATTGCTGTTGACATCTTCCCTCTGCGAAAATAAAGCTGCCAACAGCAGGAAAACCTCCATAGGAACCAACATGAAGTGTAATTATACGTATACGCTTAACACCGAAACCCTCACAACCTTCAGCACGGATTAAGATGACGGACTAACATTTGTCAGACGTCATTTTCAGCTCAGCCACTGTGCGCTTTCATGAACGCATGAACCATGACGATGAAATGAAAGCAAAGACGACAAAGCGAGGTTGTGGGTTGCTCCTTGTTTCGTGTCCTGGAGGTGACAACGAGAACTATTTATTTCCCGCCATATGCTGACAGGTAAGTTTCATTCTCTTCGATTTTATGTGGGGGAATCGAGGAAACGAAGAGCCGCAAGACGCGAGCTGCTTGGATGGTTGAAGAGAAGTCGAGGGTTGTTGCCACAGGATACGAGGCTAGCATGCCTCTACAAACTCTGACCAATTTAATCTGGTTGGAATTAATGCGCCAACGCCTCATTAATCCCAATAAACATCACGCTAACTCACAAACATTTAGTGTAACACTGCTACAACACGACTCACATTAGCTGCTGTGCTGCAGAATACACTTCATTCATGGCTGGTTGGTTGAGTTAGCTCGACTGGAATACTTTCGTTGGTGGTTAATAAATCGTTACCAGGTTGTTAAATGGTAAAAATAAGAACATGGATTTTTATATGGATCCTTTATCGATGACTTTTAAAGTTTATTAAAGAGAAACCGATATGAAGTGATCAACAGTTTCTTTAAATATTCTCTTCTGAATCGAGCGGCAGCCTCCTTAATTGGGAAATCAAGCCAATGCAGAAGTGCCACAAACTGCAGTTCCTCTAACGTCCACTTGAGGCTGGCTCCAGAAGTGAGTCAGTCTCCATAAGTCTCCATGTTCAAATGTCCAACTTCACAGCAGGAATAAACATGTTTACACGTATTTTCACGTAATTTTACAAACTCAAAATCTTTTATTTTGAGCAAATTTCTCTGCCATCTTCTTGTTGCGGCATAAAAGGTTTTAGTTTTATCTTTCCTGAGATTTCCTTAGTCTTGTCGCAGCAGTTAATGAATAAATAAATAGAAACACGCTTTTTCGTTGGCTTCGTTTCACAGCAGTGGAAGTTTCTGCCTAATTTGGACTGTTTCCAGACTTCATGGTAAGCTCAGATATCAACGAAAAAGCACTATTCCTTTAATCACTTGACTCATCAACGAGATTTCTCACAACCTGACAAACCAAATTATTACTGGCTTAGAAATTAATGAGCGTGGAAGCTCTTAACTTAAAGTTTTACCCGCAAAGTTTGTTTTCTCTTTCCAAAAGTTTGAGTCCAGCATCGACTCTTTCTCCTTTGCAGCTGAAGTTAATGATGCTACGATAAACTTTCTTCTCTGCGTTTGCCAATTCCTTTGGAAGCGATTAGACGTTTCCCTTTGTAAGCGCTCGCTTTAAGGAAACTCGTCCCTGGCCATTTGTATTCATAGAGGCGTATTACACACCCGGCGCTCGTGATAGAGAACTGTCTATTTTGCAGCGTTCAAGAAATAATTGATTATGAACTGCCTGACTGCTGCATGCGAAAACAGCAGGATCAGCCGGTTAGTAAACAGCGAACAGAAGCCAAAACTCTTCTGCAGCGTCCCAAAGAAGTGAAGCGTCAGCAAGAGTCCAGAAGACACAGGAGGTAAAAACAGACTGATAAGGGGGGGAAGAGGTGGAAGGCGATGAAAATGATGAACCACGGAGGGCCGAAGAGGAAGATGAGGAAAGTTTTCGAGAAGGATATGAAAAAAGGCAACAAACAAGGCGCTAAATTGGATAAGATGAGGAATAAATATGGTAATAGACTTAAAAAGAGGACAAACTGCAAAGAGAGACGGTGCCCAGAACAAACAGGGCAATAAAAAGGAGCAGCGAATCATTAGGTAGAGGCAGAGGAAGGCGTATATGTCAAAAAAAGAAGGAGAGGAGGAGGAACAGAGTAAAGGCAGCTGGAGAAGACGTAGGCGGGAGAAGAAGAAGAACAAGAAGAAGAAGAAGAGGTGTGCAAGTACAGGAAGGTAAAGACGAGGCAGCTGAAGGGGGAATATTGCAGAAAAATCAGGAAACGAGGTGAAGATGAAACAAAAAAAGACAAAGTAGGTGTAGAAGAAGAAGATAGAAGAGGAGGAGAAGGAAGGAAATTCACACAACATGAAGCCAATGAAGCCCAATCTGTCAGAACAGAACTCACAGGGAAGGAGACGCTGGCAGAGTTGGATGTGTTTGTGAGCAACATGAAGAAGTGTTGGAGGTTTTTTGTTCCTGCAGTCAAAGTCAGAAAAGATGTTTTATTAAAGCTTGGTTGTTCATTTTGGTAACTGAAGTCCACAGGAGCAAATCTGGGACGTACCGGTCAGCAGCTATCTTCATTTGTTGTTGGGTTTCCTTTTATTAGATCACACCACCAAGTTGTGTTTGTGTCTAGCTTAAACCTAGACCTAACCAAACCTTAACCACAGAGTTAGAAAACCAATCGGCAACCTCTGAAGTGAAGCCAACACAAACATGCCAAAAGTGCTTAGAATAAAGACCGGAAAGAAGGCAGGACTACCAAGACTGAGCTTCACAACGGCCAGGGACATCTGCATCCCGGACAGGTGCTTTGAAAGACGATTGAAGGAGGCGCTCTATGTATGCAGAGAACAAGAAAAGACATCACTTATACCTCCATCTACACCTGGCCTCACGTGGCTCCAACGACCACCATGTCGGACCTCAGGTGACTTTAATGACTCTGACGACAATCATCACAACATCAACGAGCACCAACGAACGAACTAAGTGGAACTACGGCCGGTGAGTCAGCCAGAACTGAAAGAGCCTCTTGGATGAGAGTCAAAACATCTTCACGGATCTACATCGAGCCCAGTTGCCCCATACGTAACTCGCGTTGAAGTGGACAACTGAGAATCTTCACAAACTTCAAGATTCAACATACAAAACATATGATCTGCTTACAAATACAAGTCTGTCTGGTTTTAGCTGTGATACTCACGTTAAGGTCCCTTGCAAAGTTACTCCCTCCTGCTTGATTAAAAAAAAACTCTCTGGTTAAAGCTGCTGTGCGCTGACCGGCAGCACCGAGTACTAAAAGCAGCAGCAGCACTTGGAGCGGAAGGAGAGAGGGGAGGTAAACAGTTGTAGATCCATGCTTCAGATAGCACTGAGTGCATGACTGCAGGCTGGGAAAACCAAGGAGGGAGGAGGGAGGAAGGAGGAGATGCTATTGGTGTGCGGGGTGTAAAGGTATGCCGGTCACTCCCACTAATGCACACACACACACACACACTCAATGGTGAAGCATGACCTACCCCCACCCCCGTTTCTTCTGTCCAGACAAGCAGGCCAAGCACTCATGCATCACTAACCTGTATACTGTGTGCGCCCTCATTTGGTGTGTGCCATTTAACAACTCGTGTCTACGTGCGTGAGCTTGCATCTTTGTGCGCGTACAGTGCGCCCATTCATAGATGAACCCAACCATCCTTGACAATATGCACCCCGGTCATGTCAAATTTGGGTCACCCTTTATTTCCCCCCCTCCAGGAAGACGAAAGAAATCAACAATGCCTCCCTCTTTTAACACAGCCGGCTCGTTTGTTTGTCCGTGTACGGCACCACGGATGTTTGAGTGCACCCATGTCATGTCCTTGTGATTTAACATGCACGATTGATCAATCCATTACAGGGACAAGGGGCTGGTGTATGTCTGAATGTACCATGATGGTCGTGACCTCGAAGGACGGATTTGGCGGTCGACGGCCTAGTTTATGTTGGTCATTAGTAACCGTGAGGACGGTTCTGATCCAATTACAGGGCTCTCTTTGTGGCCACAGACTCTGGCTCGGATTCTTGTCAGTTATCCAAGGTGTATTTGTGGACGACTACCTGACGTTTTTTTTTTTATCTTCAATCTGATTTATAAAGACTCCTCAGGCGAGTTCTGGGGTTCAAACTCAAGTAATAAGTTTCTTTTTTTGTTTCTGACACTGCAAGTGCCAAGTTTAGAGTTTGGCAGCGGTGGCACTGCACTTTTCAGAGTACACAAAAGCACACCGTCATCTATCGAGCTCCTCACAGCATTTGGCCGATGTATAGCTGATTTTCTGAATTTATATTGAGCAAATAATACGGCATCAGGATGTTGTGCCGAAATTATTTTGGCATATAAAATAACAAACATTACACTGAAGAAAATCTGGCATTACAGCTGCTTCTTTGACCAATCCACGAGTGGTGTAGTTAATTAAATATAGTCAATTAAAGGAGCCAATACTGGCCTAGATAATACTGACTGACTGAGTAAATGGAACTGGATCTCAGCCCGTACTGTTTACCCACAAATCCTTGCCAGATCTGGTGAACATAGTTGGGTTAGAACCATTAGTGGAGTTCACCACTGAAAGGAAAACACAAGATGTGTCGATGTGTTGCTTCAGGTACCGGCAAGGCAACAAAGTCCAGTTCGAGTAAGAGATCCATGAGTTTGAAAAACTTGTTAAAACGTCTTCTACAAGCAAACGACAAAGAACTTTCAGACTTCTGCCAATGCACAGCGTCTACTGAGTGCTTTGCTCAAGGACAATCTGCTTGTGGCGCCGTGGCTCAGTGGTAGAGTGGGTCGTCCAATAACCTGACTGCTTGCCATGGCCAAGGTGCCCTTAAGCAAGGCACCGTACCCCCCCAACATCTGCTCCCTGGGTGCTCCAGTATATGTGTGTATAAGGCATCTGTCTGTGCATGTGATTAATAAAGTCTTAACTTAACTTAGTCCTTCATAAATCTTGAGTTTTCTAACTTCCAAACTGATTCAAAGACTTCAGCTGCTCGTCACCTCAGCCCTGTGCGCCAGGTTCATTTGAGCTTGAATGCAAACGTCTCAGGATCGTAGCATTTAAACGTGTCAGCCTGTATTTATATTTTCTAAAGGAATCCTCAGGAAAGAAACAAGACAGATGAGTTTGTCGTGTCTGATTCACAGCGATGTCACTCCAACAAAAAGCTCCACAGCGAGGGGGAAAGTAACATTTGGACAAAAACTGACTCATTTTCTGGAGATATAAAAAAAGGCTTCAGAAACTGGAGTCCCGTATCATAAAGGTCACGCAGTAATAAAAGTTCAGACAATCTATAGACCCTCTAAAAAGGTTCCCTGTCAACTGACAAAAACACGGCTCCAGGCTGAGCAACGAGGACTCGCTTAAGTTTTGTTCAAAGACACTAAACGGCCAAATTAAAAGCTGCGTTAACGAACTAATTACATAAAATAACAGTATGAAAAAGGCATCGCAGACTCTATGAATCAAGTCAAGCACTCACACATCAAATGTTTCTTATACAAGAAACAAATAATCCATAACCTTCAACGGTGCATGATTTATTGGAGCTGAAGCTTCATCTTCAAAGTGGAGTCACGTCACGGAGGACTTGAATTCCACCTTTGAGATTATAAAATGGAAACGACGCTGTTTCTCCCGGATCAGCACTCTACCACTTGATCAATGCCGCACCTGTTCGGTAATGTGTATCGACCACAGCGAAAACCTTATCAGCCCGTGTAGATAACAGCTAGCATTGACTCAGACCTTCCCCTGACACAATTAAAGCGGCCGCTGTGACATTTTATAGCCAAGTTAGTGCCGACAGGGAAACTTTATCGGCCCCGTTTGGCATTGATTCAGACATCTTCTGACACGATTAAAGGGTTACTGTGACATTTTAAAGTTTGGTTGGTTATATCACATCACCTTCCGGTGTCCGCGGTGAGGAGAGGCTGCAGCGCTGACACTTTAAGCAGCGAGGAGAGCGCTGCGGCAGGAGATAAGATATGGCGAGATAAAAACGAAGCTTACTGATCTGCAGAAAGAGAAAACGAAGGTTATAAAGAGTGCAAATAAAATTAGAAAGCGAATAAAGACTACTTGTTCTTGACTTTGGGGAAAACAGAGCAGACGGTGAACTCTCCTAACTCTTATCTGTCTCTAAGCACCAATGATAGCATTGAATGAGCTCACTGGAAAACAACAGTTTGTTAGAAGCGTCACGGCATCGACAGTCATAAAAACTCAACCTCACCTCACCAAAGGTTACGGACATCGGTGGAATGACCTCGAACGAAGGTTAAGGTTCGGTTAAGTTGTGGTTTGGGTTAAAATAAAAACCTAAACTGGGTAAGGTTTGGACCTTGACTGATACGTCCAACCAAACATTTGAGGACAAGCAAGTTGGGTTGGATGCAACAGTCCTATTTCCTATTTCAGGTCCGTAATTGAACGTTTTTGCTGTCCGAGATCTCACGACCACCCAACACCTTTGGGACGAACCTGAACGCTGGCTCCAAGTCGGACCTCATCACCCAACATCATCACAAAAACGAAAAACCCAGCGGCCCTGAAGTCTTTTAAGGGAAAGGTGGAAGGTGTTGCAGCAGCAGATAAATGCTTCAGAGATGAGCAGTGCATCTAAAAAAACAGAATACCAGCAGAAAGCTCCTCTCTATCTTTCAAAGTGGCTCTCTGTAACGGATAACACACATTCTCACGTTCTTATCTCAGGCCCGCTCTCGACAGCGTGACCGACAGCAGTTTAGATGACGGTTAAGAGCTGCTGGCCGACACCGAGAGTGTCAATGTGAGTCTCGTCCCTCGTTCAGCAAACTTTGCGGCTGCTGCAGGAATCATGCGTACTCTCGCATCCAAGATATGACGATGAACGTGCAGGAAGAAAATATCAGTTAACTGACGGTTTGGATATTGAATCTGAGCCGTTCGCCTGGCGCGGCTTTGAGTTAGCGGTCGACTCTTTGTACATGACACTTCAGAGGAGGAACTACAGCACGCGATCAAAAAACACATCTCATCCTTCATCTTCCTAAAAAACACTCCTCTGATCTTGCAAACCACTGTTTGCCCAACGATTTCACCCACCTGATCAGCGGACAGGGAACAAAATAAGTTTGACGGGCCAACAACAACGTCTTCAGTCCACTTTTAAGAGAAAAGACATCAGTTCAACGTTAAATGTCGTACACGTCCATGTTACGGGACACATCCTCCGTATAATTCAAAAACAACTCATAAGATTGCCGCCTCTGTACAAACACACTGAGAGAATGTCAGTGACACGTTGAGCGCTGAGGAGGCGGTGAAGTACGAGCATGTGAGCGTCGCTTAATGGACTGTCATAACATTACAGAGTGTGTGCAAAGAGCCGCTCTGACTTTAATGGACGACACAAGCTAAACCTGAAATAAATTTGAAAAACTTTTAATGTCAAATAATAATCTGAATATTTTTCTGTTGATTAATGAAGAGCAGAAACAATTACAGAAATCTTTGTTGAAAGGAAACGCAGTAAATCTGCCTGCAGAGGTGAGGCATTATAAACCTGTATGGAAGACAATATATCTGCCTTCAGCACCAAGCTGAGCTTTAAATATATAATATATTACTGCCAAAGAGCTGCGTATGAATATTTTAACACGGCAACCCAAAAAAACTTTGATCAGATCTCACTGTCGTAACTCGTAATGGAAGTCCTGAGCTTCAGCTTCTGAGCTGCAGACGGCCGTGGTGGTGATATTATTTTAAAAATGTGAAGATGCTTCCTGTGAGTCAGAATTTCAGGATTTTACTGTGAAATGAACCTTCGAATGATCTGAATCCGTCTGTGCCTGGATCTGGATGTTCAGTTTCACAGACGCGTTATAGAATAATGCCAAATATCGTCGCTGTGCAAGCTGCGACACGCAACACGAGCTCATTTCCTCTCGTTAATTTTGACGTGTTACACTCATCAAATCAAACGCTACGCCGACGACACATGCAAAGACATGCAGGACGGATCCCAAATGTACCAACACGTAAATAACACATCCACTCAGTGTTTTGTTAGCGATACCGTTAGCAGGCATCAAGCTAACGAGGGTCCGAGAGTCTGGATGATGTTTGCACCCATGACGGGATTTGGACGAGTCTGTTAGCAAAGTAATGTAATGTAATGTAATCAGAAGAAATACTGGAGTACTCGGTCTTTGAACATTTCACGATGTTTTTCTACATTTTTGTGTCAGATCAGATCACGTGAATCATCTTTTCTATGAAGCTCGTGGCGTCTTTTTAAAGACAACAAGAAACAACACGGTCTGGACGACTTGTTGAACCTGAAATCAGACGGAGACTAATTAGAAGTGCTCATTAAAGCAAAAACACAAACAGTCTGTATGCTAATCGTTCTCTGGTTGGGAACTCTGGCTGGATTTCACTGTTATACCCACTTAGCAGCAACAGAGAAATAAATCTCAAACAAATCTCGCTGTGGGGCGGGCGGGCGGGCAGGCGGGCGGGCGAGCGGAGGGAAGCTGAATCTCGGCAGAAAACGCAGCAGATCCGTCTAACACCGGAGGACGACAGCCAGCTTCATAAATATGGAGGGCAGAGTGTTGAGGAGCGCGAGAGAGTATGAATATTTTACCGAGCCGAGGCCAGCGGGGAGACCGATGCTGAGGATGGCCAAAGAGAGAGAGAGAGAGTACAGCTGGTTGCTTCAGTGTTATATAACACACACCCAAACAGACGGACACACACGACACACACACACGTAATCTCAAAGTGGCATAAATGAACAAAAAACATGAATGGCAGCACACACACACAGATTTGTTGCTGTTGTCCACCCACGACTGAGTTCATCCATCTTATTTTTATCAAACACAACATGCCAGCCAGTCTGAGACAAAAACAGGCTTAATACACACACACACACACACACAGATGCAGCACACAGACATGGCGACAGAGGAGGATGGAGTAGACGATATACTGTAGTGGTGGAGATAAAGGAAGAGGAACAGAAAGTCCAGAGAGCTGCACAGTCTTAAACTTGATATTTGTGAAAGTCCCCCAGGGATCGATGCCGGGGCCCCTTTGTTATTTTACATCACCTCCCTGGGTCAGATCATCCGCTCGCATTGCTTCCTCGCATCGCCTCTATGCAGACGACACTCTGCTCTATCTGACCCCTCGGCCTCTGCTCGGGTCCCTGAACGCCTCTCGGACATAATCTGCATGGGCTTTGTGGGTGAAAGCACCGGCCACGCAACTGGATAAACCGACACTTCCACATCGTACAAATGAATCGAATCCATTCAGTTCTTTTGATTCAGTCACGCAAACACTGTCAACACTCCGCGGCTGGAAATAGACCCTAACAAATGCAGCATGTACCCTGTTTGTTAACAGTCTGATGTGCAGCTGATTTCTGATTAATCAACGTGTTTTTAAAATAATAAAATACAGTTTTTAAAGATTAATCTCAAAGATCATCAGCGGCATTTGATGGAAAATGAAGCCTCGAACTCTGACGAGATATAATACATTCATTCATTCATTCATAACCCTGCGCCTCCTCCTCCTCCTCCTCCTCCTCCTCCCTGTTCATTCATCTTAAAACCTGCTGTGAACGTTTTAATGGGAGAGCCGGGCGAAGGGCGAGACAGCATGAGTCACACTGAGAGAGAGAGAGAGAGAGCCGAGCAGAGAGTGTGTTACCTGAGAACAAACAGAGGTCCCTCGAGAGCTCATTTGCATACACACACACACACACACACCTAAACACACACTACAAACAAGAGATTAATACTAAAATGAGAATGACAGCGTTCCACCTTAAAACACAAAAACAAGGCAGAGTTACAACCAGACTGAAATGTAAACACACACACACACACACACACACACACACACACCTCACAAATACCGCCTTAAATAACAGCTGCAAGGTGAATCAAACACACACAGTCCCCGTGAGCTATAACACACACACACACACCCGTACAGTACAATATAAACACAGGATAGCGAGGGAATATTTAACACACACACACACCCTCACACACACACTCACACTGAGCATATCTGCATGCTAACACACACACACACACCTTTAAGGCGGACGACACACACCCATATCAGCGCAGTCCACACACACATGTAAACACTTTCCCACCCGCCTCCGCTTCCTCCCTCCACGCCTTTCCCACCCACTCAAAACACACACACACACACACACACACACACACCAACACACACACACTCCTTCCATCCATCTCCACCTCCATCCATCCTTACCTTGCAGCAGGCTCTGGAGGTTGAGCTGCGCCTGCTGGTGCAGCTCCTCGACACACTCCGGCCTGCTCCACGAGCCGAACACGTTCACGCTCTGTTGCCATGGAGACCTGAAGTGGGCCGCTCCGCCGCCGCCACCGCCGCCGCAGCTGCTGCTGCTGCCTCCTCCACCTCCTCCACCACCACCACCGCCGCTGATGAAGCTGCTGCTGCTGTGGTTGCCGTCGCCGTGGCTGCTGCTGCTGCTGCCGCCGCGCCTGCCGCCCTCCGCCTCAAGACCGCCGGTGACTGGAGGAGAGAGGAGAGAGGAGGAGAGGGAGGAGAGAGAGGAAGTGATGGATGGATGGAGACGGGAGAGGGGAAGGGAAATAAGATGATTGGGAGGAGAGGGAGGATGAGGAGAGAGGAAATAAAATCACACGTGAATAAAAATGTTTGAATTTGCATCACTAATACCGAGAGACGCCGATTACATAACGCAGTGTGTTGTCAGGGAGAACAAGAAGCGAGGAGGGAAGAGAGGAAGGAGAGAAGGAGGGAAGGAAGGAGGGATTAGGGAGAAAATGGGAGGAGAGGTAGAGAGGAGATTTGGAGAGGGATCAGAGAGAGGGAGCGCTTAATTAGGAGGGAAAAGGGAGCGGGAGGGGGAGGAAGGAGGGCTTAGAGCGGAGAGACGAACCGAGTCCAACACCAGCAGACGAGCGAGCGCATTGAACGCAACGGCCGTTCAATGCCGACATGAATGAGGCGCTGACGAGCAGCTGGTGACAGACAAACAAACACAGGAAATCAGACGGAGGTCCAACCGAGCGTCACAAAGAAGACGCCCAAACGTTTGATGGTTGTGAACGTTCAGAAAGTTGCTGAAGTTTTAGTCAACGCTGACGTACCCTAGAAAACTTCGACATAGTCCTCGACACAGTCTCCAAGACTACAACTAGATCGTTGGTCGTTGGCGACGCTCACAAAAACCTACTAAAATATTAAACGTGTTTGTCGGAACATCAAAACAAGCGAGCGCACTGTACCAACGGCTGTTCAGTGGATGACGTGTTGACGAGCAGACGATGGCGGACAAACAAACGCAGGAAATGACACGGAGGTCGCCGTCCAGCCGAGCTTCACAAAGAAGACACCCAAACGTTTGGCTGGAAAACTTTGGAAGGACTAAAGTCTGACACCAAGACTACAACAAGATTCAGTCTGAGACTAAAAACTGTGGAGCAGATTTCTGTCCACAACCTCAACGATTCCAACCTGAGCCTGCTTCACTATGATGACCATGACAACTGCACTGAGGGTGAATTTATATACAACTGAACAGACTGGAGGTCTGGTCGCTTCCAGACTTTCTGTTTTGGAACATCCATAGGAGACTATACAAGTCGAGCGGCTCTAAGAATAAAACTGCCTAAATTATCTCGGTACATTCACCTGAAGAGATCATTAAAATAAACCCGAGCAGCCTCATTCTATGGAACGCCTGAACTTACTTTCACTTTTAGATAATGAGATTCCTGCAACACAAATGTCAATTTCAGATTCAGAAGATTCAGGATGTGTCCTGAACGAGACGCTGCTGCTCGGTAAACATGATATTCTAAATACAGCTGCAAACGTTTAAAACACAGTCATGCTTTTATTAATATGACATTTTAAGGCAATTTATTTTATATTAGAGACTTAATTTAACACTATTAATATACTTTTACCATAATAAAAAAGTTATGGTAAAATTCTGACAATTTTTTACTGTAAAAACAAAAATTTTTGCAAACATTTGCCTGTTCTGACTGAATCGAGCGTCATCTTGTTTGCTCTGAAAACTCGTCTTGAAATCATAACTTGGGCGGCTTCGTCTTCCCGAGCTGCTTTCACACGAGCGGCCGCCAGAGAGAGTCACTGTTTATGATACAGACGTGAACGTCAGTTAGCATCAGCCGTGAACAAAGGCGGACATGCATGATTTATACTGCGCTGTGGAGCAGACATATATTCTCAGCATGGAGCCGCTGCTTTTATCATTTTTTTATCATTCGGAGCGTCGAATCGCTCGTACTGAGTAAATCTACAGAGCTTCCTTTAGCGTGAAGCTAAACTGCGTTCACTGTATGTTCGCATTGTGTTGTGGGTTTTGCTGCAAGCTAAATATCCCATTAGGGAACCTGCATGTTGTTCCTGTCGCTCTTCAGCTGTGTCTCTCAAATGAAGCTCGAAAAGGCAAAAAAATATCTTAAAGTCAGACTCATCTCCAACATTTCCTAACCTTTGCAAACTGATCATCATCTTTGTTTATTTTCAAATATTTAGAAAAATGAACGTCAGCGTCATCGCTTACGAATGTCGGGTTGATTGGTTGGAGGTTGAAGAGTCAAGTGAGCCAAACCGGACGTCTTGTAGTGAATTATATTCATACAAATACTTTCCAGGATGCTTGTTTTGGATTTAAACTTGTGTTGGTGTGAAACTTTTTACCGTCGACATCGACGCTCCTCAAGAGCAGCATGCTTCCTCTGAACCCGCTCCCTGATTGGCACATCACGGCCACCGTACTTTGAATCTTTCCCTTCAGAAGTGACAGGACGTCTTCTTCATGTGTCGTCTCAGCCGTCATGGCCGATGAAGAGAAACAGTTCGACAGTCCGCGGTCCTTCCTGTCGGTTTCTAATGTTGATCTTCCGTCGCTCTGTGGCTGTTGTTCGGTGTCGAATCCTTCGAGGCCTCGAGCCTGAAAAACCTCGTTAGATAGACGACTCGGCGTGTTGATGTGCAGCGAGAACAGTGTCAGAGACAGTGAAGTCTCAAAGGTACGACGGTAACTGTGAAGGTGCTTCACACTCCCTCCCTCGCTCGCTCGCTCACTCTCCAGATTGTGTATTAACAGTAATTTGTGCCACAGATCCAGAAACTCCCGAGGCGTGTGTGATTTACTTAAGTCAGATCTCACCCACGCAAGATCACATATTTAACTTGTTAAAGTCCCACGTCTTTGAGAACTGAAGCGGCTGTGAGGCTCGAGCGGCCATCGCCAACACTGCACAGGTGAACAGGTGCGCTGCGTTTCATTCGACCTCCTCGATCCAGCGAGCGATGCTTCATCTGCACGTCGAACAAACACTCCGATGAAGACGCGCCTGAACGCTTCTGTTTCATGGACGCACTACACACACATGAAAGTTTTAACAACACACCTACTCTACACAACACAACACGTCCACACACACACACACACGCATCAGCGAGGTGTTGTGTGAAGTTATTTTTCCTCTCAGGCCGATTACTAATTCATTCCCCTCCGAGTGAGTAGGAGTGTCAGCGGGGAGGACGCAGATTTAGACAAGCTGTTATCACCGGACACACACTCACACACTCGCACAGATAAATGCAGAAACATCGGCCATATTTTTGCATTTTATCACCCGCGTACTCGCACACACACTCCTCGTGTTCGCATGATAAAAATACACGCGTGTGTCTTTCACACAGTTAACGCCGTACGCCAAACACCGACCTGTGTGTGTGTGTGACTGGCAGGCTAACGTTAGCATTAGCCCAACGCTCAGCAAATGTTTATGTTGGTCTTAAATAACGCTGTCACGGCACGGGCCACAAAGTGTGTGTGTGTGTGTGTGTGTGTGTGCCGTAAACCAGATTTACTGACTACACTGAGACACAAACCAAACCTTCTGGGTGCCGTTATCAAAACGAAGCAGGCGCTCAGCGCGGAGACGTTTCCGTCCTGACCTTTACGGTGGAGTAACAACAAAGGTCGCGGCAGATATTACGAGTGACCTCCGTGAGGTCTGCAGGTTTAAGTAGTGACCGAAGAGTTCGTGCTGTTTGCTCAGATTTAATATCTTCATTTATTTCCGATCAGACTTGAGTTGTAACGAGGTTTCTGTAGGTGAACCTGTAGAAGGTTCAAGGGACCGATAAACTACCCTACTGGTATCAGAAGGGAACAGTCCTTTAACAGCTTTCGTCTCTCCTTCAACCTTTGGGGCACTCGACCTCTTCTCGTGACTCCGTCCATGCCGGAGCGGCCCACTCGCTCGACCGGTTAAATGAGCAGTTAGCTGTGACTCAGAGGTGTTGAGGCAGGAAAGGTTCACAGGAAGCCGGAGGTTTCTTCCTGCTATGATGGACCAATGATGACGCGCGGTGAGTCAAGACAAGACAAGTGTGAGGAGTGTGTCAGATTAGATTTGTGATGCACATTGGCAAGAAGGTTTTCCCACTATTATTGTAGAATAGAGGAGCACCATCTTCCAACCATCTATGGTGGAGTTTCCATCACGTTTGGTGGTTATTTCTTGTTGTCTGACTTTGCTCGGTCATTTTCTGACCAAGAACTGCCACAAGTTTCCGATCCAAGAAGACAACATGGAAAACAAGAGTGTTCTTTTCAAAGTTACCAGATTCCAGTTGATCTTCTGGTTAAATAAAGGTTTTATTAATGTATTCAACTCTGCTGTGGATGTCTACCTAGTTTCGGCGGCTGCATCAGCACATAGTCGATATATAATGTAAAACCTGCGGTCGCGTTTCAAGTGTTTTCAACCAGTGAAAATTCAGACAAAGCTGTGTAAACACATGCTGCTTAAAGACCTCTTGGAGGCTGCAGCAGCTCTTCTGCAGAGAGGGTTTGAAAGCATGTGGAGTCCCAGCTGTGGAGGATATCTTGAGATCTTTAAGGAGACTTTGGCCAAACGAGATGAAGGCTGCTAATTAATGTGCCGCTGGTCTGGACACAGACGTGAATGTTCCCTCAGATTCACTCTTAAGTGGATAAATCGGTGGAAAATTGAGCGTGTGCATGTGTGTGTGTATGTGTGTGTTTATGGGTGTATGCATGCATGTGCAGCCTCTCTGCAGCTCAGTGCTGCCCCCTGCAGGAGAAGCAGGAAACAACACAGGCTGCATCATACAAATGTAAAGAAAATAAGCAAAAACAGCAAATCCTGACCTGAGTTCAGAGCTATGAGCTGAATTCCCGCCACGTTTCCACGTAATGAAGTGAGACACAAACACAGATCTTCACTCACACGCTCACATAAAGGGTGTGTGTGTCGCTCTGCTGTGCAGTGAGACCTGGCTGTCTGCACTTATTAGACCCTGGAAGTAATTTACAGTGACACGAGCCACAATTCATCCTCGCCCTCCCTCCTTTCACTCGTTTATCCTCCTCCACCCATCCTTCTCTAAATCGCTCTACCTCCCTCTCTCCATGACTCGCCTGACTTCATCTTTTATTTCCTTTAAATCACACACAGTTCCTCCTTTCCGCTCTCTCCGTCTATCTCTTCCTTTACACTCGTCCTCTCCGTCATCGCTCATGTATCCCCCCCGGAGCTTTCTGTTCTCTCCCTCTTTCTTCTTCTGTCATATCTCCCTCATTGCACACAACACACAAAATGGGGGACGAGTGAGAGGGGTGGAGTGCTGGAAGTGAGTCGTAATGAGGAGGTGTGAGTGTAATCAGAGGGCTAATCCACCTGGATCAACCGCCATGGAGAATAAGCTCGACTGAACTGAACACAAACACAACAACCAACATGCCAAATGGTCATTTTCATGTACATTACTAATGTTACGGGGACACGAACCTGTTGGAACCACATTGTGGGGACTCGCCTTCCAAACGTCCCCATAGGTCCCCATAATGTGCATCACTACATTTTAATGAAGACTCGAATGTAAATCACTGTAATGTCCTGGACACGTTGGGGGACATGAACCTGTTTGTGGGGACAAAAAGAAGCAACACAAACGCACATACCCTGTTGAATAAGTGTGTGTGTGTGTGTGTGTGTGTCACTAGGGGCCTAATTGAAGAGTTGGATGCGTTCAGCCACGTTTGCTAACAGGAACAAAGATCCAATTTTATGCTAATTACTGACGCAGAGATTTGCGTCACTTTGATTGTGACGGTTTGTCGGACAAGGAGATAGTTAACGTGACACACACACACACACACACACACACACATAACTGACTAAGCATTTCAGTGACCTCACACACTCAGTTAATGGGTATTTTTGTCTAATGCTATAAAATAGAAAACTAATATTTACATCCTTTTTTACTCCCGCTCTAAAACGTTTGAAACCTCGTGTCTGCAGGTTTTCATTCAAACGTGTTAAACAGAAAATTAATTTATCAAAACACAATAAAACTGAACACAAACTGTGGTCAGGGGCGATGACTTCACCTCCGATACCCAGGATTTAATAAAAAGCAACACCCAGTGAATCTGACTTCACTGTGACTCTGTTCATTAAAAAATAAAACTACAGCAGATCAATATCAAAGTTCAAATTTCCTTCAAACACATCTATGACCTATTTCAATGACTCGCCCAAAAACTGATAAGACTGTCTCGCAGGGCGTATTAATTACCACAAGATAAAGGTATAATGGGAGAAATCAATCATCGAGCCGAATCAGATCTGGACGTATCGCGCTCTGCAATCAAACCACGTCACCAGTCGAGTCGTTTCTTTTCTTACAGTGTCCAAAGCTGCTAAATCTCACAGACTGTCCCTCTAAGCGCAGAAAACAAACCCAGCCTGGTTAAACTTGCTGATAGGGCGTGGAATATCTAATAACCACAATGATCTAATGTGCAACGCTGCCAGCGAATGAGTCATTTTGAGATCCACCTTAAAAAGGGAACAAGGATGATTTCAGACAGTCAAAGGTCCAACGTTAAAAAGCAGGATTCCTAATCTTTGACGTTACTCAGCTCGGCTGCGTACGAGCATCTGACTTCGTGTTGTTCGAGCTTCCCGACCCAAATATGAGTTTTATCTTAATTTGTACTCATCTCCGAAACTACAAAATCCCTTCAGATCCCCTTAAAACTCTCCTTCAGTGATAATCTCACAGCGTTTAAGTGGAAATCAGGTCAGCAGCAGCACAACTCACAGATACTTTGTGCTTTGCAGGCATGAAAAGAGCGTTTGAAGGTGCAGCGGAGGGCGTTCAACAACAACAAATTAGTAACACATTTGTACCATTACCATAAATAAATGAGACGTTCACTTAGAAGAACTTAGAAGAAAATCTGCAGCACAAAAAAGTAAATTGGCAATTTTTATTTACATCAATCATTAGTTCCCAGCCAATAAATCTCATATTAGCTTGTAGATATAAAATATTTATATTTTCTGTTCTAAATTATATTCATGTCAACTCCAATAAGTTTATTGCTCGGCTGTAAAATTTCCCACCACAACACAACTCTCAAATCGTTACCCGACGACGGCAAATTTGTACTTAACAACTTTAAAATCAATCCAACCTAATAAACCCAGAACTAACGTGAACAAACAACTTGACATTGACTCGACTCACTTTCTAGCTTCTGTCTAAGATTTCGACGTGTCGTGGCCACCTGAGCACGTCGAGTGTGATGTGGTCAAAAGTTTGCGCACACACACGACTGGAGCGACGTTGTGTGTTAGCGTGTTTCTTCTGAACATCTGATTTGTAACTTCAACACACTCCACTAACTCACATTCAGACAGTTCAGGATGGACTACGTGTCACTTCACTGACTGCAGCTGCAAATTCAGACACCAAACACACTGCACACGCACACACACAGTCACTGATTATTTATCACAGTGATTGATAACACACACATACTGCAGACGTCACCTCGAGGCTGACTCAGCGACTTCTAGCAGAGGTTAGAGAGTTTGCCTATACGTGTGCACTTGCCTAGCTATCCAACTGTGGACTCGACGTCTATCCACAGGGGACCTGAAAACCAACTGGGGACATATTTTAGGTTTTCAGGTCCCCTGTTGGACTGAAGGGTCTAAACGCTCTGGTATATTTGTGTGGAAGCCGAGGTAGAGTTTGTATCTCGGTCCCGCCTCTCGACTGCGGCAAAGAGACAGGAAGTGATGTCACAGGGCTTCCAAGGTCAATGGCTACATCGACTCCTCTTTTTCAACCCGGGCCAATTCATTCTCCGCCTCTCTCTCTCAATATTTCCTCTGTCAAGGTCCGTCTCCATGAACTTTGACCCCATCAGTGGAGGTCAGTGCACACTCGTCCTGCTGCAGTCCATCAATCTTCCTTTACCTCTCACACACACACACACACACTGATCGTCTAGTAAATACACATGCCCTGCTGCTGTACAGACCGGGAGACAGATGGCCCGAGGTGTACGGTACACTCAGAGCAGCTGTTAACACCAAGCACTCCCATCTACAGCTACACAAAGCTTCTGAATAAAGTTTAAATCCACAGAGGAGGAAGAGAATCCCATTTTCCCGTGCGACTGTTTCCGTTAAACGCAACCAGACAGGCCAGGAAAACATTTTACACGGTGGACAATCTCTGCACACAGCTCCCGAGCCTGCCGTCGTACAGACAGAGCGAGGTTTGTCTTCGCTTTTTAAACACAAAGACATGATGTCGCTTTAACATTTTATGCTCGACAACACTCGCGTTGCTCTTAATATTTCATGCCGCAAACTGGCAACACAAGAGAGTGAGGACGAGTCACAGGAAGAGACGTACAGTGCTTTTATTTTGGCGTTTAACAATCCGGCTCCGACTACGTTTGTATTTTTAGTGTCTACGTGTGTTTGTCTGGATGTTTTGTAGAGTTTGGACACGTGGAGGTACTGCTGTGTTCCTCCCATCCAAACCTGCTACACACCGTGACATCAACGTCTAAACACACACTCTGAAACACTCGACAACACGACCACGTGGATCCAAAAATATTCATTCTGCTGCACGACAACCACAAGCTGCAACTTCAGATCAGATCACATCAGAAAAATCAGGCCTTGCCCAACTCCTGGTGCGAGCTCTGGTCATCTCGCGACTCGACTCCAGAACTTGTCGGCAACTCACGTTAGTCGGTTCTTGAACGTCCTCATACAGACATATGTTACCTCCTCCAGTCCTCGTCCGTTGTTCCCCGTTGGTGGAACGTCCTACCAGTTCCTACCAGATCAGGGGCGTTCTTCTCTACCTTCAAAAACCTCCCGAAGACCTCCAGCTCTGCAGAGAGGACCTCCTCCCCAACACTACCAATAACTGGACACGATGACTCTTTTTCGTACAGTTTCTCTCGTGTTCTGCTCTTCAAAGACCTTCCAGAAACCTTCAAGCTGCATTAAGTTAAAAAGAAATGACAGCCGCTTTTAACAAGATTGTTCTGTTACGAGATCATCAGATTACTGCGGAGTGATTTGTGTTTATTAGAGCTGTTTGTCTGGCGAGGAGGAAATAGATGGAGTGCTGTTTCCTGTCAAACTCTCTTCAGAGACAATAGCTCCTGGAAGTAATCTAAACCGACAGCACGATCCTCGAGGGCCACTATATGTGTGTTTGTGTGTGTTTGTGTTGGCCGGTCGTGTTCTGCACAACATCAACCCACCAGGAACCGGCACAGTGTGGGAATAATCCCAAATGAAAGGCAGGATGAAAAAGAAAACACATTCTTTAAGCACAGTGTAACTGTGGATTTGAGTCGCAGTGGGAGCTGGTATCGGTCGCCAGGCGCCAAATGGGCCTTGTAGTTTGCTGTCAGACGAGGTTAACTCTGTCAACGTAGGCTGGAAACTACAGGAAGTGGTGCCAGAACATATCCGAAGGGCCTGACAGCTGGTGATAAGATGCCTTTGGGGATTGTAGTCCGTTCTGACAGATGATGCCAACTGTCAAAATGGGGCCAGTCGGGAAGTGTAGATCTGGATCAGGAGCTCCAAAAGCAACAAAGTGATATTTAATATTTAGAGCTCAGCGTTCGTCAGTACGAGGTACCTCTTAAACTAAACAGTTATTATGAACAAAAACTAGCGAGTCGACAACAGTCCAGCAGCAGTCAGCCCAGCTCGGCGTCTGTCCAAGCTCTCACCAACCACTAAAAGTCAGCCCCAGATTTACTCTTGTCCGGCAACACGACCTAACGTTAGCTCAGAGCTGGAGTCAGCTAATGTCAACAAACAACCAGCACCCGCTACAACACAGAGTCCGAAGTCATAACACTGTTAGTGGATGAGTTATTCATAGATTTTATAGTTTAGCAGCTAACGTGACCCATGATACTAACTTAGGTATTGCCCAGCTCCTGTACACTGCCAGCACAGGTTACAAAAACTGTCTACAAACACTTTTAAAACTTATTTTTTAAAACAACAGTGGATTTATTCTAAACCAGACAAACTGTCTCTCACTACCTCCAGTGTCAATGCTAAGCTAGGCTAATCTAGCTTCACACGTTAAAGTCAAGTGGTGCTTGTGTTCTCATTCTTGCAGTTAAATCAAATGTTCGCTGGTTAATTAATTACAAATATAACAAGACTCGTGATGAGAAGACGTGATTGGTCTAGGCCAGAATAAACACGCTCATTCACACACACACACACACACACACACACACACACACACACTGATCTGAAGGCAAAATGACCGCAGGGAAAGTCACTCGTGGGTCAAAGCCGTCATTTACACGCTCATTTAATTTAGATTCACCGACACACACACACACAGGCACACACAGTCCAGTGTGTAAACATCACAGCCAATCAGCAGAAAGGTACAAATATCAGCCTTGTGTGTTGGTTTGAGGGGCCAAAAGGGGACGTATGTGTTAGGACTGTAGTCTGGGGACATAAGATTTATCACCCTGTCGTTATGAACAAATGACCTGCTCCCTCTTTCCATTGTTTCTTATGTAACCTGTCTTTACTCCTTGTTGCCCTTCCCCCCTAACACGGACTCCTTCTCCTTCTTCACCTCCTCTCGTTCCTCGCCTTCACTCCTCGGGTTCACACCCCGTCACTCCATCCATCACGAGCTGCAGCCGATCAAGGCGCCGCATTTAGAAACTCATCTGCATAAAAACTCGATGAGACTTGATTTCTTTTTGCCTTTCATCTTCAAATTAAACTTGTGAGGCGGCGAGAACGAGGAAGACGAAGAGAGATAAGACGGGCGCTATCGAGGACGTGAGCCTGATTTATAAGGATGTGAAATACTGCATCGAGGCGCCTCTATTCACATACTGACATACTTATATTTGCTATTTTGAGTACATGAATTCAGTTAATGCAGTGTTGAATGCTGGACATTTCTTGCCACCCACTCTCTGAAGCAACACAATATTTACGTATATTTATATTTTGGCAGTCAAATGTTGGTGCCAATGGTCTGCCTGTAGATTCAGTGTTAGCTTCAACCTGGAATGGTGGGTTGCTACATTGTTGGCAGTGCTGCTGACGTTGTATCAGACCATTATGGGGATGATCTTCCAGTCTATCCACGTTCGGTCATGATCTTTGGGGTAGTGGCTTCCTCTGTTGGGTGTTGGGGTGCCGGCCCAAGTGCAGGAGTATCTTGGGGTCTTGTTTACGAGTGAGGAGTGCAAGATGAACCATGGGATTGGTGCGGCGTTGGACCATTGTGGGGAAGATCGATCTTCCGGTCCATCCAACCCTCACCGACGGTCATGACCTTTGGGTAGTGACCGAAAAAACGAGAACAAAATGAGCTTCCTCCACGGTCTGAGCATCCGATTAGGGCACCTTCCTTTGGAGGTATTCCAGGTACTTCCAACTGGGAGGAGATCCCGGGACAAACCCAGAACTCGGTGGCCCATCTGGCCTGGGAACACCTCCAGGAGGAGGCGGCAAGAGTTGATAAACCTGCTGCCACTGCCCCATCTCCGTTAACGCTACCGGAAGTACACAGTGTACTACAAAGAAGTACTATGGCACTGTGTGTGTGTCATGGTTCATGTCTTGCTTTATTTTTCCATAGTGGAGTGTAAAATGGTCGAAACTAAACCTCAGTGTGTGTGTGTGTGTTGGATATTATAATAATTGCTCTATTGGAAACCATTGTAGCTGAGCACAAAACCACAAGCCAGAGTCAAAATGCACGTTCAGCAGCACAGTCAAACCAACTAATGTGTGTGTGTGTGTGTGTTAATACAACACAACAAGCACACACTCCTACAGATGACCTCGGCTGACCTCGCCGCGATTTAACGGGCACGCGTGAAGACGCCTCGAAGGTGGACGTACAAAAGAGCCTTTCAGACACGTCCATGAACATACATGTGCACGAGCACACGCTCCACTCTGCTCTGAGCGTGGACATATGTTTACTGTTTGACGTGAAACCAGATCAGGTTCGATTCCTGCAGAACTTTTATTTTAAATTAGAGTGGAAAGTTTCCAGAGAGGTTGGAATATTTCCATTTTAAAGCCACAGCTGAATATTTCCCTCCATGTGAAAAACTCACTCAAAAAAAATTCATCGTCTCCGCGACAAACAGCGCGTGTAACGACCGCTGCCTCCCTCAAAACACGCGAAAAGTTCAACACCAGACGTCAACACACCCACTTTATGCAGAAACTATGATGCTGCTGCAGAGAGGCAGGAAAACACCAAAGTAACGGACACGCAACACGGGACACGCATGTTCACAGTCACATCACCCTCCGCTTAACATTCCTGAGTCTTATCACGGAGCGCTCCCGGCTCTCTTACCTGACCTGGCCCAGAAAACTTCCATGTCTGTTTTCCTGAACGCCGTCCGGCACAGAAACTCTCACACATGTAAACTGAAGAGGAGAAAGAGGAGGAGGAGGCGAGGAGGAGGAGAGAGGAGGAGGAGAGAGGAGGAGAGGCCGGCTGCTCGCTGAGGTAAACCCAGTGACTCATTCAGGCTGTCAGCAGGCGAAAAGATACAAGACAGAAAGAAAGAAAAGAGCGGAGGGAAAGTTTCCTCTCGTGCTCGGAGAGGAAAGGAAAAGAGAAAAGGAGGAAGCTGACGGTGCCTCCGCCTCCCTTTTTTTATTCTTTCCTCCTTTTTCCTCCTGACACTCCCTCCACTGACCACCTCGAAGCAGCACGGAGCAACTTTACCATAAAAACAACTGCTGCCAACTGTAGCTGCTGTTAGCTCAGTCTGTTAGCTTCTCTTAGCTAATGTTAGCTCAGTTCAAGAAGAGGAGGAGGTTTAAAGGGAATGCTGATGAGGAGCGCAGCCGATGTTGTGCCAGAACAGGAGCTGAACAATACATAAGTTAATATAATGGATCACGTTAGCTGCTCATTTAGCAGCCTATAAGTTTTTGATCATAAGTGAGAAACTGCAGTTCCTCTAACGTCCACTTGAGGCTGGCTCCAGAAGTGAGTCAGTCTCCATAAGTCCCCATGTTAGACAGCAGAAATAAACATGTTTACAGCCTGGTACAAAAGACAGTTTTGGTCTCTGTAGCTAATTAAAGACATTATTAATATTTTGTGTAAGAACATTTTGCCCCTTTTATCGACGTTTGAACATTCTCTGCCTCTTTTCCTTCATCACATTTCGTCTCACTATTGTCGTTGCAGCTCGACTTCCTTCCTCTCGCCAACACTTAATTTCCTGTAAACACTGGAGGTGACAAGAGTGTGTGTGTGTGTGTGCTAATACCCTCCAGATCTCTTTGGGTTACTTTGATTTGTTGAACTGTTTCTCGGGCCAGTTTTCTACGAGTACGCCGTCTGCAACCGACCAAAGACACATGGAGACTAATGGAAGGAAGAAACGACCAAACAAAAGAAGAATTAAGGCGACATGGTCGGTGTCTGTTATTGGTCGGCTGTTATTAATACCTGACATCAGGAGACCACGGAGGGCGGAGCGTTGAGAGGCGCTGAGTTAGCAAAACTCCACCTCCTCCAGAGAGAGGAGATGATTAATGCTGCCTCCACCTTTAAGACAAAACCGCTGAGGTTCCTGCAAACGCAGCTAACGTGACCCATGATACTAAGCTACTATTAGCTAACAGTAGCTAACAAAGTGAGCTAACATTAGCTAACAGCCACCAACAAGCTGAGCTAATGTTAGCTAACAGCAGCTAACAAACTGAGCTAACATCAGCTAGCATCAACATGACCTAAAAGTTGCTTCAGTCTGTCGTTGTTGTCATCACAGTGTTGAGACACGCCCGCCATGCTGCAAACAGATCAGCAGGCCACACACACACACACACACACACACACACTCTGCTCTTAATGAATGGACAAATCACTGAACACACGCACACACGCGCGCGCGCGCTTGTTGATCATTGGCTGCCTGCCGACCGGCATTCAGCTGACCTGCTTTAACACCTGTACGGTTGCCATGGCAGCCGCAGCCTCACTCACACACTCCCTCTTCTCCTTCTCCATCTCGTCTCCTCCTCCTCCTCCTCCTCCTTGCCTCCGACCAATTATCTCACACACACACTTCATATTTCCTCTCTGGCTTTGCTGAAAATGACATCATCCATCTGAGAATGTATGAATGAATGTGTGTGTGTGTGTGTGTGTGTGTGTGTGTGTGTGTTTGCTGGTATTTTTAAACACCCGAGTGCTATCGGTGATCACCGGGCAACGGTTGCTCAGCAGCAGAAACATCAACTAAAACGCTGTTAGCTAATGTTAGCTCAGTTTGTTAGCCGGCTTGTGAGCTCAGTGTGGTGCCAGAACAGGAGCTGGACACTACATAAGTTAGCATCATGGCTTACATTAGCTGCTAAACTCATCTGTAAAGCTATAAATGATCCATCCTCTCACTGTGTCATTGTTAGCGATACCGTTAACAGGCATCAAGCTAACAGCTCAGAGATTCTGGATGATGTTACGTTAGCTTTAGCTTGGATGAATTGCTAGCTCCCTAACGTATCAAAATGTGTGACGTGTTTTACTGTAACGTTAGCTCTGAGTTTGTGACTCCATTTCTGAGCTAACGTTAGCTCGTGTTGCTCACTCTCCGTTAGCAGCCTCTACGGACGTAATGGCAGAGGAGAAGAGAGCGAAGAGGACGAGAGTTAGCCGCTAAACCTCGATAACACCGTGATAAACGCGCTGATTGAAGTCAAGGTCAAACATATCGTGCACACACACACACACACACACACACCTCCAGGGTATGTGCGTGTAAAGACAGCGAGCATGTGTGTGTGTTTACTCTGCAGAATCACACCAACACATCGCTGCATGTGTGTGTGTTTGATGCAACATCCACCTCCTCTTCCTCCATCACCCTCTCCCTCACCTCCTCCCTCCTCGAGGAGGAAGCGAGTACGACGCTGCAGATTTACACGAGCTGTCCTCTCTCTCTCTCTCTCTCTCTCTCTCTCTCTCTCTCTCTCTCTCCTGCATCGTACTATCTCTACCTCGCTCGCCCTCGGAGATAATTAAAGAGCCCACCGGTAATCCCGTCCAGCTGAGTGATCACACACACACACACACACACAAAGCGTGCACGAGACTGCAGCATGTGACCGCGGTGTGTGAAGTGTGTGAGACGTAAAAACTGAGTGTGTGTGTGTGTGTGTGTGCGCACAAAGAGACGCTCGGCAGTGAAAATACAACTGTCACGTGAAGACACACACACACACACACACACAGAAACATGAGATGAACGGATGAACGTGAGGCGCTCTGATGTGAAACACGTTTGACGGATGAAGGAGTGAACAGACGACGGAGACGTCTGAATATAAACGTAAAGTTACAGACGTCCACCTGACATGTCTCCTGTCTCAGACTGAACAGACTGTAGCAAAGATACAGACACATGGACGAAGGTGTGAATGAAGCGATGTCCAATAAACGAAGACAAAGACAAACGATTGGATGGATGGAGGAGAAAGATGAATGAACATATGCAACAATGGCTGAATGAATGGACACATGAATATGAGACATTTGGGACATTTTGGACGCTGAAGAACAAACAGAGCCATGAGCGGACGATGGACGACAGAAGACACATCGAGAAAAGACAGAAAACAGATACGTGGACGAAATGTTGCTGGACGGGGACGTGAGACACCTGACGATGGGACATTTTGGATATTTCGGACAGAGGGATGAGGAAATCAAACATGTTGAAGGACGGACTGTCATGAAGGTTTGGATAGATCCATGGACAGACGATGAAGGGACAGAAGACAGATCGAGACACCTCATGAGACATTTTGGACGTTGGTAGATACGTACGATGGACGAACAGACTAAAGAAAAACGTTTGGACAGGTCGTGAATCGACCTACGAACAGATACATGGACGAAATGTTGATGGATCTCCATCCATCACGAGACACCTGAGGACGAGACATTTTGGACATTTTGGATGGAGGGACACAGAAATCGAAGAACGAATTGTCTTAAAGGTTTGGGAGATAAACGTACGCAACAATGAACGTTGAAGAGAAACGTTTGGATGGATCAACGGACGAACGTGCGAATGAACGTCCGATAAACGAAGGGACGAAGACGTGAAAAGAGAGACACGCATGAGACATTTTGGACGCTGAAGTCGAAGATTGGACCGTAGTACATCCACAAACAGACGACGGAACCAGACACACCGAGAACCGACGAACGTTTGAACGAACGCGTCTGTGAAATGAGGGACAGACGAGTGTAGTAAACGTCTGGACGGACAACGCAACAATGAAACAGCTGTACACACACACACACACACACACACACGCACACACACACACACACACACACAGGTGGACAGACAGACGTTACCTGTTGATGGTTTGGGTCTGTGTCTTCCTTTGGGCCGGCGTTGGGAGTTCCCCATACTGTTCTTCCTGTCCCAAAACATCACCGACACACACACACACCGACGACTGACTGATGACCGAGTGTGTGAGCGTGTGTGTGTGTGTGTGTGTGTTAAAGCATGCGAGACAACCCGACAAACTGTGTGTGTGTGAGAGAGCGTCACAGCATCTCTGAAGCCGCCTGCATCATCCCAGAGTGTGTGACCGCATGTCGATATCTGAGTGTGTGTGTGTGTGAGTGTGTGTGTGTGTGTGAAGCTCGGCGTGTGATTGCGGCTGAGGGCGAACGAGAGAGTGACAGAAGACGGGAGAGAGAGAGAGAGAGGGAAGTGTGTGTGTGTGTTCGCCTGAGTGCGGCGCGCTACGTGAGCTGTTGACAAAGCAGGTTGTGTGTCGCTGTGTGTGTGTGTGTGTGTGTGTGGTTCAATGAAAGGTTCGGCTGTTGTCGATAAGCATGTGTGTAGATATGTGTGCGTCAGTGTGTGTGTATGTGTGTGTGTGTGTGTGTGTGTGTGTGTGTGTGTGTGTGTGTTGATTAGCTTCCAGCCAGTCGCATCCAGCCGCTGCTGTTCAATTCATAAAGAGCCAGGCAGGAAGCGGCCAATCAGGACGCAGAGAGAGGAAGAGGTAGAGCGAGCAATGAGAAGAGGAGTGAGGGGAGGGGTATTCAGTATGTGAGCGGAAAACAGACGAGATGATGAGAGAGGACAAAAGTCTGTGGACACCACCGTCCACTGGAGCCATGACGCACTGATCAGGTGTCTGTGATTTACAGAGTTTATGGCGGACAGCGAAGTAAACTGCTGCCAGCTGTAGCTGCTGTTAGCTCATGGTACATCTGTTAGCTGCTGTTAGCTAATGTTAGCTCAGTTGGCTGCGGATAACTACTGTTAGCTCAGTTTGTTAGCTGGTGTTAGCTCAGTTTGTTAGCTGCTGCTGGCTAATGTTACCTCAGTTCATTAGCTGCTGATAGCTACTGTCACCTTACTGTTTGTTAGCTGCTGTTAGCATGAGCTAGTGGTTGTACCACAGGTGTTTTGGACCACCAGGAAGAAGAAGAGGAGGAGGTGTCATGTCAGAACCGGAGCTGGTATCATGTGTCACGTTAGCTGCTAAACATCATCACATCCTCCTGTAGCCATGCCGTTAGCAGGCTAACGGCTGACTGCTGCTGGAGTAGTAAGTAACATGAGCTGTCTGCTACGTCAGGATGAAGCCAGAAGGCGCCTCGGGGGGGAACGACTCTTATCGAGCTTCATTTCTAATAAACACACGAGAGAATTCATCAAAAAACACATCTGGGTGTCCGCATACTATTGTCCACATCATGTAGCCGCAGTGATGGAGGGAGACTGCAGGAGAGGACGGAGAGAGAGAGAGCAGAGAGGAATGAATAAATGAAGACGGCGTGTTCAGACGGAGGCAGAGAAATTGAAAGTGAAGTGAGCGGCAGAGGGAACGAGATGAAGAGGAGTGGTGGAGAATACCGAATGAGGAAGACCAGAGGAGGGCGGATGAAAGGCGGGGAGGCCCGAGCGTGCGAGGAAATACTCTGAGCGTGTGTAATCGAGTAAAAACTGAGCCGAGTACACACTCATCCGTTATAAACTGCAGTTTGTAGCTCTACTCATGCTACAGGGATTAGCACAAGCTGAAGCTAACCAGCTAGCCTGGTGCTAGCAGCTACACAAAAGTGTCTGAAAGTCAAATTTATCATTTCAGACAGTAAAGAGTCAGATTACACGGTGATTAAAATAATATATTTCTTCTTTTAGTAGAAAAATGATGTTTGCAGCTGTTTTATGTCATTAAATGTTAATTACAGACAAAATCTTTCATGTTTTGTGTCTCTGTAGTTCATTTAATCTGAATATTACATGTTAAAATGTGTTTATGTATTCTCTATGTCTTTATAATGATCCGCAACGACAGTGAACCTGCCTCCATAAATCTGCTCCATCCTTCCTCCATCCTTCATCCTCCATCCTTCCTCCTCGTCGTCTTTACTGCTGCATCACACATCCTGACAAACAGCTGACAGAACGAGGCGCCGAGCCGAGACAGTCGAGAAAAAGATGTGACACCCACACGGACAGATTTAGAGCTGCCGTGAAAAATTCAGCAAATTATAGACAAAAAAAAAACAAACCTTAATTTAGAAACAAGAGCATCTTTAAACGAAGTCTTTTTCAGGTCAGAGGACGTAATGTCTTTTATTTATTTTTATATATTATCTGATCTGTGAGGCTACTTAGACTCAGCGAGCTCTGAGATTCATGCTAATGTGAGCATGCTAACGCACTAACTAATAACAGAAATGGTCAATAATGCTAAACTAATCTTCTTAGTTTAGCATTTGGGCATGCTAACATTGGCTAATTAAAGAGAATATAGCTGTAACTAGCAGCTGGATACATCTAAATGCTGAAGTTGTTTTTGGTTCATCCTGATGGGAACATGAACGTGTTTCATAGCAAACAATACAACTTTTTGTCAAAGCTCAGTTTGTTAGCTGCTATTTGTTCAATTTCTTAGCTGCTGTTTGCACCGTTTGTTAGTTGTTGTAAGCTAATGTTACTTCAGCTAATGTTAGCTCAGCATGTTACCTGAGTGTTAGTATTTGTACAACAGCCATCTTGGAGCCAGTGTCGTGCCAGAACCGGAGCTGAGAAATACATAAGTTAGTATCATGGATCACGTTAGCTGCTAAACTCATCTGGAAAGCTGACAAGCAACTCTTCTGTGTGTATATTTAATATTCTCCGTAACATCTGCTGAACATAAAGCTTCACTAATCCGGGTTCATCCATCGGCCTCACACAACCATCGTTTGTTTTTTAGCTTTTATTCGATCCCGCCGCTTACGTAACGGCATCGCGGTCCCGGAGGGAAGTGAACAGAGCCAGCTGTTCGGCTGCATCAGTTTCACACGAGCGTGTCCGTCTTCAGCTTCTCCGTAACATCTTTTAACTCGTCATGACCAGAACGATCCGTCCGCTGCACTAATCTCACTTCATAATATTTACTGTCCTCTTATCTCGTTCCCGTGAACCGGAGGAGCCCGACCTTGAACCAACATGCAGAACAATGCAGCACAATGCAGCATGTGGACGAAGAGCCAAAAAGCTTCTCACAATAAGCTTGTGGTCGCTTTGAGGCATCGAAACAAGACAAAGGAAAGTACTGGAGCTTTGTTTACCTCTGCCGTGCTGTTTGATCACGTTTTCCCTTCAAAGGGAGAAAAATGACACCGAAAACGTTTGTCCGGTTTGTCCGGTTCAAAGAAATGAAGAAAAGGTTCATTGCAACAATTTATTTCTTCAGCGTTTAACCTGTCTGAGTGAATGAAACGTTACTTCATGTCTCCGCAGCGCCTCTTATTTTTCCCTGGTTGAGCTCTCGCATGGTTGATGTGTCGAGGTTATTTGAGGGCGGGAACCCCTCGCTGAGTTCAGAAACTCTGTGAAACCTTCATGCCGCCGAGTGTTAAAAGTTGAAGTGTCACACGTCAACGTGTCGTGAATTTTGATGACCCTGAAATCAAACAATAGTAAAGACAGTGAACTTCTTCTTCTTCTTCTTGGCTTTAATTCTCAAAGAATCATATTTTTTAACACCTCGGTAGACTTCTCCAATTGTTGCGGAAGTTTACGGAGAAGCTTCACGCAAATGAGCATTTGTCCTCAAAGAAACAGAAAGAAGCTGACAATCACAACTTCCTCTTTAACTTGACACCAAACATGGAGCATTTGTAGCTTTTCATCTATTTTATATGTGTTAAAGTCGCCGTGACGCCGTCAGTCCTCCCTGTCGACTCTTCGGCGAACTTCCCCCCTCAGAGAACAACCTCCGCCTGGACAGTGCTGGTTAAGTCCTTTAATTTGAGCAACTCTAATTGTGATAAGAGTAATGTGGTAGTAAGTAGTGTAAGTAAGTGTTTTTGGCAACTTAAATAAGAAAAGATCTTCAGATTTATGTGGGAAAGTCACCAAAACCAGCTCAGTCCTCCCTGCCGACTCTTTGGCGAACTTCGGTAAGTTCCTTTGTTTACCAATGATGGTAACATGACGATCTCCCTCGCAACACAACCTGACAGCTTCCATGAGACGATAAACTCTGAAAAACTAAGACATTTTCAGATTCACAGTGGAAACCAGATGGAAACCCGCCAAAATAAAAGCACAGAAATCAACGTAAGGATGTATATTACACCTAATCTGACCTGCTTTCGGTTGCATGTGGACTTTAAGACGAGCTGACACAGATAAAACTGAAAGCTGTAAAATAAAACCCTGAGATCAACACGTTAAACTGGAAAAACAACCATAAAGATAAAAATCACAGCTCAAAGTCTGCAAGACTCAGTCTGCAAGACTCACGGCGACAAGTGTTACATGTATGAACATACAAACACACGAGTGGAGCACAGTACCTTACAGCGGCTCAGACGGACGACTGAACTGCAACAAGTCAACTCAGAGTCCAAGTGAGTGTGAACCGAAGTGAGAGTGAAGGAGAAGAGAAGGAGGGAGGAGAGAAGGAGGGAGGAGAAGAGGAGGGAGGAGAGAAGGAGGGAGGAGAGAGAGTCAAACAAAGTGTCAACAAAAGGATGAAAGGAAGCGAGAGAAGTCGAGAGGTGAGACGAGGTCGCTGCGAATGGTGACACACAAACAAACACATCACGCCAACAGAGCAGACATCTGGCCCAGAGTGGATTATGGGTAATTAACTGCTCTTTAATGATTAGCGCCGAGCGAGGGGGAACACAGATTATTAAATATCTCAATGTGTGTGTGTGTCTTCAGAGATCATCATCACACACACTCACAAATGTTTGAATCTACCACTGATTGTTCTGTTAGCTAACGTTAGCTCAGTTTGTTAGCTGCTGAGCCTGGTTCACAGATGGAAAGGTGAGTGGTCACCACAGTGAGACCTTTGAGTTACGGCAACCATCGGACGCGATCCAATCACATCTCAACAAACCATCTACGCCGTGAACGCTGGAGGTCGATGAAGCCAAAAGAACCACATCACCTCCCGCAGAGAAACGATCCTGAGGCCAACATACTGGACACTCCCCACCACAGGGTCGCGCCTTCAGCTCCCTGAGAATGTGTTTGACTTCCTGCCAAGCCTTCTCGCTCTGATTGACTTGAAGTATGGAAGCAATGTGAATCATTGGCCTCGGTCATGGACTGAACCCAACAACACCCCATGCGAGATTGTGGACAGCTCCCTCCACCAACATTGTTAAAACCCAATCACGGTCTAGTTGTTCTTCCACTTGCCAAAGACGTTATAAACCATCACTTTAAAACAATGTGTCCAAAACATTCCTCTACACTGGAGGTGAACACTGATACTTAAATAATGGTTTCAATCATTTTAAGTACATTCCAGGTCCTGGATTTTACTTTGTCATATATGATGGTGAAGCATCCATCAGATGCTCATCCTCACATCCTCAGATATACAACATATTGTCCTGCCGTCTTCAGTCTTAAGCTTCCATTAATGTCACAAGTTTGCATTAATGCATGTGGGTGTCTATGTGTGTGTGTGAGCGCTGCTGGAGGCTGCTAATCTGCTAATCCGCCCTCCCAAAGAGCCAGATTACTGTGAGAAAATGTGTGAGGCATTAAAATATATCAGAGTTCCTCCAGACAAATCCTTTATCTCGAAGACAACACGGCTTTTCACTGATGGAACATTTCAACGCGACGCTACGTGAAGTTTTACGCTGATGATGTGATGTTATACGTGACGTGACGTAGCAGCTTCAGCTAGCTAAAACTGAAGGTGTTGCTTCTTGATCGATGCCAAACACTCACAAACGCTTCTCAAACCTCAATGAAATGTTGACGTAAACACAGATATAGTATATATTTTATATATGTGTGTGTATATTTATTTGTGTGTTTTGGGTTTGATTCCACACTCGAGCAGCATCAGCCACTTTCCCACGAGAAGCATCTGGTAATGTCTCTCGAGCGGTTAAACGTCAAATATAATGTGTGTGTGTGTGATATAAGAGATGACCGGTCTTGTAAGGAATGAACAGCTGTGTGTGTGTGTGTGTGTGTGTGTGTGTGTGTGTGCAGGAAAACGTTCCCAGGCTTGTCCATTCGTTCAGCTACAGACGGCCAAAAACTGAAGACTGTGTGACCCCCAAACACTGAAGCAGCAACTCCAACATCTGCTGCTAACTGTAGCTGCTGTTAGCTAATGTTAGCTCAGTTTGTCTGCCACTGTTAGCTCAGTTTGTTAGCCAGGCTGTGAGCTCATAGCAGGGGGTGCCAGTGTCGTGCCAGAACCGGAGCCATGCAATACATAAGTTAGCATCACGGCTCACGTTAGCTGCTGAACTTGTCTGTAAAGCTAGAAATAAAACATCCACTCACTGTGTTTTGCTAATACCGATACCGTTAGCAGGCATCAGGCTCAGAGAGTCAGGATTTTGTTACGTTAGCTTTAGCTTGGAAATATTGCTAGCTAGCTAACGTATCAAAACATGTGACGTTTTACTGTAAAGTTAGCTTAACGTTAGCTTTGAATTTGACTGTGTTGAGGTGGTTGCTGGTCGTTTGTTGACGTTAGCAGACTCCATTTCTTAGCTAACGTTAGCTCGTGTTGCACACTGTCCATTAGCAAAGGCATTTATTAGCCAGCGTGAGTTCAGTTTTATTCATACTGAACTAAACGTCAGGATATCTTGGACTTGGTTTGTTATTTAATCCCACAGACTCTCAACAAATGAGCTGAAATAACCAAATATTTCTGTTTGGCATCAGTTCAGAGTTCATTAAATCCATAAAAATGGTCTTTCCTGAGTTATTTTTCAGTCTCTGACTCAGATATTAAATAATATCCAAATGTTCCCTCCGCCTTCCCGTGGTCGTCCTGACCCCGCTTGGTCCCCCTCCATCACCACGACCACATCATCTGTCCCAAACCAGAGTTATATAACTCGATTCAGAGCCAGAGATTTCCTTATGTAACCCGGCTCTCACACCACACTGTGACGACAGCTGAATCTTTTACTGCTAACAACTCCAGGTTTTTATTTACTGATGTAACTTTAAAGATTTATTTACATTTACGTACACGAGGCGACAACTTCAGCCAAACATCAACACACGACAGCAGCAAGCTAATATTACGACAACACAGCAACAGCACTATGAGTGGATAAGCTATGTATAGCTTAGCAAATGAGCTGCTAACATGACCCATGGTATTAACTTATGTATTGCCCAGCTCCTGTTCTGGCACAACACCAGCTCCTCCTCCTCTTCTTCTTCCCGGTGGTCTAAACACTAACACTCCCCTGGTTCTCTAAGCTCACAGTGTGACTAACAAACTAGCTAACGTTAGCTAACAGCAGCTAACAAACTGAGCTAACATTAGCTAATAGAAGCTAACAAGCTGAGCTAACATCTCCCAACCCGGAGCCCAAAGTTACATAGTGTGAGAACAGACGTATGAACAGACCGTTCAGCTGATCACAGGTCAGTGTGGATCAACAGGAGGTGACAGGCGTTAGTTTATGAGAGAAAAGAGGACCAAACACACACACACACACACACACACACACACACACACACGCACACACACACACACACACACACAGCTTCATCATTTGTCCACACACTCTCATGTAACAGCAGATTCCTGCTCGGACATCTGGATCGTGTTCAACATGTTCAGAGACTTCTCGTGTTTGAATTAAACAGGATCTAAACTTCTGATGCTAACAGTCACGTTGTTGTTGTTGTTGTTGGTTTCTGTTGGCTGAACTCGTTCGTGTCGACTTCAAACCCAACGGCAACAATAACAGACGATGTCATCACTCTGAGGTCTGACTGCTGACATCACCGCGGCAACAGATGAGAACCGTGGGAAACCACATCAAACACACACACACGTACACACAGCAACTGATGATCTCAACACACGTGAAGAAGGCACAAAAAAGAAGAGAAGGCAAAAAACAGACTGTAAACATTTGAACATGGGGACTTATGGAGACTGACTCACTTCTGCAGCCAGCCTCCAGTGGACGTTTGAGGTTTCCTCTCGGTGTCACACGTTCCTCCGTGAGCGGAGAAAATCAGTTAATCTTGGTAGACGTTAAACTCTGTTTATGTTCTAAAGATTTTAGTTCTCGTGATGACGAAGCAGCTCAAAGTTAATTAGCGCTCGTCAGACGGGTGGAGGAGTGTTGGAGGTGGTCGGTGCTTCTCAATGAAGCTTCTGTTGAGGGAAAAATGAGTTTAGTCAGGGGTGAGGTTTAATCCACGCTGTGAAATCAGCCCTAATCTCTGTGGGAGGCATCGAGACACCGCTGGGACACGAACCGCCGGGGGGACGAAGAACTGAGAGCTCCATCAGCCTCCACCAGTGAAGTGACGGTGTCATTACGAGCTCAACATGTGAGTTCTATCACGAGTTAACCCTCCATAGACATAACATCATATAAAGAGCTCGAGCCACTGAAGTTATTCTAGGTTATTCTGATGTTTTTGAGCGTTTTAGCTTGTTGTTTCTGTTCCTTTGAGTTACAGGCTGACCCGTTTTTTACAAGAGAAACTTTAACGTGAACGTAAAATCGTGTTTCATCGTCCAGGTTAATTTCCGGTCCTCGTGTTCGTCTCCATCCTCTGGGCGACTTCTCACAGCCTCCAAAACAAAGACAAACTCCTCGCAGGAGTCATTTCCTGACAATAACGCGAGCAGATTACGGGAGGTCGGAGGTGACGGACGGAGGGCGGAGGTTAGAAACAGAACCACGTCTTTAAGTCCAAACTCTGATTTATCGGACTGTTGTCTCACAGAAATTTAAATTAGAGTATGAAGACATAAATAAATAAAAAAATAACAGATTATATATTAACAACATTGAGGAAAAAACTCAAAGAAAATGAAGGAGAAAATTTTCTACATTGAGCAGCTTCCATTGAAATGAGTGGAGCACACACACACACACACACACACACACAGGAGAGTTAATGCAACATGAACTCGAGGAATGAGGACTGAGGAAAGGAGGCAGGAAACATAGTAGTAGTGAATGAAACCTCTCTGTCTGGTCTCCTCAAGTTACATTAATGCTGCTCACACACACACACACACACTTGAACCAGGTAAAGTCGTGTTGATATATTTTTCTGTTTGCTGACGTTAACAAGCTTTAGCGAAGCTTTAATCAGCTCGGTTTGTTTCTGTGAATTCATATATTATGAAATGATATATTTTGAAAGTTTGAGTGATCACTTTTATTTTGAAGGGCATTTTTTAATCACCACAAACCAGAAACAAACATATTTCAAACGTTTAACAAACACTGAGAGGCTTCAAAGCAGACAAGAAGAAGAAGGCGATGACATCAGAGGAAACACTCCAGCACCAACAGCTGGCCTCTCCTGCACCCTGGTGGCCAAGACGTGAACTGCAACTTTTTAATTCCACCTTAAACGTCACATTTGTTTCTTTATGGCAGATAAATGACGGCAAATAAAATATAATCCATAAATAAACAAGAATATAAAATAAAACGGACGACTGAAATGTTACAGTGAAGAAAACATTAAAAACATTTTAAACTGAAGTCTGACTGCAGCTTTAAAAATAAACTTTAAAATCTAAATTTGGACGAAGCTCCAGAAAAAACAGTAAAAATGACAAACTTAAAGCTGCTCATCAGGTCAGAGAGTGATTCATTTAATTATGTTTATTATTGATAATTATCCATCATGTGATGCAGCTCAGCAAACTACAACCTCAGGAATAAATGTTCATTTGATAAATCTGAATAAAGAAATATTTGTGGCTGCCGACAAATTAAACAAAGAAGAAGAAAGACGAAGAGAAGATGATTTAATGTCTTTGTTTCAAACTTTCTTCAAAGCGTCATGGATTTTAATCTTTCGGGAGTTTCCCATCGAGTCCTGATAAAACCAGTTACACACCCTCAAAGTTCAGCCTCACACACACACAGAGTGAAGAGCACGGTGATGGAGGAAGCTAAATCATTTTAGTAACGTAAACAAACATGATCTTTGTCCGTCGTGCGACACAACGCGAGCTGACGGCGTTCTCTCTTCACGTGTTCGAGCCGCCCTGACGTGAAGCTTCGTGACGTCTCTCAGATCAAACGTGAAGCTGCAGGGAGGCAGACAGTGGACGTACACAGTGTGCGAGCAGAGAAGCATGTGAGGCTGATTACACAATATTTACTGCTCAGTCTGTCTAGACTGAAGGAGAGCGCGGAAAACACGCCGTCACGACAGGACGGCGATTTATTGAAGGACTCGAGGTGAATCTGATAAACCGATGCTGCTTATTTTAATACATGCATGTGTTCACACTCAAAAAGTTGATTTTCTGGACACTACACCACCATCAGTGGTCGTCGTTTGGGCTACGTAGCCATTAGCTTAGCACAAAGGTGCAGAATTTGCCTGGCGACGCAACAAAAACTGGCTAATTAATTAATCATTTGCTCCGAGTTAGGTGTACCTAATGAAGGCCGTGTGTTATTTAGAGTTAGCCAGCTAGCTAAAGACGCTGATATCACTTTCACGTTTGTACGGTAAACGGTTAGCTTAGCACAAAAAATTAAAACACCTGCAACGCCACAAAAACCTGCTAATTAACATGCATCATTTGTTGAAGACTATGCTATAAAATGATTAATTTTAACTTGGTTTAACTTGGATAGAGGCGTGCTAACGGTTCCTCAGT
This sequence comes from Nibea coibor, assembly GCA_023373845.1. Taxonomy (NCBI): domain Eukaryota; kingdom Metazoa; phylum Chordata; class Actinopteri; family Sciaenidae; genus Nibea; species Nibea coibor. The sequence goes on from CM041729.1 coordinate 1,617,247, forward strand.
GCTTCCGGTGTTTATGCTAAGCTATGCTAAAAACAGCTGGTGCTGGAGAGACTGACACCACTTTCAAAGTTTGTACGATAAATAAGCTACAGCCAGTAGCTTGCGGTTGTTTACTTTGCAGAGGAAGTGTGTCGAAATGAAAGTGATTGTTTGTTTTGCTGCAGAGGCTGTTACTGTGCGTCTGCTTTGCAGTTTTCAGACTTTCCCAGCAGCGTCTTTGTCTTTCTCGTCGCTCTCTCTCATCTGTCTCTCGTTTCACTCGTCTTCCCTCGTCCTCTGTCTCGTTCTGCTGATTGCCGAGCGATGACAGAAGCCAGTTTGTGATCGACAGTCGGAGAGAGGACAGAGGGCAACGAGAGAATAGATGAAAGGCAGAGAAACAGAGTAACAGTGGATCAGAGGAACAAACACGGAGAAAAGGAAAGTGGAAGGATATGGAAAATAACAGAGAAAATTGGAGGATGCATTCAGAAGATATGAGATTAAAAAAAAGAAGGCAGAGGCTACATAATGAGAAACACTTAGTTTTCATCTGGAAAAGCGTCTTGCTGAGAGTCAGATGAGAAGATTGATATGTCACATGCCTGTACGTTCAGTCGGACCAGAAGCCAGCCTCATTAGCTTAGCTTAGCTTAGCTTAGCATAAAGACTGGAAGCTAGCTTGTTGTTGTTTTACTCTTCTGTTTGTGTATGGATCTAACAAACAAGTGTTAATTAATAAGTTTAGACATGTTGGCTAACCGTACCCCCTGTCTCTAGTCTTCATGCTAAGCTACGCTAATGACCCACTGTTTTTTCTCAAGACAGAGACATGAATTTAACATGTCGCTAGACTTGCTAGATCAAGAGATTGATACCATTTTCAAGTTTGTACGGTAAATATGCAGCCAGTGGCTAGTTAGCTTAGCATAACAGCTAAAAAAACAGGTTTAGTTTAAAGGTAACAGAATCTGCCTAGCAACACCACAAAACTCATAAATTACTATCAATCACATCTCTACAATCAGCGTGGACAAGAAGCCAGGAGGTGCTTAGCTTAGCTTAGCTTAGCATAAAGAGTGTAAGCTTTTCTGTTTGTGTTATGCTAAATGTTATCTAATAAAGTGTCGACGTGTTGGACGAGGCATGCTAACCATCCCCACCTGTTTCTATCGTCCTTATGCTAAGCTACGCTAATGGCCAGCTGGTTCAAGACATGGAAATAAAACTGGAAGTCGAAGAGTGAAAGAGAGATGAAGTGGTGAGTGGGCAGATAAAAATGAAAGAGTGTTACTGTAGTACGATGCCCTCTGTGAAGGCAAGCGTCATTCATCAAACTCTCTATTAGCCTGTGTGTGAGTGAGTGTGTGTGTGTGTGGTTGCATAGTTGTGGCTAACAGGACAGGTTTCGGGAATGTTGCCCATCTGGAAGTTGCAAACTATTCGACCGGCCTCGCACGACAATGACAGACTTGTCTGTTGTTTATGTTCGCTGCCTGACTCTGCAGTTTTCTCTGCTCAAGGTCAGCGAAGGTTTAAAGCAACACAGTGTGGTAACCATGACTACAGCTGTACTCGAGTATTTGTTCTGATTACATTACTTCTGATCAAGAACAAAGTGAGCTAACAGCAGCTAATAAAAATAAATTAACAACAACAAATAGACCAAGCCAAGCGTAGCTAACAATCTGAGCTAACATTAGCCTACAGCAGGAAATGAACTGAGCAGATATTAGCAAACAGTAACAATTGAACTGAGCTAACATTAGCTAGCAGCAGCTAACAAACTGGGATTACTGACTCCAACACAACATACCAGTTCAGATGTCAGCAGCCGTGACAGTGAACAGAAACTTCCCATTAAAAATCACATCAGCATTTCGGGGGTCAAAGCACACGAGAGCGCGCTGCAACAACAGAGTATTTACACGGCGTCGCGGACAACAGAGCTCATTTAAAACGTTTAAATGTCAGCCTGTGAGACGCTGCTTCCTCTTCTGAGAGCTCCAACCAGACACACAACAACAGACCCAACGTGGAGACAGACGACGAGTCAGGGAACTTGACGTACTTCAAAAAAGTGAGTTAGTCCTGACACGTGAGGAAATCAGTTTAAAATCTTAGAGACCAGACAAACTCCAAAAACCTTTGAGTTGAGCTTATGATATAATATCTATAAAATGAGACACGACTGCCAGGCCATGTTAAATACAGCCGCTTTAATTTAATTTCCTGCCTCCGAGCTGCCGGAGACGACTCTGACCACGAACAAGAAGACGTACGTAACAGAGCAGCAGATGTTTGATAGTGGGATGATTCAAACCAGCGTCATGTGTCGCGGTCTGGGTAACGTGTCCACACTGATTTGAATGCGAGTCATCTCGTATGTTTGTGTTGGCTCCACGTGGATTCGCTACAACCAGCCGTACCGGTTCTCTGGATTCTTTCAGTTTCATTTCTGACAAACAGAAGATTTATTTAATTTGATCTGATCTGACCAACAAACAACTGTAGCTGCCGTTAGCTCACTTTAGCTCAGTCTGTTAGCCTGGACTCAGCTATGGGTCAACATTGGCTAACAGACTGAGCTAATATTAGCAAACATCAGCTAACGAACTGAAGCTAACAGGAGCGAATAGCTGAGCTAATATTGGCTAACAAACTGGGCTAACATTAGCTAACAGCAGCTACAGTTGACAGCAGTTTACTTCACTGTCCGTCAGGTTTGAAAACGGAGACGAGACGAATGCGGCCAACTGAGCACGTGCAGAGGACGGACACACACTAACACACACTCTACCTTTAAATAAATGGACTCTGAAGGTGTTTGAGCTCGTCTCCTCGTCTTCGTCAGCTCCTCTCCTCCCGGACAGTGCCGGCAATCGCCTCTTTTTCCAACGCATCCCTCCTCCACCTCCACCTGTCCGTCTGTTACTTCGTCTGATCTGTCGATTATCTGTCTCTCCTCTCCTCTGATTACTCTTCACCTCCCTCTCTCTCTCTCTCTCACGTCGTCTTGTTCCAGCATCGGTGTGTGTTTGTGTGTTTGTGTGTTTGTGTGGGCTTTAAACGTCACGGCGGATTATTTTGTTGTGTGTACATAAAAATGTTTGTTTACGTGTGTGAGGCTGACGCAGCAAAACAAGCTCACACACACACACACACACACACACACACACACACACACATAACAGATGCTAAACACACCTACGCACACAGCTGACTCCTAAAAATACAAACTTTGTTTTTTTTATGTTGTATATATTAAAGTTAGCGAGGTTCAGTCCAGACTGATGTGAGTTTGTGTAACTTTTATTTTGTGTAGTTACATTTATTGCTGTGGAGAGTGTCACAGACGTCTTATTTTGAAAGGTTTATTGAAGATTGATGAATAATTTATTGCTAGCAGCTGATAGCTTGCGTGTATTCTGCTTCTCTTGATTGAAATCTAAAAGACGTCAAATGTCGTTCCCTGTGGGGTTCCTCAGGGCTCAGAGTTCGGTCCCAATCTGTTCTTCTTCGTAATCGACGTGACAGTCTTGACCAAACAGCAACCTCCATGCACCACTTGAGGCTGGCTCCAGAAGTGAGTCAGTCTCCATAAGTCCCCATGTTCAAATGTCCAACTTCACAGCAGAAATAAACATGTTTACAGCCTGGTACAAGTTTGATACCACAAAGTAAAAGTACTCATGTAGGTAGAAAATCTGAAGTGCCTCATCGCAGACTAACAGACCACACATTGTCTGCAGATGAACATTTAGCGAGGACACAATGAAGCAGGTGGTGTAAACGTGTCTGTTTAACTCAGCATAAAGACTTCATACTGCATGTGACTCCATCGTTATCTGCTCAGAGGCTTTAATTAAGCAGTTGAAATGGTTGAAAGTTAAATCCACGGCGGCCTCTGTGCGTCTGCAGCGAACTCAAACAGTAAATAAGCCGTGTGATGTGTGACAGGGCAGCTTCACACAGGGCACTAATGAACTCAAGAGGGCAAATAGAGGACACACACACACACACACACTGATAACCTGCCTTATGTTGACTACACTGAAACACGACCACAGAGCCAAAGCCTGTTTATGAAATGTTTGGTGTCGGTGAACGATGCAGGCGGATGTGAGAGTCCTCGTTGCCATAGTAACCCTGAGTCTTGGCTGACAGGCCGTCGGGAGGAGCAGATGTTTGTGAGCAACATGTGAGCGACTAATGAGTCAAACAAACAGATTTATAACAAGCACTCTGAATTATTCTGTTTGACTGTGGCTGATTATTTTGGTCCTGGAGCAGGACGTCTCTGACGTCTGTCCACACGTCCAAATTAAACAAAGACGGGAGAAATACGCAACGGCCACCAGCGAGCTAATGTTAGCTCAGTTTGTTAGCTGCTGTTAGCTAATGGTAGCTCAGTTTGTTAGCTGCTGTTAGCTAATGGTAGCTCAGTTTGTTAGCTGCTGTTAGCTAATGGTAGCTCAGTTTGTTAGCTGCTGTTAGCTAATGGTAGCTCAGTTTGTTAGCTGCTGTTAGCTAATGGTAGCTCAGTTTGTTAGCCAGGTTGCCCAGACTGTCAGCTCAGAGCACCAGGAGAGTGTTAGTGTTTGTATTGTAGGAGTTTTGGACCACCAGGAAGAAGAAGAGGAGGAGGAAGAGGAACCAGTGTCGTGCCAGAACAGGAGGGGACAATACATAAGTTAGCATCATGGGTCACTTAGCTGCTAAACTCATTTAGAAAGCTTTAAATAACACAACAATTCATCTCACTGTTGGACTAGTCAGTAATATTAGCTGGCTGCTATGTGTGCTGTTGGTGACCTTGTTGATGTTTGTTAGCTCCTCAATCATCACAAATCTACCACCATGATTCATAATGTGACACCAGACTAACAACAACAACAACAAATGGACGGCGTGTTAATAAAAGATGCAGCAGGTCTGCGAGCTGTTTGCAAACACACACTGTTTCTTCACGCCGTGTCCAAGCCGCAGAGCCGGGCGGCTGCCAGGTATCGGGTTTGGTGGCAGGAGGTTTGGCTACGCCGCACAGAACTCATCAGGGTGTCCAGGTCCATGTGTTCAGTGTCAGAACTGTGTGTTCTGTTATCGTATCCCTTCCTCTCTGCTAAAGAGCTGCAGCCCTCCTCGCCGCCACGGCCTGCCAATAAATACTTTGGTTTATTTCCCCGACAGCGGCGAGCGTGGCTGAGCCGAGAGGAGACGAGGAACTGTGATCCAACAAAAACCAAAAACTCCTAAACTTGCTTGTTTTGTGAATTTAACGTCTTTATTTTGAAAGTTTTGAGCTCCCAGCACAGAGTCAGAGTCCATGTCCACGTTAAGAATGATCAGTGTTGATCAGTTTACTGTTTGGAAAAGCGATGGACGCCGGAGGACTCGCCGTTTACGGGACAAAAGCTACTTATATACATTTATTTTGGTGAGACTGGATCATATTTTATGGAGAAAACATTTCCTCCGGCTGCTCTGCTTCAACTTTCGATGATTTACAGAGTTTCCTGACAGACATGTGGCTTTACTTGTCATTCGTAGCTGCTGTTAGCTAGTTAGCCGTGCAGCTAACTCTGAAATGGGAGCTCAGTAGCTAACTGCTAATGGTAACAGTCCATTAGCTAACTGAAGATACTGTTAGCTAGTTAGCCCTGCAGCTAACTTAGCTGTACTATTAGGAGACTTTTCCTTGCTTCCTCTCCTTGTTTGTGTCCTTTCCTACTCCTTTTCTGTTCACGGTGACACACTTGAAAACAGACACACACATGTGCACTTACACCAGTCCCTCTTTCCTGCATATAAATCAGGTAATTCCCTCCACGATGAAGTGATATTCCCCTCTTCCTCTCTCTAATTCACACACACACACACACACACACACACACACACACACACACTCCATGTCCGTCATCTGGAAGTGATTGCGTTCACCATTACAGCATGCCTTGGCCAATGTTGAGCGTGTTGGTGTTGACAGCCAGCCTTTTGTCTATTACAGCCCTGAGAGAACACATTGATAAAACCTGCTGTACACACACACACACACACACACACACACAAACACGCATGATGCTGTCTGTTAACTCGTAGCCATGACAACTGCCAGTCACTGTTGTTAAATGGGAAAAGATGGAAGAAGTTTAACTTAAATAAGAGTGGAAATAAAACACTACACCGTACTAATTTTGTCGTCCTGGCTCCGCCCATTTTTGGATTAGCGCAAAAAAAATAGCATCTAAAGTTAAAGTCCCTGAAATGTCACTAAAGTTACTTTTAATTCTGAAATGCAATTTTTTGGACATTTGACCAAAAATTTGGATTTGTGTCTTTTCTTTTTTATCCATCTGTCAATCATCGTTTAATAATAATGAATTAAAAAGTAGCTAAAAGTCCAGAAAATTCTATTTTTCTTTTCATCAACTATCTTATTGTTTTACAGCGAAGCAAAATGAAATAAAATAAAATAAATAAAATAACACATCGAAGCAGAACCCGGATCCTGGTGTTCAAAGAGTTGGAACAGGAAGTGAATTACTCAATGAGCCATGCCAAGGTAAATATGTGTTGGCAAGTTCTGGCACATTCATAGAGGCTGATACATGCACTAGACTTCCGGTTTTGGCAGCCCGGTAAACCTGAAATTATGCAAGTCTACTGAACCGTTCTCGGAAATTGAAAACAGACAGGAAGCAGCTCTCAGCGATGTCAGATTCATGCTAGTTTATGAAATACATTGCTGTAAAATTAATAAAGAAGAACCACATAAGACAACCTGACAACCATCAGGTCACTCCAAGCCTTCAACACATACTGAACGCCTGGTTGGCAATAATGTTTCAAAATTCATTAGAAGAAAACTCAAAACCAGCATACAAACTTTTATACAAAAACACCAACAATTAAAACCAACGAAAAATGTTTGATTAGGCTGAAAACAGCGAGGTGTAGCCACCAAAATAGAAATGACAGTTCTCGTCTGTTCATTTTTTAGAGCAAGCCTCTTGATTTACAGTAACTGAACAATGAGCAGACTGGTGCTGCTACATTTTTACGTTACATAAACATCATGTGTGATGGATGGTAGTGATGGGAAAAGCTGCAGAGTTAGTCACAGGGAAATTAAAATAGATCTGTGTCGATTGGGTTTATTTAACGAGCTTTCTCCAAAGTCGTCACGACGGCCTCGAGGTCACAGATCCACATTTTGATCCGTGATTATTTCTTAAGAAGGCGAATCAGCTGATGAATGTCAAAATAAAATGTCTTAATTGAACTTGAGTGCTGAACGTGAGGAATTTGAATCACGGTATACTTCTTCCTCAAACACACAAAAGAGGGTCAAGACAAACATGTTTGACTTGATTCTTCCATCCACAGTTTCTTTAAAGCTCGCAGACATATGAGTCAGTGGGTGGACCTGACTGTGTAAGGTACTTAAAGATGAGGACAAAGTGAAGCAGGTGCAGTTAAAATGGCTCTGTACCAGCTTCTATTTGGTGTCAGTCTGCTGAGCTTTCTCTTCAAAGGTAAGTTTGATTTTTTTTCTTTCCAGTGCAACAGATGTTTCTTGTTATTTGGCTCAGGCATAATGAACATTTCTTCTAAATCGAGAAACTTCTTCACATTTTGCTGCATCAAAGTTAAAATCAGCAGTTACTGTAATTTGAATTTCCATATTTTGGGATGTTAAACCAACAATTTGCATTTGTGTCTTTTCTTTTTGTCCATTTCTCTGCCATAGTTTAACAACAATGAATTAGCTGCACCAATAATATTGGAACAAAGTCCAGAACTTTATTATTGTTATTATTATTATAATATTAGTGCTGTATAACATAAAACAACAGGTCTAGACTGTACTCTTCATAATATTATTAACGGAGACCCAACAATTACCACGATGTGCAAACACTTGGCGACAGTTGCAAGGAAAACTTTCTGTAAGAGGCAGAAGTGACATGAATATCAATATCTCTTCAGTCCAACGTAGTGAAACCTTCACTGAGTAACCCAAAGAATTCAAAGAGTTCCCAAGTTATTCAGTGAGGCATGCCGAGGTAAAGATGTCACGTCAAAAGTACATTTAAAGTGAACTGCTGGACAGTTTGAGAAAGAAAGTGTCGAGTTAAGATGTCTAAATTAGTCAAAGAGATAAATATTTAAGTTTGACTAAAAGTTTTGGTCTTGTTGACTTTCAAGTTTGCTAACATATTCCCTTTTGTTCTGATTTTTCAGGGTGTTGTTCACAGCAGCCAAGTAAGCATCCAACTTTACAAGTTCTTAAAGCATCAACCTTCATTTCCTCCTCTTACATACAGAAAATGAACTCCCATCTGCTACGTAGCTACACCAACACTCCAGACAGACACGTGCAACCGGAGATGTAGCATCTCTGAGCTAACGTTAAAACCACACAGGAACTTAGAAGCAGTTTGTCATGAAGGCAGTCTCTTTGAGCTCTTGTTGCTTGTTCTCCATGTTTAACTCTCTTCTCTTACATCAGCATGTGGCGTGGCTCCAGGTAACTTAAGAATTGTCGGAGGTCACGATGCGTCTCCGGGAGCTTGGCCGTGGCAGGTCAGTTTAAACGACGAAAGCGGCTCCTTAATTTGTTCTGGATCCCTAATCAGCAAAGACTGGGTGCTGACAACTGCTCACTGCATGGCATCGTGAGTACACAGCCTTTATGTTTTTGGCTTGTTAGCTTGTTAACATACACGGCAGACTTCAGTTAGCCACACATGAAGGCCAGCAGCTCACCTCTTCTCTACAAGGAAGTGGAAACACATTTCTTGTCAAGATGCGTCCCACGCATTGTTTCTTGTCACCTGTCAACGTGGTTGAAGCGAAGAATTAAGAAGAGGCAACTCCACATTCCACCTGTGACATGTCGTATACCTATAAACACATCACTAACATATACACGGTATCAGACTGTACAGTACTCGCCAGAAGAATTCACCATCAATCCATGATATTATTATTATGTATGTATATTTTTTGATAACATGTAAGAGTTATTCAGACGATGTCCCCACATAAACTCAACTGGTTCTCTGGAAAAAATATAAATGAACTGTTTTACTTGTCTGACTTCGAAGGACTTTTTCTGTGAAAGCTTTTCTGGGCCGCCAAATCCAGTCCGGTCCAAACCCCAATGAAGTGTCACGAAATATCGCCCAGGTAGTGTTCCATCCTTCCTACGACCCTCTGTTCAACGGCAACAACAACGACATAGCACTCCTGAGGCTGGAGACCTCTGTGAATTTTACGCTGTTCATACGTCCGGTCTGCTTAGCGGCTGAAGGCAGCACTTTCCACACCGGGGTCAGCAGCTGGGTCGCTGGTTGGGGTCGTAATACTACAGGTAAGCGTGCACACTGTACTGGACAGTCTGTTTTTATCATGATTCCTGACGTTTATTCTTCTAACATGCTAATAATGCTAATAATAATAATTTCAATCTTTCCTTTCAAAATTCTCCCATCAGCTGCTGTGTCTAACGTCCTTCAGGAAGTGAACGTACCAATCGTGGGAAACAATGAGTGCAAATGTAGTTATCCTGACCATCTCACGGATAACATGATCTGCGCTGGGCTCAAAGATGGAGGGAAGGATGCATGTCAGGTGAACAACGCTTCCTGTCTTTGTGCTAAGCTAGGCTAACCATGGATGTCAATTTTCTCACAATTCTTTGTCTTTAATCCAACTTTCTTCCCACAGGGAGACTCCGGGGCAGCACTGGTGTCCAAACAGGATTCTGTCTGGGTCCAAAGTGGGATCGTGAGTTTTGGTATTGGCTGTGGCCAACATCCTGGAGTTTACACCCGCGTGTCCAAGTACCAGGAATGGATCAACCAAACCATGGGCAGCAGCGAACCGGGCTTTGTTACCTTCAACTCGCCAGGAAATGACAGCGACTCAAACTTTACCTGTCCAACACCACCACCCACAACGACCAAAACGCCTCCAACAACATATCTGACGACACGCCCGTCAACATCGCGAACCACGGAAGATAAAAGTATATTTGGTGGCAGTGAAAGCGTGACCCACTTCAACCACTTCATCTCCATCTGTGTTCTTCTTCTTTCTCTCTGCGTACTGGTTGGTGACATATAATATGTCAGCTTGTTTCACCTGGATGTGATCGGGAAAGGTGTCAGCAAGGTGACAAGTTAAACCACCGCAGCTCAGCAAAAGCAATATTGTCACGGGGGCTGTTGGGTTACTCTTAAAGTTTTATGTCAAACTGTCAAAGTTTGCAGGTGGTTGGGTTGGGAAAAGTTTAACACGCTACAGTAATTGGAATAATCAACATGCTGATGCATGATGCAAATTTTGTATTGAAGTAGAAATGTTTCCACCAAGCTTCAATAAATCCTTCAGAATACGACATCTTGGACTCCTCTGTACTTTATTTCCACCGACTGAACTGACCGCTCATGAATAAAACTCTCCACAACAAGTCTGAAGTTGTGTCAAACATGTTGGCCAACTGTAGCTGCTGTTAGCTAATGATAAAATTGTTGTTTTGGAGACTTAGAGGAAGAACTTTCCGTTTGTTAGCTCAGTGTCTGAATCTCTTTAGTAATGTAATCAGAACAAATACTCGAGTACAGCTGAAGATAGTTACCACAGTGGAATTACACTCTGACACTGGAGACAAAAATCTCATAATCTCACTTTCAGATCAGCTTCAGTACTATCACTACATCCTCCAGTGTGTGTAGTCTACATCTGCTCTTTGAATAATGCGCCTCTATTGAAACCTCGACACCGCCTGGTTCCCCTCGTCTTTCCTCTACGACAGGAATCTTCAGGAGATGGTACACAAACTGTCCTCATGTTAGCGCCACGGAGAGATGTCTGAACTACAAAAATGTCTCGTAAGAATGATAGACGACCGAAAACTGGAAAATCTGCACGCATATATATAAAACACTTGTAGGAAACTTGCTGGACTGCAGAGGAGTGCAGCTCTGCACATGTACTGTATTTTATTACACACACTGGGCCTCTTCCTGCATTATATCACTGCTGTTACTCAATCTCCTGGACTCCCGTGGTATTTGTTATTTTTCGCAGTGTGGAGAAATTGGAGATCTTTGTTGGCGACCCATCAATCTTTCTCTGCAGAAAAATCTTCAGCTTTCCCTCCATTTTCACTCCGACACTCCTTTTTTAATTCACACACTGTGTAAATAAACAGCATCAGAGCACCTGAGCATCTGTAGCTGCTGTTAGCTCAGTCTGTTAGCTTATTATTATTATTATTATTATTATTATTATTATTATTATTATTTAGATCAGCATCAGGTGGAAAAGAAGCAGTACACCCTCACCACACTGAGCTCGGGCGACGTCACGCATACGACGTTCGTGTTTCAGAGGTCTATGCTCGCAGATGGTTGCCGTAGTAACCAGTCCAACCAAAAATAATGAGTGTGTGTGTGAAAGAGAAAGGACCGGGCTCTCTGCCAAGACAGGAAGTTGTAAGTAGGCCCGACTCTTTCACCTGAATCTACAACTGGAATGGCAACAACTCGCGCTCTGATAGGTTATTTTCTTTATTTGTACACACTTTATGTCTCTCTCTCTCTCTCTCTGGGGGTAATTAATGACCACATGCTGACCACGGAAACCACTGAAGGGGCCCGGAGCTCCACCTCCATCTCCACCTCCACCTAATCCGACCTCCTAACTGATCAGACTCGCGCAGAAAGCTGAGCCGTCTTTGAGTTTTACAGTGAAAACACTCAGAGCTCCAACAGAAACATTAAATGTAGAACAGCTACTATAGTTTCTCACTGACCTTGAAAACACACTCTCTTATACTACACACACTCACGAACACAGATGGTGATCTGTGTCAGCTTCTTTTGATGAAACGCAGAAAACTTCAGATTTGAACGTCATTTTTAGAGAATAGAATTCTGGATCAGATTTTATGGAGAAAATGTTTCCTGGTTTTCCCTCTGATGTCCTCCGGCTGCTCCGCCTCAACTCTCTGTGATTTACAGAGTTTATGATGGACAGTGAAGTAAACTGCTGACAGCTGGAGCTGCTGTTAGCTCATGTTAGCTCAGTTTGTTAGCTGCTGTTAGCTCAGAAAAATGTGTTAGTGTTAGGGAAAAGGAGGTTTTCAGGCCTGGGCAATGCTGACAGGGAGGGGAGCTGGTGTCGTGCCAGAACCGGAGCAGAAAAAGACTGAAGACGACGTTGAGAGAGGATGCTAAGAAGGACGCTGATGTTAGCTCAGTACGTTAGTCGGACTGTGAGCTCAGAGCACCGGGGGAGTGTTTTGGAGTCGGTGTCGTGCCAGAAGCGGAGCTGGGAAGCGTAACCAGGCTCAGCGGCCTTCATGGACATAATGGCAGAGGCAGAGGATGCTAACGGAGGAAGCTAAGCTCTTCATCCTCTACCATTATGAGAAAATAACAGGAGTTGCTGTTGGTGCAATAAGACACACTGTACATAACGAAGCAGCCGAGCACTCATGACTTGTCGGACTTAAACGGACCACAGCTGTTTTTTATGAGCGATACAGGAAGTTGAATCTTCATCAAAAGTTAGTCGTGATTCATCCAGACAGTTCGGACGAGCGACAAGCAACAACATGAATCTCTTCAACGTGAACAGCTGTCACCAGTCATGTCGTCGTCCTGATTACTGAACGACGGGTTTCTGCAGATTAAAGAGTCTGAATATTTAATTTAACTGAATCAGGTTGTCAACAAATGAAGTCTTTCTCGTGCGGCGTGTGGAGTTTGTGTGCTGCTGCCCTCTGAATCACCGCCTGTAGGAAGATAGATGCTGAGGGAGGAGGAGGATAAGTGAACACTTTGACCCTGAAGAGATGTCGAATCCGTGGCCTGAATCTGTGATAAATACAGAACATCTCCCAAAAAAAATGAAAGCAGAGTCATCGAATGCATCGTTCTGACAGGTCGGCGCCTGAATGTGTCTCAAAGTAAGGAAAGGAGAGAAGGGGAATTACAGAGGGGCCAACAGGGAGGGATGTGGAGTCATGTGGTTGATGTCCACCCGTGGGAACGACCGAGGAGGAGGAGGAGGAGGAGGAGGAGGAGGAGGAGGAGGAGGAGGAGGAGGAGGAGTCTCCTCATCACCCGTTTGATTTTCAGAAGTTTGGAGTGAAAACATTCCCAACATTTTAACTGGAAGGAAAGAAACAAAGAAACAGGTTCTTGTGTTTTAGAGTGACGCAGTTCAAAAGTTTAAAACGTTCAAGCAACAACGGAGAAACTCGTTAATTTTCAAAACTCTGGTCGACTGAAACTAAAACTGATCGACCAACTCGAAATACTGTCGCAGAATCCTTCCATTGGTCTTTTCATTCATCGGTCAATAAGACATCGCTGTTGACACTTGGATTAAACACGTGACGATCATTTATTAACGAGGCGATGGAGGTCTTTAAACAACACCAACAACTCCATCGACAAAGATGGTGTCACAGATGGTGTCAAACTGTCGCAGTGTACTCTGACAGTTTGACACCATCTTTGAATATCATCAGCTGTGACGGACGACGTGGTCCAGTTTTAAATATCGAAGAACTTTTCGTCTCTTCTGAGGACAGAAATAAAAAATGTAGGTCGCCTGTTACCTGCTGAGTTTACTAGTTGTGCTTTCACTCGTTCACCGTTCAGGAGGTTTTTTACAACATGTTTCTGCTGTATGACTGATGAACGCTGATGGAAATAAAAACCTCCACAAGAAACCCGAAAAACTTTTAAAGGCCAAAAAGAACCGAACACATCATCGACCGATGGTCTTCTTGTGTCGGTCACTGAAGTATCTTCTTAAACTCGGCTGAAGTTGCTTCTCAAACGTTTAAATTTTGCTACTTCTCTGTTTTAAATCATCATAAATTACACTTTCTTTTGAGTTTTGGGGGTTCAGTCAAATAAAACAAACACTATGGATGATTTTCACAGTTTTTTGACGCTGAAAATCGACAGTTTTTCTACAGCTAAGATAATCGAGGTCGCTCCGTGAAGCAGAAATCGGTCTTTGTGCGTTTCGTACATGGCAGGTGCGTTGCTTTCGACAGCCCAGGGAAAACACCTGCTATGATATCATTGACTGGAAGCTAAAATGTGCTGATGATTTCAAACCACAGAGAGACACACATCTCCGGTTTGATTCAAACAAACTCGACTGGGGCCGTCGGAGCGAACAGGGAACATTTTGTCACAACAAACTTCAGCCTTTAAAACTCGTTTTGGGTCAAAAGGAAAGAATGTGGTTTCCCAGAGTATTAAGCACCAAAAGAAAACATTCTGGTTCCCACTCACATACTTTGGATACTCGTGCCACGCTCAAGGTAGCCGACAGAAAATAGCAAACCCAGTGTGAGAAACAGAAAGCGGCAGAGGACAAACTCCTCAAGTTCAAGACCTTTTCGAAAGACGACTTCCAGGACACAAACTCAGAGAGTGACAACAGACATCCTCTGACTCTGTATCAGTTCGACTCTTATCCTGAAGGAAACCAGCTCCGATCCCTCCAGGGGGCTTCAGAGCGTCGATCCGACCCCCTGAACAAACTGTAAAACCCGGGTGGAAAAAATCCCCTCATCCAGGCCTGGAACATGTGTTTCAGGCAGCGTCGCCTGATGCAACTCGGACCAAGTTTCACTGTTTTTGGCAGGTGGACGACAGTCGGACTGTCAGCGGTCGTTATAGGAGGAAAAACACAAAAGACTTGAACAGTTTAAATGATCTTTCACCTTAACTACAGTGTTAATACCTTAAATAGAAAGTTTGATCAGCCAATAGAGACATCAGGAATCGGCTGTCCATCTACAACCTAAATTCAACTGACGAGATCTGTAACGTCCAAACTGAAAAACTTTTCTGGGACTGTAAAAGTTGGTGAAAACTCAAAGAAACACCAAGTTGGATGATTCTACAGGTGAACCTGTTGGTAACAGGTATCGTCGAATGATGATGATGGGGTAACGCCGAAGTCTGGGTTTGAACCTGTAGCACTCTGTGGCTTGTCTCAGCTGTCACTCTCGATTAAAGGCTTAAAAAGACCCAAAACTAGTTTAAAAAAAATATACAATATACAAGTTTCAGCTTCCTGTTTGATTAATCAAACATGTCACTGTGTGAAAAATGGAGGGAAATATTCACAGTTTGAACTTTTTGGATCAACAAAACAGGAAAACCCCAAATATTTACACCGTGTTATCATTTTAGGCAAAGTTCGATGAATGTTTTCCATCTTTGTTGAGACAGCAGAAGAGAGAGAGAGAGAGAGGATGATGAGGATGAGAGACGAAGGCCTCCATCGATTGTTTCTGCCCACATGTTAGTGATACATCAGAACCCACACAGAGGGAGACACACGCGTACAGTCCTACGCTACCATCAGTGGACTGTGACACCGAACCGACCGAGCGTGGACGAATGTTTGACGTCATTAAAAAATCTATAAAATATAAAATGTGATTTTATATATGACCACATATTATACAACACTGTATATGTGCTTTTTATATTTTTAAAAGAATTTGCCAAGTGGGGACCTTTAACCTTTAAACCTCCATATAGCACAGAGAAAGTGTCTGTATACGTTCATATTTTTAATATTCAAACATTTCAAATTAATTATAGACACGTTTAATTGAGAATAAAAACATTTTAGCTCGTCTGCATGAGCTCATATAAGGACTGCAGCATTAACAACATTTACTTTATCCAGTGTGTAACGCCGCGCCGCTCTTCTCACACTCACACGTGGCCGAGTTCCCTTTCGTTAAAGTAAACTAAAAGTCGGGCTTCGTTTTGTTTTATAATTCTTCTTCTGCTCTTTCCAGCTCGACACATCTGGTCTGTGTTTAGAGGGACTTTCTCTTATCGTACTGTACGTGCTCACACACTCACACACACACACACACTCTGCTGACAGCCTTGTAAACTCGCGTTCACAGCCGTTTGCTCGCTCTTGAGCTGAAATGCAAACAGAGAAAACAACCTGCGACTCTGGGCTGCATCTCGTGTCTTCTGTACTCTGCAGACGCTGATGTTGAAGTGTCGGCTTAAAGGGGAATTCTTGGATTTATATTTGATGACACGCTCATATTGGAAAAGTTAAATAGCCTGACAGCTAACACATGAAAACTTAATAACTCATCTGGGGTGCGATATTCAGATTACTGACTTGAACTTCCTGCAGTTGTTGGGTTAAATGTTCAGTTTAATGGTTATTTGTTGTAGAATATAACATGAAATATCGATAAGCTGTGATGGTTCACAGGGTCAGTTTAGATTATTGATTGTTTTTGTTAGACTTATCGAAAGCTTGAAACAATGACTGCATT
The DNA here is from genome assembly GCA_023373845.1 of Nibea coibor. Classification (NCBI taxonomy): domain Eukaryota; kingdom Metazoa; phylum Chordata; class Actinopteri; family Sciaenidae; genus Nibea; species Nibea coibor. Next base: position 1,633,589 of record CM041729.1, read on the forward strand.
TACTGTCGCCGACCAGACTAACCAAACATCCGCTCACAGCACTTTAGCTTTAGCTTAAAAACATGCTAAAGTAGCTAACCGTTATGTTGCCAAGTGAATCCGACGTTAGCGGGCAACAACAGAACCGGTCAGCTCAACAGCAGAACCAGACCAGACTGGTGTTACATTACCGAGGTGATTTATGAAGTTTCTTGATGGAAAGGTAGCTTTAGCTAAACAACATGCTAAAGTAGCTAACAGCTACTGAATCTGCTGTTAGCAGCCAAAAGAACTGGGCTGAGTAGCCGGACTGAACCGAGTTCGATACCAACAGGTAGTAACAACACACTGCTGAGGTGATTTACAGACTTTATGATGGAAACATAAGTAGCGAACCGCTAACTTTGATTAGCTCTGTTAGCCGTGTAGCTAACTAAATGAACTGACTCGGCTCCGGGATGCCAGGAGCCAAACCCGGCAAGAAAACCACCTCGTGGGCTACCGCTAGTTTGCTAGTTTGGGAGGTTGCATTCAATTGACACCAGCTTCTAGCGTTAGCATAGCATTGGTAGAGGTGATCAATAACGGACACGTTAAACTAATCAATAAACCTCCACCTGGGCGTCGACCTGAGACGTTCTGACAGGTGTGACAGGTGAAGGAACAAAAACACACCTGTCATCACGTCACATTCCACTCTCCACGCCCACACCGGTGCTGCCTTCACGAGCACTCTGTAAATCTGACAACCAGAGCCGCAAAAAGTAAGCAAAGAAAAAAAAGTGGCCTGTCAATCAACAGGATGAAGTTTTAAAGCGTCACATGACCGACACCAGCTCGTGTCTCATCGCCCCTTACATCACGTACTGACTGTCCGCGCCCTGAACGTCACATGTTGTCAATTAATTCAGCTTTTATTCATCAGTTCATCACTTTTTGAGGCGTTCACGTGCAGCAGGAGAGCAGACAACCAAGAGTCATGCGCAAAAACTCTCCATGACGCCTTGAATCTGAGCACAAATCCAACTTCGGCTCCATGTTTTAGTAAAAAATGTGACTTACTTCTCGGTGGAGGTTTGCTGAGCAGCTCCGCGACGTGCCTCTGCAGCCGGACCACTCTGCCCTCCAGCGCGCCGGACCGGTGGCACACGGACGCCAGCTCCCCCTCCAGCTCCTCCAGGATGCTCACCGAGTGCCGGGACAGATCCGAGAGCTGCCGGAGCACCGAGCACAGGGTGAAGCCGCACACGTCCGCCAGGTCCCCGAAAACCTCCGCTGGTTTCTCCTGCAGCCTCCCGGTGCCGCCGCTCCCCCTCCTCCTCCTCCTCCCGTCGGGCTTGCACACATCTTTGGGAAGTACAGTCCTCTTGCAAAAAGGCATGATTGTCAAATAACAAACTCCCGCACCTCAACTTGTGTCCCCGCACTCTGCCTTCTCCCTCCACGCATGCTACGAGCCCGCCTGGAGGAGACAAACTCCGCCGCCGCAGACGCGTTTGGAGACGCTCGGAGCAGCGAGGTGCGCGTCGTGCGCGCTCATCGTGAGTGTGTGTGTGTGTGTGTGTTTTTCCTCTCCTGGTGGTGAGCAGAGACTCAGCTGCTCTGATGTCAACACACACAGTGAGTGTGTGAGGCGCAAAACATCCGGTTTAAACTTTCAAAATCAAAGCCCGGTGACACCCAAACAGTTTTGTTATTTCAATATTTATGAGCAAAATGAGTTTAATCAGGTTAATCCGACAAATTAAACAATAAAAGTGAAATAAAATAAGATTTTCTGATGATTCTTAGATATTTTAAACATAATTGTGCCTCTTTTTGGGATTTTTTAGCACTTTAAAGGTCCGGTGTGTCAAATTTAAGATTATTTATCAACAGAAAATAAGTTTAATATTTAAAAGTTTGTTTCCGGCAGTGTTTCATCACCTGAAAAGAAGAAACACTGAGCGTGTGCCTAATGTGAAGTTCAGTTGGTTGCAATCTGCAACTTCACCGCACACACCCGACACACCGGACCTTTAAAGGTACAAAAAGTTTCTGTCAACACAGCGTAATAATATTTCTTCTGTGTGTGCTTTTATTTTGAAGAGAAACAGCGTCTGGTTTGTTTCCTGGGAATTAAACCTGTGGAGGAGGAGAGGCAGCGCAGTGTCCACATACTTTTGGCCATGTGTCATTCATTTAAGCTTAAAGAAAGAACAACAAACATGGCCGCCGAGGCTTCCAGCTGCTCTGCCTCAACTCTCCGAGATTTATAGAGTTTCCTGATGGACAGTGAAGTGAACTGCAGACAACTGTAGCTGCTGTTAGCTCAGTTTGTTAGCCAGGCTGTCCGGGCAGTGAGCTCAGAGCACTGGGGGGGCTCTAAGAGAAAAAGAGAGTTTAAATTAAATTTAATTAAATAATTTGGAATTAAACTTTTGATTTATGCGTCACTTCTCGTGAGGACAGAGCTTCTCCACTCTCCAACCGTCTCCTCCAACTCCAGCAGCAGGGGGGCCACGTCACTGATGCCTGAGAGCCTCCTCCACCACCTCCACCTCCTGCTCCTCCTCGTGTGCACTTGTTGTCACTTTGTGGCGAGCACAAAGAATCCGCTCGGCGAGGTCGGTTAACCAGAGAGCCCTGGCTCGGAGCTGTGGTGCGTTCAGGGGCTGTGGAGAAAGCAGGAAAACATAATAAACCTCCTCATGTCCACGAGGAGCAGCAAACACGAAAACAACAACACGAGATCTTCTCCGAGGACATCGGTTAGCCAAAACACAGGAGAGGACGAGCGTCAGGACTTGAGCGACATTCGCTCGACGGCCGGGTCAGAACTTCAGCAGAACTTTTCCCGGTCTTTTAAAACTGGTCCATGGGAGGAAAAGTTGACAACACTGTTTTTTTCAGATGCACATATTGACCAAAGAAAGAACAAAACATCAACTATTGATCAGGAATCGAACCACCGGCAGGAAACAATGTCCGCTCGACGTCCTTTGTTGTTTCTGTGTTTTGCACAGTCAGCTCTGACCTTTGACCCTCTGATGAACAGACCACAGACTGTATAAAACATGGAGAAAGACACGCGAGACAAGCTACAGAGACCAAAACTGTTTTTGTACCAGGCTGTAAACATGTTTATTTCTGCTGTCTAACATGGGGACTTATGGAGACTGACTCACTTCTGCAGCCAGCCTCAGGTGGACGTTAGAGGAACTGCAGTTTGTCTCTGACCTCTCTCAGTCCTCCTGAGTTTGTGTCTGTGGTCGGCCGGTCGACATACTCAGGTGGTGAATTCTCTGTGTTGTCGTTTCTTTTCCACTTTCTCTGGAGCTTTGTGAAAACTTCCCCGTCCCCCCCCTCCTCCTCCTCCTCGCCCTCCCCCTCCTCCTCCTCCCTCCTCCAACATCTGGCCCTCAGAGCGCCCCCTGGGCCCCCTTTACAAACCCCGCCCAGACGTGAACTTGGCCTACCTAAATGTTTTTGTTCACGAGGAGGGGGATGGAGGAGAAGGAATTTCAACATAAACGGCCTTTTATTGACACAATTGAAACCATCAACACGAGTGTGTGTGTGAGTGTGTGTGTGTGTGAGTGTGTGCGAGTGTGTGCAGCTGAAATATAAACTACGCCGTGCACGACAACGGAGAAGAAGAGGAAGAAGAGGCTGAAGGGAGCGGCTACATTACATCATCTACAAGTCCACCACCACCCTTGTTGCTGTGGCGTTAAGAACTAAAAAAACCCAATCAGTTGCCATGGCGACACATGTGTCACCCAGTTCAATTAAGTGACGAGGTGGTGTCAAAGTCGCCGTCGTCCGGTGACCTCAACTTGTCACCGAGCCAGTCCGGCCAATCAAGTCAGCCGACAAGTCAGTTAGTCAATCACATGGAGGCCATTGATTGGAAACAGCTGTCCTCCTCACCCGCCCTCCTCCACCTCCTCCCATGATGACTGAGTTCATTGTTCAGCAGCTCAGCTTTCTTCTCTGGACTCACACACGGAGCACGCTGCAGATTTCCCTCCATTACTTTGTTTACTTTGACCTCCTGTCTCCTCCGTTATCGTTAATAATGTTAATTAAATCATTAAAGACAGCGTCCTCTTCACTCTCTTCTCCTCTGCCATCATGTCCATAGAACCTGCTGAGTCTGGCTACATCGCCTGCTTACCCAGCTCCTGTTCTGGCATAACACTGAACCTGAAAATTTCCTCCTCTTCGGGCAGCGTGGCTAACACACTGAGCTAACATTAGCTAACAGCAGCTAACAAATTGAGCTGACTGCAGCTAACAGCAGCCACATCTCTCTCTGCTTTTCTTGTGTTAAATAATAACAAAGTCATTTAACTTCCTTGAACTTCACAAACAGCTAGCCGTTAGCAGTTAGCGAACACGTCTTCTTCTTCTTGCCTGTTCTTGCGCTACTGTAACAAACATGGCGGCGCAAGATGGCGGCCTCCACGTAAGAGGACCCGCACCACATGTGGAAATCGAGTCGTCGATGTCTCGGTAACCAATCAGTACTAATCATGACTCAGACATTTTATCTGTCGTGACTGAGCGTTTGTTTTAGCGTGCAGCCTCTCCTCGCCGCCAGTTTCCCGCCTTTTTTTCCCTCCATGTTTCCTCAGCAGCTCTTCAAAGCTTCAGTGATTGTTGCTGCGCTCACGAGGGAACGAAGAGCCAGAGCGAAGCAGAGCGAGCGTCTGGTGAGGCTCAAGTTTCAACGTTCAAAGACTGAGTGTGTGTGTGTGTGTGTTTATAAGAACTGGTCCCGGGCCAGTAGAAACGAGGACAGCGCTGCCACTTTGGATTAGTTCATCATTTAAAAAGTGTTTTTAAAATCTGTCGTTTATTTTCGTCGCCTCAAGCACCAACTGTTCAGAGGACGGACAGCGTATCCATGACGACGCCACAAAGAAAGTCAGAATCTGTGGCGCTGCCTGCCGCCATCTTGGAAGTCCTTCTTCTTCTGGCTAATCTGAAAACAGCAAAAACATTGATCATCTCTGATAAACTGAGAATTCTCAAGATAAATTAACTTCACTCCCATCTCCTCTGCCATTATGTCCATAGAGGCTGCTGAGCCCGGTTACATTGCACACTTGCTCAGCTCCTGTTCTAGCACAACACTGGCTCCACTCCCTGTAAACCTCTTCCAGGTGGTCCAAAACGCCTGTGGTGCAAACACTAACACTGCTAACAAACTGAGCTAACAGCAGCTAACATACTAAGCCAACATTAGCTATCAGAAGCTAACAAACTGAGATAACCTTTAGCAACATACATTTTGAGTTGTCATGGCAACAAAACTACAGCAGTAACTAAATTAGTGATTACTGGAGGCAGAGATTAGCATAATTAGCAACACCTGTGTCTGTCAGGTGTGATTTTGGGGTGAACTGTCCCTTTAACTCCTCCACCTCCATCCCATCATCCATCTGTTTACACTCCTAATCCCTCCACTCCATCCTTTTTCCATCATCTATCCTTTTCTACATTTACTCACCCCCCTCCATCCTTCATGACTCGTTTCCTCCCTTCCTTCCCTAAATATTTGTATTTCCTCTCCTTTGGTGAATCCTTCCTACCTCTTGCTTCCTTTCCTAACTTATTATACTTTTACCTATCTGCTTCCATCACACCTTAACATCCTTCCTTTCCTCTCCCTGATTAGCTCCCTTCTTTCACCCTCTGTGTCTCCTTTCCTCTCTCCTTGCTCTGTGTTCTGACTTCAGTATCGGTCCATATGGTGACTGCTGAGCTGCAGCCTGCTCGGCGCTGCAGAAACCTGGCCTGGCACACACCGCCTGTGTGTGTGTGTGTGTGTGTGTTCAGATCATCGCTGCCCTTCTCCCTCGTGACTTCCTCGTCCAACCCGCCTCTCACAAACACGACTCATACCAGAACACACAAACCTGTCAGTGTGTGTGGCTCTCTCACTCTGTGCTGTACAGTAATCTATTACTCTTGGCAGGAAGTAGTAAAGACAGTTCTTACTGTTAGCTGCTATTGCTAACATTACCTCAGTTTGTTACACATTGACTCTGTTCCTCAGGTGACATTGACTGTTGCTATTAGCTTAGCATAAGCTGCTATGAGATAATATTAGCTCAATTCAGTCTGTCAGCTTACATTAGCTCAGTTCATTAGCTGCAGTTGGACCAGTTTGCAAGTATCTCTTAGATAGCGTCAGCTCAGTTCTATAACTCCTGTTAGCTAATGACAGCTCATGCTATTAGCCATTAGCTCAACCAGTTCTGCTGTTATCTAATGTTAGCCCAGTTTGCTAGCCGTTTTCTCTGCTAAAGGAGATAAGGAAGCACTGAAGGTCCTAATCACCATGACGGACACGTAAACCTTCCTGACTGTCTCCGGGACTCGTGACCTCTCGTTGAACTAACAAATAAAGACGTCTGAGGCGAGCGTCGTGTTTTGTAAATAACAGTTTATTTGAAAACCAGCTGTTAGCTCGTCTGTTTAGCTGCTGCCCTGCTTGGCGGCGAGCCTCTTGTCTCTCTCCTCGGCGATGGTCAGACGGATTCCCTTTCCTCTGGGCAGGGACACCCACGGCTTGTTACCCTGCAGACAGACAGCAACGCGGTAAAAATCAGACAGGTGCACTCTGGGATATGTAGTCTTATTCTGTGTGTCGAGAGAGAAGCGTCGACAGTCGATAAATGTCAGCGACGTCAAGCGTCAACATTTATCGACCATTAACACTTCAGTGAGGTGAAGAAAAGCAGAGAGCCTGATAAACATCACGGGGAGTCCTCGTGATCGGTTCATGTTTGATTTATTGACTCTGTACAGTTTGTTACGGAGGATCGCGTGTCCGTGAGCAAACAAAGAACTCGAGATGTTTGAGTTAATTTAACGTTTGAACCTGAAGCATCGGCTCATTTTAGACCCTCCGTTTCCCGTGTACGGTTTCTTCAGTATTTTAGCCTTTTTTAGCCCTTTGTTTTGGCCGTAGGCTAATTAAAAGAATTTGGAAAGTTTCCATTGGAATAAATGGTGAATTTACAAAAGATTAGACGAAAAAAACTAAAATAACTAGATTTTGTGCGATTCCTCCATCATATGTAGATTTCTAGAGTTTTGATATTATGAAGTAAAGACATATGATGCATTAATGGTCTAATGTAAATATATCAAACAGTGCGTACATGGACATTTGACACTACACTTAATTTCCAAATTTCAAGAAACAAATAACAGCTTTTATGTTTTTCTTCGCAACAGTTACCAAACAAACGTTGCTAATTTTCAGGTTTTCTTCCATCGTGATGTTTAATTGTGGTAAAAGTCGACTTGTTCTCGTAAGAAAAGGTTAAAAAGGAGCTCAGAACTTCTTAGAGGAATTGGTGGTGTATTTTCATCGCTGCTCAAGACCAAAAAAAGTCATCACTGCTCCAAAGATTCCGTCTGAACTGAGACTAAACCTCCATCTTTAGTCCGTCTCGTGCTCACCTTGCCAATGACGAAGATGTTGGAGAGCCTGGTGGCGAAGCTGTTGCCCGTGCTGTCCTTGACGTGGACCACGTCGAAGGAGCCGGGGTGACGCTCCCTGTTGGTGATCACGCCGATACGCCCCAAGTTAGCACCTCCGGTGACCATGCAGAGGTTACCTGGTGGAGAGAAACCGCGTCGTTAAACACGGAGACGTTCAAACGTCCAGATGAAAGCTCTGTCGGTCTGAAGAACTTACCGGTGTCAAACTTGATGAAGTCTGTAATCTTGCCGGTCTCCAGGTCGATGCGGATCGTATCGTTGACCTTGATGAGGGGGTCCGGGTAGCGGATGGTGCGGGCATCGTGGGTCACCAGGTGAGGGATTCCCTTAGTGCCGACGATCAGCTTCTTCACCTTGCACAGCTTGTACTGCAGAGGAAGAGGAGACGGGTTAGGAAAGGGTGCAAGGATGCAACAAGAGCGCTTCGTCTTGATGTCAGCCCTCGTTAAATCAGCCGGTCTAAAACTTTGAGTTGGTCTTTGATCTTTAAAGATTTCAGATGAAGGAAGCGAGTAGTTAAGGAGGCCTCGTTTCCTGTCATCTAGCCTCTTTAATGTCGAGGAGTTATCAAACGGCATCAAGGCGAGGGCGCCTCTCGATAACACTGCTCGTGATTCGTACCTTGGCCTCCTCGGCGGTGATGCGGTGGACGGTGAAACGTCCCTTCACGTCGTAGATCAGACGGAAGTGCTCGCCGGTCTTCTCGATGCTGATCACGTCTGAGGAAACAAAACAGGAAAGACTCGATCAAAAACCGTGTTTAACAGCTTCAGGGTGGCAGGAAGTCCAGCTGATGTTTTGAAGGTCATCCAACAGATTAACACCACAACGACCTTCACTCAACTCCACGGCTGAAGTCAAAGCGCTGATACTTAGATTAAATTGATTTTATACACGATGGTCGTTTTACTAGCAAACACTCTGTTGCTCATTCATGTAACTACAACAGGTGATGTGGTGAGCATGTTTGTTCATGGACGTGCCGTGGACGTCACGCCGTGATGGCTTCCCTCGGACGTGGAAATTAAAACCGCACACCTCCACATGAGGCTGCAGAGGCCGGCAGGGCGACAGGCCTGAACGAGGTGCGACAGATACTCTTCATGAAGGTGTGCTGCGGCTGAAATTAAAGAGCTGCAGGACGTTTCCGAACCTCCAAGTTCCACGTGATGGAGGCGAGACTACATCCATCAAAAAAAAAAAAAAAAAAAAAAAAAAACTGACTGGATGAACAGTCGACGCTCGTCGACCTCGGAGCTCAGAACTTCTTAGAGGAATCGGTCGTTTAGTTTCATCGCTGATCAAAACCACAGATTCATCATCGCTCCTGCTGCTGAAACATTCAAACAGACGTGAAGGTTTATAATCGAGGCGTACTGACCCATGAACCCAGCAGGGTAGGTGACGTCGGTGCGGACCTTGCCGTCGATCTTGATGAACCTCTGCATGCAGATCTTCTTCACCTCATCTCCGGTCAGGGCGTACTTGAGGCGATTCCTCAGAAAGATGATGAGGGGCAGGCACTCCCTCAGCTTGTGGGGACCGGTGGAAGGACGAGGAGCCTGAAGAACAACAAGCATGATGAGGGGGGCGACTTCACACACATCATTTACACACTTTAAATTGACATGAAGACGCAAGCTGAACTTCAGCTCGAGTTTATTTAGCATCCGACACTCGAGGCACCTTAAAACTTCTCACATTCAATCGAACCAATGCTAGTCTGATTAGACGACTAATTGAGACACCTAACAAGTAATCTCTTAAATTATCCTGAGACTTAAATAAAAAATCATTAATCTCAGTTTAACAGCAGCGTCTCTGAAGACTTAGAAACACTTAAATTTATACACCGCACAGTTTGAACACGCTGCCTCGCCGTCACTCAGCGTTCAGACTCAGACTAAACTTCAGACAGATTCAGAGAAACAAAGTCTGAACATGACAGCTCAGTATCAGAATTTAGCTTTAGGTCATGTATCCAACCTGGATGTGACCAGTCCGAGCGTCTGATTGGCCACCAACACTTCTGCGGCCTCCCAAACACCAACTCCATTCAAATGAACGGAAAAACCTGCGTTTGCCACCCTCAGTGAACTTCATTTAAACAGCAACAGAGCTCTGCATTTAACGTGTTTCTCTGATGGATTAAACTCTTTAAACTTTAGATACTGGCGCACCCTCGATCTCATTCAACATCTACGTCACTCAACCCAAATTAAACTTCTTGGAGTCTCAGTTTAGTCCGTGAGTCCATCTGGACGTGGCCGGTCTGATCGTCGGCGACTCGCCCGTTCAAATGAATGGGAACAGCCTGCATTCACCTTTTAAAGAGAACTCCTGCTACAGTTTCAACATTACGAGTTAACCAGCGACACAGAGAGACAAACATGATAGGTGACGTCTGGTGGCGAATGTGTCCGTACATATAAACTCTACGGACACTCAGCATCCAGCTGCAACCTGACGAACATGTGCTGACCCCGGCATCACGTCCACGTGAAGCCGCTCCAACATAATCTCACATAGTGTGACATAAAACAACATGTACGTGGTTTGATACTCACAAACACTCCGGTCAGCTTGTCCAGCATCCAGTGCTTCGGCGCTGCGACGCGCTTCAGGTGCTTCTTCGGTCCTCTTGCCTGAAGGAGAAGACAACAAACCCGGTCAGCTAACGGGACAAACACCCGGAGAACAGACGGAGAGGAGCCGCCGCATGTGCCCGACTACAGGAGAGTCTGCCCGGGTTAGCGCGGCTAGCATCCTCCGCTAACGTGCAGGAGCCGGAGTGAGGCCTAGCCGGGCTAACCGGTGACAAACGTTAAATAAACACGTATCTAACGTTTAATTAACTGACTGTAAGACCCAGCTGTTCTTTAAAGATGCACAGAATAAATCAGCGTTAGCACCGAAAGCGACATTTTGGATTTGGTCCCGTTTATTCAGCGAGCTAACGCCGTTAGCCACGTTAAAGCTAACGCGCCGGGACATTTTTTAAATCTCCCGTAAATTAAATTAAATCGACGCTTTTTGTCACAATTTAAACATCCGCCATTTCATAAGAAGTGCGTCTTCAAGGCGGGATGGGTAAGTTTGTGTGAGCGCGGCGGCAGAAAGAGATGTTTAGTGATTATCTCAGAGAGGAACCGTGAAGGAAACCTGCTCACCATGTTGGAGTCTGCGGGGAAAAGGACCTCTTCTCTTCCGGTGTGCGGTGATAAGGCCGGCTACGGCGGACCGGGAGGGACACACCGGGCGAAAGTCGCGATTTATATTAGATGTTCCCGCTCATTGTGACGGCGGTTAACCGTTAATTTGATATTGTACTGTGTTTTTGAGGTAATTTTTACTTTTATTGTGACTATTTTCAATTTATGCAGTAAAATTTCATATTAAAGTAGTACTAGATTTACTAAACTAAAAGATCTGAATACTTCATCCATCACTTCTTTTAGTTTTTGTATAAAATTTCAATTTTCTTGTGTAGTTTGATTTGATATATGACCTTCATGTGTCTACTAATGACTAATATAACTGTATATATAAATATTTATGTATACATACTGAAAAGCTTTGTATACAATTTAAAAAAGTATGAATGTTGAATATACTAATTCAAAGAAGCAAAAATGAGAAATAGTTTGTCACATTAACTAGATGAGGTCAAAGGTCAAGCAACTTCCAGTTAGAGACGATAAAAGATAAAGAAAAGAAAAGAGATGTCTTTAATAAACTGATGTTTTGTAAATATTCACGCTAAATATCAACTTTTTCAAATGTAACTGCAGTTTTTCATTTCATAACTAAACTCATTTATACTCCGTGCAGCCCTGCTCTCTGCCTCCACTCGTCTCCGTCTGTGTTTCAGACTCAGGAAATGCCAGCGTCGCTCCTGTTTACATTCATGGAGATAAAACTCCTCCTGGGTCTTTGTCTTCCTCTGCCAAATGATACCAGCGGATGTCATCTCTTCCTTTCTGAAGGCACACGCTGATCCCAAAGCACAGAGCAAACCTGGACTCTATTTAAACCCAATAAAAAAACACTCCTGTGTGTCTGTTCACACACTTTGTTTTCTTTATTACTGAAGTCTGCAGAGACGAGCTCAGCAACTCGACATGCAGCCAGACGTGCTGATATATTGTTTTATAATATAAAATAATAAAGTCCAGCTGATGGCTGCGATGAAACATCTCAGCAGAATCACTCCTTAAAGAAGAGCTTGAACTGATTTATGAGACATCTTTAATTATTAGCATCCCCGTCTGCTCTTTGTTTGTGAATTCACAGCATTCACACGGAGCTCGGCGAGGCGTGATTTGGACGAGCTCAGTTCATCAGGAAAATGCGGAGCGATGGTGGAGCGACAGGCTGCCACATTGTGGCGTTATCATGCTATTAGTACGCTGAATATGACTCTGTGCAACTCCCTCACGGCCACTAGATAGCAGCGCTGCACTGAGTTCATAGCAGCAGTCATCTTCTCCTAACTCCTCATCACCTCTCCTTCACATCTTCCCTTGACCTCATGACATTGTCCTTTGACGTCAAGGAAAGGTGGCTAGGAAAGGAGTTGTTGTGCCATGAGGTAACTTTACTTTTACACATACAAAGCTCCTCTTGTGTACTTACCATCACTCGCCAACAGATGTCGGTCTTCTACAAAAAAACATTCAGCTGAAAAAAATGTTATAAGTTTATGAAGTAACAGCACTGGACCGTTGTCACTGACCCTTGCAAGTAATCTATTACTGTGTGTACTAGACATTTGCTGGTGATTATATTGTTCTCTATTCTTTGTAAGGCGCTTGTACCTGTTGAATTTATTCAAATTTCTCATTAAAAAACTGAAAAATCTCGAGATGCTACTTCACATACTGTCTGTCTGCTGTTTGAATGACAACCATTCACTCAGTCTCATGTTTCAGTTTCTTTATTTTCCCCTCAAACTCAGAGCCGTAACAAAAATACAAGCATTTTTTTTCAATATGATTTCAGTCATTTACATATTCATATAGATGTACAAGTGAGAGCCGGTGAGCAAAAAAAGTGCTTTTAAAAATCATCTTTGAATAATATTCATTTCATCATTAGAAACAACGAAAAGAAAACACAAATGTTAATATAGGAGTTTAAATGTGATGAATGAATCAGTGCAGAGTCTGCTTCAGTTTCACGAGCAGACCTGGCAGCAGAGCAGAGGAAACCTTGTAACGCCGACCCTTTAAACAGATATATCACCGCTCGTGTCGAAGGTTTTCACAGGCCCTGATGTGTCCGAACGTTTGTCACGACTCCCACGAGGCCCAAAGAGGCGAACGGACGAGCGAGTAACAAATCACCAGCCGTCACATGGAGACCGTAAATCTTCAACTTCATTGGCTGTGGGGACCGTGAAGGTTTACGGGGACGCGGGGCGGAAACACAACTAATGATAACGTCACCAAAAAAAAGTGTCAATCTGGATATTTTTGAATTTCTGTAACTGTGAAAACAAGAGCAGCAACTTCCTGTTTGTCTGGCAACACCTTCGTTTTCATACAGATCAACGAACTGACAAGCTAAACGTGCTAATTATTGAGTTTTAAAAGGTGTTCCAAGGCTTCGACAAAGCTGGGGGTAGTCTGTCTGCATCCGTTTTCACTCTTTGTGCTAAGCTAACCTGCTACTGACTGTGGGGACAAACCAGTTTATTCAGTTTATTAGATACGTCGAGCTAAAACTAAGGCAGTCTTAGAGATTTGAAGAAGGTGTTGACTTGTGGTGCCGTTGAATGACGCTGGTAGCTAATGTTAGATAGCGGGGAGTGTTAGTGTTTGTACCACAGGTAATGTGAACAAATACTCGAGTACAGCTAGAAAATGGGGGCGCTAAATCGGAAAAATACAAATTTCTACTTGATGTTGCTTCAAGATTCCTGTCAGGTGACGTTCTGACCAGTTTACTGTGATCACCTGACATGTTTGCAGAAGAAACCGTCTCGGCTATGAGGTTTACTTCAGGTCAAAAGGTTAATCTGTCGAGGAGAAGAGGAAATGAAAGTCCTCACGACGACGACAGCGACTCAAACATCTCCAGCAGGAGGGAATCATACGGCGTAGAAGAACAACATTCAATCAGCTGGGATAAAGAGCCGGACCACAAAACAACAAACACAAGCCCGTCTTCGATGTGGGGAATGTTATTTTGACCCACTTAGAGCGGCGGCGAAGAGAGACGAGGAGGAAGAGAAGAATCAACGTGTCTGTCTGTTGGATTTGGAAGTGATGAGAAGCATCTTTAACTTCTCCACGCCGCGTCAATAAAGCGTTTGTTACGAGGCGAGTCCCGCTTAAAAAGGGCAATTCTGTCAAATTACTCCTTCATCGCATTCTCATTAATCACCGCTTCTCCCGTTTCAATAAAGAACGGAGAAGAAAATTGGTGTTCATTGAGTGTAACCGAGACTCCGACGAACATCCAGAGCTGAAGTCTGTAAGCCGACCGGCCTGTATCTAAATAAATTAACATGGACACACACGTTTAATTGCGTTTTAAGACTTGCGTACAGTCTCTCTTTTACACAAACGCACACACCAACAACCTCGATACCTCGAGGAGTCTGTGTGTAACTGAACAAGTGCCTGTTTCACGGTGGCGACTCTCGTTTCCCTGCTGTAATACCATCCCCGAGCTCCCGTATGTGTGCGCCTTTGTACGCCCGTCGACTGTTCCCAGTGTGTGTGTGTGTGTGTTTGCGCGGACATACAGGTGAGCTGTCACATATATATACCCACACACAAGCAGCTACAGGTGTGTTATTTCCAGTGTGCGGTCCAACAGAAGACCCACAATGTCCAGATGACAGACACACCAAGTCGAGGTGAAAGGCCTTTGTTTCGACGTATCTTCTTACCGCGACAGATATAGGTCAGAGCCGAGCCGAGCCGCGCAACCTGCATCCACCTACAGCACGGCGCGGCTCCAACAGGCGGGTGTCGGTTTTAAACCCCCACTGAGGTTTTTACTTTCCACCGCAAACGGCTGCAGGAGCAAGAAAACATCTGGTACTCTGTAAACTACAAGAGTTAATATGTGACAATCGTAGACAGTGAACGGCATCGCAGAGGTCCAACGGAGGCTGCCCTGCAAGGTTCAAACAGACAAAAACAGACGGGTGCTTCCTTTTATCCGTCGGGGAATGTGTTGACAAGGTCTGAATTAATGTTTTGACATAAACAACAAAGCGGTAAAACAGGAAAAACAACATTAAAAAAAGTAGAGTGCCATTCAGGGTTGTTGGTCCACAAACGTTGATGAGACTTTGGTATCCGCGATGTACGGTCATCGACACCGGTTTGACTTGAGCACCTGGGTCCAAAAAACAAAACATGTACATGTAATGTCGAATCACATGACCCCACAAAAAAAAAAAAAAAAACTCAACCGGCGGCGTTCTTTAAATGAGGCTGCGCTCCAGAGCGAGAAACAATTTACTCCATTCAGGTCCCGTGCTCCGAAGAGATTCCTCATCCCTTGATCTAATTCATTATGTTCAGAAAAGTAGAACTGATTATAGACGCGCTACAGAAGCGCTCCTTGTCCAAAGAAGTCTTGATGGATATCAGCCACTGTCTTAAATAACATGAATACGACTGGTTGAACTCAGTTCAAGAAGAAAGAAAGAAAGAAAAAGAAGTACATTGAGATAACCAGTTCTCGGACAATCAGTTTCTTTGTGAAACCAAAGAGACAAAGCGTCTCTTTCCCGTGAGACCAGAGTCTAATATTGTCCATTAAGAAAACAGGAAACGTAGTATTTCCATTAGCATTGATGGAGAAAGTCCCCGGCGGGTGTGTCGTCTTTACTGTTTTGTTTCCGCGAAACGCCTCTGAACCGTCTTACGGAGTGATGGCAGGAAGAGAGACAGCTCCTTGTTTTGTGTTCAAACTTCAATGGAAAAGGAAAATGAAAATCAGACTTCTTAATCCCGTCAGGTTGGGTTCGAACTTTCCGTAAGACAATCACGCTCGGCTTCCAGCACTCGGTGTCTCTTCTGTTTCCTCGTCGGATCAACCAAGAAAGAGAAAAAACAAAAACAGAGGAAGAGAAAGTCGTCTCTCTGTTCGTCAATCGATTCAAAGAGTTCCTCTTCTTGTAGGTCAGCATCCAGCCGGCACGTCTGACATGAAGTCAAACTCGTTCTGACCCAACCAAAGCTCAGGCAGCTCGTTGGCTCGGTCCAAACCCAGCTCCACCACCAGCGACATGAGGACCTCCTCGTCCACGGGGTCAAAGTCGATAATTCCACCTGCGCCGGAGCTTTGGTTCCCCACGCTGATGCCGACGCCCATCCCACCTCCGCCGAGGCCTCCGGATGGCCCCAGAAGCTGGTTTCCGGTACTCAGAGCGGAGGTACCGAAGCCCCTTTGAGAACCTCCGGGTGCCGGGTGTCCGGCAGAAGCTCCGGCGAGGTTCTGGTAGTGCGAGTTGAGCTTCTGCAGCTGCATGCTGGCGATGAGGTGCGGCCCCGTCTGGAGGCAGAAGGGCTGAGGTTTGGAGAGCGACGCCGATGGCGACAGAGATGATCCAGGTGAGGAGGCGGTGCCGGCGGACGGGGAGAACGGCACAACGGAGGTTTTGGAGGATGGGTAGTGGAGCAGGGAGCTGAGAGGAGAGGAGGAAGAGGAGAGGTCCTTCATCGCAGCGTGGGCGTTGCCAGGGAACAACAGTGAGGTCATCACCAGGAAAACCCAGAGCCTGCAAGAAGAGGAGAGATGTCATGTCATCAAAATGTTTGTTTTGAGTTTGTGCTAAGCTAAGCTAATCACTCATAAAGACATTTTTGGAAACATTTTGCAAACACGATTTAAAAGAGGAGATTGACGTCACTCTCAGCTCAGTGATCTGTAAAAAAAACTTCTGATAAGAGGGACAAGCTATTTACCCTCTGTTTTGACTTTGTGCTAAGCTAAGCTAATTGCTAAGCTAATGGCTCTCACTAATACATATTTGAGTAAGGTGTCTATCTTCTCGTCTAAATCTCGGCATTAAGCAGATCAACATATTTTCCTTTAAGGATTCAAGTATTTCAGTATCATTAACATGCAGATCACCACTGAACATTTTCAGTTCACAACCGAACAACTCACTCAGCCTGCTCACTGTGTTTATGGCAAACAACAGTGATGCAGGAGACACGGAAGGAGTGTAATATTTGCTTAATCTCTCTGTTGTTGGCATTCGGGACTTTCCAACTGCATCTCGTATTTGGTTACTGGGTTACACTGAACTGTCGAGACTTGATCAAAGAATTTCTTCTTCAAGTCTTCAGCGAGCGTTTGACAGGCCAGAACATGACGTACAGAATGATACCGAGCTAAATGCCATAGCTAACACTAGTTACTAAGTTATTTGATTTTTAACTTAACTTAAAAACAATGCCAAGCTGCAAAAAGTTTGATTTTCAAGCCAACATTAATTGTTAACACATTTGTTTGTGTTTGTGTTGAACTGTTTCTTTGACCTTTGGCTCTGTTTGAGATGTGAGCCCATGTCGCTAAGTGTTTTTTAAGTGACAGACCAGAGCAACGTCGATCGCGGTCCGATGACCAAATAAAAGCATGACAGATAACTTGAGTGAGTTTTCGTGACAAACACCGTCAGTTGGCTTAAGTCGGGACTTTACTCGTGTTCTTATGACCCGTCGGATCAGTCTGGGAAACACGACGAGTCGCCTCATGACTCGTGTGAGACTCGATTGATGTCTGCTTTTCCTCTTGACCTATTGAGCGGCTAATTAACCATGAAAAGTCCGCGGGGGAGGACGCCCGTGGGTGCCGACGGGGTTACTGGGCATTTATAGGTCTGTATGTGAGCGAGTTCACAACACAACAGAGCCTTTGAGGATCTTAAAGAGTGATCGAGTCACATGGCGGGATAAATACATATGGACCCTGAGAACAGAGCATATGTCTGACTGCGTGTGTGTTTAAAGCGTAACACGCTGAGAAAAGGTGTGTGTCGAGGTCAAAAGAATAAAGTTAAAAATAAAAAGGTACACGTGAGAATCGAAAGTGGTTCATCTGCGAACCTTCGTTCAAAAAGACTTTAAATCAAATTAAGATCAAACATTTGAATGTAATTTAAGAACGCACATAATACACTTTGTTAGCTGCTGTTAGCTCAGTTTGTTAGCTGCTGTTAGCTCAGTTTGTTAGCTGCTGTTAGCTCAGTTTGTTAGCTGCTGTTAGCTCAGTTTGTTAGCTGCTTTTAGCTCAGTTTGTTAGCTGCTGTTAGCTCAGTTTGTTAGCCTCTGTTAGCCCAGTTTGTTAGCTGCTGTTAGCTCACTTTGCCGAACAATAAATCTGGGACTTTTTAGCCGTTAGCGAGAGCTTTGTGAAATGAAATAATAGTTTCGTACTTTATTTTGAAAGGTTGCTTCAACATGTTGACGTTTTCTGCTGTTGTGACTTAAAGAACTCAGTGTTCAGTTCCCCAGAGAACGTTAAACGAGGTTCTTCAGAGAACTTCAGAGGAAGCAGCTTTTCTTTGAGTGTATCCCGAGCTGGTTTATATTACACACAGTTCAAACAACACACACACACACACACACACACACACACACCGTGCGGCTATCCTTTGAGTAAGTTAATCGCTTAATAATATGTGCCGATACTCCGCCTGCCCTCCTCCTCCTGCTCTTATTTAGTGAGAACATAATTGCTACAGGCAGCCATGCAGCTGCACTCGACTGATAGAGTTAACACACACACAAAAGATACCAAACAGCTGTCAGTGGCAGCGTGTGTGTGTGTGTGTTCATTATTCATTGACTGATTACTGTCATGGCCAGCCTGCACATGGCGTCTCTGCACAACAGCTCCGCAGCACATCGAGTCCAAACAAACAAAAACACATTCAAGTTCTATAGCACGACATCTGTTAGCATGCTAACAGAAGAATGCGTCTGTAACTTTGTTTACGCAACGCTTTAGCTCAGTTTGTTAGCTGCTGTTAGCTCAGTTTGTTAGCTGCTGTTAGCTCAGTCCGTTTTGGACCACCAGGAAGAAGAAGAGGAGGTTTCCAGGGGAATGCTAACAGAGAGTGGAGCCAGTGTCGTGCCAGAACAGGAGCTTGGTGAAACAAAAAGCTGAAAGTCAAAACAGATACTGATTTCTACGCTCTGAGGTGATGCTGAATGTAAAACCTCCTGAACTGAGCAGAAGCGTGTTGTTGTTTCTTCTTCAGACTCTCGGCAGTTAAAGAAACTCGACGGAGTAAAATATTGTGTTAAAGGAGCCAAAACATCCATAAAAATCTTAAACTGCTCCGGCTGCTCGACTATAAACTCGTCCATCAGTGCCGGGTATCAAATCTCAGAGTTTTATTTGGTTCTGATCGTAATGCATTCATTGGACGGAGCATCAAAACCTGATCGAATCAGAGAGTTTCTGATTTAAATCAATTTCTTTCCAATTTTAAACAATTTTATTGAGTCAACATTCTGGCATTTAACATCTGGAGGATTTGGTTGAATGAAACAAAGAAAGTCAGAATCCAGTGTAGAAACTCAGAAATGCCAAAGAGGAACGAGGAGATTTTATGTCCTAAAGAATCAGAATCACGTTTCCAACACGAGTTTGTCTTTGTTTTGAGTTTCAGCCGTTTTTCAGCCCTCAGGAAGTCTTTCTCTCCTCCCTCTTTCGTCCGACATGATGATGGATTTGAGTCTCGCGGAGCCGCAGGACGGCGGTCCAGTCGGCGTTAGGAAGGATGCTCGTGTCGAGTGGCTGGACGGACGCCAATGTTTTTTCCTGTTCACGGCTGACCTGAGTCATCGTGCTCGTCCGACACTTTTATGAGATGAAATCCTGTAAACGAGTTCATCAACAGTCTCGGCGGTGGACTCGCCTACATTTATTTTAATCATCAGCGATGTGAGCTTGATTAATGAACCTTTAAAGCTTCTTAAATTTGATGTTTTGGGACATTTAATGTGATGAAAAACTGCGTGAAACTTGAATGAAGCGGTCGCCTCGTTCTTCATTCACTCGCTAACTCGCTCAACCACTGTGGAATCAACTAAGGGGGCATTCACAGAGTCAAAAAACTACAATAAAGTCAATAACAATAAAGTCAATAACTATAAAGTCAACGTGGTTTCTATGGGAATATCTATGATAAAGTCCATTTAGTAGCTCTCATGGAGCTTTCGCATGATCTTCATCGCGTCAGCTTTTCAGCCAGTCCTCAAAACGAGTCAAACTCGTCAAATGGACGCTGCTGTTCGGTCAGTAAAGGTGACGTAGCTTCAGAAAAATCAGCGTAAACTGAATATTTTCACGTCGCACGCGATGAACTGAAGGTGCATCCTGAGAAAAGTCAAATTAAAACTCAAAGACGTTACATAATAATGATACGTGTGTCTGCACGCACACACACACACACACCAACAACAGAGGTTTCAATTACACAATTAAAGCGTGACGAGCGAATTGAAATGTCAGTCTGTCACACACACACACACACACACACACACTTATATATATAGACACACCATATGCTGTCCCAGCGTGACTCATTCACCACTTGCTTTAATTGCTCCATATTGAAGACGGTTAATGAGAAGCCAATTAAATAAAAACAGGCTGATTTTTGTCTGCCGCGTTCTCTTAAAGTTGTTTGTATGTTTAATGGAAAACACTTTAAAAACTCAACTCATTTATTATGTTTATATTTTTACCAAAATATACCTTAAATCAACTAAATCAGCCTATGCAAACTTTAGAACTCTTTAAAAAATGTCACATTTTTGTTGATTTAAGGAGGAAATAAAGTAAAAATCATAAAAAAATCAACCTGCAAACAAACTTTAAATGAACTAAAACAGTTTGTATTGTCAGCCGTTAATAGATTTCTTCTTATTAAACTCTCGTTTACAGTCTATTTTATGTCTTTTGCAATAATCCGTAAAGATAAAGCCATGCAGGTATTAATCAGGGTTGAGTTTCTCAGCTCCAAAACACAGAAAGCGTCTGACCTCAGTGAATCTGCGAGCTGACTGATTTACAGCACAAACAGACTGATGAAGTCCTGTCACGCCGTACAAACACCAGGGAACCGCACAGAAATGACAGAAATGGACCGACCTGTGAGGAAAGAGCCCGGTGCTGCAGCAGAAAGTGAAATAAACAAAGTGGATTTAAAGAGCCGGGTCCGTCCGGACAGTCCACAGTTTGTTTGTTTGTTTGTTGTGGAAATAAAAGCCAGCGAGGTGAAGCCGAGCTCGGAGACTCTGGAGGGTTTGTCAGCTCCTCAATGAGCTCCTCAACAAATGAAAAGCATTTTGTTCCTCACTCTCTCCTCACTGACCAACCCGGTGTGTGTGCTGGCTCTGTGTGTGTGTGTGTGTGTGTGGCAGCCATCCACAAAACCAGGAACTGGATCAACTGGAGCCGGGCGGAGAGAGAAATCTGATTGGTCGAGGCAAACACAGAAAGGCGGGACTGAAAAAGATCCTGACAAACTTCAAATTAAAGTGACAGCAACTCTTCTATCACAAAACAACAGATTTTAAATCTGTTAGCTGCTGTTAGCTAATACTAGCTTAGCTTGTTAGCTGCTGTTAGGTAACATTAGCGCTGTTCATTAGCTGCTGTTAGCTCAGTTCTGTTAGTTGCTGTTAGCTTGATTTGTTAACTGCTGAAAGCTAATTTTAGCTTAGCGTGCTAGTTAGTTTATATTAGCTCCGCTTTTAAGATGCTGTTAGCTAATGTTAGTACAGTTTGTTGGCTAACACTAGCTCAGTTCATTATCTGCTGTTAGCTCAGTACATTAACACGCTAACAAAATGAGCTAACATTAGCTTAGCCCATTAGCTGCTGTTAGCTAATGTTATAAAAGTTGTAAACATGTTGACAGCCCGGACCTCCTTCCGGCTCCGGGTGGATCCGGGCTCCAGAGTTTGGCTGTTGCCGCTCTGCGGGGCAGATGTTGCTCGCTCTGAATCAAACACCATCAGGACTCAAATGGACCATTTCAGACCGCTCAGTCTTTGTCTGTGTCGCTCACTCAGAGAGAGAGAGAGCGGTCTGTGAATGATTTGCATAACTACATGTTCTTGTTGTGATTAGACGCTGATGAATTCGTGCTGAATGATTCATTACGTGAGGTCGGCTGGTGGTTTGAACACAATAAATAACGTTTGATTGCAGTTTGACTTTTAAACGTTAAATACAAAGTGACAGCTGACGGGTAAATTCACAAATTCAAATCATCAAAATCCTTCAATGGCATCATTAAAAAGTTTAAACGTTTCTGGTGGCATGATTTAGTCTGGCCAGACTATTGTTCATAAAATGCACAACATACTTTAAAGACCACACGATTGAAAAGACTGACTGAGGCACGTCATCTGCAACAATCTGTCAGATTAATCTGATTTTTATTTGTTTTGGTTGATTTGTTTAGTTTGTTTTGTTAAACTTTGCAGACTTTGGATGGAAAATACTTCAGAAACTATCATTTTTATTTATATATCACATTTATGTGGATTCAACGGTCAATGTCAAATTAATCTTATGTTTTATTGATTTTTAACAGCAGACGTTCTCATTTTAAATCCGCTTTCCTCTAAATCTAAAGTGTCCGAGGTGATGACCGACTGTCTGTGGTCACAGGATCGGCCTGTTGGACTGTTTAAATGTTTAAAAGTTTGTCACCAGGAACCGGCTGAGAACCAGATTCTCGTCTCCTCTTGGGTCGATTTAGCCTATTTTATTCATAAGGGACAAACAAAGGCTGTTTGGAGGTAGAAAAGAAAATCACCCCAAAGTGTCGTTGGGGAACCTCCACCTCCCCTCCGCCCCCCCATAAAAAGAACAAGTCCATTCAGCGCTCCTCACCATTTATCTCAATAGTCTGTGGACGGAGGACGTCATTACGCGCCAACAACATGCGTCGGTGTGGTCAAGTGCCACGCGCTCTGCCTCTCTTCCGTTAAGCAGATAAAAGGTGGCATCTGTCTTTATTGTGCGAGTAAATCCCCTCCGCCATTGACCGCAGACACTTCACATGTTGATGAGGAGGAGGACGTATAGACGGAGGCCCCCGGCGCTTTGTTCCCGGCTGGGTGGGTGGCGGTGGCGCTGTTGGTGGTGGAGGGGTAAGACGTTATGCAAATCAAACAAACCGTTTGTGATTTCCATCTTGCAGACAAAAAAATGTAAGCATGTTGTGGACTTTCTGATGCGGAAGTGATGAAATCTTTTTTAAAAACTTTTTAGAGATACCGAAGCTCTCAACGCTTTTGGAAGTTTCCCCAAATTTAAAGCCACGTTTGTGTGCGACAAACTTCTTTACCCGACAGGAACCGCACAAAGAAAGAACAACAGAAGAGGAAGAGGAAGGACGAGCCTTTGGTTTATCTAAACTCATCAACAGCAAGGGTCAAATGATACTCTATTCAAAGCACGGGTGAATAGTGGAAGTGGGGCCCTCCTCCGGACCTGATTTGCATAAAAGTCGTTGGAAAAGTTTGTTGTTGTCACGCAGGAGGCGTAAAGGTGTGTTCAAAACCAACAGGAACCTTCAGATCACAAAGGAACCACACACAAGAATGAAACTGACGCAGCGATCCAAGTCCGAGTCGAACCCGTCACCTTCTGACACTACCTTCCATTTTCATATCGGAAAAAATAAATCTTGCATTGCGTCTACAGGAAGGCGACTCGTGCCAGAAACAAATTAGAGCTCGGCGCTGGCTGTCTTCACCGTTGACTGTGGAAGATCAGTTTTCCTTTACGGGATGCCTTGCATCACTCGGCCGGTTTATGTGGGATCTTTTTAAATGACAGAAACTCTCCGTAATCTTGTCTCTAGGTGATTTAAATTCCATGCAAACAGAGACATTATGTAACGTGTACGTACTGACCGGGACCAGTTTGGGTTTCCAGATTTCTTTGACGCGCCAACATTAGATGGGACCAAAAATTAAAGGTGTTTTCTGACAGATTTTCCAAAATAACGACTGCATGGACGCGTGAAAGTTGACGAGGTTTGAACTTCAACACAAATACAAAATCAGTGAAATAGCTGGTGGTGTGTGCCGTAAAGCGTTACGTACTTCTCCCGACCCGGAGCCCAAAGTTACAAAATGTTTCTTTAAATCTACTTTTCATACTTATAAATTGTTCTTGGATCTGAAAAACTGGAGTCTTTGTTTGTTTTCCCGTACTCGGGTTAATAAATCTGATTCAGATTCTGAGATGTTTCGGTCAGATCGATGACATGGGAAACGAGAGTAAACACACGTCAACAAAACGTCGCGGAGATCCGTCACTTTTATAGATTTTTAAATTATTTTTTTGCCCATGTGTGTTCAGTTTTGCTTGGCTACGCGGCCAACTGTAAACAAGTTTAGAGAGGAGGACTCGGTGAAATAAGACGGCACGGGTCACCGTGGAACACAATCCGAGGATTCCAGCCGAGCGCCGTGTCCGCAATCCTCCCGGAGGGGCCTCCGAGTTTTTCTAATTTGAACTCTGCAGAGTAAAGAAAACTACATAAACACACACAAAGTCTCTCACGTCTCTCATGTTTACAGCCCCACGCTCGTTCCCCTCCTCCACCTCCTTCTTTCTCTCCTCCTCCCAGTTTATGAGATAGAATTTCAATCGTCTCTCCTTTTCCGAACTCGTAAACGGTGTAATGAGTTTCATTTGCTTCGGCTACGTTGGGCTCAAACCGCCGCGGTGACCGCAGCAGTGTTCATAAAGATCACAGGGAATCCTTCTGTTCAGCACATGCCGAGCTCCGACTGGTTGGACTCTCTCTCTTAACTACATTTGGTGTGAATTTCCAGGCCATTAATTTGGCGTGTGGTGCAGGGGGGTGAACATCACTTCTAAAAGGAAACAGCCCAACATTTGTGGTTCCTCTTTCAAACGCTCTCCATTAAAAAAGCAGCAGCGCGCCGCATAAATCACACAACAACAACGACGACACTGCTTTCCTGTCTTTTTATTTCAGCAAAACATGCTTAAAAAAATGGAAACAAACCCACAAAGCAAGTCGACACGACAGTTAATTTGACAGACGTTAAAATATTTCTACACAAAATTTCACGTGAATTTTGAGATTTTGGTCAAACGGTCTTTGACGTACAAATATGTCAAGAATTAAACATCGTGTTGGAAGTTTAAAAATGTTAAAAATGTGTTTTTATTTTCAGTCCGCAGCTTCTTAAAGGTGCAGCGTGTCAGATTTATAGGCCTCTACGGCAGAAATTTAAAATAATACACATTTGTACTAGTTCATGCTTTGAACAGACGTATTCAGTTGGTTGCAGCCTACAACTTCGCCACTAGATGTCGCTACATTTGTCACATTGCACCTTTAAAAACAAAAACAACAACACAGCAGAAAGACTCGTGGTCCGTCTTCTTCTGGAGCTTTTGACCACATCTTACAGCAGATCAAGAACTATAGAAGACGGAGTTCGGAGAACCAGGCTGGGATGTTTCTCTGGTCAAAAAATAAAAAATGGGACTTGGCCTTAAATACTCAGAGTAATCCCAAAAACGGATCTGATTCATTTCTCAAACATCTCGAGCCTTTGCATGTGGCTCAACTTCATCTGAGGAGGATTTTAAAGATTTCTGGTGGAACGTGACGATGGCGGTGCCACATCACAAACTCTGAACAGCTGAACAGACGGACGTGGAAATAATCAGACAGTCTTTGAGCCTATTTTTAGAAACGTTTCAGGATTTTATCGACTTATAAAAAGAGATTGTGATATAAACTTTATGTATCCTTTGACAGATGAACTCTTTATATTGCAGACTGGATTCAATGTTTTCATTGAAGAACACTTAAGTAAACATGTTTATTTCTGCTGTGAAGTTGGACATTTGAACATGGGGACTTATGGAGACAACTCACATCTGGAGCCAGCCTCCGGTGGATGTTTGAGGAACTGCAGTTTTCTCGAAGATTGACCTGGACCCGAACGAGTCGAGGACAGCTGCTTTCATCTTAAACCTCCTAAAAAAGTTTGTTTTTGTCTACGAGGGGGGAAATAAAAAAAAAACTTTCTCTGCATATTTTCCATTTAAAATTCAAAACTCTGTCCAGATGTTTTAATTTGCAGATTTCTTTTTGTTGCCCAGGGGTCTAAACAATGTGTGCAAACGGGCAAAAACCTTTTCCACACTGTTTATTAGTAAACTTTCCAAGTTTCTCAAGACTTGTCAAGACTCTTTCCAGACCCGTTCGGAGAGTCTAAACGAGGCGAACCTTCGCCGCTGTCTGTTTTAACGCTCATCTGTCCCCCGGGGTGAACGTGACACCGGACAAATCTGTTTTCCCCGTTTAAACGTCACAAACATACATACCTTTCCCCCCCAAAAACAAAAGGATTAAAAACAGTGAACATTGTACAGCAACCACCACCTCCTCCACCTCCTCCACCTCCTCCACCTCCTCCTCCTCTTATTAAACTGTTTTCCCCTGGAAACACTCAGCTAATGTTTTCCAAAACTCGCCTTCATCCCTCCCTCGTTCGCTCCGTGCCTCGGGGCCGAAGGGGTCCGCTCCATATTGTCTTCATTAAAGCCGCCAAGCGCCGACCTGGTTTGGAAACATGGTGTGGAGGAGGAGGAGGAGGAGGAGGAGGGCTGAGGCTGCTGACTCCTAAACCACATTCTTTAAATTCCCTGTAAACAAGAGAGAGAGAAAGGAGAGCGTAATTCAAACAATCGAGGAGGAGAAAGACAAACGAGGTCAAATTAATCATTTTAATCAGATTAATCAGGACAGAAAATGAGATTTGACACATTTTAAACACAAAAACAAAAACAGAGCAACGTCTGGCAGGTGAGCGAGGGTCGACGTGGAGCTCATTTGCATGCCTCCATGTTTGACACAATAGCTGCATTATGAAGTCGAGTCGGCAGTTTACTTTCTACGTTACAGACAATGACACTTTGTCTATTGTTATGTTAAACTGCCTGATTGAGAAACATAAACATGTTGCACACACACACACACACACACGCGATGGATGAGTAATTGCTCTGCAGCATTGAAGGAGGATGTCCTGTTTGTCGAACCATTGTGGAGCTGTCAGAGGACTCCTGTCACGTCATGCTGCGGCCCGCGCTGAGGTTTTTTAAGTCGACTGTTCTTTAGAGCTTCGAGATGTTTGTCGTCGAGAAGGCCACTCTGCTTCAACTTGTACTCGAGTACAAGTTGTACTCGACGACTTTGAGTCCTCTTGCCTGACTAGTCTCAAACTTGACTTGGACTCATTCTTGAGTTCACCTTTTCTTGAGGTGTTCCCAGGCCCAATGGGATCTATAATCGTCCAGCAGGTTCTGGGTCTGGCCCGGGGCCTCGTACTGGTTTGATGTGCTGGAAACACCTCAGAAAGAAGGTGCCCAGGCATGCGGAGGACCAGTTTGGGAAAGCACGTCCAGGTAATGGTTTGACTGGCGCCCCAACTGGTAAAGTATCAAACTCCTGCGCTTCTCCTGACGGATGCTTCAAACTCTAACTCTAAAAATGTAATCCTAAATTAGTTTTTTCTTCCACCTCGGGTAGTTTCCTGGTTCATCTCTGCACTTTTCTGTCACTTTTCAGCTGCTTCTATCTAATAAAGGCAATAAAACCCCAAATAATGAAAGAAACATTGAACCTCTGGGATACTTTATTCAAACTGAACTTCTCTGATTGTGTTTCGTCTTTGTATTCGGCCCAAGCGTGAACCCGATACTGGACTTTTCATCAACAATACGAACACAGTAAATCCTCCAATTTTTGTTGTTTTCTGTTGTCAACGGTGTCAACTCAGCACAATGGCTTCTTATTTCGGGTTGAGACTTTCCCTGGCCACATTACATAATTTGTCATAGTGTGCGCACCACAAATTCAGACAGTAATTACTGTAAATTGCAAAGACAAAAGGCAGTTATAGCTCCAAGTGAGTCATGTTGGGTTTTTTTTGTCTTTATAAATGAACTTTAAAAAGACCACATGAGGCAGCTAAGGACAGGACAGTTGCTGACTTGAGTTTCTGGGGCAACGCTTGCAAACAATGCAAAATTTCTGTACTGTGACGAGAGGACGAGGAGGGGGAAGTCTGAAAAATCACAACGTGTGCTAAAAACAGGAAAACTATATTAGAAAAGAGGAAGTAGACCCACAGCAACAGGATATTTTCTCCCAAAAAACCCACAAAACCCAAGCTCAACTCTCATTTATCGAGTATTATATTCTTTCTTTCCCCTCCGTCTCATCCCTCTCTTCCTGAATACGTGTTGGACTCAGATTTGGAAAGTTGCGATGGGCATTTTTAATTATTTTCAGATGTTTTCACAGATTAACTGAAAATCTTCTTTCTTCCCCTGCTCTGCTCTCTCCATCCTTCTGCTTCTTCACTTTCCAGATGTAGACGGTAAATTCTGGTAAAGTGACGAGCGTCCACGGGGGCCTCCTATATTTACAACCTGCAAACGTTAATCCATCACAGCATCCGTGGGTGGGTTACCATACGCGTACATGCATGTTTCACGTCTCGGATAGTGCGAATTCGAGTTGTTTTATTTAGTTTCCGAGCGTCGGTGACGTGACGAGTATCTTGTCAGCACGGGGGGAGATTTACCGAGTGTCAGGATGTTGCACACAAACACACTAACACACTAACATGAAGCCTCTGGGGAAATCACGCTTACCAGAGTCTCGTAAACACACAGTCAGACAGCTGCGGCTGCTGCATTTTAATTAATGCAGCAGCTTAACGAGCCTCAGAGAGAGACGGAAACAACAGGAAAGACTGAGTAACTCTCTGAGTAGGAAACACAGATTCAGTCTTAAATGTTCAAATTGCCCAAATACGTCCCCAGAAAGTCCCAGTGAAGGCAACATTTATGTTAAATGGTTCCAGTTTCTAAACCAACACTGACAAATGTTTCAACATAACGCTCCCGAGGTGATTTACAGACTTTATGATGGACAGATTGCTAAGTAGTGAAACTCAAAGTGTGGTTAGCTCAGTCAGTTGTGTAGCTAACTGAACTGACTCAGCCCGGGAGCCAAACCCGGCAAGAAAACCACCTCGGTGGGCTGCTTGTTCACTGTTAGACTGGCACAATAATGACTGTGATGGATGCTGCGATGTCGAAACGTCTGAGAATCCGGGTCCAGCATATTTACTCGTAGTAGAAGCAAATAAACCATAAACCCTGGCGGTCCAAGGGTTGGAGGACAGTCACTATTGGAGGCGTGGCCTCATCTGTTGGCGATGCACCACCCGCCTCCAAAATCAGCCAACAGTAAAATTCAACTGCAGTAGCCGAGTTTCAACCAGTAGAGGGACGTCGCCGTGCGTATTTATGGCACATTTAAATGCTACAGTAAAAAGTCCTTTTCTCACACAGTCTGCCACAGTGTTGACCACGTGTTGTCTTACTGTGTGTGTGTTCAGTGTTGGGTCAACATATGGGTTTGGGATTATCTTGGTTCGTGCCAGCAGACGGCAGATGTGGGCACACAAAAACACGCAAACATACATACAGCCTCGCGTTGGCCGGTTTCTCTCATGGAAACCGATGTTTATAAGCAGCACAGCACTTCCAAAACTCAGAGGAACCCTCATCCACCCCGATGATGTCATGTGGATACGTTTGCCTGGAGGTGTGTGTGTGCATTCGTTAAGTTAGCAGACATGTATGCCTTTATTTTTAATCAGAGACAGATTGAGTCCGACATTTAAAATGACAATAAACTAGAGAGGTTTTCTTTTTCGGTGTCTGCTTGTTGTGCGGTAAGTCGGTTTGTGACAGAAGTCGGTTTGACGGAGAGCAGAGCGACGTCAAGGAAAAGAAAGACGACATAAAACAGACGTGACAGGTTGAAACCTCGACGAGAAGAAAGAGCAGAGGACGCAGGAGGAGGAGGAGGAGGAGGAGATGAAGGAACAATAACAACAAACGGCCACATGGGATCAATTTACGTTACATATTGTTAGCTATAAAATCAAATACATCCACAACGAGGAAATCAGACTTACAAACTTAAAAGCAGAATCGACTCTGACTGAGCAAAGGCAGGAAAACAAGAACAAGAGATCTGATAGGAGAGACAGATGGGACGCAGCAGCCAAACACACATTTTCCCAGTTTGCTCTCCGTCCATGGCTTGTCTGCATTTCATTTCTCCACCCCACCCCACCTCCACCAACCACCAACCACCTTTTATTCTCTCCGTCCGTCCGTTCATCCACTGGTTCCCTCTGTCGCCCCTAATAAAACCCGTATGACTGGAAACCAGTGATACTTTCAACCCCTCCGGTTGCAATGATTTAATGCGAGCCAACAGACTCGACTCAAATAAACTGATTTGAAGCGAGCTGGACGACGGACTTGGAATGCCGTTTGGATAAACCACGCCGCCGCGTCCAACATGGGTTTGTTCCCTACAGTAAGGTGACCCGTTCTGTTTGGACCTATGAAGTTTTTAGCTGCTAATTGATACCATGTCCGCGCTAATGCAGATACAATTCGAGAACACAGAGTTTTCCCTCCGTCGCTTTGGCTCCTCCAACTGAAGTTTTCCACGGAAAAAGAGTCTGCCTTTCAAAAAACTAACTGAGCTGTATCAATACGCTGATTATCAGCCTTTCATCGACATGGCATCTCTTCAACAGGGCGATTATTTGTTTGAGTGTAGCTCATTACATGATACAGGTGCTCTAAACTCGGAGTGGTCGATGTTCAGCTGTTTCAACAGAAGCAGGAGGAAAGTCCAAAGTGGAGATAAAAGTCTGAGGCTGCATAGTTTGAAGTCTGAAGATAGTTTTGGATTTTGTGGTTTGGACGAAATCCAACCTTAAAAAAACATCATTAAATATAGATTCAACATAAGTTTCTGACATAAAACACGGCGATACGACCAGATTGTGGCCATATTTCCTTCCTTGCGGCCTCTTGTGAGCCTCCACCTTTTCATTCATTCATGAACGTTTCACTGATGGAGGCGAAAGGGAAGGAGGATTTCCTGTCGGCCCCTGTGGGTGACACTTCAACAGAACCGGGTCTTCTACGTTCACGAGACGCCGTACGATGGGATTCAGTGGAGTTATGTGTTCGGAAAATGACCCCGAGTCACGTCCGCGTACCTCACCTCCTTAGAATAATTCTCCCACCGCTCAACTCTTCGCCTACATTTCACCCCGATGCCGGAGGATCCCTCCTGGGTGCTGTGGGCTGTCAGCGCCGAGACCAAACGGGCCCGAGCTTTAGGCTTTAACCACACGTAACATACGAACACGTATCGAGGAACGTATAGAAAGAGGAAGACGAGGAGGGGAAAATACCACATGTATCAAGAGGCAAAGCAGAGGGGGGTTGTGGGCAAAAGTGCGGGGTCAGCAGTGTATTCACACAAAAGGATGTTAAGAGCCACGGGGAAGAAGAACAAGTCATACTTTCATCCCACACAGAGACGTATAGAAACAAGAGCAGACACATGAAACCACACATGAAAAGAGCCATGCGGAGACAAAGAGGCTTTAGGTGAGCGAGGGTTCACGGAGACGCTCAAACACACCACACCTGTTTACCTTCATCCACCTGTGCGTCCACACACACACTCACCTTTGATGGTGCTGATGACCTGGTCCAGGTGTTTGGTGTCGTTGCGGTCTGGTCGACAGCTCGGGCTGATCTCCAGCGAGTAGTCGGGTCCGTACTCTGTGAAGAACTGGTGACAAAACAAGCACAACAACAATTTATGTTTTTACGACGCCACGTGTGGATTTATGGAAGTTTCTTTAAAAACTTTCATCCCTCACATCTGCACACAGTCGCCAGAAGAACACTTTCTCTCCGTCTCGTCTGTTTTTTTTAAAGAACGCAGCTGCGTTCCTGGAAAAATGTCGAGACTTTGAAGGCTTTGGATTGTGAAACTGACGGGCGCTGATGAATATTTACACAAGCTTAAAAAGAAAAATCTAATAAATTCAAATCAGTGGAAAAGACGTTGTTGCTCAATCACTATTTTCTTTCTAATTTAAAGTTTTAAAGGTTCAGTGTGTCAGATTTATTGGCAGCGATAGTATCATTTCATTAGTGTATAATCACCTGAATATAACAATCCAAAACATTTTTCTACAGTAGCCCAGAGCAGACAAACCAAACTCTTCTAGATATGGACTTTATGTGAAAGTTGTGGGGGAGAGCGTGAGGGAGCAACAACATTGCCGCAACACCTGAACAACTTTGAGCAACACATGACTCATGGTGGATGAACTCCATTCAATACTCGAGATATTTCACTTCAAACCACTCACAGGAACCTGGTGTTGGCACTAAAGTCAAGCGTCCATCAAAGTCATTGGGAACTATGGATGTCTGTGCATAATTTCAAGACAATCTGTCCAGTATTTGTTGAGATATTTCAGTCTGAACCAAACCGGTGGCTCGTCCGACAGATCGACATTTCCATCCCTGGAGCTGAGCCACCACTGCGGCTACGAAAACCCATCAGAGCTTTCAGACGGACACATGTTGCTCATTGTTCTGGGCTCGATGTGTTGTCTAGGAGTTGAATTAACACAAACAAATGTATGAGACAGTCATAGTCTGGTTCATGTAGAGACAGAAAATGTAACACAGAACACAGAGGAGGAACCACAAATCAGTCAAACCTCCACTGGACAGCAACATGAAGCAACAAAAACCCAAAAAGGACTGAGATGATTTCAGCAAATACCAAAGGCTCCTGGCATTTCGTGCAGAGTCGGACCAATTCCACGAAACAGAACCGGCCAAAAAAAAGGAAAAACAGGTGGAAATCCAGGGAGTGGGTTCAACCAGAAGTTAAAACCAGAGCACGTCAGTTGAAAAAACATATTTCCAGGGAATTTGTCGGGCCGTGACTCAGTGCCATGAGAGCAAAACAAACTCGGAGGCCAGGCCTGACCACAAGTGCGTCAGTCCACTCGCAGCGACTGTTATGAAAGCCTTGGACTCTGAAGACTCAGCAAGAACATGCCGAACGAGCCGAAAACAAAAGACTCGTATTCCTCTGTGCGTCTCTGAGATGAGACGATGTTTCAGATCATCGGCTCTGATATTAAACTCAAAAGATGAACATCGAAGATGACCTTAAAATCAGGAGGTCATGGTATACCTTGCACATGTAAAGGTCAACAGGCTGCTTAAAACATGGATGTAGCATCCGTGACGTCACCTGAAGAACTCGGTGTAGTCGTCGCCGTCTTGGCTAATTTAAAACTGGCCAAAGACGTTGGTCATCTGTGCAGCGGAGGGCTGAATGATGGCTGTTTGCTCAAACAAGCCACCTGTAACGAGTGCTGTGTCCGCGATGTGACGGAGACGTGCCCGCTGGGGTTCTGCCGTAACAAAGTGCAGCAGGAGTTGAAGACGCCCGAGAATAAAATGGACGTAATGTTTGAGAGACAGTTCAACTAAAAAGGTCGACTCGCCACTGAAGAATCTGAAACTCGCTCAAAGAACCGAAGAAATACAAGATAGCTCAGATCTGGAAATCAGTCGGCGGTGACAGAAATCAAGGCACGGAAACAACCCGGACACATTCATACTTTAGCTCACAATCCACGAAAAATCCATTAAAATATTATTAATATTATTAAAATCACAGTTCACTTCTGATGTTTAAACATAGATTTTATGTTTTAGGGTCATTTTGTGAGTTTGTTTCTGAGAAAAAGTGATTAAAAAACTGGATTTTTATATATTTAAAAGTAAGGCTGTTTCTTTATATATATGTGTGTGTGTGTGTGTGTGTGTGTGTGTGTGTGTGTGTGCCTGTTTCCAATTATCTCCGATGAGTTTCTGTGTCTTACCTCCGGTCTCAACAGAGCTCAACATGAGAGTAGTTACTTAACTAACGCACACACATGCAATGTATTCCCATGAACCCGATGCTCTGTCTCCTGCTGTCCGACAACACACACACACACACACACACACACACACACACACACTACAGTCTCCCGCTGCTCGCTTGTTTGGTTTGGATGAGCGAGCGAGCAGCAGAGAGTTGCACACACACTCCTAGATATCGATGAAATTCGGATATTTTCTAGATGGAGAAAATGATAAATGATAAAAGAGACTTTGATGCCGGTGACGTAGTGAATCTACGTCACCTGGACAAGGTCAGGAGACAGAAAACACCCGCTGACTGGCTCCAGTGTCTCTGGCAGAGACGTACGAGGAGATAAATAGTGGAAGGTCTCTCCAGTTATTTACCACGGTCCCGTACACGGAACGCTCTGCACATCACTCACTGTTCACATGACGCACAGAGAGGCGTGCAACTCATGTTGATCTACACTGATCTGAAGTGCTTTTCTGTTTGTTAGCTGCTGTTAGCTAATGTTAGCTCTGGTTGTTAGCGAGGCTCTGGGAGAGTGCAGGCGTTTTGGACCACCGGGTAGAGGAGGAGGAGCTGGTGTCGTGCCAGAACCGGAGCTCGGTGATTAGGTTAGCTGCTAAACTCGTGTGGGAAGCTATAAATAACACATCTACTCACAGCAGAACATGTATGTGAAAAAGTTTAAGTGTGTATTATGCATGAGCCCATCTGTGGACAGCAGTGTGTGTGTGTGTGTGTGTGTTTGTTTTCACAGGATCTCCAGCTATGAAGGATGCCGAGCGGCACAGCGGTGGGGAAAACGTCCCGGGAAAACAAATGGACTCTGTCTGCGATCAAGCTGCTATCTAATAAATGTTTTCAACACGGAGAGTAAAAAAAAAGAACGGCTCCATGCCCAAAAACACGTACGCCACAATCTCCATCTCCATCTGGACTCTCTCCACCCTCCATACCCTTTTTGTTAGATTCATCTGTCAGTTCTCCTTTTAAGGCATCGTACCTACAAACAGTATGCAAACATTTGGACAGCTCAAAGCAAGCCTGGGTTTGTAGATTCAACTGTGACTGATGAGGAAAGACGGCGCTCGGGAAGCCTTTAAGTTGTGTTGCTGTCGTACAGTATCTACACATGAAACAGGTCAGGTCATGTTCAGAACTTTGATGACAAATTAACTTTGTTGTTTGTTTGTTTACATATTATTTTTTGAGATCTTACAAATTGAAAATCTGCAGTCAAATGTCAAAGTTGGGTTTATAAAAGCATCCATCATCGGCGTAACAACGTGACTGATGATCCGATCTTCTTCCATCAAACCTGCCCATGAACTCGAAACACAATAAGACAACTGCAACGCAGGAAACCAGACAGGAAACCAACTCTTTTCAGCTCATTGTTGGAACGTCCCAACGTTCACCAAACACTTTCCCTCCCATGATTCAGTCAAATGAAATCAAATGAAAGCAGCAGCAGCGCGGTATTTGATT
Source organism: Nibea coibor (assembly GCA_023373845.1). Lineage (NCBI taxonomy): Eukaryota > Metazoa > Chordata > Actinopteri > Sciaenidae > Nibea > Nibea coibor. The sequence continues at coordinate 1,668,465 of CM041729.1, forward strand.
ACCGGAGATCGATAAGAGATTCCTGGAAGTGGAATAATCACCTTCTTCGCAGCACGTTTTTCTCATTTTGTAAACAGACAAATTCCCCTCGGGAACACACACTCACACACAATCTACTGCTGTGATGTTTCCGGTGATTGAGCTCGTGACTCTGGGAGCCGACACATCCCTGACGGCAGCAAGGGGCAGGACGGGAAGTGGCTGCAGACAGGAAAAGAGGAAGTAGGAAGTAAAGAGGCGGGACGCTTCCCTGCTGCCAATCTGGGACCAGAGACGTCCTCCCTTCCTGTGTGGCTCTCAGACACACATTTGTATTTACTTGTGATGACTATAGACGTAAAGTATGCCAATGGACAAATGAAGATACATTTTTCGGCTCCAGACTTCTGAAATCTCTAACAAAGGAGTTGGAGATTTGCATGAAATGGAGAGCAGAAGTTGATGACGCGCACCCTTAAATGCAATAAATCATAACAGACTGTCTACAGTCCAGAAAAGCAGAAAATGCAGCATCTACTGGTGTTTGCTGAATGCAACCCCCTCACGTCACCCTCTCCTTCCTTGCATGAAGAAGAAACCAAAGTTGAGGCAACGTCAGACGTCACATTACATCGAATGATAGACCGCTCGATTCCTTCGCGAAACTGAGACTATTCCTGGTGGATTCATGGACTAAACTCTGATACTCTACTTGTTGTGTTCTGACTTTGTTTATTTCATGAAGCAGCTTCTAAATCTGAGTCTGATGCTGCAAAACAGAGACACCAAGAAGTTTATGTCCAGTGGTTTGAGGTTGGAGTGGTTGAGTGATACAGACAGTAAATGAGAGTGAGGGAGCGCCGGTAAATCAGCAAAATAAAAAGTTGTTTTTAGAACAGTTCCACAGTTCTTACATGCAATAAAAACACTAAACTTGGCCATCACTTCATATCACCCAGCGTTATTGTTCGGGGTTGATAACATATCTGCACGTCACGCAAATCCAGGTGCCACTTTCCGTTTGAGAACATTTTTAGCTCACACTAAATCGTCGTGGGTATGCCGTGGAGACAGGAAAGAGAAGAGCGACAGAACGAGGGGAAGGTAGAGCGTGTGACGACGGATACGAGCTGGATTCACACCAGCGTCGACGCTGCTGCGAGGACGTGGTATGTGTGTGCTGGCCTGCTGAGGCAGCAGGGCAGCCGCAGGAAGTTTGGATCTGTGGTTTGTTTTTTATCAGAGCTGAACGGCTGGGAGGAACTCAGCTGCTGGGAAACGTCTGAAAACAGGATTATAGGAGGAGGAGGAGAGGAAGAAACATCACACCTGTGTGGAAAAATGTCGTCTGTCTACGGTCTATCTAACTGAAGTGTAGAGTGCACAAACAGTCACTTCATCATTGATGATAATACTGAACGTAAGGTCATGCTAACATGCTAATATTTGGGATGTAACATTTTTAATGTAATCTCAAAATGAGCTAACATTAGCAAACAGCAGCTAACAAACTGAGCTAACATGAGCTAACAGCAGCTACAGTTGTCAGCAGTCTACTTCACTGTCCATCATAAACTTGGAGCAGCCAGAGGACATCAGAGGGAAAACCAGAAAACATTTTCTCCATAAAACATGATCCACAGACACCATCCACCTGATTACAAGTCTGCGTAGCATCAACATGATTTGAAACTGTTAGTTTAAGGCAGAAAATGTTGCTCTAATCAAAGCTGCTTTGGCATTATAAGTGTTCAAAATAAATGTTCTCAGAGAAGAAAAAATAACAAGTAAGATGAGGGACATTTTCTCCCAAAAAACAAAGTAGACTATAAAAAACAATCCCCCTGTCTGTCCAATCAGTAACACTAACTGACCTTTGACCTCTGTGCTTATTCTTAGCAAGCCCCGTGCTGTTGCCCTCTGATTCACACACAGATTGACTCCACCGACTAACACACAATGGGGGGTCAATCAGGATCAGCTAAACGCTAACAGACAATACAAGTCAGCGGGAAGGGTTAATGACTTTCGATCTTGCGGCTCGATTCCCAGTCCGAAGTACAAAAGGTACTTTTTTTGTGTTTTTATAAGATCTCACAGACGAATATGTGTGACAGAAGCGGGGCCATTGTGTGGGTTATCTGCAGTGTAATATTTTGTCTGGTAATCAGTGAATATTACAGCACTATTGTTGATGTGACTGGCCAACTCTGACTAATGTTTGTGTTTTTTAGACTACTATTTTTAAGTCATATCGTCCAGGGTTTGCTGAACGCTCGCCCTTCTTGTGTACTGAGAAAAAGAAAAGTTGATTTAATTCCAAACAAACACGGTCAACAAAATATTTAGAAAGAAAATCAAACCAAGACAAATTTGTTTGGATTGATTTCAGTGAGAATTGAGTTGATAAAACAAACTAAAAACGACTGACTTTTTATGGATGTTCAAAACTAGATGCATTTGAAGTTAACACTCCCATTCATCCACTTCCATATGCTTATCTAGGATTGGTTTCAGCAACGCATCCCGAGTCAGATGGGCCATGTAGTCCCTCCAGTAGGTTCTGGATCTGCTACAGGGTCTTCAACCAGTTCAGCTCCACCCTGCTCCCTCTGGATGCCAGGGCTCCCTAAGACTGACCCTGCACACCCAATGGAGCATGTTACTACCCTCCAGTGAGGGAGTTCAAGTATCTCCGGGTCTTGTTCACAAGTGATGGGAAAATGGAGTGTAAGATGGACTAGTGGTCCAGGCTGGTGTGGTTAGGGTTAGGGTCCTCCAGATTGAGGGCTCTACTCAGGTGGCAGTTGTTACCTCCAAATGTACCAGCAGGTTGGTGTGGCGTCTCCAGTATAGTGAAAGTTGCACCGGACTGAAGGTGAAGCTCTCGATTTTCTAGTCCATTTACGTTCCAACCCTCACCTATGGTCCGAAAGAACTAGATGGAGGATACAAGCGGCTGAAGTAAAAGTTGTTTCCTCTGCATCAAAGGCAAATTTATCATACAATGAAACACAAAAAAATGTTATAAAACAGGCCGGTGCATTATCTGACTGTAATGAATGTGTGCATTCATGTGGTTTGCTCTACAGTAGAACACACACACACACACACACACACACACACACACACACAGAAAAGGGTACAAAGGTAGTTTTTGTTCCCTGTGTCGCTGGAACTTCAGCTTTGCTTGGTCATCATGGATAAATGCCCCTCTTATCGAGCACAACGGACACACACACACACACACATTCCTACCTTACCAACAGTGGACTGTCATTGTACACCTACCGAGTGGTGACCGGTGTTTCTGGTCATTTTAAAAACACAGAAACACTGCTGAGAATGACACACACCTGCAGGTCCACACAGAATTTTAGACATGATTCTGTTGCCATGGTGCCTTGTAGATGGCAGCCAGTTACTCACTTCTTTGAGTTTTTAGTGGTTTTAGCACACACTGAGATTTTCTCTGTTATACTTCACGATACATTGTGAAAGAAAGACAAGAGGAAGCTGAAGTGAGGAGACGGGGACGGGAATGCAGAGCTAGCTTATCATGGGGAACGTAAGATCTCCAATAAGAGTGAGGAGCTAACGGCGCTAACCAGGCTACAGAGTGTGTGGAGTGCGGCATCACACACACGTGGCTGAATGAACTAATTTCAAACTTGGTGAAGAGCCACACATAGCAAAGGGATAGTCCATGGACCACAGGACGGAGTCGTTACTGGATAAACTTTCTTACGTGGGGAGCCTCACCCACCTTGTGTATATGAGCTGCTGTAGCAAGTGAATTCTCCCGATGTGGGATCAATAGTCTTATTTTAGCATGATTTAAGGCATGTCCGACAGAAAATGTCCCTTCTTGGCTTCCTGGTTCCCTGTTAGTGATGCATATATACATCAAAGTCCACAGTTAGATAGGTTTGCAAGTGCACACACACATCTGTGTACTGCCATGCAGTGCTGCGACCTTCAAAACAGACCTATATTATCTCCTAAATTGGAAAAAGGAGCCAATAAGCACTTTAATTTTCAGTGTTCGAGTGTTTGTTAGATTACATTTTTGATTTCAGGGAGAGAAGGTATGTGTGTGTTTGTGTGTATGAGTGTGTGTGTCCTCGTCTTCATCATCTGCGGCAGCTGCCCGCACTGATAGTTGCTTTGTTTTCAGTGAGTGCTTCTTAATGAGGTCAAAGGCTATTTAGGGCCATTGGACGCCGACGAGGAGAAACAAGAGGTACCTTTATCGCGGTCAGAACACACACACACACACATATATACACACGGGCACTCACAGCTATTCATTACATTCGACCAAGACAAGGTCCAAAAAATCAGTCGCTGGAGAAAGAGAGTCTTTGTGTTTGTATGCGAGCACGGCATCGGCAAAGACAGACGGGTTCACTGGTTTCTATTTGGAGAGGACGCCTCGATTTGATTTAGCAGTTTGCATAACGAGAAAATGAGTACGAGTGATCGCACGTCTTCTCTTTTACAAAAACATCGGGATGTTTTGCTTCCTCGCGACGGTTCCCAGCAGGTTTTTTGTTTACGTCCACTCTCTGACCTGATTGCGGCGAATAACCAGATTAAGATCCACTTAAAATGTTTACGTGATTCACAGCGACCTGATTTTTTGGAGGTCTGAATGTTGTGTTAGATAATCCTGTTAATGGCGGCCTTCGGGAAACGTTGCATTAACAAGAAGAAGGAAGATGGATTATTAGTCATGTCAGTTTGTGGTTTATACACAAACATCAGAACATTGAGAGAAACCAGACTACACTGTTTACTTAGTAATTAAGAACACTGGCAATTTCATAATTTTAAGGTGTTAAATGTGAATTAATTGATATATATAATAAACAAATCATTAAAAAGCATGTTAAAGTGTCAAATCAGATCATTTCCTACAGTGCAGTTCTTCATCCTGGGCTTGGCAATGATAGGCTACAGCTAGCAGCGCGATATCTGAGCTTAGCATAAAAACTGGAAACAAGGTGAAGCACCTAGCCTAGCTTTTTGTTTCATCCAGCCGGCCTCCACGTCTTTGCCAGTTTCTAAATTAGCCAGTAGGCCGTCAACATGGTGGCGACCAGAAGCCCGTGGATGACGCCACAGATACGGCATCCATTCTTTACACTGTCAGTGGTCTCTGCAGTCTTGCTGGAGAAAGCCTCAGTCAGAGTTTCGATTGCTCAGGACAAAAGTCTGTGAGATGGTCGAACAGAGCTGGACAAAGCGAGTAAGTGAAGAACGAACCATCAAAAAACTTTAAATCAGTGTCACGTTGAAGCTCAACCAACTAATTTCCCTCAGTAGTAAAGACAGCAAACAGATCTTAGTATCAATATGTTGGGAAATAAATAACTCAAGCTTCGCTTATTTAATGTGCAGACAACGTGGAACCAATCGTTGGATTTCACTCATCAGAATTCAGATTTCTTTAATAAAATTACTCACAAACAGTACGTGAAAAATTCAACTTAATCCCAGATGAGATGGAAATAGAGGAGCCAGTGTTAGATGAGGCAGACTGAGAGGAATTGTCAACACTAGCACCCTTCTCTCTCTCACACAGTCTGAGTCACCTGAAGACAAACCCCTTTATTGAGAAGCAGGCAGCCATCTTTGATTAGATGGAGTGAGTCAGCAGACAGTGAACACAAGGGGGTGTGTTTGTATTTTTATGTGTGTGTGTGTGTGTGTGTGTCGGCCTGTGATTTTGTGTGACAGTATAATGAATGAGCGCGTTTGTGTTCATGTGGGAATATGTGAATGTTTGTGACTCTGTGTGTGTGTGTGTGTGTGTGTGTGTGTGTGTGTGTGTGTGTTGTCGTACCTCGTGGTCCGGTATCTCGGACGAAAGAGTCTTTCCCAGCACTGCTGCCGTCAGGTAGGTCCAACAGCGAGCCGTATTAGCCAGGTTATAACCTCCTGGTGGGAAAGAGGAAGTCACACGCTGAAAATTAAGAGAAGTCCTTTAAGTTCATCTGATCACGGCTAACTATCCAGAAGTTGCCACGAATCAGCAGGTAATGTCTGACGCACAGCCAACTATTTCACTGATTCTGGTGAGAAAATGTACTGCTGCCAACTGTAGCTGCTGTTAGCTCAGTCTGTTAGCCGGAGCTGTGAGCTCAGAGCACCGGGGGAGCGTCAGGGTCTGTACCACAGGGGTATTTGACCACCAGGAAGAAGAAGAGGAGGTGTACAAAGGAACCAATGTAGTGCCAGAACAGGAGCTAGGTAAGCGGGCTCAGCAGCCTCTATGGACGTAATGGCAGAGGAGAAGAGAGCGAAGAGGACGTTGACGGAGGAAGCTAAGAAGAGAAAAGGAGAGTAAATCTCTGCTGTTGGTGATCTTGTTGATGTTTGGCTGTTAGCAAAGTTGTCTTGTTTATGTCACATAAACAAGACGTGAAGCTGAAGATGTGAACTGGAGAAAGGAATAGAAGGACAAGACGTTTTCTGATCTGGTGTGGACGTGGTATTCATCAGAACAGATTGAAAGCCAATAAGACGCTCTCTCTCTCTCTTTCCCACACACAAACGACAAACTGAAAGAGTGAAGGATGAAGAGGATGAGTAAAATTAAGAGAATGAAAAGAACCAAGAAGGAGAGGAGGATATAACTGAGAGAAAGTATGTAGGACAGAGGAGGCGGGGGGAGAAAGGAAGAGAGGTGGGATTGTAGTTGAGTAAAATGGCTTCATTGTGTTGTATAAGTAGTAGCTATCATCTGGCCAAGGGCTGAAGGGTCTGGAACATAGCATGGTGTGTGTGTGTTTGTGTGTGTGTGTCCGTCCATATGTGTGTGTAATTGTGCACACAGCGATTAAATACAAATACAAACACAAAAAAACATGCATCTACCTTTGATTATAACTTAATATACACATGCACGTCTGTACACACCAACACAAACACATAATCCACACACAGATGTACAACATTCAGTCAGTAAAATAAACACACATACCTCCACCCAGCAACAGTGTAGGTAGCTGCCACCCCAAGACATACTGCAGACACTTGCCCACCCCCACCGGGGTCATGTTGAAGGAGCACATGGGGTCGCCCGCGATGGTGTCCGCGCCCAGTTGCATCACCATCGCCTCGGGGTTGAACTGTGCCCGCACTTCCTGCATCACACTGTAAAACAGACAGCTGCTGATGAGTAGTTACCCACCGAAGGTGCAGCCTGAGCCAATCAGGAGACAGTATGTTTTAACCAGCTTCTACTGTGGACACCGTGTACAGTCAGTTCCAGCAGGAGACAACATGGCCAATGAGTTAGTATCATAAGCTGCAGTTCCTCCAACAGCCACTAGTTGGTGACTCCAAAAATATCCTTTCCTAAAGACTTTCCTTTAAAACTACATCAACTCAAGTGTTCAGCCTTCAACTGGGAAATTCCAAGCTGAAGCTTCATGTTGGAAGGACTCCCGCGCTGAAGAGTCCTTGATAAAACGCTGAAAGGCACTGCTCTACGCATGACCCTGACCTCTGGTCTCTGGTTGGGGGCGGTTGCGGTCAGGAGTGGAAAGGGAAAATAGAAGTTGTCCTCGGGGATCCATCAGGAAAACATGTTTTAAAAAGTCGCCTCTGAGCTGCACTGGGAATCCCTTGTACACGTACCTGGTAAAAATCTGGTAGTATCGGTCATCCTTGATGCCGTCCTCAAGGGGAACGTTCACAGCGTACCAACGGCCTTTACCCAGGCCCGTGTCACACAGGTCACCCGTCCCTGAATGAACACAAACGTATCTTACAACTGAAGCAAACATATTAGCGACATCTCTAATCTTTACACGTGTACATGTATGGACCTGGGAAGAATCCAGGAGAGAACTTGTGCAGGGAGACGGTCATGACTTTGGACGTGAAGCTGAAGGCGTCTTCGACACCTGCGGCGAGACGAGGACAAATCACGCATCGTGAGCTAAACTTGCTCCGTTTTAGTGACTTTCAGCACTTGTCTTTGTCGTTACCGTCTCCGTGATGCAGGTCGACGTCCACGTACAGGACCCTCTCGTACTTCTCTCTCAGTCTGAGGATCCCCAACACGGCGTCGTTCACGTAACAGAAGCCTGACGCCTCGTCTCTGTTAGGCGAAAGAAAGAGGAGGTCTGATCTTTGCCTGGAGCGCCCCCTACAGGCCGATTATTATCTACTGTTAGAGGTTGTGATACTTACTTCTTGGCATGGTGCCACCCTCCGGCCCAGTTGATGGCCACGTCACACTTTTGGTCCAGCAGACACTGGGCCGCCGTCAGTGTGGCGCCACCTACTGCCGCCGCATAGTCATATATCCCCTCCACCACTGGACAGTCGTAACCTGGAGAGGGATGGAACGTCAGGAGAAGAAAATAGGAAGCGAGGACGACGGGAACGAGCGGACGGTTTGGTTGGAAAACAAATGGGTAGGGATGAGCAGATGTCTCGATGCAGGAAAAGGTGGAGGCGCTTTGCTTTTGCGAGCAGACGGAAGGATGGAGCGAAGAACAAAAGGAGGAAGTTAACAGAGGGATGAGTCGAGGGCGTAAAGAAGAGCAAAGATTGGGGCGAGGGAGACAGATAGGGGATGAGTCACGAAAACAACGAGGACAAACTCCTCCAGGAAGGATGGATTCATCCAAGAACAGCAAACCACGGTGGAGTCTTTCCGGCAGAGTCCCGCCCGTCCTCAACCAAAGGCGTTAATGATGTATTGTTTTAATTTTAGGACATTAATAAAGTGCTTTAAAATGAATTAAAATGACATTTAATCAGGTAATAACACCTCGTCTGTGTGCTGTGTACTCAGTTTGACTCTTGTGTTATACCGCCCCCTGCTGCCCTCATGCAAACACTGCACAAAGCTTCTCCATGTGTCAATAAAGCTGATTTTTGGTCTCTTATGATCTGAATTCTGCTGTATATCGATGATATTCCCCATGCCGGGACGTGAACCCACAACATTCCCTCACCCAGGCCGTAGTCGACCGACTGCGGGTCGTCGTTGTCCCCGTCCTGGCTGATCTTGTGGAGATGCTCCAGGTACGAGTCTGTGTGGAACTTTGCCATTTCCTCGATGGAGGCCAGCCGAGGTTTGACGGTGCTGACGAACAAACAATCATTCATATGGACAGTACTGCGTTTATATTCGAATGTGCAAGTATTCATATTAAAATACTACATGCTGCTCGCTCAATAACTTCTATAAACAGTGACTGAAGAACTTTTACTACTGATATGTCTTCTAGTAATACTACTACAACTACTTCTTTTACTATGTGTACAATTACTATAACTACGTCTTTACTAACTACTACTACGACCTCATATACTCTGGCTACTGTAACAACAACTACACGTCTTCTACAGTTACTACTCCTTCTTTCTTACTTCTACCACTACATCATGTACTACAGCTACTTCCTTCAGTACTTCTTGTACTATGACTGATGCTGTTGACGAGCGTCAAGAGCTGTGTGTGTCTGAGCTGGTAAATGGAATAGTGGAGACACTTCAGCGTCAACAGTTTGTCTCTGCCTGTCTCTGTGTTTGTCTGTCTCTGTGTCTCTCTGTCTGTCTCTCTGTCTCTGCCTGTGTCTGTCTGTCTGTCTGTCTCTGTGTCTGTCTCTCTGCCTGTGCGTCTCTCTGTGTGTCTGTGTCTGTCTGTCTCTGTGTCTCTCTGTCTCTGCCTGTGTCTCTCTGTCTGTCTCTGTCTGTCTCTGTCTGTGTCTCTGTCTTTCTCTCTGTCTGTCTGTCTCTCTCTCTGTGTCTGTCTGTCTCTGCCTGTGTCTGTCTCTCACCTCATGTGTTGTAGCAGTCCGTAGGCTTCTATCAGTGAGTGGACCATGCTGGCCTGTGGATGGACACATGAACAAACACGTTAAACTACATTAAACTACACTGAGGCGGTGCTGCACCGTAAACGCTCCCCTCATTCAGACTGACCCGGTTCGGCACTTTGGACAGAGAGTCGCAGGTCTCGATGTACTCCGGGCTGTACACGTACGCCACTCTCCGTTTGCCGCAGCTGTCTTCATCACTGTCCGCTCTGCAGCTCATCTACGGCGGGTAAAGAGTGAGAGCTTCGACGGAGAAGGTGGAGAAACAACAAAAGTCACCGAGCGGAGCTGAACAGCGGCGTCCTGCTGCCGAGCCTGGAGTCACACCGTCAACAGTCCCCCTGCTCACCGCCCGGTCCCCGCTCGATGGGCGGGAAAACGTCGACGATAAAATATATAAAATATATACAAACGTTTTTATCAAAGATAAATAATTTAACGTGGATATATTTCGACGGTTTTGATAACGAGTTTAACGGAGAACAGGCTCCAAACGTTCCGCGCGCGGACGTTCGTTTTATGGTGGAACGCACGCGGAGCGAAAGGCATGCTGGGGCTTCTTGTAGTCTTTTAGCCTTTCTCCGAAGTAGCTAACGTTTGAAAACAGTTTGAGCCTTCCAAACTTCATTTTATGGCCGTATTCGACTTAATGTTTCAATAATCTCACACAACGTGCCACAAAACACGACATGTTCCGTTCCTAAGGAGGAATTAACAGGTTACACCTCTACAAAAGCCCATTGACCACTGGTGCCATGCTCAAACTGTGGTACAGGTACCACTGGTGGAATAATGGAAATGTGTTATTTTAATATAATAAACGATTTTGAAAAGTTTTGAATGAAAACACAGTAAAGTTTCAAATTTTACTTTAATATCATCCTGCTCTGGAGTCACGCTCATGCACGTAAGATGTATATCACATAGCACATACAGTCCCAAACAGTAAGAATGTACATAATTTCACTCTCATGCTGACTGAAAGAATCTGAATAAAATTCTGCATTGAAATAAAATTGTTGAAATGTGAAAATATGTCAAACAAACAAAAACAAACATATTTGAAGAATCTTAGATGTATCACTCTGATTTCTCTGCTGTTCTTTTCTGTCACCTCCTGCTTGTTGTTTCTTTTTGTTCAAAACTGTTTTGATGTATTCAAATTGTGGTGGTGTACGTTGGTCCATGTGTCGCTTCTTAACCTCCGACATGGGATAGATTTTATAAACATTCACGTCTGCATCATCCTTCTTGTCTTCTGGCTCCTGTTGTACTTTTTTCTCTCATGTGTTATCTTGCACACTGTGTGGAAACAGAAAGAGGAAAATGTGTGTTTTTTTTGTGTTTAAATGAAAAAACTACAGAAGAAGAACAAAAACATGAAAACAGTTATGATATTTTTTCTTATTTAAAAAATGAAAATGTGACTTACTGATATATGTCAAAATGGAAACACTGACAAGCAGAACACCAGTGACAACAATGGCAAAACTGCAGAGAAAGATGATGATGATGATCCAGATCAAACTCAATGACTGAACCGTGAAGGAATCCTCTGAAATGAAACAACACAGAACAGAACGACATTTTTTAATCAAACTCGACCTCAACTGTTAAAAAACAGAAACAACATGTTGAATTTATTTTGAACTCTTTCTAACCTGGAACATAGAAGTGTGTCTCTCTGGTCTGGTTGATGTTCTTCTGTTGGACTCTACAGGTGAAGCAGTCGCTCTTCCTCACAGTCAATCTTCTGCTGACAGTATAGAGGTCATCAGGACCTCTGACTGTCTCTGTAGGTCCAGCAGAGAGGAGGTTTCCCTCACCGTCCAGCCAGAACAGCTCAGGCTCTGGATACCAGCCTTTAGCCTCACACTGTAGAACCACCTCTCTGCTCTGATTGGAGACAAACTCTATGACGGGCGTGGAGACGACACCTGATGATCAGAGAGGAGGAATTATAACATACGTCACTGATTTGTATCAAACTGCTCGTGGCAGCAAGTCTGACTTACCAACCTGCTAACACACTATGATGGTGAACATATTGAAATCTACTACAAATCATAGTTTACACCCTCACAGAGCCTCACCGTGGCTGTACATTTATGTTAACGTCTGCTTCTTTCCAACACATGCACACATCGACGTGTTACTGGAGTGTTTGTGTGTAAATTACCTCCAACAGACTGAAGAACCATGAAGATGAAAACAGTGCAGGTCCTGAAGGACAGTCCATCACTGGGCTGGATCTTTGGCTGCAGCATGCTGGACTCCTGAAAAGTTCACTTTGTACTTAGTTTGTGCTTCATGTCACTTCTAAACACTTCATCTACACAGACGAGGAGAAAACACTGACAGACATTTAAATGAGCAATATGGAACTTTATGTGTAACACTGACATTTTCAAATTCACATTATTTGAAAGTTATCTCCAGAGATGAAGCTCACAGAGGTTTGAACCTTCATGAGGGTGAAATCAACAAAACAGTTTTAGTTCATGAACCAGCTTCTACGTCTGAGAGACAGACGCTACGACACAATCTTCCAGAATCCATGAGTTTAAAAAGACAGCTACGATCATGGAGTAAAGACATCCTCCATCAATTTATCATTTTATAGACACGTTATGAGCCTTCAACAACAATCACAACACAACATTCACCAAACAGCAACAAGTCAGTTTGAAACATTTTCCTCACCGTTTCTGATCCGAATCCTGAATCCTGAATCCTGAATCCTGACAGTTGACTGTTGAACAAAGCCTTTTGTTCTTGGCTTTCAATTTTGATTCAGCTGTCACTGTTTTATATTGTCTTCCGTGACAAATCATGTCCAGTCCTGCCTCTTAGCTCAAATCAATCAAATCATCATTTGAGGAATGAAGGCTGCTACTCAAACAAGATAGCTTCCCTGTAAAACCTGTAAAACAACCTCATGTGAATAAGGAAATACTTACATATAATTATATATATACACACACATACAGTATTTACACTTAAACAATATCAGGAATTTATACATACAGGACACAGAAACATAAAACAGAATACACTCAGGTGGCATTAAAGACAGACTCTCCACTAAACGTCAACAAACTGACCTGTTTATCACCATGTCAGCTCACTTCATGCCTTTTTTCTCAGTTAACAGAAGTCTGTTTGTCAGTAGAGGGCGTCAGAAACAGTTAAACCAGCTGATTGATTGTAACCACAATTCACTGGGTTTGCTTCCTGGTTGATTTGGACAGTGTCTGACAGACTGGTCGAGTCTCTCTGTGAAGCACTTTAATGTCATTATATTTATGCACATCTGTTAAAGTGTACAATTTACATTTATGACTTTCATCCTCAGGTTGTAAACTCTGCCATAATGTGCAAACTCCACACTGTGAGCGGGTTACACAGGTGTCAAGTTACTTACAACTAAAAACAACATTTCCGGTTTACAATTTCAAAATAAAATGTCATGAAAATGTTTTAAAGAAAGACCGTTCAATAAAGAAGACTGGATTCAGAGTATCAAAGTTTAAGTTGAATAATTATTCTTGTACAGACTCAGCAAAACACACAGCAAATAAGGGAAGTGCTCGAGACATGCAAAAACAAGATTTAAAAAAGCTGATTTCTGGCATGCTTTTATTCTGAAGGCCACACATCTTCTCTTCCGGCACGGTTCCCGCCTCCTGTCTCCAGCTTGCCGCGGTTTCAGGTTACAACACTCGCTGGGTCTCTTCGTCGCTGTCGGCCGCCGAGCAGCTTTCATGACAGCCGGGCAGCAGCTCTCCTGCTCCCGCTGAACGGTCTCCACCTTTCATCGGCGTGTTGTCGCCGAGGTAAAATGAGTTCACCGTCGAGGATTTGACGAGTTTGAACACCTTGAAGCTCACCTGAACCGTTTCACTTGTTGCCACCATGAGAAGCAGGAGCAACTCCGGGGTTAAGTTGGACAACTATGCCCGACTGGTGCAACAAACTATCCTGAGACACCAAGTGAGTAACTACAGGTTCACACCTGCAGACAGGTAACTTCATGTTGGCCCACAGTTCAAATGTTTGGAGGTAAGTTGCGCAACATGAGCAGAAACACACACATAACACATATATTACCTGTGTGAGAGTGTGTGGCAACTTGAAGCAACTTTACAGTCAACTTAAGATACTTTATATGGTCAAAAAGGCTGCAGTCACCATTCAGAGGTGTTGGAATGGCTCCACTGGGATTGAACCAGTCCTTTATGGAGCCAACACAGGAAGTGCAGTTCTTCAGACGTCCACTTGATTCTGGCTCCAGAAGAGAGTCCGTCTCCGTAAGTCCCCATGTCTAATTTCAAAGAACAAAGTCAACAAGGCCAGACATAGTAGCCAGCTAATAGCACTACACATTAACACACATTAATCCAACAGCTTGGCGTCTGTCTTTCATCCTTTTATTACGCTTGTTCAGCTCCTGTTCTGGCACGACACCGGCTCCTCTCCCTGTCAGCTATCGGACTGTAAACCGAGGAGGTTTTCTTCTTCCCGGTGGCACAAACACTGAGCTAACATTAGTTAACAGCAGCTAACAAACTGAGCTCACATTAGCTAACAGCAGCTACAGTTTACTGTCCATCAGGAAACCCTGGTACTTCTCGTTGGTGGGTTTAGATGTAGTGGAGTAGACATTATAAGAACTAAAATAAAGTATAAGTACTTAAGTACAGCACTTTAATACACATATTTAGTTACATTGCACCATAACGACTACATGATAGACGCACAAGAACGCACACACACCTCATATGTCCTCTGCAGACTAAAGCTGAGGACTCAAACACACTGAATCAGGTCTGGTGGAGCAGAGGCGAGCTAAAGGGGGGTAAGGGTCAAGTGGGCAGGACTGTCTGTGCATTTGTGTGTTTTTGGACTGTGAACTGAGCTCAGACATCAAACCTTCAAGCTCCTTGTTTGTTTCAACTGTTGTAAAGGTGACAGAGACGCAAAGGAGTCCAGGGATTAGTCCAGTATGGAGGAAAAGTGGGCGCACTCGGAGTGAAGTCACCTCTTTGAATTCGGCCCAAATGGCGAGCGTCCAGCATGCAGTTGTATACAGCTCACTGCTCAGATGGATCACTGCACTAATGGCCGACTGTGAGAGTTAAAGCAACACTGTGTCAGAGTGTAACTCCTCTGTGGTAACCATGACTACAGCTGTACTCGGGTATTTGTTCTGATTATATTACTTCTGATCAAAAACTAGCGAGTCGATAACTTTGCTAACAGCTAAACATCAACAAGGTCACCAACAGCAGACACTGACTTCTTTCCTTCATCCTTCTTTCCTTCTCTTTCCTCCATTGTTCCTTTTAGTCTTTCTACGCTTCCCTTTTCCTCCTTTCTTCTTTCCTTCCATCATTAATTCATCCTTCTTTCTTACTTCTTTCCTTCCTTCCTTCTTCCATCCTTAGTTCTTCCCTGCCTTTCTTTCAGTCTTTCTGCCTCTCCTCCTTCCTTTTTTACTTCTTCCTTCCATACTTCTTCCTTATTTCCTCCTTCCATCACCGTCCTCTTCGCTCTCTTCTCCTCTGCCATTGTGTCCGTAGAGACTGCTGAGCCCGCTCTGGTCTAAATTTCCTTTACTAGCGAACAGTGCGCAGTACTAGCTAACGTTAGCTAGTTCAACAAATGTCCGGCACACACGACAACACAGAGTCCAAAGTCAAAGCTAACGTTACTGCAAAGCATTGATCCATGATACTAAGTCATGATATGGTATTGCCCAGCTCCTGTTCTTGCACAACACCGCCTCCTCCTCTTCTTCTTCCCGGTGATCCGAACCTCATGTGGTACAAACAATAGCACTCCTTCGGTGCTCTGAGTAACATAACTCAGCACAGGCGTTGCTGTTCACTGGTGAATTTGCACAACTTACCCAGAAGTTGGTGATGAAACTCGATGTTGAAAGAGCAGCCTCCGTTAGCTGTAACACAAGCTAACGCAGATTTACTGTGTCACATATCCAACAAGAGTCTAAACTTACAGATCTTCACAGAAAAAAACAAAGTTTTGTCATTTAACATGGGGACTTATGGAGACTGACTCACTTCTGCAGCCAACCTCAAGTGAGGAAATACGTGGAGGTTGCCGCTTGAGTTTACCTCTGCATTACACCACCCAAAGCGTCTCATTAGTCGCATTAACTGCTGACCTCTGACTTCTCTGCAGGATCCAGTGTCTGGTCTCCTGCCCAGCAGTCCAGATGAGGCACACTCTTGGGTCCGAGACAATGTTTACAGCATCGTGTCCGTGTGGGCCCTCAGTCTGGCCTACAGGAAGAACGCAGACAGGGACGAAGACAAGGCCAAGGCCTACGAACTGGAGCAGGTATGTCTACAGCTGGAGTTCAAACCTCAGTCCACGTCTTGGGGCCTCGCTTGAGTCTCGTGTTTCTCTGCGCGGACACCGTGAGGGTCAACATATTGACATTTAACCATCTCTCTCTCTTTCTAGAGTGTGGTGAAGCTAATGAGAGGTATCCTCCAGTGCATTTTGAGGCAGGTATGTTGAAAGATATTTTTAACCCATACTCTTGTCTGACAGACAAAAAACATCCCAGCTTACAGCAGGAAGTAAAGTAGAAGTTAAACTGAGCTCACTTTTTTAAAACCAATAAACCAATCATAAAGAAGTCCCACCCACAGCTTTTTAATCCAAACATCTCACGATGTATATTCTCCTCTTGCCCCTCCGTCCAGCTGGATAAGGTGGAGAAGTTCAAATACAGCAGAAGTACCTCCGACTCACTCCATGCCAAGTACAACACTAGAACCTGTGCTACCGTCGTTGGCGACGACCAATGGGGTCACCTACAAGTCGACGCCACCTCCCTCTTCCTGCTGTTCCTCGCTCAGATGACGGCGTCTGGTAAATAGGCAACCTGGAGTCATTTCTACATTCTACGTTTGGCACTACATTGATAGCACTAAGTCACACACCACCGGCTATTTCACTGATTTTGGTGAAACTAGATCATATTTTTTGGAGTTCTCCAGCTCCTCCTGGGGGTTCCCGAGGCGTTCCCAAGACAGATATATATATATATATATATATAGATATATATAATCTGTCCAGTGGTCTCCTACCAGCTGGGACGCCTAGAAAAGAGTACCCAGGAGGTATCCTGATCAGATGTCTGAACCACCTCGACAGGCATGCGGAAGGAGGCCGGTTTGAGATACTGTAAAAACTCAGGGGGGCTCCCTGAGCTTTTACAGTATCTCAAACCAGCCGCCATATCGGCCACAGTAAATCTAAGGCTTTGCCTTCCAACTCAACTCCTTCAATGCCAATCTTTCTGGTGAAGTCACTCTCTGTTTGTACCTCAAGGTACTTGAAGTACTTCGCTTGGGGCAGTAATTGGGGCACTCCCAACTTGGAGGGAACAAGCCACCGTTTTCTGACACAGAATCATGACCAACTGTTTCTTAAAGTTTGTTGTTTATTCCATTGGTTGTTCGATCAGATTTTTGTCTTAACTGTTAAATAGCTTAACAAATGGTCCCTTCCTGTGTTTCACCAGGTCTCCACATCGTCTACACTCAAGACGAAGTGGACGTCGTTCAGAATCTCATGTTCTACATTGAGGCAGCTTACAAAGTGGCTGTAAGTGTCAACACCCTCACAGAAGCTACTGGCAATGTAACCTTTAATTCTTGGATCCATTTTAATAATTACTTACTTCTTCTTCTTTTAGGATTACGGGATGTGGGAGAGAGGAGACAAAACCAACCAGGGCATCACTGAGATTAATGCCAGCTCTATAGGCATGGCTAAGGTTAATACATAGACACTTTCTTTTTGTCCTGAGGGTCATTATTGGAGTGAGATGAACAGTGGGGAAGAGAAAACAGCTCTTGAGTTGCTGAGCTAGAGCAGAACAGGTGGTCCAGTTAAAATCCCTGGCAGGGGGGAAGGTGTCTAGTCACGGCAACGGCCTTTACACCGACCTTTAGGCGACCCGGGGCTCTCTAATCTAACTCGGGATCGGATGGAAGGACTATGTTTTGGTGCTGAAAGCCTACACAGTCGCCCCAGAACTTCCTGCAGTATAGATAAATATAACGCTGCTGTTAGTTCAGGAGCTTTTTCTTCATGTTGTTTAAAAGAGTTTTATGACACCAAAACGTCTTAATCTCAGCGTCCCCTGAAAGAAAACATCAACATTTAGAGGTTTTCATAGAGCAGGATACTCGCTCTTTGTGCCTGACCCACTGCTGTCCTTGGCCGGCGGTCTACAGGAGGTATCAGGTTCTCTGTGGTCTTCCAAGAATGGCTGGTCACTCAGAAATAACACAGTACTCACAGTACCCAGTACACAAACACAGTTTAATTTAAGACTCTGGAAACAGGCACCACTGCAGGATGTCCCTGCTCTATTAATTACATGTAGTTATTAGTATTTATAGAGGCAAAACAGCATATACTACTACTACATGATACTGTTTATTAATAATAAATCATAATACATTTTATTTAAGATACTTTCCAGTTTACAGCACATTAAAGAGTCCAGCCTCTGATTCGTGGAGGTTTGGGAGGTTTCCAGAGAGGCAGATATGGAGGTCCTGAATGTTGGAGATGCTAGAGGTTGGAGCTGTTAGATGGAGTGTGCTGGTGTTCTACATACTGTGTGTTATTTTGTTTTTAACGAGGGTCACGTGATGCCGTTTGTCCTCCAGGCAGCTCTGGAGGCTTTGGATGAACTCAACCTGTTTGGTGCCAAAGGAGGACCTGGATCTGTTGTCCACGCCTTGGCCGACGACATACAGCACTGCCAGGTACACACACACACACACACACACACACACACACACACACACACACACTTCATTTATTTGAATGTTGAGTGTTGTTATCACCAGTCTTTATCGTTCTTCCTCCCTCATCAGTCCATCCTGACGTCCATGTTACCCCGAGCGTCCATGTCCAAAGAGGTGGATGCCGGAGTCCTGGCTATCATCTCGTATCCCGCCTTCGCCGTGGAGGACATGAGCATCATCAACATGACGAAGGAGGAGATCATCTCCAAACTGCAGGTCCAGAAAAAAGAGGAAACTCAATGGTAGCTCAATGGTAGCTTTAACTGTCATGATAAATTTGTCTGCCTCTCTTTGTTCAGGGTCGATACGGCTGCTGCCGGTTTCTCAGAGACGGACACAAAACACCCAAAGAGGTAGAAGCAGGCTGTAAATGTCTGATTATCCATTTATCTCACTTTGTTCACACAAGCTGTTCATGTAAATACAAAGCAGTGATATTTATAATCTGTCTTCTTCAGGATCCGAACCGTTTATATTACGAGTCGGCAGAACTGAAGCTGTTTGAAAACATCGAGTGTGAGTGGCCGCTCTTCTGGACCTACCTCATCCTGGACGGCATTTTTATCAACAGTCCTGAACAGGTGATTTACATCAATATGTTGTCTGTGTTTGCCAGTACTGTACATAGCTGTACATACTGTACTGTATGTATATACAGGTAAATGTTAGTCTGTTAAACAACAGAGTAATCTGATTGGATAGGAGTTGTCCCAGGAGTGCTGATATAGAGAATAACAGCACAGACGTTTAACACAGGTGCTCTAACAACCGTTATATTAACGTTGCAGTCGTTCTCGTTTAACGACTGTCGTCGACCTGCGATTGGACAATTAGGATCGGCCATTCACTTATAGAAAATGATAATACACAAAAATAAATGGAGCTTGTAGAGCTGTTTTATAAAAGATATATTGCACTCAAGGTCATGCTGTTATACCGAATATCAGCACGGCTATATATGACTGAATCACAGCTGTGCTGATATTCGGTAGATGTGTTTGGTGCTGATCTAGTGTGATATGATTGCTCTCTTATTTCATCCAGGTTCAGGAGTACCAGGAAGCTCTGGAGGGCATCCTGATCAAACAGAAAGATGGAATACGGCTGCTGCCGGAGCTCTACAGTGTCCCTGCAGATAAGGTCATTTATGAGTGTTTCCACTTCCTCTTCCTGCCTTGTCTTATAAATATTCTTTATTCCTATTCTGTTGTTTTCATCTATAACAGGTGGAAGAGG
The DNA here is from genome assembly GCA_023373845.1 of Nibea coibor. Classification (NCBI taxonomy): domain Eukaryota; kingdom Metazoa; phylum Chordata; class Actinopteri; family Sciaenidae; genus Nibea; species Nibea coibor. The sequence continues at coordinate 1,688,383 of CM041729.1, forward strand.
AGTACATGAACCCTCACTCCGTGGAGAGGATCCCAATGGGCAAATGTCCTCTCATATGGGGTCAGTCTCTCTACATCCTGGGAAACCTTTTGTCTGAGGTGAGTCACCATCTCACCAGCTCTCTAAATCATCGTTCAGTATATAAATAACATCAAGAAGGGTGGAGATGATGATGAGTTATTAATATTAAAAGGGGGCAAGACAAAGAATTCTTGTGTATTTCGAGGCTCTGATTTGTTGAGCTTTGTCCAAATTTTCAGGGATTTCTAGCCCCCGGAGAAATTGACCCTCTGAACCGACGTTTCTCCACCATCCCAAAGCCTGACGTGGTCGTACAGGGTGAGTTCACAGGATGTTTGATGACCATCCGTGATGCTGGATGACCTCCAGTGGACACACATTGTTTTTGTTTTTTTTATTTGGTGTATTCAAACTGTCTTTTACTTCCTGTAGTGTCAATTCTGGCCGAGACAGAGGAAATCAAAGAGCTGCTGTTGAAGAACGGTATCGATGTGGAGACCGTCGCCGACATCCATCCCATCCACGTGCAACCCTCCAGAGTCCTCAGCCACATCTATGCCAGACTTGGTATGACCCCAGAGGGAATCTAGACACGCCCAGCCGAGACTTTCTAAGGCTAAAAGTTTAACATCCACACTCCAGGACTTCACTCCCCCTTTATTCACCTTTCCCGCTCTGCTGCAGGTCGTAACCCGAGGCTCGGTCTGACAGGACGACCGTACAGGAGGATCGGAGTCCTGGGAACCTCCAAATTTTACATCATTAGAAATACCATATTCACATTCACACCTCAGGTTGGTGAGAAAACAATGAGGTAGTTCAAAAAACAGATTCACAGTCGATCTCTCTCCTCATCGTAACACTGTCTGTCCACCTCCAGTTCATCGACCACCAGCAGTTCTACATGGCGTTGGACAACAAGATGATCGTGGAGATGTTGAGGACTGAAATCGCCTACCTCTCGTCCAGGTGGAGGATGACCGGACGACCCACCGTCACTTTTCCCATTTCACAGACGATGTTGAGTAAGTTCTCACACACACAAACACTTATCCCGACTTTCAGAAAGCGTTGAAAGACATTTCAGATTTTGGTGTTTTGTGTTTCAGCTGAAGACCACACAAAACTGGACCCTGCAGTCTTGGCTACACTGAAGAAGCTACAGGATGGATATTACGGAGGAGCGAGGTAAACTTTGAGGATATACTGATCACGTTGTTGTCATGGTTTTGTTGTAAGTGTTTGATTTCCTCCTCCTCTTCTCCAGGATCCAGACGGGGAAGCTGTCGGAGTTCTTGACCACGTCCTGTTTCGCTCACCTGAGCTTCCTGGACGGTAAGGCTTCTGGCAGCATGAGTTGCCACGGCGAGGAGTATGCTGCTGATGACCGTGATGACGAAGGATACGTGCATGAGTTACGTTGTGATGATGGTAAGAAACAAAACAAAAAAAAAACAGATGGATGGGTGGATGGGTGGGGGAGGAATGGTGACACTAGAGATGGAAAAAATGGATTAAAGGCTGTTCACACTGACAGGTGAGGCTCTTTTTGTTTTCCATCGTTGGTTTGACCATTCCGAGTCGTCGCACATCGAAGTACATAAAGTCAAAGTAGTTGTACTTTGCCTCTATGTGCTGTCAGTATCATGTTTAACCCACTAAGACATTCAAAATGACACAGTACATACATGTCACACGCATGTTTGATTCTAATTTCTGTCATTGAGAGTGAAGTTTGAAATTCAAATCATTAAAGAATCTTCTTAATATTTCTTACCTGTGAATTTTCTCAACACAAACATGACATGAGGCTCTTGCTGTGGCTCAATACTTCACTACTATAATGCGGTATTCAACAGGTGTCCAGTGTTCCATACTCAACTCTTTGACCGTTATGAGTGAACCGTCCGGGTCCTCACGGCACAAGTATGGAAGTACGCGACCTGAGATACAGCGAGAGCAACGTGTTGTTGATTCTCATTAATCACCACCACTTCCTGCTTTTTCCTGCTGTCACATGATCACTGACCCCCGTCCCCATCCTCTCTGAACTGATCCGGACCTCTGTAGGTTGTTGAATGCTTTGCTTGCGTTGCATCAAAAATGTTAAAACATGCATAAAGCAGACGACGATCGCAGAGTTGAAGTAAGAATATTACGCCACAGTTATGCATGTTTAATATCCATGCATGTTCTTAATGAATGTATGGAGGCATGACGGCCTGCAGATCACCACAAGCATGCTGCAGCATCTTCACATTTTAAAGGGTCACTTCAGGTAAACTCCCATACAGTGGTGGGGGTGGTAAATCCCAAATCTGTTTATCAGTTTATCAGAGAAACGTTACAAAATGTTTTAATCTGTGACTCAACGTTTCTCTTTATCTCCACATTTTTCCTTCTTTTCCTCTCTTTCCCACACTCCATCTTTCTTCCTCTGTCGTCCTCTCCAGAGGCCGACGACCTCGCCCAGTACCTGGACCACCTGTTGGCTCACGCTGCCCCGAAGAAGCCCAAACAGGAGGTCAAAGGTTTGGGGAGGTTCAAGGCGGTGGCTACCAAAACCAAGGAGATGGTGTCTCTAAAGAACAAGGCTCAGGACCTCAACGTACACAGTGAGTGAGCCATCATTTTAGGTTTTTGAATATATTGACACCAGCTGACGCCAGATTTCTTTGCCCAGATGTCAACATGTACCTGCCAAATAAGCTGTTTCGCTCCACGCAGCCGACGCTCAACCTGAACCTCCCAGAATCCGCCTCGGCGCAAGAAGCTCAGGCACGTCCATTACAAGTCCAGTCCTTCAATATATTCTCTGTAATCGCCCAGCTTCAACTTTAACTTTCTCCCTCTGTCCTTCAGGCACCACAGGTGTCGGTCACGGCAGAGACCGGCATCCCGAGAGATGCCAGCGGAGCCATCGACTACAACGCTTTGGCCCAGCTGCTGAAGGACACACAGTGTCTGCAAGACCAGGCGGATATACTCTACATCCTCTTCAAAGACAAGTGAGATACACATTATAAAGCTGAGTCTTCATGCTTGACTAACTCAAGGACTATTAAGCAAAAAGCTGTTTTCCTCACAGGGGAATGGAGTGGGACACCCGGCTGCACGGCAAAGGCTCGACGGTGAGATCTCTGCTGACCGACCTTTACGAGAAGGCGGGTGAACTCAAACACTGGAGCCTCATCAGGATGATCTCAGGCATGCTGAGGAAGAAGGTGGAGGAGCTCGACTCGGTACGACAAGCATATAAAATAAAATATAAAATCACAGCTGTGCTGATATTCAGAATAACAGCACCAGCTCGAAGATAGATGACGATCGCTAACCGTTAACGACTGTAACGTTCGGTCGTAGCGTAGTGATACATGCAGTATATCAGCACTCTTCAGAATCTTCTTCTCTGATTGGTTGCAATCTGTCCATAGGCCTGCTCTGATTTGCTGGCGCACCAGAAGCACCTGACGGTCGGTCTGCCTCCTGAGCCGAGAGAGAAAACCATCACTGCTCCGATACCTCCAGACCAGCTGGCCGTCCTCATCGACAAGGCCAGTGACAACAACATCAGTGTGGCCATCCTCACTCAGGTGAGTCACCTCCTCCACCTGGAATTCACCTGGGAGGTTTGTCCTCCATCCTGTCTTCCTCCTCAACCCGTCTTCCTGCCTTCCTCCTCCAGGAGATCATGGTGTACCTGGCTATGAGCATAAGGACACAGCCCAGCTTGTTCAGCGAGATGTTCAGGCTTCGTATCGGCCTCATCATCCAGGTCATGGCCACCGAACTGGCCCAGTCACTCAACTGCTCAGGTTAGTCTGTAAGGAGAGGATGAAGATGATACAACTGATGACTTTTTGTTTGGTCTGTTCACCAGCGTGTTTGTTTGCAGGAGAGGAGGCTACAGAGAGCCTGATGAGCCTCAGTCCGTCCGAGTTGAAGAACCTCCTCCACCACATCCTCAGCGGGAAAGAGTTTGGAGTGGCACGCAGCGGTCAGTCCGCCGATCAGCCAATCAGCTTCTTCTGTTCTGTCTCTTCTGTTTTCCTTACATTGTCGTCACTGCTTCCACAGTTCGAGAGCTCGACGCCGGCGTCAGTCCTGCCATCTCCATCCATCACCTGGGCAACGTGGGCGCCACCAAGAGCGAGAGAGCCGGCATCAGCAAACTGAAGAGCGACATGAAGATGGTAGATTCAAACATACTAACTCTTACACACTCCACCAGAACCGCCAGGGTCTGTTTCAGAAGCGGCTTTTCTCTGTATATTAAATCTGCGTATTCTCTTCTGTCGTCAGTCATTTAGACTCTTATTGACCAATGAAAAGATGATTGTCGCATCATGTATGTAGGACAGATAGGAGGAATGACTGCACTGTGGAAACATGTTGGACAGCCTTGATATTGACAGTTTACCAACTGAGGGACGTAAATAGGAGAGTCGGAGGTCGGAAACACCCGCAGGACGTTCGTTAAACGGTTCACTGGTGACTGTGTTAGGTTTAGGTTCATTTTATGAGCTCGTGTCGGAGATCGGAGATCCTCTGGATGCATATTTGAGATTATACAGCAGGAGTCGATGCACAGTGTGAATAAATAAATATGACTGCACAGCGTAGTAACTGAAATGATGGATCTTATTCTTAAAATATTTGTGCTTTCTTTCATTGTTTGAGGCAAACTGACTTCTGTCTTTTTGCAGCTGGAACACAGGTTGTCTTTGACGGATCCCATTAAGGTGATGACTTATGAGTACAGATGTTGAAAGACGTCAGGTGCTAATTCACCTGGATGATTGTGGGCGAGCGCTGGACGATGATTGAGGGAATAATTAAGAAAAACAGTGACGCTGATAGTCGATTAAAAAATGAGCAGATCAAGCTGGCAAACGATGAAATTCAGTTTTAAATAAATCACCGGAGCGTTTCGTTGACTGTGATTTATTTATAACTTTATCTATAACTAACTGTGTTGCAGGCGGAGCACAGGTTGTCCTTGACGGATCCATTTAAGGTGACGATCACGTGAAGGAATATTAACTATCACAGAGCTGCTGCTTCTTTCTCTTTAATTCAATAAGCCGTTGGTGTTAATTCACCTTCAACAAGCAAACAGGACTTCTGCCTGAGCTTTCAGCTTCATCACTGGAGAGAAGTTGTAAAACAGTTTGAACTTCTTCTCCATCTTGCTGAATAAGCGAGAAGGTTTTAAAACTTGACAAACTGCGTAACTGCTGCTTGTTATGTCTTTGTCTTCATCCAGGAGCCCAGGTTGTCTTTGACAGATCCGCTCTCAGAGGTGATGATGATGTTTTTATTGGCTTCGCTGTGGAAACTGGTCGTCAACAAAACGTTGCATTTCATTGTGTCTCCTCTGTTACAGATGGACCGCAGGGTGTCTTTGACTGACTCTGTTAAGGTGACATTCGTAGATGAAAAGTTTGAGAGGCGAGGAGTTAGTTGGGAGGGATCACAGGTTGTCTTTGACGTTGGCGTCTGTAGCTAACTGAGAAGGAGCGTTGAAGTGTCTGTAGCTCATTTTGTTCTGACACCGTCGTGTTAAGTCACCTGGTCGTCGGTGGGTTTGGGTTCTTGGAAGTCTTTAAGTGGATTTTTTTTTTTTGTCTCCATTTCAGCTCGACCAATCGCTGCCCTTCCCTCGCAAGGTGACAACAGTAACAACCTTTGAGCTTCTTGTTCTGGGTGTTAATTCATCTGAAATAATTAACACGAACATCAGAGCGATTAACACTCTGCTGCCTCGTTTTCAGTCCAGCAGGGCTGCGACTCTAATATCTGCAGATCTGCAGTTAACGATCAATAGTCGAGCTTTAACTAATGATCGTTCCAGTATCCACCTGCTGATTATTTACTTGATTAACTGCTAATTAGCTTTGTGAATTCAATTCAATCCAAATCAAGTTATCTCATGACGACACGAGAAAGCAGAAAATCTCCAGGGATCAAGCTAAGATGGTCACCAACGGGACATGACTGTGTTCAGAGAAGAAGACGACCATCATGGGAAGTCCCTCAGAGGTTTAAGGCTGGAGCAGCATCACTGAGGGACTCACCTGAGCCAGGACTAACTACAAGGGACGTCTGAAGACGACTCTTATATGTGTAGAAGGTCTACGCCTTCAGAACCAGAACCTGGAGCTGGTTCCACAGAAGAGGAGTTTGATAGATGAAGGATTGGGCCTTCTTAAAACAAATCCATCCACAACATTTAAACATGGGGCCTTATGGAGACTGACTCCCTTCCGGAGTGGACGTGGAGTTGGTTGCCGCTTGGTATTTTCTCTTGCTAGATACAATGAAGTCCTACAGACTGCTCCTTTAAGTTCAAGTTAGGTCTTTGTCAAATTGCTGTTTCAAGATGATTGGACACAGCTTTTGTGAAATTAACCAATTTACCCATAATCCATTGATCTCTAACCTCACTTTTTATCATTTCCCATCCTGGTTTTCCTGCTTTCGTGTGATTCTCAGGAGACAGAATCCGCCGGCTTGGCTTTGTTTTGTTGGATCCATCGCTCAAACTTCTTTTTGTGCCTCAGTTTTGTGTTTTTCATCTTGTGCATCTCTTTGTTTCTCTCCCCTCCTTTTCTTTTCTGCCTCTCAGGGCATGCGATCTCAGTCACTGGACATAGAAAACGTTGAATCCGGGGTAAAGATTTCAGATATTTCTCCACATTTTCACAGTCTAATCTGCTGGATAGCCTCAAGAAAAAGAAAATGGTAGAGGGCGCGTTTCTCCGGGACAAACAGAGCTTTCAATCAGTTTTGTTTTTTCATTCAGAGGTACAGGCTGCCGTCCATCGAATCTCTGGACATTCCTGAGTGTATTCCTGTTTCTAAGGATACCAGACACGGCCAATGGCTGCGCAGGAGGCGCCTGGACGGAGCGCTGAACCGAGTCCCAGTCGGATTCTACCAGAAAGTCTGGAAGATCCTGCAGAAGGTTGGTTTGCACAGAGATATGTCCGAGCTCCTCACCCCCACGTTTACTGACGTTGCATCTTGAAACAACTTGAAGGATGCTAAGGCGTGTTGATGGGGAGTGAAATACACTTAAATGCACAATAATGACCTTTTTCTTCCAGTGCCACGGTTTGTCCATCGAAGGGTTTGTCCTTCCGTCTTCAACCACCAGAGAGGTAAGTCTTTGGAGTCTCTTTGGAGACAGAAATTAAAATCAAATCTTCAGGTCTTCCCATCTCATTGTCTTTGGTTTCCTTCTCGTCCAGATGACGCCAGGCGAGATCAAGTTCTCCGTCCACGTGGAGACTGTTTTGAACCGTGTCCCTCAGCCAGAGTACCGACAGCTGCTGGTGGAGGCCATCCTGGTGCTCACCATGCTGGCCGACGTGGACATCCCGAGCATCGGCTCCATCATCCACGTGGAGAAGATCGTCCACCTCGCCAACGACATGTTCTACAAGGATCAGGTGAGCCGTGACGTCCAAAGACTCTCGCATCCGGTCTTGTGGTCAAGTAACTCAGCTTCTTTCCTTCCCCCCTCCAGAGGGACCTGGGAGCAGAGGAGCACATCCTGGAGAGGGATCCGTCCACCGGAGTGTGCAGGCTGCTGTATGACAGCGCCCCCAGCGGCCGATTCGGGAGCATGACCTACCTCACCAAGGCCGTGGCGGTGTACGTGCAGGACTTCCTGCCCAGCGGGTCGTGCGCGGTGCAGTGAGGCGACGAGAGAAGAAGCTAAAACATTGAATTAACAATAAATTAACGTCACATGAATAAACTGCTGTCCTTCATGCTGTATGATGTACAAAATATTGATAAATACCAGAAAATCTATCCACTATTTATTTTAGCATTTAATAAAATAATATATACGATAATAAAATTAAACTAAAACAGACGTGCCGTAAAGAGGACGTGTGTCGTGCCGTAAATAAAACCAGCTTGTTTTTTTTGTTTTTTTAGCACTTAAAGAACTTTTATTGTTTTGATTTGTTGGAAATGAAAAAAGTTTTCAGCATGCCGTGTACTTATCGTTTATTTTTGGAATGCAGTGATGTGAAAGTCGAAGATTCATTCAACGCGTCATCGACTAAACTGGTCATCTTAGTTTAATCACAGTAAAAGTTTATATCATCTGTTGTTTTACATTTTTATCTTTTAAACATAAAAAGATGTTACAGATAATAAATGAAGGTATTTCAGTAACGTGTGTTTTAACGGGAGGTCCTGGCGTGAAACGCGATGCCTTGTGGTTTATTGTACGATAACCGACTGATCGTTCCGTTATTCTGTGAGACATTTGGTGTGAGCGCCACGATCTGTGCGAGTCTGTGCATAATGTCTGAGAACAACTGTTGGATGTTTTTGTTGTTTTAATTCTCGAATAAAACTGAGAAAATATGTCGTCTCTGAACGTTTGTTATCAGACCACCTTTCAGTCATGTTCTCTAGAGACTCACATGGTCTTCTTGAAAGCTCCAGAAAAGCCAGTGAGCTTTTCTGGAACTTGACACAAGAAACATGAATATGAACAGAAAATGGATGAAAGAATAAAAGTAATGAATGGACGAAGCTCTTCAATGGAGGTATGAGGACCGTGGTAGACTAATGAACATAAAGATGGATTGGCAAACAAACCAAATAGACAGAGCTGCAGTTCCTCACATGTGCACTTGAGGTCAGTGTGTCCTCTTGAGCCGGAACCAGAAGTGGAGGTGTGTTCATAACAAAAAGTGAAACAAGGAAGTCTTTGTCAGTCACGAGAGCCATTTGTTGTGCCGTGCGTTGAAAACACCTGAAACTGTAACAGATTACAAATCACACGGTGAGAAACGTTTTTCGTTTGTTTTCAAACTGACTTGTTTTTCATGACTTTAATGTGTCTTACGTGGTTCAAACTGTCTGTAAAAGGTGATAAAAAGAAACTCAAGGTGTATCCCCACAGCTGGCCACCATTTTGTAGATTCAGACCGAGCTGCTGCAGACACACTGTTTGTCAGAAGTAAATCTGCAGGTGTGGTTTCATTGCAGTTTGTGTTCCATTGCGTTCTCAACTTTGTGGTTAATAAATCAGATATTAATCTTATTATTCCTGCAAACATCCAAAATGGCGGCAGGCCTACGCTTCGAACTATCGTTCATTCGTTGTCATCCAAAAAAAGATCCAAGAGCAAAACTCGAGACTTGGCAAAAGTTTGATTTGAACAGCTGTTCAAAGCATCAACCCATGAAACACTGCTCGTGGAGTATTTCAACTTTATGGCTGCATTAGGCTCTCGGAGCGGGAGGAGGCGCAGACAAACGTTACTGTTGTTTTTACTGCTAAATTGAGAAAATCTGAAGACTCTATATAAATATATATATATATATGGTGATCAGTATGGATTAGTTAGAAAGTCAGGCTTTCTTCCAGATTATCATCTATGAACTGATTATAAAAATGAACCGAAAACAAAATGTCACCAGTGACGGCTAAATCGAGAGAAACAGGAAGCAGAAGAGCTGTGGAAACTTCTGTGGTTTGCAGTGCAGCGAGCACGTATAACACATGCTCGGGTGAAACTGAAACCAGAACTTCTACATACTGGTTACACCATTACAGACAGATAAAAATGGCTACACAGATATGATATGGGTCTCGCTCAACAAGAGCTCACACATATATGTGTGTGTTTGTGTGTGCTCAGTCATTCTCTCCTTTTCTGTCCACAATCAACATCCTCTATGGACATAATGGCAGAGGAGAAGAGAGCGATGAATGATGTTGACAGAGGAAGCTAAGAAGAGAAAAGAAAAGCTGAAAAATTCAGACAAACATTTTTGAAACATCAAAACTTCAAACAAACAAACTGCACACAACACATCAGATTTACTTTGTTCACATTTAAATGTCTGTCAGTGTTTTCTCCTCGTCTGTGTAGATGAAGTGTTTAGAAGTGACATGAAGCACAAAGTAAGTACAAAGTGAACTTTTCAGGAGTCCAGCATGCTGCAGCCAAAGATCCAGCCCAGTGATGGACTGTCCTTCAGGACCTGCACTGTTTTCATCTTCATGGTTCTTCAGTCTGTTGGAGGTAATTTACACACAAACACTCCAGTAACACGTCGATGTGCAAATTCACCAACAGTTGTTGAGACATTTCACTCAAAACTCATGGACTGAAACTTCACAGGAGACAAAAGACTTGATAAAGAAATAAATGATGTCGTTATCTGGAGAAAGCACGGCCGTTCTCACCTTCTCTACTTTTCACTGTTGTTCATGTTTGTTTCTGTTTCTTGTTTCCTTGCAGAGCAGTCACAGTTAATTTGTTCACGTCAACCAATCGTGGCCCTGGCAGGTGATGATGTCATTCTACCATGCCACCTTGAACCTCCCATCGATGCAGATTCAGAGACCGTGATATGGACCAGAACTGATTTAGACCCAAAGTACATCCATTATCACAGAGATGGAGCACTTATTTCAGAGAATCAAAATCCATCTTATCATTACCGCACCAGACTGTTTGTGGATGAACTGAAGAACGGAACCGTCTCCATGAAAATCTTCAGAGTGAAACTTTCTGATGCAGGAAAATATTTTTGTATCTTGGATTCAATGCAGAAGGTAGCGTCCATCCAACTCACTGTTGGTAAGTCAGACTTGCTGCCACGAGCAGTTTGATACAAATCAGTGACGTATGTTATAATTCCTCCTCTCTGATCTTCAGGTGCCGTCTCCACGCCCGTCATAGAGTTTGTCTCCAATCAGAGCAGAGAGGTGGTTCTACAGTGTGAGGCTGAAGGCTGGTATCCAGAGCCTGAGCTGTTCTGGCTGGACGGTCGGGGAAACCTCCTCTCTGCTGGACCTACAGAGACAGTCAGAGGTCCTGATGACCTCTATACTGTCAGCAGAAGATTGACTGTGAGGAAGGAACACAGATTCATCTGTAGTGTCCAACAGAAGAACATCAAGCAGATCAGAGAGACACACTTCTATGTTCCAGGTTAGAAAGAGTTCAAAATAAATTCAACATGTTGTTTCTGTTTTTTAACAGTTGAGGTCGAGTTTGATTAAAAAATGTCGTTCTGTTCTGTGTTGTTTCATTTCAGAGGATTTCTTCACGGTTCAGTCTTTGAGTTGGATCATCATCATCATCATCAGCAGCATTGTTCTTCTTCTGGTCATTATTCCCACATTGATATATTTCAGTAAGTGTGGTCTTCATTTTCCTTTTCCATGTGGAGTTACTGTCAGAGCTCTTCATTGGCTGTTATGAAATGTTGCAGACAGTTTTGGATATAGTTACTTTGGAAAGTAGTTACTTAGGTTACAATGTTACCATCAATTCAAAGTAATCTGTTACATTATAGCATTAGAGTACTCATGTGTTACCAAAAATGAAAAGCCGTTTGCAGAGCTTAACTGACACAGACAACAATGTCAGTCATCCAACCGAATGAACTCTGCAGGATAACAATAAGTGAAAGACACTCAGCAATGTGCCACATAGCGTTTTATTCATTTTTTTTTTGATCAGTCAGAACATGTGATCAAAATTCAGTACTCATATACGTACCAGCCCAGGTAGCCAAACAACACCAAACAAGATTAGGTAACTCTTTTGAATTTTTTTAGTTGACAGAAGCTCTTTGCCAACGCAGAGTGTGCATTTTACCGTTATGTTGTTTTTGTCCTTTTCGCTGGCCAATTGAAAAAAATGTGCGTACTTCCACGATTCAAAAGCTGTCCTCTCTGCCACCATGCCGGCGGCTCAAACACTCACACATACACAGGCTGCAGTCGGAATGTTCCTTTCCTCATCCGGAGAAATTCTTAAAGCAACAGATGACTTTTTAAAAAACTAACAAAGTTGCAGATTGCTTAACGCATGAAACTATCGCGTTATGTTACACAAAAAAACAGATTTCTTCTTCTGTTTGCACACAGGGACCAAGCGCACAAGGAACCATAATGGAGGCTCCATGAATGGCAACAGGCACAACATGGACGAGATCATAACTGTACAACAACCCCTGAATGTTTAAATATACCTGAAGAAATGTCATGAAAAGATGCACCTGATTGATAAAAACATAAAAGAAGAAAAAGTTGAACTGAAAAAGCCTTCCACATGAAGAAGAAGGCTCAACACGTGACCCACCTCCCAGTCTCGACGGATTAAAGAGACTGCAACAGAGTTCAAAACGAGAGAGGCAGCTGTGCAGAAGCAGAAACGGACATCGGCGACACGCTGATGGAGACGAGGCGTAAGCTAATGGATTTATGTGGGACTGTGTTCAGCAAAAGGAACAACATGAGGCTCATGGGCCTGAAAGAGACTTTTGGGACCAATGGAACATTGTTGAGCTGTGTTCAGTTCAGTCAGTTTTAATGGTGGGGGTTGAAGCCAAGTTTAACATTGAGAGAGCACCCTGGTTGCTTGTACCAATGCCGGACCTGGAGCAGCTTCCACGGCTGGTGCTGATACGGCTGAACATTCGACGAAGGGGGCGAGCTGATATTTATGTTTGTATCCAAGAGCCACATACATGCTGTGGCAGTGTTGGAGGAGAGAGACTTGTCTGGTAAAGCTGCCACTGATGGAGGATTTCAGGCGGGAGGAGCAGTAAGTTTCACATTTAGATTTCGTTTTTCTTTTCTATATTCTGTACTGGATATTAAGGGAGTACATGGTGAAATTGTTGCTATATGCTGATGATATCTTCATCTTTACCACATTTGATACTATTCAGTCCTGCTCTTATCTGTCAGGCTACATAATTAATTGGAATGAATCCAGGGCCATGCCCATGACTTCCACATGTCACCAGCATAGGATGGAAAAACTTAAATTTAAGTGGGTACTGTACCTCAAGGTATGAAATGTCTTGGTATTAAACTGAGTCAAGACTTAGGAACGATGTCTTGTTAAACTCCAAATGTCAAAATTTGGAGAAGTGGCAAATGATAAAACTTGTGGGGAAAGGTCTGTCTCTCTGTCTATCGTTATGAGCAAGTGATTCAGGAAGCTAATACAACAAATCCAATTCTTGTTTACTCTAAGTGAGTGTGGGCCAAAGTACATCTCTGCACTTTGTAGGGGAATGTGCATTAGTGAGTCTAGGTTCAATCCCCGGCTCCACTTTGCATGGCAGCCAACGGCATCAGTGTATGGATGTGTGTGAATGGGCGATGAACTTTAGTTGTATATGAAGAAATCAGTTTACAACTAAAGTTTGAGTCACATGCTGTCATTTAAAGACAGGTTTGTGAAGTTTAGAGTCAACATGAGAGAACTCGTCTTACATGAAGAGTCTTCTGTTGTGTGAAAAATGACTCTGATCTGGACTTTGTCTGGAGGATATTCAGTGTCTCTCTTTTGTTTTGATACACTGTTATGTTGACTGAAATACACTTTTTGTTTTCATGAGAGAACATATTTCAGCTGACCAGTCATAGGTCAAGTTAAACATTTTGTTTTGAATTTTAATATATATTGTGTTTTGTAATGTCAGTGCTAAATATAGATTTTCGTACTTTCATACGAATTGATTTATTCTTTGAATTGCAATGCACTTTTGTGACAATAATGGCAGTATGTTTGAAAAATGTTAAGTAACTGTTAGTGAAGACTTACCGAATGTATCTTTTTGTTCATGACTTTTTTTTGGATAATTTAAACTATAAGTTATTTTATTTATTTTTTTCTCTTGGTTGCACTGACATTGTTGACTCCTGTTACCTCTTGACTTTTTTGTTCATTTATTTTCGTACAATTTTACATATGCAGTTACTGTAAGCACACACACTTTGGTCCATTCATTACCTGTATCAAACATCATTTCAGATATAGGACAGTATGTATAGTGGACTGTATGGAAATATGTTTGATGCATGTTAAATAAAAATTAAAAAGACAGCCTGTGTGTGAGTGATCTTTTTCAGGGAGCAGGATTCAAAAAACCCAAAAAAGGACCCAAAAAACAGAAACCAAAAGGAAGCTGGAAACCAGACAAGAAACACTGACCAAAGGAAATAAACCAGAACACGAAGAGCAGCAACAAGAACAGAGGCAAAATACAAACACACAGAGAACGGACAGACCATGAAACACAGGAGCTAAATGGACATGCAGGACTAATCAGGGACAGGTGCAGAATCAAAAAAGATGGGAAACAAGACAGGAAGTAGAATACGAACACAGACAGGGTGGAACTACAAAATAAAACAGGAAACAGAAATAAACAGTCACAGAGAGCCCGAGTGAGTGATCTTCGTCCACAGACAAGTCAGCGTTCGGCAGCTGTTAACTGCACTAAATATGATTTTCGGTTTAAAGTTTTGGAGGGAACTCCTTTTTGTTGTGCGATTAAAAGGAATAAACCCATGAAGTGAAAGAAGAAGTAATGCAGGAAGTGACGTGCATTTAACATCTGCATAACGCTACCTCAGCACTGTAAGACTGTGCTCTCCTGGTGACTGTAACTGCTGAAGATAACTCAGTATGATCTGGAAGGATCACTCTTGAATAATGACTGGATGATGGACGTCTTTCACCTGAAATGCTGCTTCAGTGGTCTTTGTAAGTTGATCCATATTTCTTGTTTGTTTTTAAAGACAGCCACAAAACTGGTGTCAAACCATGAGGGCAACTTTTGAATCCATAAATATTACAAATGAGCTCCAAGACACAAAGACAAAGAGACAGAGAGAGAGAGAGGAGACATGAACGACGTTTACGGTTTGTACTTCTCTCTTTTCAGACCAAAATCACAAACCATCACACTCATCGTGCTGAAGGTAAGAGCTCCTTATTACACTAAAACTTGAATGTTAAAAAAATTGTTATAAAGTCAGTGGTGTGTTCTCACCTGCAGTAGTGAAACTGTAATGCATGAATTTTAAAGAGCTTTCATTAAAGGTTGATCGAGGCTAATCAAACGTCCTCTTTTGCTGGACGTGCACTTTTTACGTCCTGTCTTTATGAATTCATAAACATGTCCTGTTTTCACTGTTTTCATGGGACCATTAAGGTCCCATGACCTTAATGGAGCTCGAAATATGGTCACCGCAGGTTGATCTGACTGCAGCCATTCACTGTTTAAGAGACGGCAGTCAGAGTCCACAGTCCTTCTTCTTGAGTTGAACTGAACATACCAGTAACACAAGGCTCAACTGTCGGTCACATGCTTTAGCAGAAAACTCTCAGGTTCCCATTCTGTTACAGTGATAGTAGTTTTGGGAAGAGAAAGTCACATGACCTGGGAAACACAACCACAAAACACCAAAACGAGAAGTGGAAGTCCAGCATGCTGCAGCCAAAGATCCAGCCCAGTGATGGACTGTCCTTCAGGACCTGCACTGTTTTCATCTTCATGGTTCTTCAGTCTGTTGGAGGTAATTTACACACAAACACTCCAGTAACACGTCGATGTGCAAATTCACCAACAGTTGTTGAGACATTTCACTCAAAACTCATGGACTGAAACTTCACAGGAGACAAAAGACTTGATAAAGAAATAAATGATGTCGTTATCTGGAGAAAGCACGGCCGTTCTCACCTTCTCTACTTTTCACTGTTGTTCATGTTTGTTTCTGTTTCTTGTTTCCTTGCAGAGCAGTCACAGTTAATTTGTTCACATCAACCAATCGTGGCCCTGGCTGGTGATGATGTCATTCTACCATGTCACCTTGAACCTCCCATCAATGTCAGTTCAGAGACCGTGGTGTGGATCAGAACTGATTTAGACCCAGAGTACATCCATTATCATGAAGATGGACGACTGAATTTTATGAATCAGAATCCATCTTATCATTACCGCACCAGACTGTTTGTGGATGAAATGCCGAATGGAAACGTCTCCATGAAAATCTTCAGAGTGAAACTTTCTGATGCAGGAGAATATCTTTGTATCTTGGATTCAATGATGAAGGAAGCGTCCATCCAACTCACTGTTGGTAAGTCAGACTTGCTGCCACGAGCAGTTTGATACAAATCAGTGACGTATGTTATAATTCCTCCTCTCTGATCGTCAGGTGCCGTCTCCACGCCCGTCATAGAGTTTGTCTCCAATCAGAGCAGAGAGGTGGTTCTACAGTGTGAGGCTAAAGGCTGGTATCCAGAGCCTGAGCTGTTCTGGCTGGACGGTGAGGGAAACCTCCTCTCTGCTGGACCTACAGAGACAGTCAGAGGTCCTGATGACCTCTATACTGTCAGCAGAAGATTGACTGTGAGGAAGAGCGACAGCTTCACCTGTAGAGTCCAACAGAAGAACATCAACCAGACCAGAGAGACACACTTCTATGTTCCAAGTTAGAAAGAGTTCAAAATAAATTCAACATGTTGTTTCTGTTTTTTAACAGTTGAGGTCGAGTTTGATTAAAAAATGTCGTTCTGTTCTGTGTTGATTCATTTCAGAGGATTTCTTCATGGTTCAGTCTTTGAGTTGGATCATCATCATCATCATCATCAGCATCCTTTTTACCATTCTTGTTTGCCTCCGGTGCTGTAATTGGGGTTGTCGGATATTTATCCGTGAGTCACATTTTCATTTTTGTTTCTGATTTCATTTCAGTTAAAACAATCTTGTGGAGTGTCTAGCAGTCAGAAAAAACTTCAGCCGACTTCAAATTTAGCGGAGTAGTCTTCAGCACAATTGAACGTTCCAGTTCAGTTTTCATATTTTTGTTCTTCTGTAGTTTTCTCATTCAAACACTTCAAGACTTTTCTATTTCTGTTGGCTCACAGGGAAGATTGGAGTACAAGACAAGGAAGTACATCATGAAAACTTGATGGAGTCAAGCATCCAAGGAAAGCCAAAAGTCAAGAAACATGATGCAAACAAGGCTGGATATGAACTCTGTCCCAAGTCGGAGGGAAAGAAGCAGCAGGACAGGACGGAGAGACTGCAGACAGAAGAAGCATCAGCAGCAGGAGAGACCACAGAAGAAGAGACCAAAGACAATTCAAAATGCAGTGAATGAACTTTGAACGACGCAGACTGAAACTTCCTGTAGTGACATCATTTATTATTAAAGTTTAGTCAACATGTGAGAACTCGTCTGACATGGAGAGTCTCCTGTTGGTGAGGTGTTCTGGCTGAAGCTGTTCACAAGCTGTCAAACATATTTTTTGGTAATCTGGTAATCTAATCCTCCCTTGAATCCAGATAAAATGCTGGATTTAGGTATTTCAAGTTAAGGCAGATATCTGGTTCAACTTGATACCAAAATTTCAGGGTTTGAATCCCACGTCAGAGGTGGATTTCACTTAGATTGACAAAGTCCCAGCTCCATTTCTAGATACTGAAGAGGAAGAATAGATACTTTATTAATCCCTCAACGGGGAAATTCCTTTTTCACTCAGTCTTCTCTCAAGATGTTCATTAAGTGTTATAATAATAATAATAATATATATAAAGTGTTACACACATATTACAGACCTATGAGATTTGTGCACTTCTTCTGTGTTTATATCACGCTGCATATTGAAGCACTTAACATGCATTTAAGGTATATTTACATCCTTCTGATTAAATGAAGACACATTTGACTTCAGTCAGAAGCTGAAAATGCACTTTTAAAATGTATTTCAGCTCTTGGGTACAAACTGTTTTTTTTTACGTCACCTAATTTTGCTATAAATGTCCATAATTATGCTTATGAAGTTGTATATCTTGTATATCTGTAAATTCTTGATGTTGAATAATATTCAAGTTTTTATATATTTTTTAAAGACTTTACATGTACTGAGTGCTGAATAAATGAAGCTTTGTAAAGAAGAGCAGACACTAAATAAATAAGTGCTTTATATTTGATCTCCTTGTGATTATTAATGTGATGTCATATGTTCTGACGTCTGTTCACTGAGCCTCTCTGAATCAAGCTGTCAGATGTTCATTCAAATGAACATGTAAAACCTGAGCATCTCATTCAGTGTGACGTTACCACCTCCTGTAAAGCAACAACATGTAACTATCTGTAACACTGACATCTGGTGGTCAACAGTGTTACTGCAGCCCAGATTTAATTTTCGACTTTCATCATGGTCAAAGTTTTCAGTTTGATAACACTTTTTCTATTTTACGTCATTTCTTCCTGCAGCAACATGTTGTGAACAGCATGAACAGGGTCAGACTACCCATCTCATTTTTGTTAAGACAAGCTTCAGTCATGCATCTTCTGGTTACAGACTGCAGACTCTGAGCAGACCTTAAATATGAAAGACGCAAACCCACAGACGAACATACGTGAGAAAACAGGAACTGACTGACATCTGTGGTTTGTGAAGCGCTTCCTCGTTTCATCTTTGCAGACTCACAAACTCATCGTGCTGAAGGTAAGAGTTTCTTCTTACAGTAAAACTTGAATGTTAAATGTTGGAAATGTCAAAATTTCATCATCTTTGTTGTTGTCATAGTTGTTATAAAGTCAGTGGTGTGTTCTCACCTGCAGTAGTGAAACTAAAAAGGTTGATGTAACTGCAGCCATTTCCTGTTTAAAATCAGAATCAGAGTCCACAGCCCTTCTGTGTAAATGTTTGTTACTCTTCAGTTAAACTGAAGATACCAGTAACATGAGATTCACCTGTTGGAAATGTTTTAGCACAATATCCAAACACTTTGTTTCTTTCCTGTGGTTTTAGTCAGAGTCAAACAGGAAGTCACATGAGCTGAGATACACAGATAAACAGCACACCAAGACACCAAGTCCTTTTCTTTAACCAGGAAACATTTTCTCCATAAAATAGGATCCAGTTTCACCAGAATCAGTGAAATAGTTGGTGCTGTGTGACTTAGTGCCGTAAAGTGTTACGTACTTCTCTCTCTTCAGTTTTCAGACTGAAATGTTTCAGGAGTCCAGCATGCTGCAGCCAAAGATCCAGCCCAGTGATGGACTGTCCTTCAGGACCTGCACTGTTTTCATCTTCGTGGTTCTTCAGTCTGTTGGAGGTAATTTACACACAAACACTCCAGTAACACGTCGATGTGCAAATTCACCAACAGTTGTTGAGACATTTCACTCAAAACTCATGGACTGAAACTTCACAGGAGACAAAAGACTTGATAAAGAAATAAATGATGTCGTTATCTGGAGAAAGCACGGCCGTTCTCACCTTCTCTACTTTCACTGTTGTTCATGTTTGTTTCTGTTTCTTGTTTCCTTGCAGAGCAGTCACAGTTAATTTGTTCACGTCAACCAATCGTGGCCCTGGCTGGTGATGATGTCATTCTACCATGTCACCTTGAACCTCCCATCGATGTCAGTTCAGAGACCGTGGTGTGGACCAGAACTGATTTAGACCTAAAGTACATCCATGTTCACAAAGATGGAC
Organism: Nibea coibor; assembly: GCA_023373845.1. Taxonomy (NCBI): domain Eukaryota; kingdom Metazoa; phylum Chordata; class Actinopteri; family Sciaenidae; genus Nibea; species Nibea coibor. Next base: position 1,707,711 of record CM041729.1, read on the forward strand.
GACTGAATTTTATGAATCAAAATCCATCTTATCATTTCCGCACCGCTCTGTTTGTGGATGAACTGAAGAACGGAAACGTCTCCATGAAAATCTCCAAAGTGAAACTTTCTGATGCAGGAAAATATTTTTGTATCTTGAGTTCAATGCAGAAGGTAGCGTCCATCCAACTCACTGTTGGTAAGTCAGACTTGCTGCCACGAGCAGTTTGATACAAATCAGTGACGTATGTTATAATTCCTCCTCTCTGATCATCAGGTGCCGTCTCCACGCCCGTCATAGAGTTTGTCTCCAATCAGAGCAGAGAGGTGGTTCTACAGTGTGAGGCTGAAGGCTGGTATCCAGAGCCTGAGCTGTTCTGGCTGGACGGTGAGGGAAACCTCCTCTCTGCTGGACCTACAGAGACAGTCAGAGGTCCTGATGACCTCTATACTGTCAGCAGAAGATTGACTGTGAGGAAGGAACACAGATTCATCTGTAGAGTCCAACAGAAGAACATCAAACAGATCAGAGAGACACACTTCTATGTTCCAGGTTAGAAAGAGTTCAAAATAAATTCAACATGTTGTTTCTGTTTTTTAACAGTTGAGGTCGAGTTTGATTAAAAAATGTCGTTCTGTTCTGTGTTGATTCATTTCAGAGGATTTCTTCATGGTTCAGTCTTTGAGTTGGATCATCATCATCATCATCATCAGCATCCTTTTTACCATTCTTGTTTGCCTCCGGTGCTGTAATTGGGGTTGTCGGATATTTATCCGTGAGTCACATTTTCATTTTTGTTTCTGATTTCATTTCAGTTAAAACAATCTTGTGGAGTGTCTAGCAGTCAGAAAAAACTTCAGCCGACTTCAAATTTAGCGGAGTAGTCTTCAGCACAATTGAACGTTCCAGTTCAGTTTTCATATTTTTGTTCTTCTGTAGTTTTCTCATTCAAACACTTCAAGACTTTTCTGTTTCTGTTGGCTCACAGGGAAGATTGGAGTACAAGACAAGGAAGTACATCATGAAAACTTGATGGAGTCAAGCATCCAAGGAAAGCCAAAAGTCAAGAAACATGATGCAAACAAGGCTGGATATGAACTCTGTCCCAAGTCGGAGGGAAAGAAGCAGCAGGACAGGACGGAGAGACTGCAGACAGAAGAAGCATCAGCAGCAGGAGAGACCACAGAAGAAGAGACCAAAGACAATTCAAAATGCAGTGAATGAACTTTGAACGACGCAGACTGAAACTTCCTGTAGTGACATCATTTATTATTAAAGTTTAGTCAACATGTGAGAACTCGTCTGACATGGAGAGTCTCCTGTTGGTGAGGTGTTCTGGCTGAAGCTGTTCACAGGCTGTCCAACAGATTCTGGTAATCTGGTAATCTAATCCTCCCTTGAATCCAGATAAAATGCTGGATTTAGGTATTTCAAGTTAAGGCAGATATCTGGATCAACCTGATACCAAAATTTCAGGGTTTGAATCCCACGTCAGAGGTGGATTTCACTTAGATTGACAAAGTCTCAGCTCCATTTCTAGATACTGAAGAGGAAGAATAGATACTTTATTAATCCCTCAACGGGGAAATTCCTTTTTCACTCAGTCTTCTCTCAAGATGTTCATTAAGTGTTATAATAATAATAATATATATAAAGTGTTACGAACATATTACAGACATATGAGATTTGTGCATTTCTTCTGTGTTTATATCATGCTGCATTTTGAAGCACTTAACATGCATTTAAGGTATATTTACATCCTTCTGATTAAATGAAGACAAATTTGACTTCAGTCAGAAGCTGAAAATGCACTTTTAAAATGTATTTCAGCTCTTGTGTACAAACTGTTTTTTTTTACGTCACCTAATTTTGCTATAAATGTCCATAATTATGCTTATGAAGTTGTATATCTTGTATATCTGTAAATTCTTGATGTTGAATAATATTCAAGTTTTTATATATTTTTTAAAGACATTACATGTACTGAGTGCTGAATAAATGAAGCTTTGTAAAGAAGAGCAGACACTAAATAAATAAGTGCTTTATATTTGATCTCCTTGTGATTATTAATGTGATGTCATATGTTCTGACGTCTGTTCACTGAGCCTCTCTGAATGAAGCTGTCAGATGTTCATTCAAATGAACATGTAAAACCTGAGCATCTCATTCGGTGTGACGTTACCACCTCCTGTAAAGCAACAACATGTAACTATCTGTAACACTGACATCTGGTGGTCAACAGTGTTACTGCAGCCCAGATTTAATTTTCGACTTTCATCATGGTCAAAGTTTTCAGTTTGATAACACTTTTTCTATTTTACGTCATTTCTTCCTGCAGCAACATGTTGTGAACAGCATGAACAGGGTCAGACTACCCATCTCATTTTTATTAAGACAAGCTTCAGTCATGCATCTTCTGGTTACAGACTGCAGACTCTGAGCAGACCTTAAATATGAAAGATGCAAACCCACAGACCAACATACGTGAGAAAACAGGAACTGACTGACATCTGTGGTTTGTGAAGCGCTTCCTCGTTTCATCTTTGCAGACTCACAAACTCATCGTGCTGAAGGTAAGAGTTTCTTCTTACAGTAAAACTTGAATGTTAAATGTTGGAAATGTCAAAATTTCATCATCTTTGTTGTTGTCATAGTTGTTATAAAGTCAGTGGTGTGTTCTCACCTGCAGTAGTGAAACTAAAAAGGTTGATGTAACTGCAGCCATTTCCTGTTTAAAATCAGAATCAGAGTCCACAGCCCTTCTGTGTAAATGTTTGTTACTCTTCAGTTAAACTGAAGATACCAGTAACATGAGATTCACCTGTTGGAAATGTTTTAGCACAATATCCAAACACTTTGTTTCTTTCCTGTGGTTTTAGTCAGAGTCAAACAGGAAGTCACATGAGCTGAGATACACAGATAAACAGCACACCAAGACACCAAGTCCTTTTCTTTAACCAGGAAACATTTCCTCCATAAAATAGGATCCAGTTTCACCAGAATCAGTGAAATAGTTGGTGCTGTGTGACTTAGTGCCGTAAAGCGTTACGTACTTCTCTCTCTTCAGTTTTCAGACTCAAACGTTTGTCCAGCATGCTGCAGCCAAAGATCCAGCCCAGTGATGGACTGTCCTTCAGGACCTGCACTGTTTTCATCTTCATGGTTCTTCAGTCTGTTGGAGGTAATTTACACACAAACACTCCAGTAACACGTCGATGTGCAAATTCACCAACAGTTGTTGAGACATTTCACTCAAAACTCATGGACTGAAACTTCACAGGAGACAAAAGACTTGATAAAGAAATAAATGATGTCGTTATCTGGAGAAAGCACGGCCGTTCTCACCTTCTCTACTTTTCACTGTTGTTCATGTTTGTTTCTGTTTCTTGTTTCCTTGCAGAGCAGTCACAGTTAATTGGTTCACATCAACCAATCGTGGCCCTGGCTGGTGATGATGTCATTCTACCATGTCACCTTGAACCTCCCATCGATGCAGATTCAGAGACCGTGATATGGATCAGAACTGATTTAAACCCAAAGTACATCCATGTTCACAAAGATGGACGACCGGTGTACCGGGATCAAAATCCATCTTTTAAGAATCGCACCGCTCTGTTTGTGGATGAACTGAAGAACGGAAACGTCTCCATGAAAATCTTCAGAGTGAAACTTTCTGATGCAGGAAAATATTTTTGTATCTTGAGTTCAATGCAGAAGGTAGCGTCCATCCAACTCACTGTTGGTAAGTCAGACTTGCTGCCACGAGCAGTTTGATACAAATCAGTGACGTATGTTATAATTCCTCCTCTCTGATCATCAGGTGCCGTCTCCACGCCCGTCATAGAGTTTGTCTCCAATCAGAGCAGAGAGGTGGTTCTACAGTGTGAGGCTGAAGGCTGGTATCCAGAGCCTGAGCTGTTCTGGCTGGACGGTCGGGGAAACCTCCTCTCTGCTGGACCTACAGAGACAGTCAGAGGTCCTGATGACCTCTATACTGTCAGCAGAAGATTGACTGTGAGGAAGGAACACAGATTCATCTGTAGTGTCCAACAGAAGAACATCAAGCAGATCAGAGAGACACACTTCTATGTTCCAGGTTAGAAAGAGTTCAAAATAAATTCAACATGTTGTTTCTGTTTTTTAACAGTTGAGGTCGAGTTTGATTAAAAAATGTCGTTCTGTTCTGTGTTGTTTCATTTCAGAGGATTTCTTCACGGTTCAGTCTTTGAGTTGGATCATCATCATCATCATCAGCAGCATTGTTCTTCTTCTGGTCATTATTCCCACATTGATATATTTCAGTAAGTGTGGTCTTCATTTTCCTTTTCCATGTGGAGTTACTGTCAGAGCTCTTCATTGGCTGTTATGAAATGTTGCAGACAGTTTTGGATATAGTTACTTTGGAAAGTAGTTACTTAGGTTACAATGTTACCATCAATTCAAAGTAATCTGTTACATTATAGCATTAGAGTACTCATGTGTTACCAAAAATGAAAAGCCGTTTGCAGAGCTTAACTGACACAGACAACAATGTCAGTCATCCAACCGAATGAACTCTGCAGGATAACAATAAGTGAAAGACACTCAGCAATGTGCCACATAGCGTTTTATTCATTTTTTTTTTGATCAGTCAGAACATGTGATCAAAATTCAGTACTCATATACGTACCAGCCCAGGTAGCCAAACAACACCAAACAAGATTAGGTAACTCTTTTGAATTTTTTTAGTTGACAGAAGCTCTTTGCCAACGCAGAGTGTGCATTGGCACCGTTATGTTGTTTTTGTCCTTTTCGCTGGCGAATTGAAAAAAATGTGCGTACTTCCACGATTCAAAAGCTGTCCTCTCTGCCACCATGCCGGCGGCTCAAACACTCACACATACACAGGCTGCAGTCGGAATGTTCCTTTCCTCATCCGGAGAAATTCTTAAAGCAACAGATGACTTTTTAAAAAACTAACAAAGTTGCAGATTGCTTAACGCATGAAACTATTGCGTTACGTTACACGGAAAAACATATATAGAACAATGTTCATGATTGTTCAAATGAGTGCTGGATGTGCTGTCTGCTGCTTTAAGTCCATGTATGACTTTGTCTTGTCTCTTACTGGTTGGACTGGGTGTCTGTTCCAGATCAATGTGACTGATCATGTCTAATATCTAAGAAGAAAAGATGTTCTGTTGTAAGAAACAAAAAACGACATGAGCACAGTGAATTTTAACAGATTTCTTCTTCTGTTTGCACACAGGGACCAAGCGCACAAGAAACCGTAATGGAGGCTGAATGAATGGCAACAGGAACAACAACATGGACGAGATCATAACTGCACAACAACCCCTGAATGTTTAAATATACCCGAAGAAAAGTCATGAAGAAAAGATGCACCTGATTGATAAAAACATAAAAGAAGAAAAAATTGAACTGAAAAAGCCTTCCACATGAAGAAGAAGGCTCAACACGTGACCCACCTCCCAGTTGTGATGGATTAAAGAGACTGCAACAGAGTTCAAAACGAGAGAGGCAGCTGTGCAGAAGCAGAAACGGACATCGGCGACACGCTGATGGAGACGAGGCGTAAGCTAATGGATTTATGTGGGACTGTGTTCAGCAAAAGGAACAACATGAGGCTCATGGGCCTGAAAGAGACTTTTGGGACCAATGGAACATTGTTGAGCTGTGTTCAGGTCAGTCAGTTTTAATGGTGGGGGTTGAAGCCAAGTTTAACATTGAGAGAGCACCCTGGATGCTTGTACCAATGCCGGACCTGGAGCAGCTTCCACGGCTGGTGCTGATACGGCTGAACATTCGACGACGGGGGCGAGCTGATATTTATGTTTGTATCCAAGAGCCACATACATGCTGTGGCAGTGTTGGAGGAGAGAGACTTGTCTGGTAAATCTGCCACTGATGGAGGATTTCAGGAGGGAGGAGCAGTAAGTTTCACATTTAGATTTCATTTTTCTTTTCTATATTCTGTACTGGATATTAAGGGAGTACATGGTGAAATTGTTGCTATATGCTGATGATATCTTCATCTTTACCACATTCAGTCCTGCTCTTATCTGTCAGGCTACATAATTAATTGGAATGAATCCGGGGCCATGCCCATGACTTCCACATTAATTCATTACCTGTATCAAACATCACTATACATACTGTACTATATCTGAAATGGACTGTATGGAAATATGTTTGATGCATGTTAAATAAAAATAATTAAAAAGACAGCCTGTGTGTGAGTGATCTTTTTCAGGGAGCAGGATTCAAAAAACCCAAAAAAGGACCCAAAAAACAGAAACCAAAAGGAAGCTGGAAACCAGACAAGAAACACTGACCAAAGGAAATAAACCAGAACACGAAGAGCAGCAACAAGAACAGAGGCAAAATACAAACACACAGAGAACGGACAGACCATGAAACACAGGAGCTAAATGGACATGCAGGACTAATCAGGGACAGGTGCAGAATCAAAAAAGATGGGAAACAAGACAGGAAGTAGAATACGAACACAGACAGGGTGGAACTACAAAATAAAACAGGAAACAGAAATAAACAGTCACAGAGAGCCCGAGTGAGTGATCTTCGTCCACAGACAAGTCAGCGTTCGGCAGCTGTTAACTGCACTAAATATGATTTTCGGTTTAAAGTTTTGGAGGGAACTCCTTTTTGTTGTGCGATTAAAAGGAATAAACCCATGAAGTGAAAGAAGAAGTAATGCAGGAAGTGACGTGCATTTAACATCTGCATAACGCTACCTCAGCACTGTAAGACTGTGCTCTCCTGGTGACTGTAACTGCTGAAGATAACTCAGTATGATCTGGAAGGATCACTCTTGAATAATGACTGGATGATGGACGTCTTTCACCTGAAATGCTGCTTCAGTGGTCTTTGTAAGTTGATCCATATTTCTTGTTTGTTTTTAAAGACAGCCACAAAACTGGTGTCAAACCATGAGGGCAACTTTTGAATCCATAAATATTACAAATGAGCTCCAAGACACAAAGACAAAGAGACAGAGAGAGAGAGAGGAGACATGAACGACGTTTACGGTTTGTACTTCTCTCTTTTCAGACCAAAATCACAAACCATCACACTCATCGTGCTGAAGGTAAGAGCTCCTTATTACACTAAAACTTGAATGTTAAAAAAATTGTTATAAAGTCAGTGGTGTGTTCTCACCTGCAGTAGTGAAACTGTAATGCATGAATTTTAAAGAGCTTTCATTAAAGGTTGATCGAGGCTAATCAAACGTCCTCTTTTGCTGGACGTGCACTTTTTACGTCCTGTCTTTATGAATTCATAAACATGTCCTGTTTTCACTGTTTTCATGGGACCATTAAGGTCCCATGACCTTAATGGAGCTCGAAATATGGTCACCGCAGGTTGATCTGACTGCAGCCATTCACTGTTTAAGAGACGGCAGTCAGAGTCCACAGTCCTTCTTCTTGAGTTGAACTGAACATACCAGTAACACAAGGCTCAACTGTCGGTCACATGCTTTAGCAGAAAACTCTCAGGTTCCCATTCTGTTACAGTGATAGTAGTTTTGGGAAGAGAAAGTCACATGACCTGGGAAACACAACCACAAAACACCAAAACGAGAAGTGGAAGTCCAGCATGCTGCAGCCAAAGATCCAGCCCAGTGATGGACTGTCCTTCAGGACCTGCACTGTTTTCATCTTCATGGTTCTTCAGTCTGTTGGAGGTAATTTACACACAAACACTCCAGTAACACGTCGATGTGCAAATTCACCAACAGTTGTTGAGACATTTCACTCAAAACTCATGGACTGAAACTTCACAGGAGACAAAAGACTTGATAAAGAAATAAATGATGTCGTTATCTGGAGAAAGCACGGCCGTTCTCACCTTCTCTACTTTTCACTGTTGTTCATGTTTGTTTCTGTTTCTTGTTTCCTTGCAGAGCAGGCACAGTTAATTTGTTCACGTCAACCAATTGTGGCCCTGGCTGGTGATGATGTCATTCTACCATGTCACCTTGAACCTCCCATCGATGTCAGTTCAGAGACCGTGGTGTGGATCAGAACTGATTTAGACCCAGAGTACATCCATTATCATGAAGATGGACGACTGAATTTTATGAATCAAAATCCATCTTATTATTACCGCACCAGACTGTTTGTGGATGAAATGCCGAATGGAAACGTCTCCATGAAAATCTTCAGAGTGAAACTTTCTGATGCAGGAGAATATTTTTGTATCTTGGATTCAATGATGAAGGAAGCGTCCATCCAACTCACTGTTGGTAAGTCAGACTTGCTGCCACGAGCAGTTTGATACAAATCAGTGACGTATGTTATAATTCCTCCTCTCTGATCGTCAGGTGCCGTCTCCACGCCCGTCATAGAGTTTGTCTCCAATCAGAGCAGAGAGGTGGTTCTACAGTGTGAGGCTAAAGGCTGGTATCCAGAGCCTGAGCTGTTCTGGCTGGACGGTGAGGGAAACCTCCTCTCTGCTGGACCTACAGAGACAGTCAGAGGTCCTGATGACCTCTATACTGTCAGCAGAAGATTGACTGTGAGGAAGAGCGACAGCTTCACCTGTAGAGTCCAACAGAAGAACATCAACCAGACCAGAGAGACACACTTCTATGTTCCAAGTTAGAAAGAGTTCAAAATAAATTCAACATGTTGTTTCTGTTTTTTAACAGTTGAGGTCGAGTTTGATTAAAAAATGTCGTTCTGTTCTGTGTTGATTCATTTCAGAGGATTTCTTCTTGGTTCAGTCTTTGAGTTGGATTAAGATGATCATCATCATCAGCATCCTTTTTACCATTCTTGTTTGCCTCCGGTGCTGTAATTGGGGTTGTCGGATATTTATCCGTGAGTCACATTTTCATTTTTGTTTCTGATTTCATTTCAGTTAAAACAATCTTGTGGAGTGTCTAGCAGTCAGAAAAAACTTCAGCCGACTTCAAATTTAGCGGAGTAGTCTTCAGCACAATTGAACGTTCCAGTTCAGTTTTCATATTTTTGTTCTTCTGTAGTTTTCTCATTCAAACACTTCAAGACTTTTCTATTTCTGTTGGCTCACAGGGAAGATTGGAGTACAAGACAAGGAAGTACATCATGAAAACTTGATGGAGTCAAGCATCCAAGGAAAGCCAAAAGTCAAGAAACATGATGCAAACAAGGCTGGATATGAACTCTGTCCCAAGTCGGAGGGAAAGAAGCAGCAGGACAGGACGGAGAGACTGCAGACAGAAGAAGCATCAGCAGCAGGAGAGACCACAGAAGAAGAGACCAAAGACAATTCAAAATGCAGTGAATGAACTTTGAACGACGCAGACTGAAACTTCCTGTAGTGACATCATTTATTATTAAAGTTTAGTCAACATGTGAGAACTCGTCTGACATGGAGAGTCTCCTGTTGGTGAGGTGTTCTGGCTGAAGCTGTTCACAAGCTGTCAAACATATTTTTTGGTAATCTGGTAATCTAATCCTCCCTTGAATCCAGATAAAATGCTGGATTTAGGTATTTCAAGTTAAGGCAGATATCTGGTTCAACTTGATACCAAAATTTCAGGGTTTGAATCCCACGTCAGAGGTGGATTTCACTTAGATTGACAAAGTCCCAGCTCCATTTCTAGATACTGAAGAGGAAGAATAGATACTTTATTAATCCCTCAACGGGGAAATTCCTTTTTCACTCAGTCTTCTCTCAAGATGTTCATTAAGTGTTATAATAATAATAATATATATAAAGTGTTACACACATATTACAGACCTATGAGATTTGTGCATTTCTTCTGTGTTTATATCACGCTGCATATTGAAGCACTTAACATGCATTTAAGGTATATTTACACCCTTCTGATTAAATGAAGACAAATTTGACTTCAGTCAGAAGCTGAAAATGCACTTTTAAAATGTATTTCAGCTCTTGTGTACAAACTGTTTTTTTTACGTCACCTAATTTTGCTATAAATGTCCATAATTATGCTTATGAAGTTGTATATCTTGTATATCTGTAAATTCTTGATGTTGAATAATATTCAAGTTTTTATATATTTTTTAAAGACATTACATGTACTGAGTGCTGAATAAATGAAGCTTTGTAAAGAAGAGCAGACACTAAATAAATAAGTGCTTTATATTTGATCTCCTTGTGATTATTAATGTGATGTCATATGTTCTGACGTCTGTTCACTGAGCCTCTCTGAATGAAGCTGTCAGATGTTCATTCAAATGAACATGTAAAACCTGAGCATCTCATTCAGTGTGACGTTACCACCTCCTGTAGAGCAACAACATGTAACTATCTGTAACACTGACACCTGGTGGTCAACAGTGTTACTGCAGCCCAGATTTAATTTTCGACTTTCATCATGGTCAAAGTTTTCAGTTTGATAACACTTTTTCTATTTTACGTCATTTCTTCCTGCAGCAACATGTTGTGAACAGCATGAACAGGGTCAGACTACCCATCTCATTTTTGTTAAGACAAGCTTCAGTCATGCATCTTCTGGTTACAGACTGCAGACTCTGAGCAGACCTTAAATATGAAAGATGCAAACCCACAGACCAACATACGTGAGAAAACAGGAACTGACTGACATCTGTGGTTTGTGAAGCGCTTCCTCGTTTCATCTTTGCAGACTCACAAACTCATCGTGCTGAAGGTAAGAGTTTCTTCTTACAGTAAAACTTGAATGTTAAATGTTGGAAATGTCAAAATTTCATCATCTTTGTTGTTGTCATAGTTGTTATAAAGTCAGTGGTGTGTTCTCACCTGCAGTAGTGAAACTAAAAAGGTTGATGTAACTGCAGCCATTTCCTGTTTAAAATCAGAATCAGAGTCCACAGCCCTTCTGTGTAAATGTTTGTTATTCTTCAGTTAAACTGAAGATACCAGTAACATGAGATTCACCTGTTGGAAATGTTTTAGCACAATATCCAAACACTTTGTTTCTTTCCTGTGGTTTTAGTCAGAGTCAAACAGGAAGTCACATGAGCTGAGATACACAGATAAACAGCACACCAAGACACCAAGTCCTTTTCTTTAACCAGGAAACATTTTCTCCATAAAATAGGATCCAGTTTCACCAGAATCAGTGAAATAGTTGGTGCTGTGTGACTTAGTGCCGTAAAGCGTTACGCACTTCTCTCTCTTCAGTTTTCAGACTCAAACGTTTGTCCAGCATGCTGCAGCCAAAGATCCAGCCCAGTGATGGACTGTCCTTCAGGACCTGCACTGTTTTCATCTTCATGGTTCTTCAGTCTGTTGGAGGTAATTTACACACAAACACTCCAGTAACACGTCGATGTGCAAATTCACCAACAGTTGTTGAGACATTTCACTCAAAACTCATGGACTGAAACTTCACAGGAGACAAAAGACTTGATAAAGAAATAAATGATGTCGTTATCTGGAGAAAGCACGGCCGTTCTCACCTTCTCTACTTTTCACTGTTGTTCATGTTTGTTTCTGTTTCTTGTTTCCTTGCAGAGCAGTCACAGTTAATTTGTTCACATCAACCAATCGTGGCCCTGGCTGGTGATGATGTCATTCTACCATGTCACCTTGAACCTCCCATCGATGCAGATTCAGAGACCGTGGTGTGGACCAGAACTGATTTAGACCCAAAGTACATCCATGTTCACAAAGATGGACGACCGGTGTACCGGGATCAAAATCCATCTTTTAAGAATCGCACCGCTCTGTTTGTGGATGAACTGAAGAACGGAAACGTCTCCATGAAAATCTTCAGAGTGAAACCTTCTGATGTAGGAAAATATTTTTGTATCTTGAGTTCAATGCAGAAGGTAGCGTCCATCCAACTCACTGTTGGTAAGTCAGACTTGCTGCCACGAGCAGTTTGATACAAATCAGTGACGTATGTTATAATTCCTCCTCTCTGATCATCAGGTGCCGTCTCCACGCCCGTCATAGAGTTTGTCTCCAATCAGAGCAGAGAGGTGGTTCTACAGTGTGAGGCTAAAGGCTGGTATCCAGAGCCTGAGCTGTTCTGGCTGGACGCTGAGGGAAACCTCCTCTCTGCTGGACCTACAGAGACAGTCAGAGGTCCTGATGACCTCTATACTGTCAGCAGAAGATTGACTGTGAGGAAGGAACACAGATTCATCTGTAGAGTCCAACAGAAGAACATCAAGCAGACCAGAGAGACACACTTCTATGTTCCAGGTTAGAAAGAGTTCAAAATAAATTCAACATGTTGTTTCTGTTTTTTAACAGTTGAGGTCGAGTTTGATTAAAAAATGTCGTTCTGTTCTGTGTTGTTTCATTTCAGAGGATTTCTTCATGGTTCAGTCTTCGAGTTGGATCTGGATCAGCATCATCATCATCATCATCATCATCATCGTCATCGTTCCCTGTATTGTTGTCACAGTTGGTCTGGCTGTTTTTACATATCAGTAAGTATCAAAGTCACATTTTCATTTTTTACATGAACTTCCTGTCAGAGCTCGTCATTGGCTGTTGTGACATGTTGGATCAACTGATTATAGAACGCAACGTTCATGTTGAAGTTAAACAAACTTGTCCAGCTTACTTCAAGTTTAACTGAGTACTGTTCAGCACAACTGACTGTTCATTGGATTCATTTATTTATTTTCAGCTAAAGTTGATAAAAGTGTCAGTTGTGATCTCAGATGGTAAATTGTAGATCAACATCTTAAAATGAAAACAGAAAAAAAATTGCTTGAGATTTTAAAAAATATTCCAGTTCAGTTTTCATATTTTTGTTCTTCTTCTGTAGTTTTCTCATTTAAACACACGAAAACATAAAACTGCAACATTTTTCAATTTCTGTTTCCACACAGGGAGTAAGACAAAACCAGAAACATCACATTAAACAGGAAAGCCAGAGGTTAAGAAGTATGATGCAGAGGAAAATGTCTATGCCATGTTGGAGGGTAAGAAGAAGTTGAAGGACCAACATCAAACACTACAGAAGAGGAGACCAAGCACATTTTGAAAACATCAAGACAGTCTCTGAACATGAACTAAAAAGCTGTTTTGACCAAAAACATCCAGGAGGTGACAGAAAAGAACAGCGGAGGAAATCACACTTTGATATTTTCCATCTTTCCTGTCCTCTGATATGATGAGATGTGGGAGCACACTCATATTTACATCTCACTGTTGAACACTCTCCTGTGTTCATTTATTTCCTGTTGAATGACTTGTACTGTAAAATCTCATGTGTCTATAAATGTTTCATATGTTTGACTGTTTCTAGTCTGTGTTTGATGATTTAGATTTTATCCTCAGAATCACAGACTTATTTATACTTTTTTGTTCATTGTTGTAGAAAGTACATTTCACAGCAACATCTAAGATTCTTAAAATGTGTTTTTGTTAATGCATTTTGTAATATTTTCACATTTCTCTATTTTTTTTATTATTATTTTTATTTCTAATGCAGAAATAAGGGAATAATCCAAACCTCGTGTCAGTTAATGTAAAACAAGGTATTTTCTAATGATATCTCATGAGATTCTTTCAGGCACCACGAGTCTGTGAAATTATGTAAATTCTTACTGCATATTATTTTAAGCGATGTAATATTTACTGATGTCAGAACAAAGATCGAGATCGAGATGTTGTTTGTGAAGTATCCAGCAGGTGGTGGTACATGCACACAGTAGCAGTAAATGTAGCTACTGTGTATAGTATAGTATAGTATAGTATAGTATAGTATAGTATAGTATAGTATAATGTAGTATTTTGAACCTCCTCAGTGCAAAGCACACCGCCTTAATGAAAACATGAACTTGAGGCCTTGTGAACATTTAAAACAATCAAACTTTGATAGATGTGAAATGTTTGGAGCTGACGTAGCATCTCGACTCCGGCTGATACTTGTTAAACTGAAATGTAGTTTAGACTCTGGACCTCGTGTCCTTTCCAACTTTGTTTCCAAACTAAAACAGAAGGAATGTAGCTCAAGGCAGCTAAAACTGAATATTCAGCTTGTTGTTGCTGATCTTTGAATATCAGCAGAGGGGCTCAATGTAACTAAATAATGTTTTCATCTTTCTGAAAAGTCTTTCATTAATAAATAATCCTTTATCTCCACTTCACGGCTCAGTTATTTTGGTACTTTAAGATAAAGCTCAAGTACACCAAGTGAGACGATCTTTTTGTAAGCAAGCTAGCTGCAGCTTTTCTTAGGCATAATAATGGCTCAAGCTAAATGCTAACAACATGTTAATAATGACAAAGCTAACGTGGAGATGTTTACCACTCACCACAGCTGAGGCCGGTGGGAAGGGAATTAGCTTTACAGGTATTTAACCAAAAAAACTGGACAGATTTATCTCACTACTGGATGAGGCAACACATTCAATAGTTTAATGTCTTCAAGTTAAAATCAATGTTAAAGAACAGCTTCACAGTCAGAGCGAATGAACCTATGTTAAACTTTGAAACGTGGTGTTTGGAGTTCAAAGTTTACTGATGTTAAATGTACAAAAATACATGACCTGTGTTACATACATCTGAGGAAGCAAACAGACGGGAATAAACACAGACACGCTCTATGTAGGCCTGATAATATTGACTTTGGCCACTGAAGATATGTGAACATATGCAGACACGTGTCAGCGCCGCTCTGGAAGTAGTGAAATGATCATCGCTTCACCTGCAAAAGTTGGATCAATTAATTAAATGTAACAAACATGACCCAGTTTGCAGCAGGACATAAACAGTGTGAATCATCCTGTACAGATTTTATGGACATCTTTCTTCTCTTATTTTAATTTCATCATTTTCAGTCAGTGAGTTTGCTCAGTAAATTATGTAATCGTTAAGTGGAACCAGATGAGTTTAAATCCTGGTTTCAAAACACATGATGCTTCATGGGAACTGGATTATACCAGAGATTAACGGTTATCAGCCAGGCTAGTGCTGTAGCCTTTGAATTTGGTCCAGACGAAACAACAACAACAAACAAAACTAAAAATTAATTTACGATCCAGGCTAGCTACTTCCCTTTGCTTGCTGTTTAGCACAAAGACACAGATCACTCAGAAAGAGGCATCGCTCTCAAAATGAAGCATTCCTTCAACTCAGAACTAAAACGTTAACCTTGTGGGGACCTCGTATGTCCCCGGATGGAAAGGGGGTCCCCACAAAGTCACTGTTCTAACAACACAGCCTCAAGTGGCCATTCGAGGAACTGCACTTCTGCATTGGCCACAGAGAGTTGGCGCTTGGTGTTTTCCCTTCCCTTTAACCAGGTGTTTCCTCTCTCACCTGGTTTATCACCACAACACCCGTCTCTCATCAACCTGCACAGGATAAAAAAAAAAAAAAAAAACGGTTCAGTCTCTCGTGATGACACTAATTATTTTTTTGGAAACTTGTTTTGTGGAAATCTGCCAGCCACGTCCGGCCTTGTCTCGTCTCTGCTCTTGTTTTTGGACCCTGAATTTCCTTCAAAGATCTCAAACTGTAATCACCTCTTTTTTTTTAGTTTAAACTGTCTGGCTTCTGTTTGCATTTTGGGTTTGCTAATGTTTGACCAAACAGTTGGAGTGAACATTTAAAATATAGGTCAGCTCCATCGTGCGCTTCCTTAAAACCTTGATCTGCACCATGTGCATATAAATATTTTTATGTTTGCATTAGTTTAGTTTCTGCAAGTGTCTCTGAGTAAAACTTTTCTTCTGTCTCATGTCAGAAATGATGTTTTGTTTGTCATTGTCAAACAACAACATTATTGATCCGCAGTTTCAGAGTAAAATATCTAAATTCATGCACATCCGACTGGTGCACATGCTAAAGAGAGCAACACTTATCGTTCTTACACATGCAGTCAGCATCGTCTGTGTGTTTGAACAGTGTGAGCTGCAGTTACAGCTGTGGAGGGAAGGGCACTGACCAGCTGTATGTTGGCTCAGTGAAGCAGACATGAGAACATTGAATACAGTCAATCACACTATGAATTCTTTCATATATCTGTTGCTATAAGTCACCTGTCCTCCAACAATGGCAGTAAGTCACGTCTTCAGTATTTTCAGGTCTTCATGGTAATTTGGCACCGATTGACGCAACGTGAATCGTGAACAGCCGACGTACCTGACCCTAATCATCATATTTCTAAAAGACCAACGCACACTTTCACACAGAGCGAAATGTTGCGACTCGGCCAGTACAGCTTGTGTGAAGAACACTGTGTGCAAGGACAGAGGGCCAGATGACTTCAGCCCAGTTTGATGGACAGCGATGTGGAGAAAGCAGCCAAGTTTTGACAGCCACAGACAGTCCACGGGAGCATGAACTCTTCACGTCCAGAAGAACAGTAAACAGCTTGATGATGACACCAGGCAATGATTATTAATGAGTTACAGCTAATACATGTCCAAAAGAATAAGTAGGGGACAATAGGGGAGGGATGGGGGAGTTATTTTAATCCGATTACCTACCAACACTTCAATAACAACATTTTCCCAATAATCTCAATATTTGCACATGTAACTATGTAACTAAAAACTATGGTCAAAGTATCTATTTATCCATCTATTTTTAGTCTAGTCTGCAGTGACATCAGATAGTTGGATGTGATAGGTCGTATTAATTAGCTAACAGCAGCTACAGTTGGCAGAGTTAGTGTGTGCATGAACACATGGATTCACATGGAAACATCTTTTAGTCTCAGGGTTGACAAGCAAATCTTTGAACATGAACACGGAGGAATCTTTATCATATGTGGATATGATCTCCAGCCCTCTCTCGCATACTTGGCTCATTTTTCTGCTGTTGTGAAAGACTGAATATCTGAACGGCAAACAGCCGTTTGACTTTTGCATGCACAAAGAAGATTCAGTCTCCGGAATTAACATGTGATCATCCAGCAGAGAAATGCTGAGTAAGCACATCTCTGAATATAAATCTTGTTTCCAGGCAGCTTTTTGTTCCAGAAACAGTGCAGAGACGGTTCACGTGTTATTTGATAGGGATTAAGAAACAAAAGAAGGGAAGGAGCACTGTGCAGTCAGTCAGTGCCACGGGGGTAATGAGGAGGTGCAGGAACGGACCCAAATGCAGGGAACTAAACAAAGTCTAACATTAATGATAAATAAAAAGCTGGAAGGTGAAGAATCCAGCAGCACAGAAACAGGACAGACCAAGAAAACAAAGGAAACACAGGAACTAAATAGACTGACTGATCATGGACAGGTGAAACAAATCAGGAGCAGGTGCAAAATCAAAAAAGGCGGGAAAGAAGACAGGAAGTACAACAGACAGGGTGGAACGTCAAAATAAAACAGAAAACACAGAAACAAACTCAAAACTCTTTAAAGCTAATGTAGCCACTCATGCAACAAGCGCACAGTTAGTAGGAAAGTATTCAGCCTTCGACCAACACATCAGTCTGAACCTTAAAATTAGAAATGAGTCACATACACAATCGATTATTTGTTTCCAAATGCTTTTATTCCACGTTTTCTCTGGTTTTCTACATGTAAGTATTATAGTACATACAGTAGACAGTAGACAGTACAAAGATAATTCTGGTTTAAAAGTGCAATCCTACTCAAACAGTTGTCAAACACGCAGAGTGTAGAAAACATTTGCAACCACCTCCTCTGTGCATGAAGTAAAGTACGCAGGCGAGTCGAATCGCTCGCCGATTTGAGAAGACAGATGTGCAAAATGTCCTAAAAAAGTATGCGGAGCAGAAATTTATGTGTCTGATTTAAGATGAAGTGAATCCAGTCATGGCCGATTGATTATTCCAAAACAAAGCATTAAAATATCATGAACAAAATGTATGTAAAAAAAAAAAGGATAAAATAAATAAAATATCAGAGAATCACCAAATCAGTATGCAGACATTACACAGTATATTACGAAGAATGTGATTAGTTTGCAGTGAGCTTGGTAAATGTAACGATTAAATATTCAAAATAATAAGAACAGAAAGATGTTAAATGAAACGTTGCGGGTGCCCGAGCGTCAATATTCTGTAACCTCCTCTTCATATTTTCTCCTTCCTCTCTTCATCCCTTTTTCCTACTTTGCTTTTTCTTGAACTTTTTCCTCTCTTGAACACTTTTTGTTGTCGCAAATCTTACAATTACATATTATGTAATTAGGGTTTGTTGAAGGGGAAACTTTCCCAAACTAAAAGCTACATCATAGTTTTTAATTTCATAGTTATATCTTTGCCTAATTTGTTGGACTCCGTTGTAAAAATGTGTCTTGTGTAATCTTTCCCTAATTCTGGTGTTTAAGACGCGGATCTTTGCTACTAAGAAAAGTCACTAACAAATCAGGAAAAATGCTGACAGCAACAAACTCTTCATCTAGCTCATTATCAGCAGAACGCTGAAGGTTTGGAAGGACACATTGAAGTGATAAGTTAGAGATAGTACTGAGGAAATCTGCCGTGACATTTTAACGGGCTCACACTGTTCCCTGCTGCATCCATCACCATCGGCTACAAAAACAGTACAACAGATAAAAGAGTCTCAACGCTAAAAAAAGAAGAAAATTCATCATGAGATGTTTCTGGTTCAGTCACGAGGACGTAAAAAATATATTTCAATGTCAATGAAACAACTGGCTGCTGCCAATATAACCTTGTTACGAGGAGACACCATGTTTTATTATTGAGGTTAAAAAAAAAGTTTCTCTTTTGGTTTCATTTTGAGTCACAATGACTAAAACTGTGATCCATATTTTTCAGATGGTTTCATCATATCTCATCGCTGAAAACAAAAAGCATAAAAGCCTAAACACGCCGACCTCCTACTGACTCATTTAAAGGTCCAGTGTGTAGCATTTAGTATGTATGTAGGAAAAACTCTGCTAATACTAACATACATAATAATTATTATTAATTATATATAATGCCAATAGATCCTCCTAAATTTTACACACTGGACCTTTAAGTGATATTTCTCATTTTTGCCATCGAGTGGAGTAGTGATGTAACTTCCTGCTGTGTTATAAAAAATATTTCGGTATTACCAAAATGTATTTGCATGTATAAATACAAAACTGATTTAAAAAAGAAAAAAAAGCCTGGATAAAGTGAATATTCCCAGTTATGAAAACCCCTTTAAAGTACTTAGTAATGGCTGTACACTGGTGCAAACACGCTGGTCTGTGTGCTGGACGGGACGTCTAGTAGTTCACGGTCTCTGAGGGGGCGCGGTGGCTGGTGGAGCAGTGTCCCGCCCTGAGGTGATGAAAGAAAGAAAATCAGTGAGACAAAGTTCTTTATTTATATTTACTAATTAAAGTAATTAGTAATTTTCTTCTTAAATTGAAGTAGCGGACTGCCTGTTCTACTTAAATGTTTATTCGGACATTACGTTAGCTAGTATGCTAACGTGATATTTTGACTTCCAAATGTGAATCACAAAATAATGACAGCAGCCTAAATTAGCTGTTTAAGATGATGATTGAGGTTTTTTTTTACCTGCAGAGTCCTGTGGAGCATTCGTAGTTATTCTGGCAGTAAGCACCGAACGGTTTACTGTTCATGATCCTCCACAGCGGGGTCATCCGAGCTATCCTCCTCAGTGCGTGGACCCCGCTGGAGTCTGCTGCTTGATCAGAGCTGGACTGGACTTGTTGGACCAATGGACCGGCACAGACCTGGTATACACAGACGAAGGTACAGAAGTATTCATTAACTAATTTAACTGTACATAAAATAACATTTATTTATTTCCCAACTCCTAGCTCTGGTAGCTACGGTTAGCTCAGGTAGCTACCGTTAGCTATTGTTAACTCTGGTAGCTGTCCTATTACTGTTTTTTCTGTTGTCAACTGGCATCGCTATTGAGCTTTTTCCTGAGCTTTCTATCGTGTCTGAGTGAACCTTGAGTAAAGCTTATATAATCATCTGTTTTAAATGCATCAGCAAACTGTAAACATACTTCAACAGAGCAATTATACATTTAGATTTGTACATTGCAATATTACATTTGTACTTTATTTTCTTTCTGCCTCCTTCTAGCTTTTTTTGTTTACGTGAACGTGATGAAAAGACCCTACAAGACTTACAAAGTAAATATATAAAAAACCATATCATTTAATTTGGATTAACTTAATCTGTATTTTTACGGTACAAAGCATGCATAACTGCTGGTCCTGATTTCCTGATTTCCAGATTTCGTGACCACAGCTTTTTCGAATCCGGAGCCATCCACTCACCTGCTGAGCCAGCATTAACAGCACGACGCACAGTGCTACTGCTGCTCTCCTTTGGGTGAAGAAGCCTTTCTCCTGCATCTTTGCGGCGAGCCGGTAAAGGCTGAGAAGTTTCTTCTCGGCGACCTGTGGCTCTTGAGGCTTGAGTAAAATTAAGATCTCAACCCAGTGAGGTCCCGTGAACTGGCTCAGTCAAGGTTCAGGTTTTCATTAGTCGCAGGGTTGCTTGAAAGTCTCTTCAAGTCAGCCTGAGTCAGCGAACTCAGCTGTGGTACCAACTCTCCTTTATATAGCCGGGCCACGATCCCAGGAGAGGGAAAGCAAAGAGGGAGGGAGAGCGAGTCACAGCCCATGCCGTGTCGTCCACCCCTTTCTTTATCTCTCTTTTCTGGCCCAAATGTGACATTATGTGTTTGCAGAGAAGCAGTAATATCCTAAAATGAGGCCATCTGACTCTTTTGTGGCCTTTCTGTCCGTCCTTTACCGTCTTCTTGTTTTATTACGTACCGATAACGTGAGCCCAAGAGCCCCAGACACCAACACACGTGATGGTAACATCGTGCAACGGCAACACCGACGCCGCTGGGTAAAAAGTGTTTAAAAAGGCTAAGGGGTCACTGGATGTGTGTGTGTGTGTCAATGCCACAGTGTGTGTGAATGAACTTGAAGCGAGATAAGGCTTTATCATTCGGCAGAGTCCGCGTGCTGCAGTGTATCTCTGCTTACCGATGACCCTGACCTGACGCAATCCGACAGTCCTACTTATACAACGTACACGACTATACGGAGGCAACAGGCGTCGTTTACATAAGCAGGTACGTACACATGACCCACGGCACGTGTGTGTGTGTGTACATATGTGCTCCATATATTTGATATATATATTTGCTAGCTAATATTACTGACTAGTCCAGCAGCAGTCAGCCCAGCTCGGCGTCTGTCTTTCAGCCTTTTATTTCACCAAGCTCTCACCAACCACTAAAAGTCAGTCCCAGATTTACTCTTGTCTGGCGGCTTCTTGCTTGCCCACTCTCTCCGTTTCTCTTCTTAGCTTTCTCCGTTATCGTCCTCTTCACTCTCTGCTCCTCTGCCATTACCCTGGCTCTTTACACCGGCTATTTATGCACGTGTTTGCGAAGCTTAGACTTTTATAACAAACTCCAAAGATGCATTAAAACCTGCACAATGCAGTGCAAATTATTCTGCCATTTTATTTCAAGTGCTTTTTTTGTGTGAATTATCTGTATGGCGACTTCCAGAGGAGGTCAGTTATTCAAAAAGACTTCAATAGGTTAAAGTAAACAGTTTTTTCCACAAAGCAAAGTCATTTTATATTTTCAGATCTCTGTATTTGAGCTCGATGTGACGTCACGTCTCACACAAAGACAGAATACTGACACACGTCATGGCTTTTTGTGTTCAATGAATCTGGAGCGGGGTAATAAAAAAAATTTGTGCCTGCATGCACGTGCTCAACTGACGCATGTCTCTAAAACTTAAGGGTGACTCGGGTCAACCTGGAAGAGGCCGAGATGTTTTTAAGAGGCTGGACGATTCACAACAGTGGATTTAATCAGGCAGTGTAGCCGATCACAGATGGATCTAATGGAAAATTCCTGCTCTGATTCCTGTAAGGTTGTTCATTGCCTCCAGAGGAGACTGACAGGAACCCCTGCATTACATAAACTCAGAACATCTGCATTATATATATATCATCGCCGAGCATGACTCATCAGATTGTGCCTGACGGGCCGAGCAGCTGCACAGAGCGAGCGCGATCGCGGAGGCTTCAGAGTACCGTGACGTCGTTCTTTGTGATAATGCAGGACAGATGCGAAATGTTGGACTCACGCAACCGGTTTAAACATTTGAAGGGAGACAGTCACAGAGGCATGCAAAGGAACAATTTCAGCTAATAAAAACTGTTTGCACATCAAGTTTTATGAAGCTCCTCGTGTATCTTTATATGATGGACAATGCAATTTTATTGCTTTATCTGCCCTTTTCTGCAATGTAGTCTCAGTTCGTCTTTACTCTTCAGTCTCTTCTCCTGTCTTTATGTCCATAGAGACAGACAGCTCTGGTTCTGGCACAACACCTCCTTCTCACTGGTGATACAAACACTAACACTCCAGCCCTGGCTAACAAACCGAGCTAACATGAGCTAACAGCAGCTACAGCTGTCAGCAGTTTACTTCACTGTCCATCATAAACTCTGTAAATCACAGAGAGTTGAGGCGGAGCAGCCGGAGGACATCAGAGGGAAAACCAGGAAACATTTTCTCCATAAAATCTTATCCAGTTTCACCAGGATCAGCTTTGGAGACTCTTTAAACTACGCTGGGGAGAAATGTTGATCGGCTCTTATAAATACAATAAATTGCCCAGCTGTGGCTTCTCAGCTGTTTTAAAAAAAACTGCATGTTTCTAAATGAACCTTTGCTCCCGTTCACTGCGTTCAGCATGTTGCTAACTGGCTCTTGTGGAAGCTAAAGGTTCAGCCTTCACTGGTCAGACGGTCTCATCCCGTCTGAACTTTAGACTTTGATTGGCCTGAAGTAATAGTTCCCCTGGACAAACGGATCGAAGGATGATTCCAGACATGACCTCATCTAACCAGTGTTCATGTGGACTGAGCAGGGTGAATTTAAACGAAACAAGTTACCCAGAAAGCCCTCTAAATGTGGCCAGGCCTTGAGTCAAAGCCAACGACTCTCTATATGTGGATGTGCAGCGCTTATCTCGTCTCTCTCTCTTAAAAAGTAATCATTATCATAAGTAACCAACAAGCAAAGATTGTTTACTCGGCTTTTATGCAGTGTCAAGTACATTACCGTCCTCATATCCATATATCACAGGTTCAGGACCCGGCAAAAGGTCACACCGGCATTTTTAGCAGCAAGTTTTGGAAGCAGGAGTCACTTTGTTTCAATGGACTCAATGCATTTATCATGATGTACAAAATGCATAGGTTAGCATTTTAAATGTCACATGCTAAATGTCAATACGTTCCAGTAAACATACGTCTTGACTTGTTGTACCGTAGAGGATGGACAGCATTACTAATTCACAACAATGACACATAGCATACACTGAAGGCTAACGTGATAGCGTGTTACGTAACACACTCTCACTTTCTTTAACAAGATCCAGCAATGGAACTCGAAAGCAGATTTTTTTTTCCCCTCCGTGACCTTCAGTCAAACGTGATGAGTAACAGGTCGCTGCTCCTCGTCTGACACATCCTCACGTGACGTTTTATGGGAAATCAGAAAGTGTGCTAAAGTGTGTGTGTGTCGTTCCAGAACGTTACATCTGCCAGAGGAGCACACACACACACCACGAAATCCCTTGAGGAAAGAGGTCCCGTAAAAAACCTGAAGATTTCCAGTCACTGTTATACTAATGTTACGGTAACACATCAGCGCTGCTGTGCCTGAATTTTAAACATGTTTTCTTACAAAAAAAAATCTGCAAACCAGCACATTTTTAAAGAAAACGTCAGATTTGTTGCAGATGTGCACTCTTATTAGAAAATGAAGCTTTAGTCCTCTCGCACCAATTTATTAAACCTGCTGTTGTCAGGAATAAAACTGAGCTGTATTTCCTCCAAAAATGCGACAATAAAGAATAAAAATGGAATTACCTATAACAAAACATAAAGTCCAGAGGTGTTTGACTCCACAGAGACACTGACAGTAATCTCTGAGTTACACTGGCATTTATTAACAACCTTCATAGATATCATCAGTGTCATATTGTGTCTCTGGGAAGTCATATTCTCAATTGTTTCCCGTTAAACTGTTGTTGCACTGCATGACACGACACGTGTGAGAGAAAACAAGTTTACTGTTCGAGGAAATTGGATTACTGCGACACAAAAACGTGTTAGCTGAAATCTAGTCAGGAAGCAACATCGAGGTCACGGCTGCAGGCGCTCAGCAGAGAATCACAACCTTAAAGCAACATTAAGTAACTTTTCTACCATAAAATAACCAGTAAAATAATAATCAGGTGAGCGGTGTCTCTCATTCGTACATCTGTTCTCACACTATGTAACTTTGGGCGGAGGAAGTACATACAGTAACAGTAAGTCTAACTGAACAAAAATAAATGCAACACATTGATACTGTGTTTGTTTTCATGTTTAAATAGGATGCAGCTCATAATAACTTCTTGTTTGTGTTTTCACCTCCATGTTGATGGAGTGCATGTTTGTCTGTGACACACTGTCTGACCCAGAGCAAAGTTCAGAAATAATGATTCACAATTTAAAGTACACTGACCACACTAATGTGCCAGACTCATTTTTTACTGAACCTGTGGTGTCACCTGACACGTTTGATCATGGAGTGCTGTTATACTGAATATCAGCACGGCTGTGATTCTAAAGTTAATCACAGCCGTGCTGATATTCAGTATAATGGAACGACCTCAAGTGTGACATTGCTTTTATGCAACAGTTCTACAAGCACCGTTTATCTAACACTAGCTACTTCTAACAGCAGTAAAGGTTAACGGCTGTAACTTTAATATAACGTCTTTAGAACACGGTTGCAGTGCTGTTATTTTCAATATCAGCACTCCTGGTACGACCTCTCTAACTGTTGTATAAATAAATTCACACCTTCACATACTTTTTACGATGTAAAAAAAAAAACAGTAAATATGAAACCCAAACTTGTTTTAGTTTTTTCTGTGTCAAGAGGTTATTCATTGAACCTTTCCTTACGACACCAGTTATCTACTTATGTATGTCACAGATTGTTTATGTCCACTTTGACCTTATTTCTTTCAGGCACATCCCGCATGCCCTTCCTCAGATAGTGAGGTCACTGAGAAATATGACAAACAAAACAAGTTTATCACGGCATGCAGACCATAAACACATTGTCTGATCTTAATGTACCATTACTGTTTAAACTTGTATCTTTAGTTTTTCTGTGTGATCATCCAGGTTTCATAGTTGGATGTAGGATTTGTGTCAATTTCCAGAAATGTGACGCACCAAGTTTTTGTTCTTAGTGAAGAGCGCCATCTGTTGGACTCGGTGCAATAATGCACCGTCCTGAACATCTTAAGGTTTTATTTTTTTAAGATTGTACAGAAATCTTACAAAATGACTTATGTGAAACTAAAATGGTAATTATCTAAACAAAATAATTCTGTTATATTCATGGTTAAGCTTATCTGATGAGCTACTACTAGCATCAATGTGATTTAGTTTGAAAGTTTATGGGAAAAAAAAGACAAATTAGGTTTTAGAAAACATGCATTTATATTTTATTATTAATTGCTAATTCATAATAAAAATTGCATTCCTTTCCACCATAAGTTTTCACAACATTCAACACTGTTGCAACTCTTGCAACTCTCTTACTGTTGCATTTTTTTCCTAAGGCAGGCCGATAGCAGGTTTTTTTTCTTTTCCGTGTTCTTGGAGATCTTCCTCCCGTTATAAATATGTACAAAATGCTAAAGATTTTTAACAGCAAAACTTCTGACTTCACACGGTCTTTACGTCGACCCCTCATCTATTAAAATTGTTTTTCTATGCAGTTTACGGAGGATGTAGCTTCGAACTCTGCCAACACGTTATCCAGACATTAAACACATGAAAAGACTTTTTATGGTTATTCTTTAAGATTGAAGCCCTGACGTGAAAGATCAGGTTTAAAAAAAGAAAAGAAAGAGAAAAGAGGAACAAAACAGATGGATTCTACATCTTACAGACAAACCAGTGGTCACTCCTGGACTCCACCCTGTTTGGTCAAGTTACTGTCAAAGTTAAATACATTTTGTTACCCAGGAAGTTAGGAATAGCTAAGTTCAAATGGCTTAAAGTGCATCCAAATTTGCCAGCTCCCTTTGGAAAACTACATTAGTGACTATGAACACAGCAGCCAGCACACTCACCAGGCTGCACAGTGCTTTAAACAGCTCACACAACAATTCCCCCCCCAAAAGAATCAGTAAATATACACGAATACATACACATGAATCATCTGCATAGTTCTTTACATTCAGCAGCTGCCTTTTAAAGTGCTTCATCAGGGATGGTGAAGATCTGAGACCACAACAACTTCCTGTTTCCAGTGTCCCCGCCATTTTGTCTCTTTTCTCAGCGCTTGAGTGGATCAAGTCTCTTAGCGACACGTGCACGACTCAGCCACCATGTCCTCCAGCTCCCGGTACTCCACCTTCTTCTTGTGCACGACCAGCACGCTCATGGGCATGTACTTGTAAGGCACGCACGACGGAGGGGGTACGTCCCCGACGCCAAGGTCATTGATGACCGTCTGGATGATGGCGTGGTTCGGGGAATGGTAGCCGTAGTGGAGCACCCGCGGGCAGTTGCCCTGGCAGAACCGCGGGTTGTACACCGGCGGAGCAATGAAGTAGTGACCCCAGCCGAGCTCGTCGAAGGAGAGGCGGAATGAGTGCAGCTTGCAGCGGTTCTTGGGAACGCTGGTTTTGCGTTTGTAGTTGGGTAAATCCGAGACGATGGAGTCGGAGGGGGAGGTGGAGAAAGAAGAGGATGAGGAGGAAATTGGGGCATTTTTCAGAACATCCAGCGAATGATCTTTGGACTCTGAAAGGTCTTTGGAACGGCGACGGCGGGCCGAAGGATGCCCTAGCCCTATCTGCCTCATGATATTCTCCCCTTCAGTCCCAAGCAAGTCCCCCATCCAGTCCTTCACTTCCCTCTCCTCCTCGAGGTATAAAAGGAGAGACGGGACTTCAAGATGAGGTTCACCACTCCATCTTTTATTTCCTTGAAGATGTTTCCACCACCACCACCACCACGAGAGGCTGCCGTTCTCTTCAGCAAGCCTAGGTTCCGTACACCAATACTGAGCCGTCAGGGTCAAGTGTCCCCCGGCATCTTGGTTCTTCTCCTGCTGGACATGTGCAGTGATGTCCGTCTCTGTCCACCGCTCATGGGGCTCCAGGGTGACCAGGCTGTCTTTGCCCAGTGAGGTGATCTGAGCCCTGCAGCGGGGCGGCTCGAGGGTCTGGGTGGTGCTCGAGGTTGTGGCGGAGGAGGGAGAGCGGAGGTGGATGAACGAGGCCTTGACGAGCTGCTCCGAGGGGAGAGTGTCAAGGTTGTACTGCACGGTGAAACTGTAGTGGTGGTCTGAAGGAGAGACAGAGAAGATGAGAAGACGTGCTAATTCAAAAATGTTTCCATATTTTTGTGTCTAATAAAACAAAACATTATCATGAATTAAGATGAATTATGGGAAGTGCAAGTAATTTTTTGATCCAAAGTGGGAACCATAACTCCACATGCAGAAAATATTTTACATTTAGTAATTAGTAAAGCTAAAGAAGAATACTTCTATGGAACAATTCTTGAAACATTTAAAACTTTAGATTTATTCTTTGAGGATCCAAATTCTACAAAATATGGAAAATAATGGATTGAATATAGTTCTATAGCATTTCATTTAAAACGTTAGCCTGTGCAGCTTTACGACATCTCAAAGGCAAATATTGTTCTTCTTGAAACTTTTCATGTGACCATTTTCAGTCCCTTTCTGTTGAAACCAGGAGAATATAAAGAACCAGGTGACCAGAACTCACCTGACGTGTAATATTCTCATGAAGAACTCATGTTTCTGAGGTTTGCTTGGTTTAGTCTGACATGTAGTCACAAAACTAAAATCAGTGCTTGTCTTGACGTCACATGACAAACATGTGACCATCTCATCGACCAAGATGCATTACTTAAAATCAACCAAACCAACAGTGTAAAAAAAACTTTACGTATTTTAAGTACTTTTACTTGAGTAAAGTCCCTTCATACTTCTACCACCTGTCTTCCATTATATAATCTGAATCTCACCGCCTGACGCCGGCAGGTAGTGCACCGAAGACGCCGACGGTTTCAGCAGACGCACGGTGTTGGAGCCGAACTTTCGGTGCTGTTTGGGCCTGCCGTCCGGTTCGGCTGCGCTCTGGTACAAACTCAACATGAACTGCAGGTTCTGGTCCGCTTTCTGCTCGTCCGTGAGCGGCCGGTGGTGGTGTTGGTGGTGCGCGTCTTTGTGCTTTGCGCTCTGATGACTCCGACTGCTGCGCCTCGGCGCGGGGTGACGAGAGGCCGCTCCCCGGCCGGGCACGGCTCCGGTACAGGTGGGACAGAACAGGTGGATAACAGAGGACAGGGCGCAGACATGCACTAAGATGTGTGTAATGCGGGTCGCCCTCATGTTTGATATAAAACCTCTTGGTGCTAGCGAGCTCCACCGACGAGGCCAGAGTTGGCAACCATCCCCCGCACGGCCGAGGGCGTGATTCACAGGCTCACCTGCACGCTGGCCATTTTGGACATGACGTTCAACTTCCTGAACGTTCACCTCGACCCCAATTAACCCCTCGGGTGTGCGCGAGCAGCCAACGGGAGCGTGTGGACACCACGTGATTTTGTGCGTAAACTGTGGTGCGTAAAGTGCCAAAATGGATACTTTTTTTTGTCACAGATGATTTCATGTTAATTCAAAAACTTCTATTTTGACCAGAGTCTGGATAGGACACCTTCTGATTATTTTAGCACAAACAAACCCCTCTGTCACGAGACGCCTCTAAAATCCAACAAACTGGAGCTTTAAAATATATATGAAAGTAAAAAAATGGAAAATTATTTCAATCATTCATCCAGAGTTCTTACACTTTTTATTTGGACTACATTGTTGGATTTTTCAAAGTTCAGGATGAAAGCTTTCAGTTTCAGATTGTTTTCTTCTTCTTCTAATCAGAGAAACCTTTTGCTGGATCAGCAGAGTTTATTTTCACTCACTCGTGCTCTCAGAGTTTCCATAGCAACGTCTTAACGGGAACCAAACACAATCGTTGACATATTAATGCACTGATCGGCGTCAAAATTAAAAATCTGACATCACAGGTGTTCCTCTTGTTGATTATAATCATACATACACATGATTTTTTTATTCATTTTCCACATTAAATTAGGATTTACTTCATAATGCGTTATCGTACACTGAAAAATCAACGGTGGAAAAAAACAAAGACAAACAACAAATAAAATCTACGCGGTTTACAGGGACATCGAGATAAAATGAATACAAAACAAATCATAACCGTTAATCTGCTGCCATAATTCTACACTTTAGTGTTGTGCCTACATGTACATGTTTACAACAACAACGGGCTCTTTCTATTTTTGTTTTAATGCAACAAAGCCGCATGCTTCTGGCGGGAATGTCTTGTGAAACACGAAGCTTTCTCTCAAGTGTCAAGGTGCGTTTCTACGCAGACGACACTCAACTTCACGTTCACGACTAAAGCGCTTCCAGTTGGCATAAAAGATTAAAAGACAGCAAAGGCGCCAGGGTTTAAACAAAAACAGGAAAGTTAAGAGAAAATATTTGATAAATAAGAAAATAAATGATACAAAAACAATGGCAATATACAGAGCGTACAGGAGGAAGGAAATTAAAAAGGTTTCATAACAAGGAAATGTCAGAGTCTATATTTTCAGTCATGTCAGTCAAAGCAGCTCATTTTAAAGGATATGTTACACAAGATCAAACAAGACACTGTCGCGGTCCAGCTGTTAATCAACTCAAGCTTGCAAGTTGTGTTTTTCTAATTGAGAAAGTGACTTTTGTTCTTTTTTTTCAAAATGTACTTCGACTAACACAATACAACATGAGGTTTCTGCTCTAGACAACCGAGAAAAAGACGAGATCTGGGCTGCAAAGAAACAAAAATCTGCATTTTTGTTTTGGTATAAACACTGAAAGCAGAATGCCACTTGTTTATTTTTTAACTACCCCCACATGCTTCGTTCTTAACTGTCCCCCCCCCCCCGCAGCTCAGTGTACCAGCTCCAGCTGGCTGGTGGAGAACGGAAGAACCCCACTGACGTAGTAGGCGATGCCGAGAGAGAGGAGTGCAATGACCACCAGCAGCAGCAGGACCCTCCAGAATCCCAGATCCTCCACAAACTCCTGCCAGGTGGTCCTGAAGCTGGACAGGACGCCCTCGCTGCTCTGCAGGTTGGGGTTGAGTAAAGAGTGGCTCTCCATCGCACTGAGAAAGACAAGAAGAACAAAAACTGTCAGTAGATCAGATCTTCACTCGGTTTCTTCACTCATATACGCAGGTCAGACGAGTCCTTGTCCTGGACTAGAGTTCATGTTTACCCAACGCTGATATGAGGCAGGGCGACAAAACACAAACAGACATTCTGGACCAGAAGGTAGAGTTCCAATGAAGAAAACATGTTGACTGTTTACCTCTCACTGTCAGCCATCTGCATGGTCTCCAGTTTGGAGTGTGGTCCTCTGTTGAAGCCTTTCACCTCCTGCTCCTCCAGTCCTTCCAGCAGACGAATGGCATCCTTGTTGACGCCGCGCCTCTTGGCCAACACCAGAGGGGTTGATCCGTTGTGGTTACTGTGATGCAGGACAACAAACAGACAAAGCGGTCAGAGAAAGAAGTTAAAGGAACTGACTAGTTAAAGAGTTGACGCTCATTCTTACCAGATGTCGATCTTCAGCCCGTTGGACACCAGGAACTGTATCGTGTCCACATGACCGCACAGATGCAGCGCCGTGTTTCCTTGATAATCCGTCGCCAACAGATCAGCTCCAAACTTGTGCAGGAGGCGGCATATGTCCACATTCCCTCTGGCGGCGGCTAGGTGCAGGCCGGTGCGGCCCCGGTTGTCCCGGATGTTTGGGTCGCATCCCGTCTCCAGGAGCCTCTTGGCAAAAGGCAGGTCCCCGTCGATGCAGGCCTGCAGCAGAGGCACATTGGTCTGCGACGAGTCGTTGATGAAGACATAGGACATGTCCGAGTGGGTATCAGAAAATTCCAGCGTACCTGCAGCGAGGACAAGAGAGGAGAAAGACGAGGTGAGTAAAGACATGATGGGGCTCATGAGACGGTTCTACAGTGAAAGATCCTGCAATCAGAACGACACGACGACAAACTGGATTTATCAGGTCATAGAAAAGAAATGTGACAGACACACCACCTGCAGAATTAGGAGTTACTCTCTCAGGTTATCGAAGATATTCTCTGATATCAATCGACTCCTGTGACAGATGCTCACAATCTCCCTGTAGTCCAGATGTTATGCCCAAAATTGAGGAAGTTTTCTGGGGTTATTTGTGAGATAGTAGAGCTGACAGTCACTGTCAGATTTAAATTTAACACGTTTACAAGCATGTAAAACTCATCACTGTGCATGCAACACTGCAAAATATCATTTTATGTCAACACTAAAGCACCAAAATCGTCCTATAAACCGCTTTTAATGGAGCTCAAAATAAATCTGCACCATGAAGCCGTCAGTAACATTTTCTGTTTTCACACGGTGCAGCAGGATAAAGCGTTAGCTAACGATGCTAGCGGAGCTAACGGTAGCCCACGAGCTAACTCAACGTCATTACAAACGGGTCAAAATGCGGTTTAACCGCCGCGTACACGCCTACATGAGTGAGCGAACCCCGTGCCACAGACGCTCCGTCGGTTGTCGGCGACATAACTCACCTGTTAATCTGACCCAAACCAGAAGAAAAAATAAAGTTCGCGTTCCGTTCGAGCTAACGCTACCAGCTAGCTGTGCTGTTGTTGTTGTTGTGATGCTAGGCTTTCCGGTGTCTGCTGGGTAATATCCGGGCTTTTTGGCGCCATCTGCTGTCCCGGATGTGTGTGTCCGTGTGATGGGGAGTTCGGTTCTTTTTAGGGAGTCGGTTCATTTGACTCAGTAGCGATGGGAAGTTCGTTTTTTTAGGGAGTCGGTTCATTTGATTCAGAAGTGTGTCATGACCTCAGACACAGTTCTGATGCACTCAAATGCACAACGCTGGGACTGATAACGAAGTATTTATCAGCCAAGAAACAAACAAAAGCCACTCTCAAGGGGTCAGGAAGAAGTCAGGGTCTGAAACAAGAAGGAGCCTGACTCACTTCTGTAGCCAGCCTCAAGTGGACGCTTGAGGAACTGCAGCTTTTGGTTTCATTTCACATCCAAGGAGTTTGCAGCTTGTAAAAGACCAGTTAATATTTATTATTATTAATTATTTTAGGTTATAATAAACCAGCAGAGAAAATTCTTAGTTAGTTTAGAGACTTTAATTCAAAGTG
This sequence comes from Nibea coibor, assembly GCA_023373845.1. Classification (NCBI taxonomy): domain Eukaryota; kingdom Metazoa; phylum Chordata; class Actinopteri; family Sciaenidae; genus Nibea; species Nibea coibor. The sequence continues at coordinate 1,739,967 of CM041729.1, forward strand.
TGTGAGCACAGAAATACACATTACAGAAACAGACAGGTTATAACCGTTTCTTTTTTGTTTGTTTGTTCTGGATCCTCTTTGAGGAAAACTGCATTTCTTTTCTGTCACCAGGCACTTCCAGTTGCTGCATTTCTTGGTTATGGAAACATGGGCTAAAACAACCAAACAGACAATAAAAACAGTTGTTTTATCTGTTAAATCATCAGTGGTGAATATATTTTTCCATATATATATATATATAAAAAAAACATCCTAAAAGCATTTTTCTTTTTTCTCCATAATATTTAATGTACACATCATCTTCCCATTCCCTCCCATATCAGTAAATAAAACCAGGGGATAGTATCATGACTGAAGTAAAATAATTACAATCTAGATTACAAAACAACAAAAGTTGGCACAAAAAAACAAAAACAAAAGAAGAAACATGTGACATAAGTAATAAAATCAGGGCTACCAGCAGAGAGACACAGTGGTCGTAGTGGTTACAAGTCACCTAGTAGCTTTCACTGTCCAAGGATGATGATACAGTCAGTCAGATATTAACCACACTTTTAATTCACATTTCCGAACCAAAGTACACACAACAAAAGATCAGTTTTGATCTTACATGTCTTTGCGCACCACCACTAGTCAGTATTCACAAATTTTGGCTGCAGAATCGACGTTTACAGGAAGGAAAAACTTCTTCCTCTTTCACATCCAAGGACAGAAAAAACATAAACTGGTTTAGAAAACAAAAAATTAAAATAAAAGAGCAAACAGCATTATAGACTTTTGTTCTAACATACTTTGCTGTGAAATACAGTAAGCACTATGTACAGCAATAATTAACAATCTATCAGAGAGTGTGTGTGTGTGTTTGGTATTCTGTTGCAAATTTAGTGTGAATGAAGGGTTTTAAAAAAACAAAACAACAACACTATTTTGGTCACAACGTAAAGATGTGTAAAGATGAAAGCCTGTGAAAGTGGAAATAAGCTCTTAAGATAAGTTTTGACTTGTTTATTGTTCTATAACCCATATGAGTTCACATCAGTGCAATATATATATGAATGGGTGGCCTCATTCAAGTCATTACAGTCAGCTGTTGCAGAGGTTTTTGTTTTTTCTTAGAGGAAAAGTGCCGGTTAGCCTGGTTAGTAAGAACATTCCTAAATATTGCAACTGTCAGGGTATTGTAGCACCACAGATTCCTATTGTAAAGTATACATGAAACATGACACATGCATAGTAAAGTCAGGACTTCGCTGGCAATTTTGCACGATAACTTACAAAGTGTGATGATAATGCAGCTTTACGAGCAGCTGGACTTCAACTTTTACACTCATCATATGTCACGTCTTTAGATTTCAGACTGTCATTGGTTTATCAGATTTATTATATATCAAAGAAAATGACCTTTTCTGTTTGGGTGTTGCCAACTTCTCTCTTTAAAACAAGACACAGAACTCTTTATTATTCATCAGTTTCTCTTAGTTGTCTCATTTTGACGTCAAGTTGCTTTTGGGCAGGGGATTTTGGATTTAATGACAAAAAGAGCACAGTAATTGTTCACTATAACGTTTCACTTCACCCCAAGTAAGTCTCAAATCTCTCGAAAGCATAGCAAAACGTGCAAAACCACCAGTTTTCAGAAGCTTTAACGTAGCTGCAGATTAAAGTGGTTTCAGTCTGCAGTAAATACAAAAGAAGCAAACATTTATGGTGTTTTTCAAACAGAATCGTCTGCTTCAGTTGAATCAGTTCAGAAAACTTTAAGACTTTAGATTGAGCTGAAAATTGTTTGACTTTCGATCTGAACTGAGTCATCTGAAGCTGACGTCCAGCCCTTGGTTGGTGTGTAAGCGGTTCAGTGCTATCCAAAAGAAGGTGGCACTCTCCGAGGTAGCCGAGAATGATTCTCGCCAAGAACCGTAACGAGAAAACAGACACAAAATAAACACAAAGAACATAATAGCACCATTGTCAGTGATAATCAAGAGAAGGGGAATCCATCTGGAGCCCTTCTCAAATCCATTTTCTCCCACCAACTCCTCTTTTTTTGTTTTTTTAATAAGCCTTTCTAAAAAAAACAGGGGCTGATGTTGTTTGACTCTATTCTGAAACCACCAGTAAAGCAGGAGAGGGGCTCATTTTCAGTCAGTCACTTGTTCTTGTTTTTACAGATCTCTTTATAATCAAATTTTCCTTTGAGGTGTTAATTTATCACCTCCTGATATTTCTCTTCCTCCATTCACCTCCTCCTACTACTACAAGATCTTGCTGCAGACTTGACAGCGGCTGACTCTGGAGCGCTCCTGGCCTCCCTTCAGGGTCTCTTGTCCTGGTGAATACACAAACTCCTGGTGGGGATCTACAGTGGTGAGCCAGAAGCTGTACTTGTTGGCAAAGTAGTGGCAGGTGCCCTTGGCTCCGTTGCACTCGATGAATGGCGTTGCACGGAAATCCTCCAGGCAGGAGCCAGGAGAGACCAGGGACTGACCACCACCTTCAGCGCCAGCTGCCGTGTGCTGCAGAGGACAGATTTGCAGGTTTTAAATGTAGTTAAAATGTCATTCAATGCAGTAATTTATATTTTTAAAACTAGAGATTTCAGAGTTATTTAAAGTCTTGTGCACCATGAGGAAGGAGTATCCTATCCAGAGACTCCTCCAGCCTGAAGGACAGGCGGGGATGGTCATGTCCTGACTGTGGACTGCCACAGCCTGAGATGGAGCTTCACACACAGAACACCTGTAGAGAAAAACCTCCTTTAGACCTCAGTCCTAATTGACTTTATTTAAACCTTCATTGAGCCAAGAGATCACACCGTACCTGCTGATATAAGGCTGAATCTGCTGTTCGCCCACAGGCATCATGGGTATGGACGCGGTTGTGGAGAGCCAGTAGGATTTGTCGTTGCGGCTGGCATAGTAGCAGACCTCGTTGGGGGAGCAGTACAGGAAGGGGATGGTGCTGAATCTGGGGAGGCACGACCCTGGCTGACCTGGAGAGACAAAGAGAGGTTTCAGGTGTTTGTACCACAGGTGTTTTGGACCACCGGAAAAATAGGTTTACAGGGGAATAATGGGGAGTGAAACCAGTGTCGTGCCAGAACTGGAGCTCCAAACATTGCAAACAGGCAATGTAATCAGGCTCAGCAGCCTCTAGCAAAGTTGTCGACTCACTAGTTTTTAATATCTTAGCCAGTTGTGTTGGATATCTCCACTATAATGAGGTATCTTTAAATTAGCTTTACCACTGTAACAATGTGTTATTAAAGTGTTTTCATACCGAGGTCCTGGTTGTGTGCCTTCTCCTGTCCCTCCACGTACAGCAGACTGTATCCGTCCCAGAGCTTGGCCATGCCCTGTGGACACATGGGGACCTGAGAGTCCTGGCTGTGCTTCACTAGAGTGTAGCCGATGCTGTAACTGCGGCCGACGCTGCCGGGGACGCCGGGACGACCGGCTGCACCAGGGGGACCTGAAGAAGACGGAAAATCAGAAAGATGTTACAATGAAGATAAAGTTAAAGCTGTTTCTTCAGGATCAAACGTTTCTTCAGGATCAAACATTTGGACTTTAACTTTCTTTGACAGACATACACACCTTGTTCTCCAGTGGCTCCAGGGAATCCAGGGGGTCCTGCGTCACCGATGGATCCAGGGAGACCAGGAGATCCAGTCCTGCCAAGTTTACCCACAGAACCAGGATGACCTTTAGGACCTGCAGCAGGAGAGTGTTAACACAAACGTTTATGTCATCATTATTATCTATTTTCACATTTCTTTCCACTGTGAAGCAGACTTGATTAACTGTTCTACACTTAATTATGACACGTATTATACTGTAAATATTGACTTGATGGTTTGCTAGCTAAAGGTTCTGCAATGCTAGTAAAGGAATAGATTGACATTTTGGTGAATACACCCACTGGCATTCTTGTTGACAGCTACATGAGAAGATGACTGTTTTACTAAGTTGTCTGATTTCCATTAAGGGCTAGATGTCTGACAACTGTGTTTTTATGGTTAAACACAGATTGCACGTTGCATTCCCCTTTAGTTGCAAAATGTGCCATTGTTTTATACTGTACTACCTCAGAAAATATCAGGCCTTCAGAGTATCACCATTATGACTGATACTGAAATGTAGCAACTACACTGCTGACCAGACCAGACTAACCTGGACGTCCGGACGCTCCTGGCCGACCGGGTTCTCCAGGGGCACCGGGGCTTCCTTTTTCACCAGGAAAGCCCACATCTCCAAAGGGTCGCGTGTAATCCGGTGGGGGCAGCATGATTCCGGGGATACCTTTGCGGCCAGGACGCCCTGGAGAGAGAAGCATGGAGATTGAGGGAAGGAAAGAGTGTTGGAGTGGTGCAAGAGTTCTTCAACCATCACAACGCATTTCTGGTAAAGACATCCCCCTACCTTGAACTCCTTTGGGACCTTTGCCTCCATAGTAACCAGGGTCACCAGGGTAACCCTTGAGACCAGAACCTCCGCTGTATCCAGGCTCACCTCGTGCTCCTGAAAAGCAGACATTCTTATTTATTTATTATTTGAGAACTAAAAGAAAAACAGAAATATTTGAGTCTGTATGAAGATCCCTTTCACCTTTAAAACCGGGGCTGCCTGGGAGCCCGGAGCCTCCAGGGCCTCCTGAATCTCCTTTTCTGCCGGGGGACCCCGGGAAGCCTGGGAGTCCTGATTCACCTCTGTCTCCCTGGTCTGTGCCTGGACCAGGTGGTCCTGGAGGACCTGGAGGACCTTGATAACCTGGAGGCAAGAGGAGAAGGGATGTTTTTAGAGGAAGGAGAGGAGAAGAAGCAAAGGAAAGAAAAGGAGAAGAAGGGAAGGAAAGAAGATAGGAAAGGAAATGGCAGAGAAAATAGGAAAGGAAATTGGGTTAAAGGAAAGGAAACAATAAAGAATTGGCTTGAGGGAGGATAGAAAGCAAAAGTTAATGGGAAGGAAAGCAAAGGATATTGGGTTAAAGAAATGTATTTACCAAACTCTCCATCCAGTCCAGGGAGGCCAGGGTCTCCAAGTGATCCGGGAACATCTGACACCCTCGTCTCACCAGGAGGTCCAGGTCGACCGGGGAACCCTGGGAGTCCAGGTCCACCTGACACAGACACAGAGTCATTATTTTGATCTTATTTCATTTACATCCAATCAGAATATCTAATTCACCTTAAGTCTGTCTCACCTGCATTTCCTCTCTCTCCTTTCGGTCCAGGGAAGCCTGGACTTCCTGGGTAGGAGACTCCTCTCTCTCCCTTCAGTCCTGGAATACCAGGGGCACCTGGACGACCTCCTCCGCTCGGACCTGGATACAAACGCAACACTTACTTCTAATTTTTTCGCTGAATATTGTCAGTTTTTATCAAGGTGTGGTGTGTATAATGAGCTCCTTGCCTGGTGTTCCCGGGAGACCTTTAGGTCCACCAAGGCCATTGAGTCCATCCAAACCAGGAGGTCCGGGCAAACCTGGAAAAAAGACAACAGAGTGAGTGTTCTTTCTTGTTGTGTTATCTTGGCTAATTTGGAAACAGAAAGTAAATATCTCTCACCTTTGGATCCAGGACCTCCGGGACCAGCAGGTTGACCAGGTGGTCCATCTGTCCCACTTCTTCCTGGAAAGCCATTCTGGCCCTTTGGACCAGGGAAACCAGGAGCACCTACAAAGAGGACGAGGCAAATACGTTACTATCTGGTGACTTCCTCTGAATGTGGTTCTCTTGACTCTCTTGTCTGTTGCAGTTGCAGTCTCACCTGTTATTCCAGGACGTCCTGGCTCACCAGGAGCTCCCTTCTGACCAGGGAAACCTGAACCTCCTGAATAACCATTGTCACCGGGGGCGCCATCATTGCCACGGCCACCTGAGGAAAGACAATCAATCTGGTGAGCTGGATGACATTTTGGGCTCCAGCTGGTGAGGTGTAATTATATTCAGGTAAGAGGTGTTCTGTTTTACCAAAACCAAACATGACTCTTACCTGGGAAGCCTGAATCTCCAGGCTGGCCTTTAGCTCCTGCACCTCCAGGATAACCATATGAATCTCCGGGTTGACCTGAGGAGCACAACATATGAATCAATCCATAGATTTATAGGTTACATTATTCATTAATATTTATGAGGATGTTTTTTTGGTGTGTGTGTGCTCTGATATTTACACTCACCTTTTCCACCAGGACGACCAAATTCTCCAGGGTTGCCTGGGAAACCCGGTGCGCCATCATCACCCTGAAAGAAGCCATCAGAGTTTGAATTTTGATGGTTGAACTCACTGCATGTTGCACGTTTCTGAAATGTGTGTTTTCTTACCCTTGATCCGGACGTGCCGGGGAATCCCATGATTCCAGCTTCTCCCTTTGGTCCGGGATAGCCTGGAGATCCCGGTCGTCCTGGAAATCCAGGTTCTCCCGGCTGTCCTTTACTCTGTTCAGCGTAACCAGGAAGTCCAGGCAGACCCTGACGACCAGGCAGACCTGGAAAACCCTTATCACCTGAAACCAGACCAGATCAGAAAATGTGTAAGCTCTAATAAAATTGTTGCACAGTTCTGTACGACAAACATGTAAAATTTGGCAGGATAAAGAACTTCTTGGTGACTTAAATTAGTAAATAACATTTATGACAAAGATTTTATCCAGAATATTACTAATAGCATGAATCTGGATGTATGACATGAATATCCCAAGACAGTGCACAGCCCCAAGCTCATAATATACTGGTTATGTTTGTTTTAAACGCAAAAACAAATAGACAGGGCGAAGTGTTACCTCTGGGTCCGGTGAAGCCAGGAAGACCGTTGCTACCAGGAATTCCAGGTTCTCCTTTCTCCGCATAATTAAATGCAGGAGAAACAGAGGGCAAGCCGGGAGCTCCGGGGTATCCTCTGTCACCTAAAGAAGTATAACCACATGGACGTTACTCTGACTTCCCTGGACTGTGTCCTGGTCCCCATGCATCCTTGTGCCCTAGCTATTCTGAGCATGAAGTTCTGTGATCGCTATGACACTTTACCTTTCTGTCCGGGGTATCCGGGGCCACCGAAGAGTCCGTCTCTTCCGGGTCCTCCAGCCAGTCCTTTCGGTCCAGGAAACCCTGGGCTTCCAGGACGTCCTGGTAGTCCAGGGAAACCCATCAGTCCTGGGAAACCAATCTCACCTGTGGAAAGACAAAGATATTCAAAATGTCTCTGTAAGGAGAAATAAGTACATAAACTGTGGTGATAAACAGTAGCTCAAACCTACCCTTCCTTCCTGGTATTCCTGGGACTCCCTCTCTAGTTCCTGGTCCTGGTCCTCCGGGGGGTCCCCTTGGCCCTGGTGTTCCAGGGGTGCCGGGCAGTCCTGGGGTTCCCTTCATTCCAGCAGGGCCTGGGAAACCTGGGTCTCCTCTTTCTCCCTTGCGACCAGGGAAACCTGGTGGTGGACGGATGATGACATGACAGATGACATGACAGACGATGAGATGGGAAAAAGTTAAAAGTTATTCAAATGCACAACAACCTCTCTGAAAGCAAAACAAATATAAACTTACCTTTCTTGTTCTAATAAGTGAACTTACCTCCAACACAATTCATGAATTATTTCTCATCTGAACACACACAGACATATCATTTAGCAATGGAAACATATTCATTTACATTGTTTCATTGCTTTTGTTAGGCTGCAATTGCACTTAGATCTTGGACGTTACTGTACAGAAAAGAGCACCATGTTCGTAATTTCAGATAAACGTGATCAATTCTGAACTATTTCATGAAAAAAAAAATCAAGTGCAATTCCAGACTGAATTAGAAAAGTTCAACTTTGCCTAATGTTTGTTTGTCCTACAGGAAAGCAGCTACGGTTTACTCTTAAAAAGCTTTTTCAACTCATCTGTGCAGCTGAGTGTCACCGATGCAGCAAAAAGCTGTCACACAAGCCTATTGCAATGAATACAATAAACACATCTAGTGCAGATTACACTCAGAGATGTAACTGAACTAGAAGGGGTTAGTGCAAAAGTGAATTATTATCAGCAGTCACATTTCTGGAAGGAACTCCCTCACAGCTAAAATGTCCATCTTAACCCACTGGTCTGACATTTAATTGATACATTTTAACCCTCTGAGGTCCTATCAGTGGCCTTATCAATTGCTTTTGCAATCATCGGTGATTGCTCAGACCACAGAGGGTTTATATATCTTTTTGACCAAGCAAGCATTGCAGTTGGAGTAGTTTTTCCTCTAAGAAATGATTATATGATTGATGATTGATGATATTGTTGTGATGAAATCAATGACAGTATAAAACATAGATGTTGTACAGCATCTTTGACGTCACCCATAGATGTCTGACGAGCCGCTGTGAAGCTCAGTGTGGTCGCTCTGGTTGCTGCTATCTTGGCAGTCTTGACTCTGCCACCTGCTGGCTAATCTAAAACTCTGCAAAGACGTGGATCATATATAGACGATTATTTCTGTTGTGAAGTTGGACATTTTAACATGGGGCCTTATGGAGACTGACTTGTTCTGTAGCCAGCATCTAGTGGATGTTCGAGGAACTGCAGTTTTTGGCACTTCTACAATGGCTTCACTTCACAGCCATGGAGGCTGCCGCTTTGTCAATGGTTACATTTAAATACTGCATTGTTGAAAATGAAGAAGACTCGGACACAAAAAACAGGTAAATTAATGTGACTTGCTGAAACAAGATCAAGAACAAGCTTTCAATCTCAACTTTTACATATTAAATGTGCATCTTCTCTTTTTGTCTTCAGTCAGCGTTTAGACTCTTATTGACCAATGACAGGATGTTTTGTTGCATCATATATGTAGGACAGACAGAAGGAGGATAACTTTGGATAAATTTTGAGTTTTCATTTGAGGACAAACGATGAGCTCTGTGAACTCTGTCAGACTGATGCATGCATGTTAGTGTCAAATTAATCTGTGAAATAGCTTTGATTAGGCCAATGTGCTCTGTGGAAACATGTCAGACATCCTTACCATTGATAGTTGACAGAGGTGGAAGTAACCACGAGAGTTGATTTAAAATGGATTTTAATATGGTTAATTGATGACTGTGTAGACATAGATTATCATCAAAAAATTTGATGGATTGTACTGTATTTTGGTAGATTAATTTACTGTCACAGCCCAAGACTGACTGACTGCAAAATTAATCAAATTATGGATGAAGATGGACATTTTGTTTTGGCGTAAAGATGAGAAAATAAGAGCAGGCAGACACATTGAGGAACACTGCAGTTAAAGCGATTGGTCTAATGCATGAAGCATTGGATGGATGGATGGATGGATGGATGGATGGATGGATGGATGGATGGATGGAGAGAAGGTGTCTCACCTTGGCAGCCTATAGCGAATGACCCAACACCAAGAAAAGGATGTAGGGATGAGAGAGGATGGATGGAAGATAATGGTGGTGCCGTGTAGGAAGGAGGGAGGAAAGGAGGACGAAGGAACACCAGGACAAAGAGAAATACAAAAACAGGAGAGAAGAAGAAGAAGAAGTAATGCAAAGTTTAAATAAACAACAAGAAACAAGCAACTGAGATATCTGATTTGCAAATGGAGGGTGGAATGAACCAAAACCAAGGGGCAACCTCCATGGCTGTGAAGTGAAGCCAATGCCAAAGTGCCAAAAATTGCAGTTCCTTAAACGACCACTTGAGGCTGGCTCCATAAGCCTCCATGTTAAAATGTCCAACTTCACAGCAGAAATAAACATGTTTACAGACTAGGACTAACAACCAGAGATTTTGAGCTTCAAAACAGCCCTTCAGAAATCGGTGACATCACACATATGCTGTCCATTCCTTAAACTTTCAGTGAGAAACACTAATAAAAGTGCATGGATGAGAAATGAACAGCCATGAAAAATCAGTTTTTTTCTTTACAAATATTTAGACACACGTGATTTCACCAAGTCTAAATTCATACAAAATTGAACAAAAGTCTGGTTAGCTGTGTGGCAAAAAATGGGGCAGGGTTGCTGGATCTTTTCCCTCACCTGGTGGTCCACTCGGTCCCTGATTGCCAGGAGATCCAGGTCGACCAACGATGCCACCAGTCGGCTCTCCTGGAGGCCCAGGAAGTCCAGGAATACCAGGAAGACCATCGACACCACGCTCTCCCTTCAGTCCAGCTAGACCGTTACGCCCATCACCACCTGACAGAAGAAGAAAACATATATTACTCCATTCATGAAGGTTAGAACGTTTGACTTTGCACCTCAAGATATCTGAAATGGGTTCTATGGTCTCCTTTTTACATACGTGCCCTCTCTGACTAAATAATAGAAACCCCCGATTTAAGAATGCAACATTGGGAGTCTCTCTGTCTCAGACCTACCAGGCAGTCCAGATCCCCCTGGTGTCCCAGGCTGGCCCTTGTCGCCATGGATTCCTGGTAAACCATCCCGTCCTGGAGATCCTGGTGAGGCTCCTAGTACCTCTCCAGGCTGACCCTTTGGACCAGGATATCCTGGAGTACCATCTTTTCCCTTGGGTCCATCAAAACCATGTCCTGGAACACCTGGAAGTCCAGGTTCTCCTCTAGGTCCAGGGAAACCTGCAATTAAGGAGACACCTTAAAATGTACTGACTCACTCACACAACAATGTCATAATGGTCTCTGGATCACAGTACAGTCAGGGTACAATGCAGGTTACCTTGTGGTCCAGGCTGGCCTCCAAAACCAGGGTCTCCTCTCTCTCCTTTGGCACCATCCAACCCTGGACGTCCAGAGCCTCCTGGGTAACCTGGCTCGCCTTTAGGACCTAACAGGTGCAAACAGGAACGGCTTCAACTACAGGTATCATTCATTCTGTTAAATGAATGACACCCGTAGTTTCTTTTTAAGGCAACTGAACCTAATCTAAATGATGTGTTTCATGTTTCTGGGCTGTTTATAACAAAGTGAAGAAGAACTGTGTAGCCTCAACAGTCAGAGACAAAAGGAGCGTCTATAGAAAAAAAATATCATTAGAAAACATTCAGAAACCAAAACCTCCTGCATTATTGTACATTTACATCGTGTTCTCAGTGGCATATAATGAATGAATCCATTCTTATGCGTTAAACGTCCTTTCATCCCTTCCCAGAAAGAACATAAAAAACATGTTTGAAAGTGACTGAGACAAACATTTAAAGAACAAAAGCATAGATTTGAATTGATGACGACGGCCCGAATTGACGAGTTATGTCAAAAACAAACAAGTAAAATGTAAAACGTTTGCTGAGTTGTACCTGGTCGTCCAGGTACACCGGGGTAACCAGGGTCTCCATCCTCACCGGGTATGGTGCAAGGTAGCACATGGCCTGGTAGCAGTCATATATAAGTTAGCAATCACACACTTTATATACTTTAACAGTGAACACACAAAAGAAATTTCACATATAAAACACAACTACACACTTCTCTTACTAAGTCCTATCAGACCTGGACTGAGAAAAATGACATTTATATGATTTCATTTATATAAAGAACAAAAATATAAATATAAATGTTCGTACTTGAATACTTAAAAACAGTATTTGGTCGAGGTCTGAATCACAGTAAATACAAACAAAAACAAAGTAATACTACATCAGGACAAGACAGTACTACATTATTCTAAGCTATAAAGAGCTAAACACAGAGTACATGTTATGTAAAGTAACATAATAATGAAAATACTATACACAATTCTTCTGTAACTTGTCTTGTCTTTCGCAATGTTGATTGTCTGTCGCCTCCATTCATGCCAAGACTGCTCTCAGATAAAAAGACTTTCATTTCGGTTAATCTGAGTTTAATCATGAGAATTATTGTGTGTTGTAGGTTGAATGTCGTTAGTAAAAATTCATCACAATGAAGGGCCGGGAGGATGATGAGACTAAAGCATTAGATACGTTATCAGTTTAGTTTTGTGTTTGGGGGTCTATCATTTCCATCGCGTCCCCTCCCTCCCTCCCCAAACCCTCACTGGTTAAAAGCACTTAGCAGAGGCAGGGCTTGAAAACATGCGCCAAGTTTCAGCAGCTTTGATTGGAGGAAGAGGAGGGTATGACCAACTGCGGCCGTCCAGTGATTGGACGTTTTAATAACAAGGTGGCGTCTCTCTGAAGTAGAAAGAAACTCGACTGTCAATCATCGACTGACTCTGCCAGAGTGGAATCCCTGAGACGCAGGGAGCGAGAGAGGCTTCCATCGGCTCCGTCATGAACAAATGATTGGCAGTGAGCTACGCTACACGTTTAGACTTAAATACGAGTTCAACAGTGCCAGCTATTGATCAGCTGAACCATCACAGAATGCACCTAAATGCAACTTTTTTGTCTATCTTTCTTGACGTTACCGACACCTTCACATTGCAAACAATGGATCAACTTGTGACTGTATTTCAATGGCAGCTTCAAAGCTCAGCAACCTGGTGAGTCTCGAACTACGGCCGTGGCACTCACATCTGAAACCATGTTTTATGGATCTGAAACCAAATTTTTGAATTTTTGAGGTTGGTTAACCAAGTTGCTTGCATTGTGAAAACCCGATAAGATGCGATGATAAGCTAGGATGTGGCAATACCTGATTCACTGACTAAAGCTGGCCAAGACCTTGTGCATCACGGTTTATTTCCACTAATGATGTCTCTAGTGTTGTTTCCTGCTTTCCTTGCTTGAGCGATACTTTATGAATCCACCAGTGGCTGCCTGAAAACTAAAACTAACAAACTCCGTCCCAGGCTCGTTACTCTTACTGGTGGATGAAAAAGTTAGTTACCCACCCGTTCCCTCTCCGTCGTCATTAACCCTTCCACAGCTGTTTTCACCTGGACAGATACACATGCACAAGGACGGTTAGAGAGATGGATGGATGGATGGATGGATGGATGGAGAGAGAGAGGGAGAGAGAGAGATGGAGAGAGAGAGAGGGAGAAAATGGCAGCATACAAAGGCAGTCAGGGTCATTTGCATGCGCCAATAAAGCAATTGAATTTCTTTTTCATCAAACAGATATCAGCAAATCAGCAATCAGATCCATTCAATTAATTCAAGGCTCATTCAGTTAAGGCAAAAGCATTTCAAAATAATTGCTTCAATGTAAAAGTGCTTAAAAATAGGTTATTCCACTCAATGAGAAGAGAGACACTGGAATGAAACTGCAGTTAGAGAAGTCTTACTGAAAGTTTTCTCTCAGCTCATGTGAGTGACAATAACCTTCATATTAAGAGCAAAATGAATCAGTCGTTTAGCATTAGCGTCACATCATGAGAGCACACATTCATACTAGAAGATGAGTGGCCAGCAGCTGCTGCTGAGGAGGACTTTGTGTCATTTAGTCTCAGAGAAGAAGAGCGGTCTAAAGGAAGCCACTGGTGTCATTTATGTACTACAACGTGGGGTACATTATTAGGTATAAGAGACTTTACAGAGTCCAAGACTAGAGGGACGAAGGTTTTCCTTCATCACCAAGTGTTTTTTTGGTCTTCTGGTTGGGTTGTCATTGATTTTGACATGAACTATAATGCAAAGAATAAAAATAGAAGTAAATTATTTTAAACTCTTTCCAGAAATATTCTACATGTCCAATGAGATGTGTTCAGACTGTGTTGGTAGCTTTATTTAGGGCGTTTTGATCCAGTCTGAGCCACTAGCACTTAAGTTTGTAACTTATAAAGTTATTACTATTATTTTTCATTCTTAAAAATACTAAACTAACTAAAGTTACCTAATTTTACGGAAGAAAACAAGCTGATGTCTACAACTGGGCTGACAGCAGCAGCACAATTTCAAAATAAAACACCAGCAGTATCCTTTAAAAGTGCAATCGAAACTAATTTTATCCGATTTAACTGAATTTTTTGACCAAATAAAATCTTCTCACTTGCTCTGAGACTAAACAAGCACAGTAGCTGTTGAGCAATCAGCATTAAAACCTCATCATTGTGCGTCAATCAGTCAACTAACAAAGCAGTTTACGGATTATTGATTATTTGGCTGCAGAAGAAGTGTATAAGCACATTAATGGAGACCATTAATCATGTAGTTAACAGTTATGCTGCTGCAGCTGAAGGCGTGAAGGGCAGGAAGCTGCTTTGGTAGAGAAAAAATCTAACGAGAGCCATGTTGTCCCTCCGGGTCCTGGAGAATTTGGGCCGCTTCGGCAAAGACAGACGAACCAGGAGCCCTAGAAATGTCCTCTAATGGTTTTAGGGTGTTAGGATGAGGTTGCTATGGTAACTACATTGAACGGACAGTGATTGGATGGGATGGTCTGAAGTTTCACCCTGTGGAGGAGAATGTGGCATGACATCCACGCTCACACACACGCGCTTTCTTCATCACTTATCCTCTCTCTCTCTCACACACACACACACACACACCAACACTCTGTTCCCCCAGCATCACTTACCTCTCGCACCAGGTGAACCTGGTTGTCCTGGAAATCCAGGTATACCGGGCTCTCCGGGTTCTCCCCGAAGACCGGGTGTTCCACCGTAGCCACCTCCGGGTTCACCAAGGCCACCGGGACGACCTTTAGCACCTGGATATCCTGGGAAACCTTTCTCTCCTACTGTGCCGTAACCTGCGTCGCCCTGGGGAGGATTAGAAAGGAAAAGTTTGGTTTAAAATCTCTTCTCTGAAGATGAAAATGATCAGACTGACGTGAATATTGTGTGTGAAGCACTCACGGGGGGTCCAGGAGCTCCAGGGAAGCCAGGTAGTCCGTCTCTGCCGGCTTTTCCAGTTTCACCTGTAGGTCCTCTGTGTCCAGGAGCTCCAATCTCTCCTTTTACCCCCAAACCCAGGCTGGGGTAGAAAGATGCCCCCTTCTCTCCCTTACGACCAAAGTAACCTCTTTCACCAACACGACCCTGCAGCAGGACAGAAATGATGGATTTGTATGAAGGTTGCCAAACTCCTCAAAGCTGTAGAGCAAGAGTAGAGTCGAAATGCTACTCACAGGAGGTCCCTGAACACCATTAAAGCCGGGTGAACCGCTGTCACCAAGCTCACCCTTTCTTCCAGGAAAGCCAGGGCTGCCGTTGCTTCCTGGGAGTCCAGGTAACCCAGAGGCTCCTGAGGTACCTCCTCCTCTGCAGGCACAGTCACCAGGATCACCTGGAGGATTGGGGAAAATGGATAAAATATAGTATAGATGGGAAAGGAGATCCAAAAACATTTATTTCTGCAGAAAGGAAAGCTCAAATTCATGTTGAGAAAGTGCAGGCTGTGACTGAACTGAACTGAAACACCCACAGACGACTAAAGACTGGGTACGTACCTCTGAAGCCTTTGTATCCTGTGCTACCCGGCTCTCCTCTGCTTCCAGGCAACCCAGGCTGTCCAGGTTGACTCAGGGGTATGGTAACGGGAGAACCTGTTAACACACACGCACACACACACACACACAAAGTTAGATCAGTTCGTAGTTAAAGTGATACATTAGACGCAAAGTAGCCAAAAAAATAACAGATCCAGTGAGTTTTAGATTTCACACAGTTTGAACTTTCGCTGAATTGCACTGGCTGATATACGACCCCGATTCCAAAAGAGTTGGGATGCTTTGCAAAAAGAACAGGTTCTTCCTGAAGAACACGACGTCCACGATTTCCAAAACTGTTTCAGATGAGCTCGGGTCCAGAGACGACGTTGATCTCTGTCTTTCTCTTTGCATGGTAGAGTCCTAACTTCATCTGTAGATGCAGCGATTCACCAAGAACAGATTTCTAAAGGTATGTATCCATTGTATCCGTTCAATTCTTTGCAACCATATGTTTAAAGCCTTCAAGGATGCCCCTTTTCATACCCAATGAACTTATTCACCTGTGGAAGGTGTTTTTGAGTTGGATCACAAATCTACAACCAAAGTCCAGTTGCCCAAGTTTGAACTCTTCTCAAAGAAAGATGACCTGGACGAAGCACTAAACCTGATGAATTTGAACATTAAATGTCTTCTCCGTACTGAATTCAGTTAAATAAAGGTTGACATTGCAAACCATTTAATTTTCATGCAGGTTTTACACAACATCCCAACATTTTTTTAAGAATCGGGATTCTAAGATGTCAAAACAATGGACCTGTGTGAAGGTTCCTGTCTTGAAGAAACTCATTCTTCCACAGTTCACACCTGAATGTTTAGATATCATAAACAGGAATTTGTTTAAATCAGCACAGTGCAAAGTGCAGCTTGGTGTCACGGTGTGAAATCTGGATTAGTCTCTGTTGATCAGTATGTAATATGAAAGAGTTTAGCAGCTGCTGCAAGATGACAGATGCTTGTTTTGTTTTAAAAAAGCATTAACTCGTTTATATTATATTAAAATATAAAACAGAATCGTACTCAGCATGAACCAACTCATTGATTTTACATGGACTATAATGGCTAAGAGCTACTTGCCACAAGCAGCATGCATAGGCTATTGCAGTTTGGCACCTACACAAACAAAGGAAACTGCTAACAAATACACGTTTGTGCTATTATTTTGTGGAAGGTGAAAATCTGTTGAATCTCAAAGGTCAACTTACCAGCGATTCAGAGCTTTCAGATGCGACTTTAATGGCTGAAAGTATGAATAATTAATAAGGTGAGCTGAGATTCTCATCACCACACACGGAGTATATGCATGATTGAATCCAGCTTGTAAACCGCCTTAAACTACGTCAAATATTTTTATTATTAGTTTTCTTTCCTTCGTTTAATGCGACTGTGCCAACAAAGTAAAAATAAAAACAGACAACGCTGCTGCCAAGCATTACGTCCATGTAAAATCAACGAATTACGCTCACAGCAGGCGACACCGTGTGGCCAAAGATGAAAAAAAGCAGCTTGGAGTAGAGAGAAGTCTGAAGCCTTCACTAGCCTCCGCTCTTCTCAGCTATACTTACCACCGCACCCTCCACAGAGTTTAGCGCAGATAAAAAAAAAGCGTTTTGGCAGTTAGATACCGGCTGCTGAAAGTTGTGTTTGTTGTTGCTGAATTTTGTTGGTTTGGTAAGCCGTATATTGCCATGGCGATCATAGCAATATGGCCGCCTTTAGGGTACCTGCCTTTGGGCCAGTCGGGCCGCTCAGGATGGATGACGCACGGACCAACGGCAAGGCCTTGGAGAACAGTTAAATGAGTCAACCATGATGTTTTAATGTTTATTGTACTGGCTTTATGCCAACCGCAGTTCTGTGTCAAGATGACAAAGAGCCTCCCATCTTGAAGCATTTTACTTAGCTCCTTTCAGACAAAGAATCCAGCTCAAAGTGCCTTTTCACTGACAAATGAATAGCAGACAACACAAACAACAGCTAAGATTCAAAACACGTTTTAGCAGCTGCAATGACCCTTTAAAGTCGTCATCGTGACCACCTGTGAAGGAAAGACCAAACAGTTTTTTTTTGTCAGAGAGCTTTCTGGGTGAACATACTAGAAGGGCCCTGAGGTCCAGGGAGTCCTCTGGGTCCGGGGAGTCCAGGAGCGCCGGGGAGTCCTTCGGTGCCGTAGGCTGATATTCCTGGGTTACCTTTCTCTCCCTTCGGGCCTGTTGTCCCGGGAAAACCTGGACCTCCAACACCTGCGTATGTGGCAGAGAAGATGATTGGTTGATTTTGGGGTTTTTTTTGCAAGTTATTGATAAGTCTCAATGCTGTATGTGTGTTTGCGTATATTACCTGTGCCAAAACCACCAAGTCCTGGTTGTCCTGGCGCTCCTGGGTATCCTCGAGGTCCCTGGTCACCGGGGGCACCAGGAATTCCATTGTAACCTGGGTCACCTGGTGGTCCTGTAGCCAATCACAGAAGAAGAGAAGCTTACTCGAAGTCGGGCTGCAATTGATTCATTAGTTTAATGGTTTGGATTTTGTGGGTCTGTGTTACCTTGAACACTAGTGCCATAATCAGAAATGAAAGCTGGAGGTCCTGGTAGTCCGGGCTCTCCCTGGTCTCCCTGTTAGACATACACAACCAGGTCAGGGTTTTGCTTCTAAAATGTTGTTTTTCAGACTAGTTAGTACTTGTACACAGCTAGGTGTTTACCTTACTTTCACTTAGCACATGCCGAGTCTTAAAATTAAAAATTCATTTTATATATTTAAAGCTGTTTTCTCCAAATTAGTCTTATTCTCTGAGTCTGAGCCACAAATCTCCACTTCAGCACATTTTGAATCTATTCACCTGTAGCATCTAACTTTGGTAAAATCCACTGTCGCCATCCACTGGTGAAACATGAGTGTTGCAACATCCTAAGCTGTACTATGTGCAGGTTCTTTCTGGATAGGTTTTGAGTATGTAGTTAAATGTGTTCAATGTGTTACTTCACCCTAACTACAAACACATTCATTTTTACCTTGGGTCCTATGTATCCTGGTTGTCCGGGGAAACCTGGGTTTCCTCTGTATCCCTGCATTAAACAGATGACAAGGTATTCAGCAAATGCTGCACTGTATTTACTGTTGAGAGCACAGCAAGTGTTTACGCTGCAAGTCCTAATAAACAACAGGTTATTATTGCATAACAATAAATGCTGTAAATATTTATCTGCAGTAAACTGTTGACCATGACCAAGTTCTGGTTTAACAAATGCTTACCTGTTGTCCTGGACTGCCAGGAGGCCCGTTGAAACCAGGAGCACCCTGTTTGGTGGAAAGATGACATCCGCCACAGAAGAACAAACATCGGTAAGGAAACTCTAGTATTCTGAGTTTATATTTCTTCTTCTCTATTGTGTGAAATAACTGAAATACAATCAGCTGCTAGCTCTTACTCTTGCACCGGGGTATCCAGGAATGCCTTTCTCTCCATATTCACCACGATAGCCGAAAGGTCCCTGGAAACAATTAAAAAAAAAAAAAAGGCCTTAGTTTCTTGGTCAGTGGTGTCCCACACGGCTTCATCCTTGGTCCCCTTCTGTTTTTCATATACATGCTGCCTCTTGGGCTGATCATTCAAAAATATATTATGCTTTACCATATTTATGTTGATGATACTCAGCTACATATCCTATTATTATTAGAAACACTTACAGGTCGGCCAGCAGGGCCGGGGAATCCTCTCAGTCCCTTTAGGCCAGGTTCACCCTTTGAGATAGACAGAGAGAAATCAACATCATTTACAGTGTTTAGGAACCACAAAATATAAATATATGAGCAATATTTAAAGTCCAGTCAACAGGTTGAATCTGGTTTTCAGGTTTTATATATTCTTTGTATTTAAACTTACCTTTTGAAATTCCGTGGAAACGGTAAAATCTCACTCAAAACAAAGACGAAAACAACAAAAACTGCTGCTGCTAATGTTCAAATTAACATTTTCAAACTGGCCTCAAAGGTGACGGGAATAATATTCAAGCACCAGAGAAGATGCACTGTGTGAAGTCTGAGAAACACAGGCCTGATGATGGATGCAGCACTAAACTGAACTACAGCGGTTTTGGTAAAATCTTGGATGTTTTTGTGTCCCTGAATGCAACATGAAAGACTGTATTGAAACAAGATGACACTAATCTCCGCTTAGAAGGTAACAAATTTAAAACATTTTTGAGTTATTAAGCAGAAACTTGCAAAAACACAATATGATCCTTAAAGTAACCACATTCGGCACACATATTGTTCGACGAATGGTCCCTTGAACATTTTTCGGACTTAATTACCAAGAAATTCTTGGTAGCAGGTCACATGGCTGTATTTGGACACTCTCGGGTGTTGACTATGAGAAGAGTTTTCCAACGAACCTGCATTCCTTTGCTTCCTTTGGGAAAACCCATTAACTCCACAACGCCATTGATCAGTGGCTGGCCGGGGTCACCAGGCGTGCCCACGTCACCCTGGATGCCGTAACCAAGGAAGAGAGAACTATTTACACTGGTCACCTTGGCGATTAGGGCGACGGCGGAACAAGGAAGCAGGAACAACAATGGTAGAGTTTTGGGGGGAATTTAAAGGGGGGACGGACTGTGAACTGATGAAGCCGGTGAAGGGGCTGTTGTGCACGCAGTGAGAAGATGAGTGAGGAAACATTGGGGTGACAATGAAAGGCTGGTCCAAGAATCTGTGAGGTAGAAAGGATCTGATTGGTTGAGGTACACCTCGATGGAAGGTGCCAGCCATCAACACAAGCTCAATTTTGGGGTGTTCCTGTAGCTTTCACCAACATCTCTAAGCTTCCCCTTTGCCTTTCTCTAAGTCAGAGACAGGTTGAACCGCATGAAATCATAATATTCACGTCCTACGTGCTGCATCTTTGTGGTGAAACTTTAAACCAAGCAGCTGTACTTGTCAGGAAACAGATGGTGAACTGATGCCCCCACTGGACCAGCCTCTCCTCTACCTTTTCCCCAAGTCTCCTCCTCCTTCGACTCCTCACACTTTGGTGCCAACACGTCCTTTCCTCCACGGCTTGTAAAAGTTTGCTGCAATCACTGCTCCTCTTCCTCTTTTTCTTCTGCATCATTGACCTTCTTTGTCATCGCTTTTATAGTGAAACCCCACCACACCCGTGTGTGTGTGTGTGTGTGTGTGTTGTGTGTGCTTGAAGGCGTGACATCTTTCCTAGCCTTCCCTTGCTGTGTTACCTTATCTCCTTTGTAGATAGTGAGAGTTTGTTCGCTTCTTAGTGACGGGACGGGAGTACCACTGGGTCCAGGAAGACCCACATCGCCCTGGAGTCCGAAATACATACAGCACACCGTTAGCCAATCAGAAGGGTTCAAGGAAGGGTGGATGGATGGATGGATGGAGGTGAATCGGGGGGAGAAAGGAGGTCACAATGGGAGGAGAGAGGAAAAAAGAGGAGGAGGAAGGAGACATGAATGGAGGGAAAAGAAAAAAAAACAAGCAGATAGAAAGATAGATGGACTACATGGCCAAAAGTATGTGGACGCTTGAATTGACTCACGCTCCTCAAAACTACTTGTTCACTTATAACAGAGTTAGCGTCACTTTGGGCTGAAGAGACTGAACTTGGTGGTCACATCTCGACTCAAAGCTACATTACCAAACCAAAAAAGTAATCAGAGAACAGTAAATGAATGCAAAGATGAAAGGAGAAGACAGACAAAGAGGAAGAAGAAGAAGAAGAAGAAGAAGAGAGAGAGCTCGGGGATACTTTATCTTCAGTTTCTTTTTCCCTCCATGGCTCAAAGAGGAATCTCCCACTGGGGGGCGATTTTGAGTTTCATCCTACAGAAACGTATCTCAACAGGCTCAGCAGTAAATCCAGCTGTTCCCACATTCAGTTCAACCCTGAATCTTTCCCGAGTTCAGCGGTTTGAGAGTTCGGTTGAGCATAACGTGCATGCAAGTGTGTGAGGAAGGTGACTGTTAGTACTCTCGTGTGATTGTTCAGTGGTTGGGTGGATGGGGGGGTGAGGTGAGGAGTCGAAAGGAGGAGGGTAAAAATCAGAGTTTCACCACCAGATGCCCGTGAGTGTGATTAAAAGAGGGAGTTTGCAGTGAAACCTAGGAAGTAGGAGCAAGTGATTCCAGCACCCAGTTAGAGTCCACAGATCGTCCTCCAGACTGACAGCTCAGAAATTTTAATGAGGATTTTAATATTTGATGCCGTTGAATGCTGCATGTTCAAGGCAAGTTTGGATGAATTTTATCTGATTTTTTTTCATTTTCTGAGAAAAAAATCTCTGAACTGTCATTCAGCAGGGAGGGAAACAAGTGTGTGATGCCACCGGCCAACTCACAAACAACACTTTAAGTAGAATTACATTTTTCAAAATGGATCCAGATTTGATTAAATATTAAAGTTGTTGTTTGCGATTATTTGTCCCAGCGGCATCACGGATCATCCGAAAAAGAACAAACCAGACTGAATCAGGTAGAGGTTCACGTGATCTTTTTATCATACAGGAAATGAATGCAACAAACAATCTGAGGATGGAGAGAGGAGAGGATGATGATGATGGAGGGATGGGTGGGGTTAAAGAGGGTGAATTAAAGTGTGCTGGATGGAAGAAATGCAGGTTGCAAAGCCACCACCAGTCAGATTTTCTTATTTTATAACATGCACGGTTTTATGTCCAACCAGGTCATTCAACAAACATGCACACACACACACACACAACGAGGATGCAGCTAGAGCACTCTAAGCCTGCTGTACTGATGCTACTATAGCTAAAGTGAGAGAAAGAGTAAAAACCACAACTTTTTGCTCCAAAAATAAAGAATTCGACTGTCAGGAGTCTCTGCTTGATTTGGTCACGGCAAAGAAACATACTTCAGGAAACTTTCAGGTAGGAAAACTTCACCTTCGACCTCCCAGGATCGACACATTTCCAGGTCATTATCTACATGTAAGAGTTTCTGAAGAATGTGTCTTTACTATAATCTTGTATCACTTGGCTTTTGCAGTGTAAACAACTAGAAAGACAAAAATCAAACTGGTATCGTCGTGGATCTTTTCAGCCAAGATGACGGTACCAGTATTGGACTTCTTCCTTTTAAAGTTCATTTTTTCAGTTTGCTGTTGTGGATTTGACACTTTTCTCTGATGTTTAAATCTCAAACTAACATCTGAGACGTTGTCGTGGTGATAAAGCATCCTCAGTCTCACTCAGGTAGGAGTTAACATCAATACTAGCAAATCATCTCCTCCTGTTTGTGGTGTCAGGGCTGGATGGTGAACAAGATGTTACTTGTTACCGGTTTACTGTCTACCAGCATCAACAGACCATTACATATGTGTGTGAATGTGTGTGACTCTACATGAGCCCTTCAGTGAACAAAGCGTACCTTGTCTCCTCTCTCTCCTTGATATCCGTCGCTACGACTCCCCTAAAAACAACAAGAGTTAACAGAGAGGAACAACAACGGTGGCAAAACAGTTTACAGCCTTTTATTAGAACATAATATGGTACATACCATTGGACCTGGGGGACCGGGAGGACCAGGCGCGCCCTAAGAAAGCACAATAAAACAAAATGACAGATTGGTGTCTCTAATGACTTTAACGTGACATAAAATACAACTTTCTAACCCAAACGTTAATAAAAAATCAGAGTTAAAAACTGTTTAACTGGAAGAGAGTTTACATACGGGGAATCCGTCAGGGCCTCTTGGACCAGGAAAACCAGTCGGACCATCAGGACCTCTGATACCCTGCAGATAAAAACAAATGTCATTATTATAAGTGTATAACACGCGCAGATCAGTTTTATATTTTCATCGTTTACATTCATACTGTATCACAAGTTCAATATAATTTGCATGTGTGCAACATCAAGGCAGAAAAGGTGAAAGTCTTACAGGTTGACCGTCCTGTCCTGGCAGACCTGGTAAACCCTAAATGAGGAAAAAATTAAAAACAGCTTAATTAATAAACATGTTTAACTTCATCTCAGTTTTTAATGGCGACTACTTTTTTGATTTCTTGCACTGAGGGGAAAAGAGGCACCTCGAGAGGCAGAAATAACTTCTTAAATTTCATTCAGCTTGAGCCTTTGTTCATTTGTGTTATTAATATTCATATTTTGGCTTAACACAAACATGGAAGTCAAAAATGACCACTGTGTTACTGCCATTCAGTCTATTACTGTAGCACCACCTGGTGGCCAAACACCATCAAAACATGCTTACAGCTGATATGTACATGTCACAGTCCTTATGAGTTTTACACTTTATGGTTGAGGAGTTGGTACAAATGGCCACAAGAGGGCGCTATTCAGACCAAAAACATTTCCACCATATTTTTGTGCTGTCCCCAAAACTAACTGACAAAGTACCAGACTGAAAACACAACAGAACACGTTTTCTTTTCATCAGAAGTTTGAAGGTTCAAAACTCAAAGAAAGAAAAAGTTCAAAGCCACACTTTGGTATAAAGACAACAGAAATAGCCTGCATGTGCGAGACTTTACCGTGTAGCCGCTGTCTGAGATGTATACGGGTTCTCCTTTTTGACCCTTTGGCCCAACAGGCCCCTGTTGGAGGAAAGGACTTCATCAGCATCACTTCATCTATCCCAAGCAATGATGGTAAACTCTCTAAGTATCTAGATCAAACAACCAAAGAGACTAATAATAGAAGATGAACTGAAGTTTGTCCTCACAGCAAATCCAGGAACTCCAGGTGATCCTGCCCCACCGTAACCAGGTGGTCCAGGATCTCCTCTGGTCCCGTTACAGCCGTCCACTCCTGGTGGTCCTCTGCCACCCTCCAGACCAGGGTGACCCTAGACATGATGAAGTGGGTGTTGACTTCAAGAATGTGAACTTTTGTTGTCATTGACAAGGAAAGATCTTCAACAAAGACACTGAGGTGTGTTTCTGCTTTACTCACAGGTACTCCATCATTTCCTTGGAACCCTGGAACTCCCATAGGTCCCTATATGGGTAAATAATCAATGTTGTTAATTTAGAATCAGCTAAAATGAAGGTTTGTACTTGTGCTACAACATATACACCACGTCAGGATCTACAGCACCCACCTTGTCTCCTTTGGGCCCAGATGGTCCTTTCAGTCCAACGTGGCCTTTCTCTCCTTTAGGCCCTGAGGCCCCGACACCACCGCGTGGCCCTTCTGGTCCACCTTGACCAACTTCTCCAAGAGGCCCTGGGCGACCCTGAGAGAGAAGAGATGCTATTCAAGCCAAGGAAGATACCAGATGATGTAGTGACGAGAGAAAAAGAGAGGATCCTGCGACTTTTGCCATCTGATCATCAAATCAATTTAATCGGCCTCTGAAAACAGTCCCTACAAAAGCACCACTTCCTCCCATCAAACCAAAGGTGAACAGTGTTGGACATTATTGGACATTAAACTGGTTCAAATCTGAAATATGTAAGTGACCTGCATACGATACCCATAAGCCTCTTGTACGTCTCTTTGTAATCTTTATCTGATGTAGTCTGAGTAAACACAGTCTTCATTTCTACTCCTTTCTCCTTCCTTTCATCTGCATCATTACACACCATCATCTACCTGATGAGGGAGTGTTTCGAGCCAGGGAAACACTTGCAAACAAATTCCTGGGGAAGCCATTTTGTCTTTGTGTTTTGGGATTTGATGGGTGTGTTTACATGAGATGGGAACAAGTCAGGGCGGAAAGCCCAGCAGAGGGTTTTTTTTTTTCTCATGGGGTGGGGGTGTTAACACTTGAGTGTGCCTCACAATCCCAAATCTCAGAGGGATGATGAAGTGCTTTTTGTGGGCATGCAGTGGCATGTGGACTTGGATGGTGGTCTGGAAGGAAAGCTGCTACTGTGGAAACTTTTTTTCCCCTCCAATTCATCTTATAGCAACGAGTTTAGGGCCGTTAAGACAAAAAGAAGTTAAATATAAGGCTGTTTTCTTCATATAAATGTTCTTCTGCTGCAGGTGCCAATTTGGACCCAGTGATGGCAGCAGAAAAACCAAGAATCAACATTAGCAGGTGGGTTTGAGCTGGATGAACGAACAGGCCAAAGGAATCCCCTTCTTAAGAGTTTGCTAAGACAAACGCACACACACCTTCACACTGCAGCTTCAACTGCTGACAACCTGCCATTAGCTCAGATTATAAGCACCATAACAGTGACAGACAGATGTCTGCGATCGGGTCAAAGGAAAGTCAGAGGTGATTCAGACAGGCTGAATTTTTTCAGGGTTTTTCTTTGTAACTTTTATATTTACCATATTGGATTATGGAGATCTTTATGTCCAGTCATTAGCATGCAAGCAGGGAATTTGTTTGACCCTTAAAAAATTGCGTATAAGCAGTTTTGTTACGTTACCAAGGAAACACGCACATAAAGATGTCACACAATAATGTTAACTAGGGAAGTTTACGTGACATTTATAGACACTAGGACGCGTGCACACGTGTGTGCTGTTGTTTTTCTTACATCGATCTGCACATGTCTGCCCTTAACCCTCAGACTCACGCAGAACTATGTGAGAAGTTGAAGGTTCACACACCCCTCTATTAGTTAGCGCCATGCACACACACATACACACACAGACACAATCCAAAAAGGGAAGGTAGTCTTGGACTCAACACCTGGTCCTATTCATATATAACTGCTCTGCCTGCAGACACAAACCCATTTAACCAGTGAAATAACAAATCTAACACCAGGGGACATCATGAAGGTCAAATACCAGTTAGAAATAATCTTTAGCATTTGTTTTAGCCTGCGGGGAGAAAGTTTACAGCATCCGGACTGATAGAGATGAACACTGACAATCACATAAAAGTATAAATGCTTTGTGTCTGTCTAAACTTTGTGTCTGGATGTTTATTCAGACATGTATGATCCCACTTAAGGTAGCAACCACATAGCAACTGTAAAGCCCTCTGGGATGAAGTAATTATTTCACATGACTGAATGTTTAATGCACTGCAGTGATGTCACTGAGGCTTGCAGGTAGTTCCTGTGTCTTTACTGCACTTGGCTTTTAAAGTGACAATGATCCTGGATTAGCCTTGACCACACTGTGTGTCTAGTTGAGTCTGCAGCTCTGCTTCCAGCCCACGTGGCCTCGGGGTGCATGCAGAGTTAAGGTAATGACAGGGCTGCTCCAGGTGAAGGCGGCCTGCCGGAGCTGTCTGCCTGCCTGCCTTCGTGTTCACACCTGGTTTCACTCGGGGGAAAATAAGCAAGGGTCCCACTTTCTCTCACGCCTCGACTTCCCTTCGTCTCAGTCGCCGTCACTCTTTCCTCTCATACCTCATCACCTTCAGTTTGCATCTTTTTTTTGTCATCCATGTCGGTCTCTACTCACATATCAAGCAACAACGCAATACCACTGAGGTAAAATGTTGCGTACATCTACAAAAAAAGATTCACACAGTGTTGCTTTAAAGTCCCAACCACCTACCAACGTCTGAGTTCTCTGTTCATGCAACAGACAGACATACTTCGGAGGGTTGTGGGGTCACCTCGTCAAAAGCTTCTCTAGTATGTATTTTTCAGGTCACAGGAGTCACTTTCAAAGACAGAAGTTAAGGTGTTCAACATAGCACAGAATAATGCTTTTGTTCTTCCCACGCCGTAATCTTACTTAACCCTGGACGCACGGACATAAAGGGAAGAGCCACTGAAATCTTAATCTTCTTCCTCTTTGTTGGTCAGCTGGAAGCGAGTGTCTTTGACTGTCTGAAGGTTTCTGTTTATTCCCTAACATGGCGTGCGGAGCAGATCACAGAGGAAGGTTAAGTGGGTTGTAGAGATAAAAGGGAAGTGATGAAAGGGAAAAATCACAGAAAACCATAAAAAAATCACATCAGGTTTTGCTGGACCATGAGGCTGCTCTAAAATCGACCACTAGGGGGCGATCTGCCCTTAAACACTGGCCATCAACGATGACCTCTGTTTATGAAAACCCTGCGTGCAATAATGTAAAAATAGTTGCTAATTAAACGAGAAGAAGACGAGGAGGAAGTGTTGATCTTAACTATGGTGATGGGGGAATGGAGCCTGTGTTGTGCCAGAACCGGAGCTAGGAAAGCAGGCACTGTAATTGGGCTCAGCAGTAAATCTGGGACTGACTTTTAGTGGTTGGTGAGAGCTTGGTGAAATAAAAGGCTGAAAGACAGACGCCGAGCTGCTGTGTCTTGTTTTGTTGATCTTGCTTGATGTTTGGCTGTGGTATTACACTCTGAAACTGGGGGCGCTATATCCCAAAACATACCAATTTCTACATAATGTTGCTTTAAGATTATGACTCATTATTCCGCATGGTTCACATCTGGCTTGCACGCGTTGTACAAATAATTGACTTTGTGTTTTATACACATGGGGACAAATTCTATCAGAGACGGGCCAGCGTCTCGCGTCCCGTGTCCCGATACCCTTGCCAGTTGGCATCCCCGTCTGTTTTCATGCCAGTCCGTCGGGTCTCCGCCCAACTCTTCCAGACCTTCCATCCTCATCACCTTCCAGCAGACTGGTCAGTTTGTAGGCCCAAATCCCCTCCATCACAAAAGGCACAATGGAGCCTATTCTGGCCTGCTAAGCTCTCTGGACTTACTGCTCCCATCGGGCCAACCTCACTTCCTGCTTGGACAGACAGATTCTAGCCGCCATGCGTGTGAAAACCAACGTGTGTGTTTGTGTCGTCCACGAAGGCAAGCGCACGCGAACATGAACACACACCCTCGGGCGTTCTGAGGATTTATTGGGGCGCATTGTTGCAAGCGCAGAGTGTGTGAGGGGGAAGATTTTAGCTGTCACACCTCATGTTCACTGGGGGACTTTGATGGGACCAACCCAGAGGGGGGGAGGTTGGTAAATGTTGGGTCTTTGGGTGCAAGTTTAATCAGCGAGGTCTGACAACCCAATTACAGTTTGATCCGCATGCAAACACGCACATGACTCGGCAAAACCTCAAACACCGTTGGCAAAAAAAACGCAGGGCGATGGCTACAAAATGTGCTCAGAGAACCGGAGCTCTGATGCTGTTAGAGATGAAACAAGTCAAAACACTAGATGTGAATGTTTAGATTGTGTCTTCTTCTTCTACTCCTATCCCCTCCAGCGATCAGACGGCGAATCCAAAAACCTTCGGTTATCTCAGACATGTTTGTCCTGCCCAGGATGAGCGATAAGAGCCTCCAAGGCAAGGACAATGAGCGAGATAGCCTTGACATATGGGCATCTAAGATGGAATTTCTCAGATACTCTAAGTAAAGAACATAGAAAGGGGGGGTGGAATTACACCTATATATTATTTTATTTTATTTATTTGGTGTAGTTACAAGATTGCTACAAAATGCTTCTTTTTTGGACTGAATTTGCAAGATTTATTTGCAAATCTGATGCTAGTTTCCATTTCAACCATTTCATGTGCTAGGTTAACTTCAGATTTGTCCCCTTATACCCATCAAACATCTTTTGGGACTCTTATATCTTGATGAACTGGAAGACAGCTGAAACTCATCAACCAGAGGGGACGTCTCCAATTTAAAGAGACTCAAGATGTCGAACAGCCGAACCATTTCAGAGTTACATTTACTAGAGCGCAGCCCTGACCTCGTCCAAGGCCAAACAAAAAGAACACCTCGAAACTCATTAATTGAAAAGTCAAAATCTTCAAAATGTTTGCTGGGAAATGCAGTGCAGGAACAGCGTCCCGGTATCCCAGCGCCTCCTTTAGACAGATTCCCACCCCTCCTCTTCTGTTTGTGGCGATGACCCCCATTAAACAAACAACCTGTTCTCTCTTTTCATCCAGGTGCTTTACTCCTCCAATAAAACGCCCATTAGCTGCCAAGTGGGGCCCCTGCTGTCCCACGGTGATGATGTCATAAAGCTGTTGCATTTTCTCAGCTGTCGGACAGGAAGTGAGAGGAGGAAAACTCAAGAGGCAACAGACCGGCTGTGTCACTTTGTCTTCTTGTTATTTTAACCATGACATGAATGTTTCTCCAACAAAGAACCAAAATTTCCCATGAAAACGAGCTCAGGATGAGCTGTTAGGAAAGCCGTAAATATAATGTTTACGCCATAGTCTTAAACTAAATGCTGTAATTGGGGCTGAAACAAAAAATTAGCCCGAGGTGACGACAACCTGCAGCAAACAGCAGATGTAATTGGCACGTATGGCTCGTTTAAACCTTTAAAAACCAACGCATGGATGCAAACGTTGGGGTAATCCTGATTAAGATGTTTGGTAACAGCTTAAAAGTACGATGCTTCACTATCGAGTCGTTTGGCTCATCTCATTTTAGCATTGGTGAGCTCGACTCGACTGCTGCTGTGCACAAAGTTAAATCACGTATGGAAACACGTCCTTTGTTGGGGATATCAGTTACATCCAGAGTTTATCATCATCTTGATTTTGAGTTTGTTTTCTTTCTTACCATCCCACGGTGTGTTTTGGGGAGGAACCATCAAGATAGGAACGCCAGCATCAGTTAAGGGATCGCTAAAAAGTGGAGGAGTAGTGGTAGAGATAGCGGACGGTGACGCCTTTCCTTATCGACTGCGGGGAGGAAAAGCCGTGACATCGCTATGTGATCATATCACCAAGAGCAAATGCAGCATGTGTGGGAACATACAGCTTGAACAATATTACTTTTCTACAAGCTGTTTATGAAATGACTGAGCTTGACCGTTTGTATTTTAATTCCAGGGTTAACTGTAATTAATTCTTCTTGATGTTCGATCAGTTTTGTTTGAACGTCTGCAAAGAAAGATAGGCTTCCATCCAAACTTTGAAGAAAAATGTGAATTTATGTCCATTTCTATCGACTATGTTACCAGAAGTTGGTGGGTAGTTCAGTAGGGACGGTAGTGTGCATATTTACTCTATCAGTGTGTGTGTGAGTGTGTGTGTCAGAATCTACTCCTCAATTTATCGCCCCAAAGAGTCGACAGATACAGCCGAGTTTGGTCCCTCCTCATACAATCTGACGCCCAGCTGAACTGGAGGCTCTCGAGGAGTGACATCTTCATGTATTCACTTTTAAATTGTGGTGTGTAAGAGTTAATCTATACCACACACACATAATTGCACATCATAAAGTACTTTTGCCCCGTTAAACAGTGATGAGCATCTACATGTTTAACAGCGTACTTCAGTAACGAGCAGGGCAGGACAAAAAATGCCATAAATGATAGTTTGGATTTGTGTTAAATGTGTGTATGTGTGAGTGTGTGTGTCATAAATAACTCTGACATTATCATGGCATCAAACAGTAATAACCACTTGTGTACATTCCTGCACTTTGTATAGATTTGTGTGTGTTAGATCACGTAGAAAGTTTCCTGTTCTGTGCAGAAAACCAGCGAAACTTTCCCCTCTGGCACCTTTCCACTTCATTTATTATTTTATATTCTCTTTATTTGAGTTCATTAAAATTAGATGAGTAAAAACGCCAAAAATCAAACTTATTGGTGGCAAAACTTCAACGTAAATTTACCTAAAAACTTTTGTTGGTTGAAGTCAAAGACAAAAACTGCACACAAAAGGTTTGTTTGTCTCAAATTTTGTTGCTACAATTTGTGATGCTCATTAATATTAATGAGATCTATCTATTGTTATTTTAAATGTTAATGATGGCACGCAGTCCTACATGACGCTGCTCCAACTCGTCGCAGTTCCCTGCAACGGCCATGTGAGGGCAGCGGCGTGCATGAGAAACTTTGTTTCTTCTTCTGTTGTCTGTTTTTGGGACCTGAGTGACTCTTTTTCTTCTTCTGCTCTTTTATTTCACCTTCAAAATAAAAGATTCAAAGTGAAAGACGACACACACACAAACATGCCAACCTGTCATCCCGGTGCCCCTGGCCTTTGTGTTGGCTCTGACCTTTGACCTTTCCTAGACTAAACTCAGCGGGCTGTGAGTGTCAGGTGTGTGTGTGTGTGTGTGTGTGTCGGGGGGTTCAAAGCTAAATTGCATGCGTCCTTGCTATCATTCAAACTCAGCTTGAAAGACGAGGAGGTCGTTTTTTGTTTGACTTCGGACAAAAGGGAGGCAAAATGGCGTCTCTACCCCCATTTTATGTGTGTTTTATGAGTGTGTGTGTGTGTGTGTGTGTGTGTGTGTGTCTAT
This sequence comes from Nibea coibor, assembly GCA_023373845.1. Lineage (NCBI taxonomy): Eukaryota > Metazoa > Chordata > Actinopteri > Sciaenidae > Nibea > Nibea coibor. Next base: position 1,771,427 of record CM041729.1, read on the forward strand.
CTGTGTGTGTGTGTGTGTGTGTGTGTGTGTCTATACATTAAGATGAAGCCTAAACAAAGATCACAACCATTTATAGACCCCTGCCTCAACAGAGCCTGATAAAATACCATACAGGGGCCCCGCGAGTGTGATAAGATTGTCCTGTGTACATACTGTATGTCTGGTCTGTAGGTACGTCATGTCACATGCACATCTCACACACACACACACACACACACACACACACAAAAACAAACATATAACTAACCACACATACACATAACCCCTAAAACACACTCACAAATGCTTATTCAGCGAAACCCGGACAAGCTTAATAATCACAAACACAACACATTAGAGGACGCATGGACAGACAGAGAGGGTGAGACAGAGGGTGAGACAGAGGGTGAGACAGAGAGTGAGACAGAGGGTGAGACAGAGGGTGAGACAGAGAGGTTGGCGATATATTGAAAGATAAGGAAAAGAGAGATCAAAGTCGTCAGCCATGCTTGTCTCGGGGTCGTCCTGCTGCCAACAATGATTATCTGTGTGCAATCTGAGCCTATGTGTGTGTAGGTTTAGGTGTGTGTGTGTGTGTAGGTTTAGGTGTGTGTGTGCCGGACAACATATACGAAAGAAAAACTGCATCACGTTGACGGTCACCCACGACTGTGATGTAAAAGTCAAATGTTGTTTGTCTTGTTTTATTGAATACCCCTCGCCTCATCATCTCCTTTCATCATGCAGGAGAAACCAGGAGCTCAAGAAAAATGTGAGAAATCCCGTTGAAAAAGTTTTTATGTTTAGGTGATTACACGCTGATGAAAACAGACTCGTCTTTCATTTTTCTCTTTCGTTGCGTCATCTGTCTCGCTCGCTCGCTGGCTTCGGGATTAAACGTGAAATTTTTGCTCAGTCTGCTTTGACATAAAAGGAATTCATTTTTTCCCTCTCTACCTGCGTCAAGATTAAAGAAAAGGAATTCAGGGACGGATAGACGCAGTCTTTCATCGAGAGGCCCTCACACGGGGTTTCATCCCTCCTTTTCTTATCTTCCCACCGAGACACACATCCACTATCGCTTCGCCCTCATCCTACTTAAAGATGCGCGTCTGCTGCTGCACTCTCTCTTTTTCTGCTTCCTCCTTTGTTGTCTGTGACTGTTTTTCCATCTTTCACCCAATCACAGTGTTTCCACATTCATTACTCATGCTGAAAGTTGAGATTAACTCCTCAGATGTGAGGACTCTCTGCTGTTCTCGGTTTTATATGAGCGTAAATGGTATGTCTTTGGGGTTTTTCATCACCTTGGTCTCTTTTATAGATATAAAAGAATTAAAAAGAATCATTATTTGTAACTTCTGACAGCCTTTTTGTCACATTTGAGGTAATTTAGGCAAAAATCTTTAAGTGTTTTAACACTGCAGCTTTAAAAGCAACATTGTGCCACTTTTTACGGTGGTAAAACAACAGATCGCTCAGTTTGTTAGCCAGGCTGCCGGGTGTTGTGCCAGAACAGGAGCCGGACATTGAAAGACAATGTAACCAGACCTACCTGTCCTCAGGTGTGTGTCTGTTTGTGTTTTTGAGCACAATATAAACTCAAATATTTAAACTACATAAGATGATCTCACGTGTGTTTGTACTCTAACTCTCATTGACGGATCGAAGGCGTCATCGCTGCAGAAATGCTCTGACTCTTGAGTCTGTTTCTGATTGCCACAGATGGAGGTCAGGACAAATTAAATAAAGCACATCCTTCCTGACCTCTTTGCACACACACAGAAACCAGCCCGTCCACCCTAACGCTGCCCTTTGACCCGCGGGGTTTACCCAACGGGAGCGGATGTTATTGGACCTAATAGATCCAGTATGATGGAGATATTAGAGCCAGCGCAGAACGTAAGCTCTCAAACACTCCTGCTTTGTGTTTTCTCAGGACTTTAAGTCAAACTGAAGCCTTTGGCTATTAATAATGAAAACCAACACACGCCGTCTGGATCGCGTCTCCGCTGTGTTTTTCTTGGGGTCAGACTTTCTATCACCCAGGGGAGCAGAGTCTTACTCAGGCATTAGCGACGGATTTAAGGAGGCATGTCAATCTTTCTGTCCCTCTGATACAACCATTAAAACCATATTCATCCAATTTAAGCAAACAGACTTGACAAGAGGAGTGTTTGTTCCTCCCATTATTACCTGATGTATGTTTTTCACGTCAGTCTTATTGGCAGGGAACGTTTCAGTTCATATTTTCATGCCTTGACATATCGGCCCTGCCCTCCACCTCTATAAGAACAAACAATGTTCCAGTGTGTGCGATGCCCTTAAGAGTTACTGGCACACATGTTGGTAAATGTGAGGTAAAGCATCAGCCAGGAAACAGCACAGGTAACAGTGGAAGGGCCAGGTGTTTCCAGTGATTGCTGCTTTAAAGGAACAGTTCAACACTTTGGGAAATGCTCTCGTTGTTTCATGTTTGCCCTGTAAATATGAAGCTATAACAGCAGATGGTTATCCTAGCTTAGCATAAAGACTGAAACGAGGTGGGGAACCGGCACAGTTTTCCTTAAATCTAGTTTTTGAATGTAACCTGTTAAAATAAGTGAATCGATGCACAGCTTCAGCGGAGCTCAAAATGTATACAGTAAGAGTAATTGTACCTCTGCGGTTATTAAAACGACGTGATTTATCTCTTTAAGACATGAACTTTTGATAAACCCTGTCATTAGCGTAAGTTTACGACTGACCGCATGCTCTGACAGGCGGTGGCAAAAAGACAAAAATAAAAGGTTACCCCCCCCCGGGCTTCAACTTATCTGTCAGGCCTTGGCTCTGGGCCTCGATTCATCTGTTTACTTGTGTTGTGATTTTTCTCGTAAAATGTGCCCGAGCTTCTTGTAGGCGCGGCTCCTGCACGACACACCGAATATGATTTAATGTGCACGGCGAACATCTCAGGACAGACACGAGAACCCGAGACAAGTGACTGATTCAGGTCCAAAACAAACTGAACACGCTCAAGACGACAGCAGAAGATTTATCTCAGCACTGATGCCGTAATACGAGGTCTGTATGCGTATAGACCGCTGATTGTATGTCACAGGGAACAAACTTTCACTGAATGATCGAAGTGAAGTGGAACTGCTAAATTTCAACAGTTCAATGATTCAGGCAAACTTTCAGGCTGGAAATGAAGCACGATCACGACTTTCTCAGTCTAAACATCTCAGATTGTTTCATTTGAAAGAGCAAAAGGTTTAAGTTCCAAGTTAAATTTAAAGGTCTGAACTTCTAAAATATCAGTTTTTGTCGCTTTTTACAGTTTTACACCGTCGTCACTCTTTTATTTTCCCTATTTTGCAACATTTTTGAATCTGAACAATGAATAAATTCATGACAGTAACTGGCAGATTAATGGACGAAGGATTTCATAGTTAGTTCCTGTAAAAATCTGGATTTTTGAGCCCTGATTTTCTTCTAAATTTGACGGTATTAGTTTGTAAAGTTCCCGCTCATCCCGCTCTGAATAATTAACGATCACGTTCAGAAGAAGAGAAACCGCCCGTCCCCGTCGTGAACCTCGGGCTGCTAACAGCTATGATCGAGAACACGCTTCACCTCGCTGACCTGTGAGCACAAAAGTAAAACTGAAAAGAGACAAATAAGCACCTTCCCACTTAAACGTGTGCCAACAATAACAGGTAAAGAAGGTAATACAGCTGTGGATGTGTCATTTAGGGTTAGCAGAAGGCCTGTACAGAGGTAGGTGGTATTACCTGAGCTATATCATTTAACTTCAGGTACTTCAGGTAGTTGGGTGTAATGTGGAGGTCGTCACTGTGTTATTTACCTAAACTGGTGTACAGTAGGCAGGCGGTAAGTGTAGGCTTCTGTGTCAGACAGTAATTGTTGTTTGGATACAGGCTGAGAGAGGCCGAGCTACAGCGCGAAGCTTGCAGTTAGTCTGGTTTGAGCCAGAGGTGAACACACACCGAGGCCTCGGCTGGGGTCGATTCGATTTTTACAGTTTTTTAACTTTGTGTGTCAGCCTGTAAAAAAAAAAAAACATCTCCAAGGACAAAAAACTGTCTGCACCTCAGGAACGACTGGTACTGGTAAGGTTTTCAAAATAAAAGACCACCTTCTCAGCTAAAAATTATGCATTAAAGGGTGTAAGGGTGTAATTTCCACTGTGAGACACTTCTGTACCGCCTCATTTAAAATTTAATCTACTGGGTGTCAGATTTTTACCCCAAAAAACCTGAAATATAATGTTTATATATTTCATTTTATCCTTTAAAAGGTGCCAAAGTGTCTGAAAAAGCATTAAAACAACTTAAATCTGCAGAATACTTTTTGTTAAGTTCAGAGACGCTGCATTCAGCCTTAACATAAAATCAGACATCTACCTTCATCATAACATCAGTGACGAACTGATGAAAAATCTGGAATCAGCTGTTTTTTTTGTGTTTGTCTGTGGAAGCACCTGTGTCTTCACAGAGAGAGAGAAACCGCCCTCTGTATTTACAGCCTCCACCCCTCTGACCCTGATGATGCTGAAGCATTTATGGAGGAGCTTGTTAATGTACGGGAATTCGTATGAAGCCGGCAGGTTTATACTGACGTATAAAACGCCCACAAAACTTTCCCTTCGGCTGCCACTTGAAGTCGTAAATCAGGACGTGGAGCGGCTCAGTTCGCCCGGGAACAGCTGACAGGTGGAATATGCTGAATATGCTGACATAAATAAAGTTTAGTGTACTGCACAAGTTTAAGATACTTGAGTTCCAGCTTCATAGAGATGTATTTGTTCAGGACGCTACGTATAACGTATGATGACATGCAAGACCATGATGCATTGCTTGGATTAAACCAGCCAACATAAAAGAAATTAAAAATCTACGTGTAGGTAACATTTTAAAAGGATTTCTACGGATTTGAACCCAAACTCTGATGACGTGCGCGAGTTTCTAAGCCTCGACTCGAATGTGACGTCCACCTGAATATCGATCTGATCAAAGCTGTTTGACTGTTTTAGATTGAATCCTCCACACGTGATGTAACAAACGACCTTCTCATTGGCCTATAAAAGTCTAAATGATGACCGTAGTGGAGTATTTTCACAGTCTATGAGATTGTGAAATCGTTCATCGATTCACAAATCACATCTCATCCCGTCAGCGCCTGTTTGGATGCTGTTGGTTACCTGATGACAGCTGACGTTAATTTCATGGTAGCAGCGACGAGAAAATGAGTTCCTCGCCTAAAGATATTGTGTGTGTGTCTCAGCTGGCATCTGTTTCCACGCCCGGAGAGACGACTCTCCAATCTATAGATAAGGAGTGTTGAAACATGTAAAACACAAACTGACACGGAGCTCGCTTTGATATCCGACAAACAGCGATAAAGTTTGCGGGTGTCGGGGTGTGTTGCTGTGTGACGGGAAGAGATAGAAATTAAAACCCTGAGGATGTTTCTTAATGAAGTGAAGAGAATTGACTCTGGTGCCTCGGCTCAGAGTAAATGTCACACACTAAACGCTGGTTTGTGGGTTTGTCCTGTTGCCAAATGACAAAGTAAACCCTGTTTGGATGCCAACTTTACTTCATTTGTTATGATGAATCGATAAAATATGAAGTTTGGAGGTTTTTTTGTCAACAGAAACAACTGCACTTCTGTAAAATTATTTTTTTTGCACGCTGAGGAGTTACAGATGATAACAAGGTGTAATCTGAAGTCATTATGGTGACGTGTGCCATCTAATCCATAATAAAGGTATTTTTGAGCTTTTTTCCCTAAATCTACAGGTGAAAAATCAAAGTCTGATTTGTGCTGAATTCTTTTTGTGCTGTCAGAAACATGAAGACGCCGAGGCCATCGTGCAGACGAGACGTGACTCACCCTGCTGCCTTTCTCTGGGTTGCACCTGCATCCTGAGCTGCAGTCCAGGCCTCCACACGGCCCGTCAAACTTGGTACCCTGCAGAAACGAAGAGAGAGAGAGGGAGAGGGAGATTACAAACGTGTTCGAGATCAGACATTTTGGTGCTTAAACCCTCAGTTAATGTCAAACTTTCCCCTGACACTTCATGAACTGAGTCTGCAGGTAAACTCAGGTATCAACTGTGAGTCATGTTCGTTAAAAATCCAAACAGTTGCATGAGTGAGAAGCTGGCAGACGTGCAGAGATTTGAAAAAGGTTTAAAGAGGATTTAGAAGCAGATCCGTGTTTATAAAGGACGCCGATAAAAAACCTTTTTTAAAAGTCGAGATCTAATTATGCAACAAAGGTCACATGCACGATCATGTTCTTCAGATAAAAATAATGTTCCTCCACGTCGTGTTTCCAACCTCGATGCCTAACAGGAGACAGACGAGCCGCTGTGTGACCTCTTCTTCTTCTCACTGGTTGATTAGTAACAGAGAGCACAAACCAGCCTTAACTACGACCAGAGGCGAAGCGCTGAGCAAAGAATAGAGCCAGTGATACCAGCCGCCGCCCTGCAGAGGCTCTTCAGGACATGACTGCTTTCATAATGTTACCGTGACCTGGTGGACATTTGGAGTCTGTTGTCACCGGGTTATTCCATGAACATTTCTGATTTTAAATAACGAACCTCTCCAGTCTTTGCACGGTGAACGCCGCCACACGCCGCTTGTGGCTCATAAACTCGAAGTGAACCACAGATTAACCCTTTTGTGTTCGGGGTGGCATTCCTGAGATATCTACCGAACATCACGCAGTGCTTTAAGAGTTCATAAGCAGCACACACACAGCTTTATAAGCTGACGTATGAGTGGCATAGGCTCATATCTGCAGTTACCTTATCGACCTGCTTCTTCCACATTTGTCTTTCATACGTTGGTGAGTTTCGATGTCTCACACTTTAAATATTAGATCATTAATTACGACCTCCTGAATGTGGGAGCCAATATCTCATACGAGTCCACGGTTCGGGGGTCTCTTTGGGGTCAAACTCAGAGGTCATGGCCGGCATTTCAATGTGATTAGCGGATGAAAGGGTGCTGGCGGGGTGGAGAGACGTGGAGGAGACGGGGACAGGAGGGGAGGAGGGACAAAAGAGTGTAGACTGGGGTGTGATGGAGGGTCAGAGGACACGGGTGGATGAGGAGAAAATGAGAGAGAATGTGTAGGGTGTTTTAGTTCATATAACCACAGCCTGAGAGCGCTCATATTCACAATAATCGAGGTCAAGGACCCTCCAGGACCCCCGTAAGTAATCGTCAGGTGGTCTAGTCTGGGTCTCAGTCTGAGCCTGGGAAAGGCTGGCGTGTATCCCATGAAGAGGTCTGAGAAAAATCAGTTATTGACTCACAGTCAATTCAATTTAAATTCAAGTTTAGTGCAAAACAACTGATCAGAGCTTGTTGGCAGGTTAAGAATGGGAAAACACCTTTACAGGTGAAAAGCTGCACAGAAATAATAACTCTAAAATCAAAACATCAAGGGACGAGGAAACTAGTGAACATAGGAAGTAAACAGAGGAGGAGAGGCAAATATCATCACTGCCAACTACTGCGACTGCGACTGCAACCACCTGGCCGAGATAACAGAAAAAAACATGGTGGAGAATGAAAAGGAAAAACACTCAACAAGGAGAAAGCAAGGCTGGCACAGAGAGAGAGAGAAGCAGGGGAAAGGTCAGCGGTGTTGGTCCTGCTTTCTTCCCTCTGATCTCCTCGACTCGTCTAATCACAATGACAGAAGGAGGGCAAGACAGTGAGGAGGGAAACGGAGAAATTTGGGCTAATGGAGAGAGAGAGAGGACGAGAGGAAAGGAGAGAGAGAGCGGCTCGAATGAACGTTTTGGCAAAGAGGCTAAAGAGGAGGAAGCTAAAAATAGAAGCAGGAGTGATTTGGAGAATTAGCACTTCAAATGAAGTTAAAGAAAGAAGATGCAAGCAGGACGGGAACTTTACGCAGCGTGACGACAAAGAAAGGCGAAAGAAGAAGATTTATTCCTGCTCTCTGAGCTCCCATCTCTATATTATGTTACCCTTATTATTTCGGTCTATTATCCTCCTTTTGTCGAGGCATGAATACCAACCAATCAGAGTGGCCTGCCTCGGATTGTTATTGGCACTGAGATCTATTGTTCTGGGATATAATCCAGCCTTTACCTGAGTGGGGCGGAGATGTGCGCTTATCCTCGTTCAATTCGCTCAGTCCACACCCAGAGTTAAAAGTGAAGGATGATATGGGCAAACAGATGCTAAGCCAGCGCCCGAGGGAGAGCATTTGACCTCGGCAGCGCGAGGATGTGTGATGTGGTGTTAAAATACACAGGAGGAAGAAGACATGCACACACACACACCCTCATACACACACAGAAAGACTCATAGAGGTAAATAAAAACACATGGACCGGGACACGTGAGTGCATTCGGACGTGTAGGCACAGGCAGAGTTAACACAATGCACTTCTATACTAGTGATGACCCCCCTGACTGCATTCAGCCCCGACACCTAAACTAATAAACAGAATTTTAAAAAAAGGGACAAACGTCCCCGCTTTGCAACACAGTCCTCACTTGTAAGGTTACCCATCACGGGTCCCCACAAAGATAGGAGGACGCGCACACACGGAAAACAAAGACATACAGGGACAATGAAGTGAAACCAGCAGTGTGAGGTGTGAGATCTCATCTCTTCAGTGAAACACAACCTGCGAGTGTGTTTGTGCATGCCTTGCAGGATTACCATAGTCGGCATTCAAAACTGAGATACAAAGTTCATTCTTGGCCTTGTAAACAGCAGCTGACAAAACAAACGAGGTGCTGTAGCTTCACATCACATACATCGACTAACTCTTCCTACACCAGCTGCTACATTAGCCTAAAGTGTTACGAACTGTTGATTTACGGCCGTACGCACGAGAAAACATATTTCCACGTTAAGGCAACCGTGTGGTAAAATGCTGCAGGATTAGACACGAACTGTTAAAAGTTCTAAAAAACGGCGCTCCAGACAAAAGCAACGCTCCGAATTTGCATATATTAACTGACATAACGTGATGGAACAGGCACGTTCCCCCGATTGTCTCCATGAATTCAACACTGTGTTCATTCTTCCTCCCATTCTGTCATCCCGGCATTACCCAGCTATGCGTCTGTAAGCTTCAGCTAATGTTCCCCAATCAATCTCCGCTGTTTGCTCATACTTTACTGTCCAAACACTTTCATGTACGTACGTCTAACTCAGAATTTTAAAAGCCGTCTGTAATACCTGTCTGCTTAAAGCTTCTGCCGTTCATACACCTGGCAGCTCATGGGCAATGGCTGACGCCTGGACTTGCCTCTTCATTCCTACAAGTTCTGCTGATGTTATCCGGACGAAGGTTGAGTCTAAGGTTACCCGGAGTATGATATACATTTTCTGAGGTATATGGCCAAAACAACAGAGCATGATGTGACAGGACAGCCGAGAAAGAATAAAAAAAAAATCCATATTTTTATACACAGAAAGATTTCTGACTATCAAAAAGAATATGCTTGTTTAACGTTCCTGAGCTTCTCAAAAGGTTCTTGAGGTGAGAACTCTTGCATTCATGCCAGGAGACGCGTCAAGAAGATCGACTATGTCAGGATGTGGTTAGATTAGCTTAGCATAAAGACTGGAAACAAAGGGAAACAGCTAGCCTGGCTCTGTCCAAAATCTTAAAGAATTACAGCTTAACTTTGGTCTGTGTCAAGCTGTCTCGTATTTACAGCAAAGATTATACATCTTACATAAGTGGTCTTCAATATGGAAAATTCTTTCGTCAGACAGGAAATGATGAAGTGTCTGATTTGTTTGGAGAAAGAAACAAAGACGTAAAGTCGAGCGCGAGCGGTGACGGCCAAACTGCCTCAAATCCTAAAATTGACCCTTCATGCTGTGCAGGAATCTGTTAAATCCACAGCCTGCCAATCAGCATGTCATCGCACGGTAACAACCAAAGGGGGGTTGCAGAGTTTACCCCAACACCTGTCAGTCAAAGCGTCATGGCACAATGCAAACCAATGAACACGCTCATTAGTCAAAGGAGAAGCCGCTGTGGACTGAGTGACAACGAGAGGCTGGGAAAATATGGATTTGGAATTATTAGAAGACTCTTTACATTTCACCTTCATCTGAACCTGATGTTGAGGAACGACTTGGAGAAGAGGCCGTCGCTACTTATGCAAATAAAGAAAGGTGAAGGGCGAGACGAGGAAGAAAGAGTCTTATCTGACGTCTCCTTCTTGTTTTGTCTTTTCTTTCTACCTTGGCCTTTCTCCCTCTCTTCCTTTCCTTATCTTCCTCCCCTCCTCTCTCCCTCTTCTTCCTCTGGTCCATCTGTGACCCTGACATCCACAACAGGAGATCAACCAGCTGTGTTTGGGCCTCCAGCCTTCCTCGTTTCCTTCTGTTTATTCCACACTGTGTGTGTGTGTGAGCAGTATGGACACGAGCATATGCATGTTTTGTGTACTTGTACACAAGCTCACGTGCATTTCTGTGTGTGTGTGTGTGTGTGTGTGTGTCAGGCCACCCAGCTGGAGGCAGGTCAGTCGTCTAAATCTTGGCGCAAGTCGGCGTAAATCTGTGACGCTAAAACTCAACCCAAACAGGACGTCGCATGTAGCCAGATGACACGGCTGATGGCTGCAATCAAATAAACTGATGGTGTCGATAAACAGAATGCGACAAAAACAGAGACGAAACAGTTCATGTCCAAGATTTAAACTTAAAATAGAGGAAATCGTAAAACCGCAGAATTTTGAAACGTTTTCAAAGGTTTTTATTGACCATTGGCTTCCAGTCACTTCTAAATGCTTTTAAAACCAATCAGTCATCTAAAGTCATGCATCATGCAGAGCAGACAAAGACCTTTGTATACAACCGTGTTTAGTTCAGGTTCAGTTTGCAGAGTCTTGTGCAGAATTCAGTGGAAGGAAAATGGCAGGAAAAACTCTGCCGCATGTTTTGGAAAATGGTCACCAGCGAGGAAAATGAAACACAGTTTGTTGCTATGGGGGGTTAAAGCTCCTAAAAACACTGATATCCTTTAAAAGAACAGCTGACATCTGCAGTCATGAAGTTTTAAATCCAAATGCATTTTGGGACTTGGTGTAAGCAATCTGTAATCCAGGTAAGACTCAGGTTAATGTTGTGAAACGCTGCGTGATGTGATAATGTGGATTACAGGACGACTTAGAGAGAAAAGCTGCCTCCAATCGAAGAAGTACAACAACAACAAAACCAAAGATCAGGTGATTTGTGTAGATTGGACTTTTATCGAAGAGAATCGAGGAAATATCTGAATGTACGGTCAGATAAAAGTACGTGTGATTGCGTAACTGCGCCGCTGTGGGGAACTTCAACACCGTCAGGAGTTTTTGGATCAAATCCCAACTGGCTGCTGAACGCTTGTAGGAGTCCTGAAGAAACACTTGACATTTGAGACACACATTACAGTACACATCATCAATCACCTCTGACTCCTTACAGCTAATGTGTCAACACATTAAAAAAACACACACGCCGTCTGAAGCTTGAAGACTTTCCCAAAAAGAAAGTCCAAACTTGCACGATAATATGCAAATTCCCTCCCGCCAATGAACTTTCTGCATCGTCCTGAAAACGGACACGACCTCGCCGAACACCTCCAATATGCAAGAATGTGACAGCTGAGATACAACGTAAGAGAAATGTGTCATCACCAGGGGAAACTGTCAATCAATCAATCAAACGGTAACATTTCGGATCGATACATCACGCTCACACACACACGGCAGACGGTGAGTTAACAGTGTTCTGAGTCGGTGTTTGACCCGGACAGGTCGTCTGTAATCGTGAATTACATTTTAGATCTTTCATGCTTTTTTGCACACGTGTAAAAACCTGCAGTTATTCCTCAGTGCACACACACACACACACACACACACACACACACACACACACACACACACTCCTTCTTTCCTCTGGCGAAGGATTCTGCAGTCGTGATGGAACAGAAACATTGCTATTAGACAGGATTAAGACTCTACCTGCCCGGCCTTGTTGTCTCTCTCTCTTACTCTTTCTCTCTTTTTTCTTCTTGAACATAATTAAAGACTTAAGGGTGGAAATTTAGCAATTTTATCATGTTTTTTAAGAACAAAATGAACCGCGGGCGAGAACAGGCACGCACGCAGTATAACGGCGAAATAACATGTTTTTGCTAATGCCACTTAACGCTGGTTTATGTATCCTCAGGTCCTGTGTCTGGTATTTCAGCTCGATGCTATCAGGGGAAAAAGAAAGGTAGGCTTGATGTGATGTCTTGCCTCTTTTAATGGGCGCTCACACGAGTTTCATACGTCATGAATGCTTCAGATGCCTTCGTGGACACGCTTCAATGGCCAGAACATCCAAACAGATACGCATGAATCAAGGTTACTTATTGAAAGTTTAACGTATTCAAATGTATTGTGGATGCACAAATCAAATGGCTTCGCCTCCTATGTGCCCAGACACCTACTTCTCATTGAATTTCCGAGCTCAGACTCCCATCACAAACCCCCCTACAGCCTGTCCGACTACCCACATCGTCAGAATATGAGCTTCCGGTAGAGCTTTGGTTTCTCTCACTGCAGTGCAGGATGGTGACATGAAAATAGATCCGAACCACCAAGTATAGAACGGTGTGTCACTTTTAAAGTTCACGCAGGGTCAGCACTCAATGCAGTGGTCTGTCTGTGTCTGAAGAATCACATTTTCAAACGTATGTTGGGCAGAAAGAGATGAAAAAGTTTGATTTTTAACCGTGCAACATAAAAATCAGCGAGAAGAAAGGACGGAAACATGAGAACACCTTTGGCAGTCGCATAATTCGGTCACAGTATTGTTGGGGTTTTTTTTGCCATTGTTTCAATCATCTCTCCCGTTGCCAATGGAAATAATTAATCTTCATTTTTATGACCTATGATGCTGAAAGAAAGACTCCTGCCTAAATTTATCTGCATGTCCTCCACCTTTCAGCACAGACACAGACACACTTGGAACAAACCTCCTTAATTTACAGTGTGCCAAAAAAGGCGGCCGGCTGCCCACTGGCAAAACGGGCGCAAACAACCGCGAACAAGCAGATTCACGCCAGCTTAAGGACGTCATCCCATCTGCAACGCACAAAGATCCCCGAGACGTCGCATGCAGCACAAATCTGCAGTGGAACACAGCGAGACAAATGAAGAGGCTCAGGTCGGAGCCAAGACAAATTGCAAGACGCTGTCCGGACAAGAGTGCAGACTAAGAAGGGGGGAAGAACACACTGTGAGCAATGGAGCAGATGAAACATATATTTAGGTGTAAATCAGCCATAAATTACCGACGAGCCAGCGATAGATTGTAGAGGAATGATTGGCACAATGAAAGAGCAGTTGTCACCGCAGCTCTTTTTGGCGAATGTTGTGTTTTGACTTGTGAAATGAGACAATGGTGGAAAAATTTATGATGATTAAACTGGAAACAAAGCTGCTCTGACTTTGATGCTGAAAAATGACCACGGGCTACACTTTCCGTCAAGAAGACGCTTCGTTAGGACAAAGTTTGCCAACCAGAACTTTCGGTTAAGGGTCAGATCCACGACATACCCTCGATACATCAAGACGATACTGGACGTAAATCTTGAGGTGTCCTCGGGATATTCGTTTGATTTTTAGGCTTTAAAAGTTCCGAGTATGTTTCATTTAGTTTCTGGACTAACTAGAAGGTAAGGCCTTGTTTGTGTTTAATCTAAAGTACTTCATTAAAGATGTTCTGCTCATTGAGTCTGTGACGGCTGACAGATTTATCTTAAAGTTTGTATCAGCACTGAAGCCACCACAAGTTCAGATGATCTTCTCTGACATGCACCTCAAAGATCAGAGCAGAGACAGAAACAAAGGCGGCGGCTGTCTCTTCGTTATCTCCATCTTTATTTAATCCCCACAGTTTGGTCTTGGCAGCCAGCGCATGAGAAAACAAGGCTACCGGGCCAAAAGTGACACAGAGACGGATCTGAGGTAAACTTCTCTTTTGTTTTCCAGCATCTGCGTCTGATTTGAGTTGCCTGTTTCACTGAGGGGAATTATTGCTCTGATAAATCACTTCCTCCCCTTTTTCATGTGTTGATATCAGACCACAAAATGTTTTGACAGCTCAACAAATTACCGAACTCGAGACAGACGGAGACGTTACAGCACGAGACTGTATCCACGAGGGAATAACGCGAGACCGCAGAGACGTATTTATGATTTGATTTCAATTAGCGCATCAAAGCGCAGGCAGCAAGACACATGATGCTAAAGATAACATTTACAATATATATCCAGGCTGTCATACAGCGGGATCCATTAGCGTAGCGTAATGTTAACATTAGCTGGTGAGCATGGACAGAGCTGACAGGAGACACACTGCAGCAGTAAACATGGCATTAACCTGTCGCTGGCTCCACGGGCAGCTTAAATAACGTCAGTAGAAATTCATAAATTTGGGGTTTAAAGCGTTCTTCCATGATAACAGTTGCTATTTTGAGTCCATAGGTGAATTCACGCTGTCAGGAAAAGTCGAAAAGTGGAACGATGGACGCCATTTTGGCTACGATGGTAGCGGCCACCAAGCATTGTGAAGATGGCGTCCAAGGAAGCTGAACTGGGCTGACTCTACATAGAAGTATCCAAACTGAGACATGGAACTGTCGACAAGGATTGGATCAAATATCCGAAGCAACATGTTCGTGTTATTATACCCGTTACTTGTGCTTGGCGTCACAAATGAATACTTTACATAAAGCGTAAAGACCTTATCCGAAGTATTGCTAACGTAATTACTGTTATCAAGAGTTTTTTGAGTCACGGCCCAGAAAACGTCGACGAATCCTGAAGAGCCTGCAGAAAAATCCTTTAATTAGGCTAAATGACTTTTTACATACGTTTCTCCGGTTGGTAATGAAGTAAACAACGCTTCCCCCCCAAAAACACAATTGCAGGCATGTAAAGACACACACACACACGAAGTGACAGTGCCCACCCTCTTGATAAGTGCTATGGTAATAACCCCCTTTGAACTGCACTGAAACACCCCTCGCCTGGAGGGGCGACGAGGGGCTTTTGAAGAGAGGAGAGGTGAATGGAGCGAGGGATGGAGAGGTGGATAATAGAGGAGTAAACCGATTAACACAAAGTAAGGATGGGGGGGGGGGCAACCAGAGCGGGGTAAGAAGGAGTAATGGCTCCCAACAGGTACAGATGGAGGCAGAGCCGCGATGAAAAGCGGGTGTAATGGTGCACAGGTGGGACTGATGGTGTGAAAATAATCTTCCACAGAGGTGGAGGGAACGACGGGAGCCCCTGAAAGAGAGGAACGAGATCCGGTTTCACCTGCGTGATTTCAGTTTTTGTATCCCGGAGGGAGTACACAAAAATGTGTATGTGGAGTTTTTTTGTCTATACATCACAATAGGACGGCGATTACAGCTCGTATATTAGAGGGCAGAAATCTGAGATACGGCTAATGCGCCTCGGAAGAGCAAAGAAACTCGTCACATAGCTCTGTCCTTACCGAGAGGCCCACGGGGAAACACACACACACACACACACACACACAAACGCCTTCGCCGGTGTAGTTTAAGGTTTCGTCCGAACAACAAGTGTAAACCGATCAGTTGGTCCCCATGGATTGACGTGAAAGGATAAATGCCCCCGAACACTCCCCCGTGTGTTTGAGTCACCAGTGCATGTATGTTTGCGTGTCTACCTGAGCCAGGCTAGCTGTTTCCACCCGTTTCAAGTCTTTATGCTAAGCTAGGCCAGAGGTTGTGTTAGAGTTGATTTTAGGACAAAAACGACTCATTTAATATTTAAAATTTACATTCATTAGAGCATGGAGAGAGAAGATACACCAACCGTGCATCACTTCTCATGTCAACGCCCAGAACCCGTCCATATGTTTGGCTTTGGACCTTGGATCTTTCCAGAAGGGTCTCCATCCCAAACCAGAACAGCGTAGTCATAGATCCCAACATCTCGTCTACCTGTTTTTGTAGGTTGGATATCCTCGAACATAACGCCTTCCCAGGCAACTCTCCTAACCTTAACCCCAACTGTCACATTGACCTCCTTCTCTTCTACGTGGTGATGGTACACTTCTACCCCAAACTGTGTGAGTCAGCGGACAACACGGGGAGAGTGGGGACGTGATAATCAGTAAACCTAACCCTGATTCTGCTGTCAGGTCCAGCTCATAACCATCTGCAAAACCAAAACAGTGCCGGTTCAAACAAAGTCCAAGAAACGAGACCACCGACATCCTTCCACTGAGACTTTGACTCCAAAACTTTCTCTTCCTTCACTTGTAACACAAATCGAGCGCTCATAGATCGGACCTTTCCTTTAAATTCCCAGTTACAGTTACAACGATCCACCAGAAACCAGCTGAGCTCTGCTTTACTGCAGAATGACCGAGCCAACGCGCACCTCAGGTTACCTCACGTATCCCGCCGCCCTGCCAAACATCGCCCGGCTTTGCCAACCGACCGCTGCCAGCGGGGACCTATTTTTAGTAACGGAAGTCTCACTGACAGAGGTGCAACTTCACTCCTCGGCTTTTTTCTCCCCCTTGTCGAGTCGGTGTGAGCGCTGGACACAGATTTCACTTTTGTGTGTGCTCAGAGAGTATGTGTGTCGCCGGACAGGCTGCTGTAGTTTATGGTGTACGTACTCTACGGAGATATACGCATCCATGAGTGTATGTTTGGATGAGTGGTGTGAATTCCTCACCTGCAGGCTGAAAGAAAACACAACTCTGGAGCTGCTGGAGGCACAGACAGTTTCAAACCCACAAGACTCCATCACATCTGCAAACTAAGTGTCTTAAACCTGCAGTCTTCCTGACGGCCAGCAGGGGGCGACTTCCCTGGCTGCAACAAAAAGTTCTGATTGTATTGAGTCTTATGTAAAAACAATTTGATCTATGACCTCTGCAAACAGTTTCTTCACACGTTTGTGGTCTTGACTCGTTTGCAGGTGACTCAGCGACGCGCTCTATGGTCGCTTCTGGCTCCAAAGAACCCAAGATGGCACCTCACATAATGCCAAACTCGAAGCTTCAAGACACTTGGCCACAAACCAATGGGTGACGGCATGGTTTAACGGTCATAAAACACTTTGCTTTGATAAAAAAGGCCATGAAATGCCGCTAATAGCTCCAGGAAAGATGCAGGAACCTTGCAGCGAGCGTTGACGACAGGCTAACTCATTAAAACTCAAGAAAAAACAGCGAAAACAAAACGAAATGTAAAACGAAAATTAATTTTACATATTTAGCTAAACTGTTGGACATAAATTTCTGCACTTCTCTTTGTTTATCTCTCAATTTCCTCCTTAACCTCAGCTTCTGTAATTCTTCAGTGAGTCACGTCCCGTTAGCAAAACAGCGTCGACCACAAGCCTGATGAGTTGTGGCTAAAGTTTCAGACATCATGAAAAACTCTTCTGACTCTTCTGAGACAGACAGAAATTTCCCTGTGCTGACTCATCCATCCTCCGTGCGTCCATCAGCTGCATCTCCCTCACGTGCCGTCTGATTCTTTCGGCTGATTGAAGTGGAGCTCCCTGTGCAAACACCTGAGCCCACATGAATAACAGAGCGTGCATTTCGCCGTCACCGCAGTCTGCCTGTACGGCTACCGTGCAGCCAGACAGAAGCATCGAAACCACGAGGTTAAGCCGTGACTCATCGCCGGGTGTGTGTTTTATATGAAAGAAACAGCTGAGGAGACAGAATCCCCATCGGATGACCCCGACCTCTGAGTTCCTCTCTTTGGCCACAGGGGGCAGCGTGAGGGAGGAAGGAGCCAGGTCAAGTGCATCCATCCACCCCCCCGGAAGTCGTCTGATCACAAACAGGGGTGAAATTCCACTTGCTGACCCCAAACACACACACACAAACACACCTGGGACACCCTGCGGCGGTTACATTTGACTGTTACCCCCTCGACTAACTAACGGCATCTGCGTCCCATTAAATCTGCTCATTATGGTGACTAACGAACTTGGAAAAAGTCTGTTAAAGTCAGCGGCGCTTTCTGTGGTGGTGTTTGTTTTAACCTGCCTGGAGGACCAGACGGGCGGGGTCGGTCTGGATCACATCAGAGAGTGATGGTGATATGATCCCCTGGAGGGAGGTCAGAGGTCAGGGGGCAGCACCCTGGAGCTGGTAGAGGTGTGAGGTTTTTAATTTTACCACCTCTGGGTCACTGAATTTACACTCCATCATGGTTTGTTTACTACGCCGAGGTTTCACTCGGCTTCTTACATCCTGCTGCACGGATCCTAACACACCCCGTGCACGGCCTGATGTCCTTACATGGAGAAGAGTGTGGAGTGAAGTGTGACATCTTCAGCGTGATCTTTGATTCGTCCTCAAAGATCGTGAAGAAATGCGTTAAAGCAGTCGAGTTTCGAGCGACTCTTCTCAGTCTGAGGGTTTTCAAGGACGTCTTAGAGCGACTGAAATGTCCTTAAATGGTAACGGCTCAATGGAGCTGCTTCGCTTTGGCCAGGGCTCTCAAGGAACCTTGAAAAAGACCTTGAGATTATTGGTATACACGGTCATACACGTGTGGGTTATTTAAATCTGTAAACAAACTTATTTTTGAGCAGACAGTCCAGTTTTACCCACGTTTACCTGCTTTTTATGCTAAGCTAGGCTAATCACCACCCGGCTCCAACTCTGTGGGTATTCAACACTCAAACACGCTGAATGACACTCTGTGTGACAGGATGCCAGGATAACGCAGCGCGGTAACAAAGCAACGCTCGGACTCGTTAAACTAAGTGGGAACTGTTTCCAGGTTGACGGGGGGACCAGCAATGCAGCGAGGCATGTGTGAACACACAGTGTGTGTTCGAGTGTGTTCACGTACAAGCAGCCTGCAGGCGGGAAAGAAAATCCCAGCTATGCTATGCTACGCTACAGACCCCCCCGCTCGCTCCAGTCAATCAGCTTTTCAGCAGCATGGGGAGTTAAAATATCACCCTGACGCTCCGTCCTTTGTGATCCCATCCACCTCTCCCTCTTTGTCCTAAACACACAGACGTTTGTGTGTGTGTGTGTTTGTGTGAGAGAGAGAAGCCAGCGCCAAGAGGGAGAACAACAGAGTTACCTACAGACCATTACACTTTGATGGGAACCAGTAAAATACAGCCTGAAGCTGTGAATGGAGACGAAGAGAAAGGAGAGCGAGGAGGGGAAGGAGGGGGCGAAGGATTCAGATATAGGAACTCTGAAGGACAAGAGAGGAGACAGGAGAGGAGACAGGAGAGGAGACAGGGAAGGAGACAGGAGAGGAGACAGGAGAGGAGACAAGAGAGGAGACAAGAGAGGAGACAGGAGAGGAGACAAGAGAGGAGACAGGAGAGGAGATAAGAGAGGAGACAGGAGAGGAGACAGGAGAGGAGACAAGAGTGGAGACAAGAGAGGAGACAGGAGAGGAGACAAGAGAGGAGACAGGGAAGGAGACAGGAGAGGAGACAGGAAAGGAGACAGGGAAGGAGACAGGAGAGGAGACAAGAGAGAAGACAGGAGAGGAGACAAGAGAGGAGACAGGGAAGGAGACAGGAGAGGAGACAGGAAAGGAGACAGGGAAGGAGACAGGAGAGGAGACAAGAGAGAAGACAGGAGAGGAGACAAGAGAGGAGACAGGAGAGGAGACAGGAGAGGAGACAAGAGAGGAGACAGGAGAGGAGAGGAGACAGGAGAGGAGACAGGAGAGGAGAGGAGACAGGAGAGGAGACAGGAGAGGAGACAAGAGAGGAGAGGAGACAGGAGAGGAGACAAGAGAGGAGACAGGAGAGGAGAGGAGACAGGAGAGGAGACAGGAGAGGAGAGGAGACAGGAGAGGAGACAAGAGAGGAGACAGGAGAGGAGAGGAGACAGGAGAGGAGAGGAGACAGGAGAGGAGACAAGAGAGGAGACAGGAGAGGAGACAGGAGAGGAGACAGGAGAGGAGACAAACATTCAGTTGAATAAAAACTTTGATATTTGTTATTTTCTGACTCTCGTCTCGCCTCCTGGTGTCTCCTGATGTAAATGTGTATAAACCTCCTTCTTTCTTTAAAGGTCGCTGCACTAAATCACAAAGTTGTCGACTCCCACCTGTGAAGTTAAGAGCTGCGCACACACACACACACACACACACACACACACGTGGATGTGCAGTAATGACAGAGAGGCGTCCCATAATGCCTTTCCTTAGTGCCGGGGGTCCCCGGGCGATGTGTGCTCTCGTGTAGGTGAGCGTCAGAGGAAGCTGCGGTTGTGGTGAGCAGTGATGAAAGTAAAGCGCTGTAGGTGACATCGTTTAAGGCGGTCGACTTCCTGTGGCTTCACTTACACTTTAAGGTGGTGAGGCTGACAATGGGAGAGGAAGCTGTGGACGGCCACCTTAAACACACAGCGCACGCAGCCTGAGCATCTGTCATCACGGGCTTACAGCTCCATGAACACAGACAGTTAAGGTGTTGCTAGAAATACTGCTAATGGACTCTGAACGCCCCCCTTCTTAAAAACTCTTATTTTGGAGGGAGAGGCTTCATTCGGGCATCTTATTTTGAAATAAGACAGCTGTACGTCACATTTTAAAGTTAGACTCTTCTTTGTCCGTCACGTTTCGAGACTTTTCTTTGTTATTACAGGAAAAAATGTGTCTAAATTTCAGAATAAAGCTCTTCTTTAAACGTCTTATTCTGGATCACAGCTTTGCATCTTTGCGCGTCTCGTCTCAGGGTGAACTCAGAGTTCAGTAACTGCCTCGTTGCCTTTAGCCGGTGAGGAAACTGCAGGCTGGCATCTCTGCATCTTCTGACACTTTACCGTGAACGTATCCTCGCAGCTCCTGTCTCATTCTTACCAGCTGAAACAAACAGTGACTTTATAAACCTTTAATCGGAGCCATGCCAAAAGAAAAAGCTGCACGCCGCTGCAGTCCGCTTGCATATTTCAGCATGCTCCGACAGAGCTGGAGCAATCCTGCAGCCTCCGCCACAGACAGGAGATAGAAGCAGCAGGGGAAATGTCTCCGGTACCTGGAGGCTAGACTGTGTTGACATACTTCTATTATTAAAAAAACATCAATCTGAACGCCGTAGACAATGGCTCGCCTGCAGTGGTGTTCACAATAATAGGAATCTCAGCCGAGCTTGGACCGGGAGGTTTTTTTGGCGTGTCGGAGCGAAATGAGGGTTTGACATTATCCACGGGGGAAACACGGGCATGTTTGCACGCAATGTGAACACAAAATGAAAGAATGCAGAGGCTGCCTTTATGAATCAGACTCATTTATTCCTGCGAGTCGGTGCTGAGGGTCAGTGCACGTTTCTTCTGGATGAGTAACTCCTGAAATAAATCCCAACGTATGGATAAAGAGAGAGCCACGTCTGATGGTTCCCACTGTACGCTGACACTGATGAATAAACCGTGATTTCCAGCTGTCTGCATCCTGACGGCTCCTCTTTTATGGAACCAGGATTTATCTGGGTCCACTCCCGGTATCTAGGTGCACCGCAATGCGAGCCGCATCCAAGTATTTCCTTCACATATACCATGTGTGACTGAACAGTCTCCGTAATGAGCACGCGGAGCCAGCGGAGGCCATATATCGCGCTTAAACATGCCGCCACATACCGCGTCTGCAGCCTGCGGTATCCATGCGAGGCGCGCAGGCATCCGCTGAGGGATGTTTAGCATGACGGTCACCGAGCGAGCCCCTCACAGAGGCCGTGCAGATACGAGCGAGCTCATGTTGTTGCAAACAAGTTAAATGTTTCCTGGAGCTGTTATTAGACGTTGTTAACAGATCGGTGTGAATGTAATTATTGTAATTACAGTTTTGTTTTTAAGATGTTTGATTAATGTGGCTTTGTGGGTGAAAGATAAGATGAAGCAACCGGATCATAAAAGTTCCTGGGACTTCGAGTATTCTGACACAATCGTCCTTTATTTACAGTAAATTTCTTCTCACTCCTTTGCTTAAATTCATAAAACATGTTTCGATTTTATGGATTAAGCCACCAAACAAGTAAATTACAACATAAACGCTTGAATTTACAATAATGAATGTCTGTTGCCCATTCTGCTCGTGGTTGGGTTGCACCAGCTTGTGTTAAGTACTTTTACTCACACTTATATTACCTTTAGGTACTTCTACCACCTCAACCCGAGTTTCAGAGACGTTCAATTACTGAACTACAACAAGGCAGTCATTAACATCTGGGCTCGGGATCCGGACTGGAAGACGAGCGGGAGTTGGGATGTCACCAAACAAACCTGGAAGCCAGGCGAGTAAGTCGCCCCGGCAACCAGACAAACAACACATATCCGGCATGCCAACGCGGTGCACTTGACTGGGCGATGCCTTAAGACGAGGATACACGGCGTGTGTTGGGACAATCAGAGTTTTTGTTTCGGCTGTCACGTTTGATTTAAGCTGCTTATTAAAAATCAGAGCAGCAGAGAAACCAAGTTCTGACTTTATAATCACTAATAATGCCAAAACTCAAGCGAGGGGCAGACTCGTGCTTGTTTTTGTTTATGAATTTTAGATCAAGATACTGCGCCCATATTCACTCAGGGAATCTCTTAATCTGATTTACTTTCTCTTTCACTCATGCGCATCCAAAAAACAAATGCCTGCCAGCTATGTGCTTTCTTCTCATGCTTCTTTATCTGTTTAGAGCCCACAGGGCTCATCTCTTTGGACCTTATGTGCAGTGTTGTTGATGAAAAACTGCAGATTTCAAAAGCACATCAGATACAGTAAGAAACAAACTATTGCACAAGCTGGATTAAGCAGAGCCGTAATGAAATCACACACCTGTTCGGCAGTGTGGGAAAGTGTAGCACGCTGAAGACGTGTTGACTCGACACGAAGCCAGCGCAGACGCCTCGTTTGAAACTTTGGAGCTTTGGAGTTTTGTCAGAAAAGGCGCAGACAGAAAAATCCAATGGCAAAGTGGCAAAATACATAATAATAATTACTGTCTGTTGGTCTAAAGCCTTTAAGTCACGGATGTGTTAAGCCTAGTTCAAAAACACTGAACCCTGAAGTTAAAAACTAAGCCTTTATTTTTTATTTTTGACGAGCAAACTGGTCCCACATCCAGAAATCACCTGCACAGCTCTGCTGTCTGCCAACAAGGTGGGACAAAATCAATCACATGGATGAGAAGCCAAATGATCCCAACTCCAGATGTTCCCTCCGCTCATGAGGCCGAAGGTGAGGGGAGTGACGGCGCCCCTAAAGACGGAAACAAACGGATGATGGGGACGCAGGAAGTGAAGGACAGCTCCCAAACCAGGTGTACCTCTCCAGGTAGCCCACTGTGGTTAAAATGACTGATGGAAACGGCCGAACCTCCAGACACATCCATCTTCCCGCTATTTCATCAACCAACACGTCTCTCAGCCCGACATTAGCGTGTCTGGACAGTGACGGAACGAAAAAACGGATGTGGAGGTTAAAAAAAAAAAGGTCAAGTGGCTGAGACGAGAATAAAACAACGAAAGAAGGCGTGCCGCGTTGACCTAAAAACATATTTCAGTCCCATCAAAAGTCTAACAGCCATGCATCAGGCGATATAGTTCTCATCACCTCACCTGCTGCCAAGTGTGTGTGTGTGAGAGTGTGTGATATACATTCCTCTATCTCCTCGTACGTTACATGACAGGACAAGAGACGTACATAGCTGTCCGTCGCCACTTGTCAGCGGAGGGACGTGTAGACCCAACACAGCTGCTTTTACCCGACACACTTTCTCTTTGAAACAAACTTTCCTTCCTTCCCATCATTACGTTCGTCTCCTGCTTTCTCCTGTAACATCACTCCGAGGTTTGGACTGGCCTTAAGAAAATGCACATCTTAGATATAGTTAATTTCTTTGACTCAAGATCTAAAAAAAGAAGATAAAACAATCGTGCTATCAAACTCAGCATTCCTCCGTCTCCACCTCCCTCGTCCTCCCTCGGCTTTCATCCCTTCCTCCGACTCCCTGACCCAGAAACAGAGGAAGGACCTCGGGAGGGAGGAATGAAAGTTGGTTTGGATCAGAGTGGATCGCAGAGGTCAGGAATGTCGTGTTGTTGGTGGCAGGGGCGGGCGGTCAGGATCACTGGGCTTAATGGTCTGGAGAGACCTCATATAGGAACTCAACATTTGCAAATCGGGGAATCTGAGGAATTCAGAGGCGGCCGTCTGAAGTGTGCTATCTGGAGAATAACGTATCTCAGAGTGATCTATGAATTCCAGGGATGCTGCTTCTTGAGGTGAGGACTGCTGGTGTTACGTGAGCTGCAACACAGTCAATGTAAAGGCCTATAAACCCCAATCACCAAAATCTGTCCTGGTGAACAGATACTGTACCTGAAGTTAGAGACCTTTAGATTACAAATATGCCATGAATGCTTCGTAGTCTTTCTTGTACTGCAGCTTCAACCAAAGGCAGGCAGGAAGAAGACTGCTGCTAGTAAACTAGTAAAGGTAGAGCTCCCCTGGGAGACGTTAGAGGTTCGGTGCACCTTAAGGGTAATACTTCGTCCATGCTGGACTTGAACTGGCCACCATCTGGTAACCTTAAATGAAACAAACTGCATCAACTAAGGCCACATTCAGACATTCGCTTGGTGTCCGCCAAAGAACGCATTCATCGTCAACACAGCGGCGGGCTGACCAATCGTCCTACAACGTCCATCGCAACACAAACGCACAGCTGACATCCGTCTGTCAGCAGGATATTGTTCAAGGGATTTGTCTGGGTCATATCCTGTCTGGACGTTCACCTGGACACTTCTTAGTGCAGGTGTTTGTTTTAGCCTTACACTTATAAAAATGGGAATTTAGGACACATACAGTAAATTTCCTGTCGCTGAGGCCAACGCTTGTTTCATATGTCGGCCTCTCATAGTCGGAATGTAATGCACTTGTCTTTAAAATTTCCTGTCCGTCCGAACCTATTTGTTTTCTCCTGAATGTCTGCGTTGGTGAGTGACCTGGGTCATCCAACTTTTTTTGATTTGCTTCATCGTCCTTGACTTCAGGCTTCACAGCAAACACAAGATGAACTTGGAGGAAAAACCCCTGAGAACCAAACAAACAAAGAAGAGCTGACGGAGCGCTGCATGGACACGCTTACATCGGGCCGAGCAGCTGGTCATCTGCACGTCTTTCCATTCGCTGTTCTGCACCGTCGCTATTCAATACTGTGCGAGCATCGCATGCAAAGATCTGGTCCCTGCTGTACGAGCATAAGTTCATGCAGACACAAACACTGATCTGCAGTGAACGGAGGAACAAGTGGACGTGGGACTCGCAGTCCGTCTATTACGCCTGAACTCTTTCTGTAGACGGTGTCAGTATGAGCTGAGGTGAATCATGAGGTGAGGAGAACCTGCTTCATGCTTCAGCAGCACGTCGACGTCTGAAACAACAAAACAAGCCTCTGGGCTGTTCAACCATCACATGCCTCTTATATCGATGTTTTTGGTCTTTAACGTGTAAATAAATAAATGATTAATACTTATGTTCTATTTGTATTTGGATGTTTCAGGAAAAGCTTTGCTGAAGTTACACAGCTGTCAGTTTGATCTTGTTTTAGGCGTTGTTGGGCCAAACACATTTTTCTTAATTAACTGTTGCTCCGAGGTTCTTTGTCTCTGTCCGTCCTTACAGCCGTCGGCCTGGTTGAACCAAAATCTGTTTGCAAAGACGAGTTTCTACAACGTAAAACCATCGCAGAGCATTCGAAATATGAAGCACACACAGTCGTCCTGTTAGAAATCTGACTGTATCGTGTTAAAATGTTTGCGGCAGGTGATCCCGACATTTGAAGCTTATTGTTCATGGATCATCAAGTGCAGCCGTGCATCAACACTCAGCCATCACTGTAATAAAAGAGCGTGATTATACAGGTATTTAGAGTGTGTGTGTGTGTGTGTGTGTGTGTGTGTGTGTGTGTGTGTATTATTTTAACCTGAGGCTTCATAAACAGGACTGTGTTCTGTAGTAACTCCCACATGAATTATCACAAACAGCTCTGACTGTCAACTCAACTACTGTCAATCAGTCAAACCATATATGTGTGTGTGTGTGTGTGTGTGTGTGTGTGTGTGTGACACAAACACACACACACACACACACACACTTTAAATACCTCTATAATTACTCTTTCACTCGAACTGGGGACATCTGTTGGAATGATCTTAATTACCCGGAGCAAGTGATAGGTAGATGATTTGTTGGTCACACACACACACACACACACACACACACACACACACACACACACACGCACTAATGGTACCATGACCAGATCAGATCAGTTTAGTGCTTTTGGATGGAAGGTGTTCAACGTGCCGGTACATCTCCACAGCCTGCAGGCCTGAGATTCAGGAGGCAGATAGACGGGCGGAGGAGGAGGAGAGGGATGGAGGTCGGGAGGAGGCAGAGAGGAGAAGTGAGGTGAGGAGGAAAGGAAAGGAAAAACAGAGGGAAGGACTGAGGAAGGGAGATGTTTGGATATTGTGAGTTCGAGACTGCTATTGTCAGTGGAAGAGTTAAGTTACTGTGACAGCTTCTAGAGGCAGACGTACTTAAAGTCTTAATGTTCCTGTGCTATATTCAGAGCTGCATTAACTCACTGCTGATGCCAAACAAAAGAGCAGATCACTCTTAAATATGTGTGCAGTTGTAATTATTATTCTTTATTTAATCAAAGTTGAGTTTGTTTGGCTGTAAACGGATTCGACAGTCGGCTGTGTGTCGGATTTCCGCAGAAGTCTCCGGGCGTGTCGTCCTCAAATCAACCTTAACTTAAAGGTTAAACTTCAGGGTTAGCTTTACATTTGATGTTTCAGTGGAGCTGCGACTGATCAGAAACTATTTTGCCAATCGATTAAACTTTCTGGGTCATTTTTAAAGAAATTCTTTGAGTTCAGCTCCTTAAATGTGAATATTTCCTGGTTTTCTTTTGTCATCTCTGACAGTAAACTGATTATCTTTAAATTTACCCTTTAATTCCTCCTCACTTTCTCTGATGTGAAATTCCTCCCTGGCTTTGTTCCCCTCACTTTTAATTGTGACCCTTCGTCCTCGACGCAGACGGATGAAGGAGGACGGGACACTGAGAGAGAAAGAAAGGGGAGACAGCGGGGGAGGGAGAGGAGAGAGAGAGAGAAGAGGAGTCGACGGGGATCGCCCCGGTAATTTACGGCTCTTCATAGTGATGCAAAAAAGTCAATAAATCGAGGCTGTTGAATCACTCACCCATGAACACACACACTCGGAGGAAACACACTCGGAGGAAACACACATGCAGACAAAATAACTTCCCAATAAGATTTGCAGCGGTGAGTTCAGGAACCTGTTTGAAGACTAATAAGTGAAGTTACTCGGCGCGCCGAGGTCAGCCCCGCGCGTGAATCAGTCCACGACCTTTGCAGATAAAGACACGGACACGACACTGACAGATATACGACGTCTCTTTGTGTCTTTTTTTTGTCTCCGCGCACACAATAACTCCTTCTGTCCCGTCGCTTCGCTCTGCTTCCTTCTCGAGTTCGTGCGCTCTTCATCTCTTCTTTTAATCAAGTCAACGCTGCAGAGAAGGTGAAGACAAGAGGTGGACCTTTGACTCCAGCGGACAGCTGCGCTGCACACATTTTTCCATCCACAGCTAATTAACATGGAACCAGCCTCAAGTGGACGTTTGAGGGACTGCAGTTTTTGGGGCCATGGAGCTCGCTGCATGGTTTTTGTGCACAAACACCTCAAACTGACAGATACATCCATGTATTTGGGTATCTGATGATTTTTATTTTAACCTGTTTGATGAGTTTAAATCCAAATATTCATGTCTGTAGATTTTACGGTGAAAAAACGCCAAGACCGTAAACGTCAAATCACCTGTTACAATACAATAACATTATAACATTTTTGGTTTTATATTAATATTAAAGCTTAAAAAACAGAAACAACACACACACACACACCGTGGTGTGTAACAGCAGCTGAGGACCAGAGGAGCAGAACACCCTGTTAAACCCCCTCCGACCGCGACAGCAGGCCTTTTGAATGGTAATGCCATTCTCTCCTTAGCTACGGTAAAAACACCACATCACAATGCACCGCTCATCTTCTACACCACGGCCCACTCGATGGGGGGTCACACACACACACACACACACACACACATGCATGCATTTACAAAAGGACGGGTGGGTTTCTAGCTGAAGGAGCAGCAGCAGCATGTCGACACAAACGAAGTGAGATGGATTGTAACCTGTTGCAGGTTTTTTTTTTTACTGGATCAGAGGCCACACACACTCACACACACACACACACACACACACACACACACACACACACACACATTGACAGTGGTACCCTTTGAGGTTTTTGAACAGAACGGTCCCCAGACACCACTTTGCTCCATGTGAGAGGCTTAAGGGGGCCCCTGGGGAACAGTTAAAATCTGGTGACTTTGTAGGTCAAAGAGCTGCTGGTGGCTGGAGAGCGAGCGCGCTCCGCTTAAACAAAATGCTGGAGAGAGGTCGCAGTGAGAGGAATGCAAGGTGTGGCTACAGGTGAGCGGCTAAAGACTCAATAAACTTAGCGTATGTTGTCAAATCAGCCGACCCTGCGAGTGCTCTTGTTAGCAGCAGGCTAACGAGCTTCCATCCTGACATTTATTCGAATCTGATTTCGCCTCTTTCCAATCCAGCTTACGCGTTAGCAGCTAAACGCTCAGAACGAGATCAAATTGCGCGGCGATTATAAGCTAGCTTTAACGTTAGCTTAACAGATCAGATCAGCAGGCTAAGGCTGCTTTAGCATTAGCCGCAGAGGTTGGGTTACAGCGTACGTTAGCATGACTCGAGGGCTACGTGAATGGTGGTATTGTCGGTGTCGAGGAGTCTCGGGCATTGTGAAGCAGAAAAGAGTTAAGTGTGCTACCTATGACCCAGCAGGTGTCGAGTTGCTTTAAATCTTGAAGTTTTTTAATCTGGACTTTGTGAGGCTGACTTCGTGGATCTGCTGGGGAACACTTCAATAAGGAGATTTACATACAGTAGACTCTTAAATGGGTCACTGGGTTACATTCCAGTCCCAATCCAAAGGCAGGACCACCTTTCCAAGTCATTCATCACCGTGACGGAAACACCAAAACTTTAAAAGCTGTGAATGACAGCAAGTGAAGAGCAACACAACAGGCATGAAATAAATCGGCGCTTTGAGTGATTTACAAGCGGTGTGTTGTGGGAGGAAAGGTGTGTGCCTGACAGTGTGTATGTTTGTGTCTGTTTGACGCCCTGAGAGCTAAGCTAAGGTGGATTCACCAGGAGGCCACCCAGGAAGAAAGAGGACGGCTGCCAAACGCTGCAGACTGAGAGGACCGAATGAGGTTTGGAAAATGATCTATAAATCATTTATCATGTCGACGAGGGACCTATCATTGCAATCATACAGCATGTTCTTGAGTATCTTATCATAAATCCCACAACATTCGTCCTGCCTAAACATGCACAGCATCCCTGACCTCAACACAGACGAATACACACAAACCTCTACGATGTTGAATCAAATGAACATACGTCTGCCGAACAGTGCTTGGTTTTCCCGGAAATGTAAACACAAACCACCATCATCATCTGTCTTCCAGAGAGGAACCAGTCCGGTATCGTGCGACCCTCCCCGGGTTGTGAAGTACTGTCTGCTCCCCCTCGGCGTCCATCTCTATCCAGGAATCCATCTCTACTTTGTGCACCTTCTACGGCTCCACAAAAAGATCAGTCTTTCCAATATCGATCACTGCTTAACCAATAAATCTGATTTGCTGTGCAGAAGCTGTTCCATGGAAGTTTTCATAAGTTTGGGCTTGTTTTGCCAATGTTTCATCGCGGGGATTTGTTGTAATCAGCGTGAATTCAAGTTGGCACCAAGTTTCCAGAGCTACCTTCTTTCTTTTTTTTTAATGAAGCTTAAAGAAATATGTAAGGATCAAGTACCAGCACAAACAAAACAAGCTAACAAAGTCTCATACACTGTTGTTGGCCCGTGCTCTACACCGGAGCTCTATCCCAGGACAAATATAAAGAAGATTAAAGGAAACAGAAATATATTTATTTTACTTCATCCTGCCTTTTCCTGTAAATCACTGGATACTCCTTCAAATGAACCAATCTGAGGCAGGAAAATCCCTCAGAACTCACGTTTGAGCATGTCATAACCATTAATGACGGATCACAAGTAGAAACTGGGAGCCAGCTGCTTTAGACTGTGTGAGAGTGAATGTTTGAAAAGTCTTGACAGGGATGTTGGCATGAAGTCTGTCTATGTGTGTTTGCGTGTTTGCGTGTACATCGGGGCCCCTCAATGAGGAACGGGGAAAGAGGTCACCGGCGGACCTCTCAGATCTGGGGCACCGTCACAGAGAGGATGGCGGAGGGTTGTATGATGGATTCATCACGTGCCAAAGAGCCGTGCACGTGCTCCAGTCTTTGAGGTTATGGAGGACATACCGCCATGTTGGAGGCGTCACAACCAAACGAGGGAGAATCGTCTTCGTAGCCAGATTCCAGAACCATCATTCAGAAACCTGCTTTTCAATGGACCCCCCCCTCCGGCCTCCTTTCTTTTTCTTTTCTCAGAGACAAGCTGTTGTCAGTCACACGCTGGGATCATTCTATAAGATCAGTCACGGCAGCATTTCCTCACTCCGCAGAGGCCTCTGTCCCAGGGAACAGCAAAAACTGACGAAGTTATCGAATCAGTCCTACCAAACGTCTACGCAACTGATCTACTCACAGCTCTAACGCGTTTGGTCCTGAGAGGATGAAATGTCAGAATGCTGGTGATCACCTGACAAGCGGGTTGTCATTTGTGGTCCAATACATTTCAACCTCTTAGCAATGCCTGAAGAAAAGCTGCTGAAACGGAGTCAACTCTGAGCCCCCTCCTACAATTTGGATGCATTTTTGAAGACATACCAACCATGCCCTGCTTCTAATTAAGTACAGATTAAAATGATTTGCGTGCATGTTCAAACACTGACAATTTCATCACACCTCGCCAAATCTTGCACCGATGGATCGCTGTAAAATCATAGTTCCTGGCAGCATCGTGTACCAATACATGCAGATGTTCAAAACGATCCTGCTGCTGCCCTGACTTTTGGACGAGGCTGCGTTTCAACATCTGCCTAACTGTTATTGGCTGTGTTTGAAACAAGAGGTAGCTCAGACCGTGTCATTAAGTTTGTGGTTGA
Organism: Nibea coibor; assembly: GCA_023373845.1. NCBI lineage: Eukaryota > Metazoa > Chordata > Actinopteri > Sciaenidae > Nibea > Nibea coibor. The sequence continues at coordinate 1,802,724 of CM041729.1, forward strand.
AATTGAGAAATCTTGTTTAAATCGTTAAGGCCTGCGCCAAATAAACACCTAAAGCAAAATAGATAATAAATCAGAGTCTCCATTCCTCTTTGCTGGCTAAACTTCAGAAAGTCAAGCTTTTGCTTGACAGGTAAACTTTCCATCCATGTATCTGTGTACATTCGCTCTCATTGGGATATAATTACGTATATGACGATGTGAAAACTTACGTGCTCACACTTCTTTCATAAAACACAAACGCAGACGAACTCTCACGCTGTTTTTTTTTCACAGCAGTGTGCGAGAAGTGTCACCCACGTTAGACAGATTGTGGACAACTTGTATCAATCAGTCGCCTTAACACTGCAGCGAAGAAGTCATCTGTCTTCCTGAAACATGAACAGCTGTCACACAACTGACGACTTTTATCCAAACTTTATTTAAACAGGCTGCACAGACGGCGTGTGTCGTCCCACCGTGTTAGAATCAAAGTTTTCTAACTCCTGGTGAAATATGTGTCGTCATAAAGAAACACACTGACAGTATTTCACGACCGTAAGGCATACACACACATCTCGGTTATACACTGAAACACATAGTGAGTGCTGTAAGTATAGAAAACAGAGCTACAGCTCAGGAGGAGCCGGTTGCCATGGAAAGTTCGCAGTTATTTGCAGGTTTTAGCTTCTTAAATGTTTTATTGGGTGGGGGGTGTAAGGTTTAATAAACTTTTGATGATGGTGGATGTTAAATTCTCAATGCCACATACTGTGAAAGTTCTGCTTCAATGCAAAATCCAAATACAAGGGTGCAGAGGTGTGAAACCGTCACACAAAGTGTGCAATGGTGAAACTGAGGTTGTTCACTTGTGACTAGATATAAGACTGGGGAATTCACACTCATCCATTTTCAATACATCTCTGCACGTTTCCTGCACACACGGACCTGCCGCGGCACGCTGCTCGACTTTTCCTGACACGTTCCTAAATCACACATTGTGTATAATGAAGCTCTTGCTTGCATGCTCGTCTTGTTGTACACCTGGGCGTAAATCAAAGCCACTGAAGTCAAAACTAGCAATAAAACATGGCAGGAAGCACTACTTGGAACAATCGCGGTAATGTACGACGAGAAAACGGCAGCGAAAAAGGGAGGAAACGAGCGAAGAAAGAGGGAACACAGGACGAGGAAGGAAGATAAAGAGAGATGGATCTTAATCTTTCTTTGCCTACTTTGCGGTGTTGTAGGGCTTGTATAAACCTGCGATGAACAGTACATGGGGGCCCTGCTGAGTGAGATGTATTGACAAGTAAAAACCTCTATATGTGGGTGTGTGCTACACATGTCAAAGTGTGGCTAGCAGCTACAGAATGTACAGGAATTCCTGTCGAGGTCGGTCATTATGCATCTGGAAAACTAAATCCTCGTCAGGATAGAGCCGAAGGGGCTTATCATCACCAATCCGTGGTTTCTAGGAATGAGGAAGGAGGGAGGAAACAAGGACAGAGGGAAGAAGAAGAAGTAGGAGGCATGAATTTAAAGGTTTTAGACAGAGAAAACAAAAACAGGCGGTTCAGTTCTGTTCAGGAAACATCCATCACGGACTTCTTGGTTCAATTGTGGTCGTAATTTTCAGACAAAACAACAAAACGTTTTTCTAAAACCACAACTGACCGTCTGATGTCCTCCGCCTCAACTCTGTGATTCACAGAGCAGCAAACTGCAGCCGACTGTAGCTGCTGTTAGCTCACTTTGTTAGCCGGACCCAAAATAAAGATCTTATTTAAGAATCTGGAACTGTTTGGGAGATCGAAGACACGACAAAGGCTGAAGAATGAAGCCCCCTCATCTGCACCACCACCACCTCCTTCCGCCCCTTTGGTCGAACCGGCCTACCTCACACGAGGAATTCAACAAACACAGATCCCCCTTCGTCACTCACTGGTCGACTGGAGGTTCGCGAACGGTCACAGGTAGCAAGTTCAACCTGTCAATCCCAAACCATCAAAGCAGCCCAGAAGGAAGGTCGACAACGTACCAGAGGGGATTTGGGGGCATTTAGGCAAACACTGACTGACAACCGGCAGCTCTGAATGGGGCTCAATGTATGATGTGGATTATTATCTGACACATGAGCATTCCTCCGAGGAGCAAGTTGTTTTCAGGTGGTATGAGCAAACGTAACTGGTCCCGGAGCTTCTTAAAAGCTTAAAAATGTGAATGAAGTTCAACAGTTAGAGTCTTCTAATATTTGATCTTAAAGCCTCTCGTTAAAATCAAAATAAAAGATGAAAATTCATCAAAAATCACCGAGTTGTGATGACAGAAAAACAAATATATTCTTCAGTGGAAACATTGTGCCAACTGTAAAAGACACTGAGGCGGTCAGGACATCTTTCTGCTTCGTCGTCGTCTTCTTCTTTTTTATTTGTCTGGCATGTGAACTGCAGAAACCCTCCAGTGCTTTTCCAAACACACTGTAATGTAATCTCTACAGATGGCCGAGGGAGACAAGCTGAGACACAAACACGCTGTCTAAAACACACACACACACACAGACAGACACATGCAAACACGGTTATACACGTGCGCATGCAAGCAAAACTCTCGTCCGCACGCTAAGATCCTGCGGTTGTATGTCAAGTGTAACAGGAGGATAAAAAAACGGGGAGAGAAACCAAATCCTGGATTTAAACCCAAACTTCCTTCACTACATGTGGGTGACAGGAGGATGTAGAATGTAATAACAGCTTTGAAGACAATGTAAGAGGTCATGCAATTAACCGTGACTTTTAACACAACTGCAGGGTCCCTACCGGACAGATTTCAGACATATTCTGTCGTGAGACAATGTCTCCAAATTCAAATGTCTCTCACGTCTGCTGAAGGATCTAGTGTTTCACACGTTGTGGGTAGCAGATTGCCTCCATCTGCAGGTCTTTTCAGGTTTTTCCATCTTTACATTTAAAACCAATCAAGGGTTCTGTGTTTACATCGAGTGCTGCCACCCACGTCTTTAGTTTATTTCCCATCGCGAGCAGGAGGACATCAAAGCACGCACGACAACAAGATAACACACAAAAAAAGCTGCGTCCGGATGGAAACCGTCGCCAACACACGCACATCTGTTACTTCAAACCTCTGCTGGTCTGGATCAGGAAGCAATGCACGCTCAACATAGTTAGCCATGTAAAAACAATGAATATGTTTAACGAGGGTTCCTGGTTTGATTCTTCAAACTCTACTCGGGGCCTTTCTGCAGGTTCTTTGGTTCCTCCTTGACTGATGACTCCAGGTTGCCAATAGGTTTTTGCCTCTGTGTGTCAGCCCTGTGATAAACCGATGACCTGTCCAGGTTGTACCCAATGTGCCTCACCCAGTGTCAGTTGGGACTGACTCCAGCCCACAAGGATAAGCCACCTGCACGCTCAGTGAATCCAAACTTTCCTCGTCTGTTGTTCTCCGTTGGTGGAACGTCCTGCCAGAACAATCAAAAACCACCTGAAGACCTCCAGCTCTTCAGAGACGACCTCCTCGTCAACGCTAAGATGAGTCTAGAACAGTCCGCGTCACACTGTACATCAACAACAACCAACTGATTTCTGACCAGAGAAACGTCTTAATTCACCTTTTCTCCAAGTTTTATCTTTCAAAAGCCAAAAAAACACTGAAAAGTTTCTGGATGACGCGTTCGACGTCTTGACTTAACACCTGTTATTAAGAAATGAACTAAAACGTGAAGCTTTGAGGCAAAACTGCGACGAAATTGACAGTCGATCCAAGCAAAGACGATGAATGGAGTGATATGTGTTTGTTAGGACTGGTGTGTGTGTGTGTGTGTGAGAGACATACCAACAGAGAGCTATGTTGGACACTGCACAGGCATGCTGCGCAGGCAATTATCAAATTAGACCCTTCGCCTATACTCTCACTTAAAGGCCTGACGTGCACGGACACTCAGTGTGCATGTGTGTGTGTGCGTGTGTGTGCACATCCCTTTCAGTGTAATGACTGGCCCTTTGGTAAACTCATTCTCCATATTTCTATAGATCCCCTCAGGAGCTGATGTAATGGATTCTATTCAGCCGTCCGTCTTTGTGCTTTCAAACACTCAGAGGCTCCTAAAATCTCATTTCAGATAAAGGGAAGTCTGAGCATTAGCCTTAGCCTCGGGTGACAATGGATAGACTTTACCCTGGGACCTGTAACTGTATATCACAATATCTATATCATGAGGTCGGACATGTTCTGAGAAACTGAAATAACCGGTCAGGAATGTCTTTTTTTTTTTTTTTTGGACAGTAAATCCGTCAAATTGGGCCGATTCTTCGAGACATCGCCCACAGTGGTGACTAAACTTTTTGGTGAACCCTCACAGTGAAGAAATGTCTTCCAGCAACCCTCTGTCACGTCTGTTAGTTTCATTTGAGGCTTCTTTACCCGATTCTTGTTAGATGTCTTGAAACCAACTGAGGGGAGGAAAGAGCAGAAGCAAAGGCCATCGAGAGAGGAACTGTCTCATAAAACATATTCTACTCTACTTTCCTACTATTAAAAGACCCAACGAGGCGGAAAAGTCTTGCACCTTGCTACGAGACACTCCGGGATCTTTCTCGTACGTGGATGAAGTTTGATTTCATCAGCAGTGAGCCAAAAATGGGATCCACCATTGAAGAACGGCTACTATCACAACATGTAGGTCGGAGGGTTGTCGAGGTTGGGTGGGGGGTATGAAGTGACAGGTGCTGATAGGAGCAGGGGTAGATTACATAAATCTGATAAACACACACACACACACTCGAGGAAGCACTATTTTAACGACGGTGACGACCCCGCTCGCTGTAATTGCTGCCCTCGGTTTAAAATAACCGAGACGGACTGATGGTCGAGAGAGAAGTGTCGGATTCTCGGCCTATCTGTCTGAGTCATCCAGCGGAGCGGAGGAGGGGCGACGGGCCTAAAATATAAATCTCAGGATTATAATTATCCAGGAGAAGGTGGCACGGCTCCAGTTTTAAGACAACTTTGATATTTCAAGAGGTGTGTTTCTTAAAGCTTCGGCTCGGCACCGGGAGCAGAGTCACGAGGCGACTTTCTGCCCGAGATCCTGCATGACGAGATTATCTAAACATTTTTTAATGAGACTGGGTCGCGGCCAGGAGGACGGGGCTACTCCTCTCTCCCTCGTTTGTTATTAACGAACACAGAAGAGAAGAAGAAGAGAGCGAAGCGTCGGGATCGGGCGGATCTGACAAAGCAGTATTGTGCTTTCAAGCCAGGAAGTGTGTGGGTATACGAGTCCACGGAGAAGATCTAAAATCAGACCAGGGTCAAGGACCAAAGCTGGAGTGCGTCCACACTCTGCACTGATCTGCCAGCTGAGTGTGAGGGGTAATGAAACAAACAAAGGGGCAAATCAATCGATTACTTCTTTAACACATCACCAAGGTCTGTTTCCATGAAGGAGATCTTAGTGAATAAAAAGTATCGATCACTGTCATCCTTTACTCCTTCTCCTATTTATCTTCATTCACCTCAGCCCTCCTCCTCCTCCTCCTCCTCCTCCTCCTCCACAGTATGCTTCTCCTGAGGAATTCCTGTCTCGGGTCGTTTGCAGCCTTTGACTGAAATTACAAGGAACTGTAAAAGCAGCGTATTTACCCCCGAAAAGAAAGGGTGAAATTCATTAAACATCTTTTGTTGACAGTAAAAAGGCACGGCTACGCTCGAGGGAGCGTACGCTGACAATCGCCAGGTTAGGGCATGGAGGGTGTGTGTGTGTGTGTGTGTGTGTGCGATGCTGAGGAATGTGAGCAGTGTGTTTGTAGTCTATAGGGCACGTCAATCCTCAACTTGTTCTCTGGTTAAAAATGACAAGCTGGGGAGGACGGAGGAGGGAGGAGGACGAGGAGCACCAACACTGGAGATGACGAGTCACTGAAGAGATGCAGGGAAAAAGGACAAGATGTATTATGTCCTCCCTCCCCTCCCTCTTTCCTTTTGTCCTCCTCACATTCCTCCCATCATGAGCCGGGCGTAGCTGTCTCCATCATCCTCCTCCACCCCCGCTCTAATTCTGATTAGAAAACATATTTTGATGAACATCGTGCTCAGCAGCTAGTTTCGGTTGCATCGCGGTCTTGGTTCAAAGTTGAAGACGTTTTTTAAAAGGCCTGAGCTCACCTCAAGTGTTTCAGCTTCAAACAAGCCAACACATTTACATCGGATCATATTTTGTTGGAGATTTGGTTCCATCCAGACACAACACCCGGCTGCACCGACGGTATCGGATGTTCGTTGATATTCAGCTTCATCGACTTGACTGAACACGTGAGAGCGAGCGTCAGATTGCTCCTTCTAGGTACAGATGAAGTGTGACCGCGCTGAATTCATCGGTTGGCATATTTATAGCGGCCATAAATAACCCGCCTGAAGGGCTGAAGCGATACTTGGTAGCCCACGTCAAAGAAAACGCCATCTCTGTTTAAGATGTCTGGGACGTACGAAGCGGCGCGGGGACCCCTCTCTCCGTCCGACTGGCTTCAATCCAACTTTATTTGTATACCTTTGTTTACACAGCAGTCCGTCACCGTATACTTAATGGCATTCCACAGAGCCAAAGCTTCACAACACTGCAAACCTCAGGTAAACTTACAGCATATACAAACTCCTTCACACCCTGCGCCTCGCCGGCCTTCGCGATCTTTTAAGTGTCGCTCCACGACAGTCGCAGTCGTTTTTACTGGAAAGCTCCTCGACAGCAGCGTAAAGGGAATAAACGTATAAACTGATGTCTGGACCACCAACGTCAAACGACTGTAACACGTCTGTGTTTACACACGTGTGACTGCACGCTGCAGCTCAGAGGGACGTCTAACATGTCTTTTTTAAAGTCTGAAACTTAAATGAAATCAGTTTAACATCACGTAATGAAAAGACATGAGGCAAATCAGAAGCTTGAACAAACATTTTTGCTCCAAAATGATGTTTAATCGTCTTTCTGCTGTTTTTAAGTCGACCCTTTGCAGCGACAGTAAAAGGTTCCTGTTTGGCATCAAGAGGTCAGGTTATTATCCAAACCTCAATTCACTGCCCCCTAACTCCTGTCCGTCTCTCTCGGCACCGTCAGCCATCCAAAAAATGCACGGTGTCCATAAATATTAGCTTTTTTAGCATTAGCGTCGTTGCTAAAGGCTAAAAATAGCAGCCGCTGACTCCCATGAACCTTTGGTCCACCTCCTGTGTGACACTAACACACACAGAGATGGGCCGCGCTATGCGCTGTAAAAGTTGGCTGGCCGGTGCGAAAGGTTGGACATGAAAAGCCACAGCAATGTCACAGCAGCCTGTCAAGGAAGAGGACGACCGAGTGACAGAGAGGGGAGAGAGAGAGAGAGAGAGAGAGTGTAGGTGTGTGCTTCGCTGCATGAAGTGTGTGTGTGTGTGTGTGTTTGCACGCCGGACAGCTGGTGGGAATCTCTCAAACGTCAGCTCCGCTTGTTCCACCTTGTGATGGGCAGCCGTTGCCGCAGCAACCGTGTACATAGAGGCGTCGTGTTTGGCCAGCGGGTCCTCGGAGGGAAGTCGAAAGCGAAACACAGACAGCTGAGTCGCCCCGGCGACTCGTGGGACGAACGATTCGACGCCCACGGATTCGCGTTCGAATTCACGAGTCATCACCGCGAGACAAACTTGGAGTTTAATCTGTTTGTTTGTTTCTCGGCGCTCGCAGGGTTGGATTCGCCTTTTTTCACCCCCGATATCGTCTTCAACAAACAAATCCCTTTTTGTTCAAACCTGTCCACTAACACATGATACATACAGTCCATTTTTAGTCCTCTGGGTGCTCACACACACACACACACACATGCACACACACTCCGTGCCAAGAAGCCATCAGGTAGGTATGCGGAACAGGCCTCCTTCAGGAGCGACAGGTATTAAACGGGAGAAGGTAGAGAGACAGACAGTCAGACAGACGATACAGGAGCAGATAGGTTTTTGTCTCTCTCACACACACATACACACACACACACACACATGCAAATAGTAAATCACCATGGAGCTCCCTGTGCTATGATCCGTTTAATCCACAGAGATATTTCTCATTTGTCTCACTGACTTAGACACAGGCCACTGTGTAATTTATGAATTGAGGCGGCTGCTGCCGCGTCCAGCGAAGGGCAAAACACTTTGGTGCTTTCGTTAAACAAGAAGAAGAAGAAGAAGAAGAAGAAGAGGAAGAAGAAGAGGAATAAATCATACGTGACGTGTCCACATAAGATAAAGAAAAAGCACCAAACTCTCAAAACTGAGAAACACGAGGATGAATCTTAAAAAAATGAGAAATTAATCATTACGGGAACAGCTGAGCCAACATGAGTAACACTTTAACCAACCCAGTCTATCAGAGGCCAACCAACAGGAATACTTAGACACGGACGGCTGCACACAGGCATTGAACATTAACTCTGAAGTTGAGACAAGAATTCATACGAGGTCTGATGACAGGAGGGCACAAAGACATCGAGGCTGCGGTAAGATGTGGCAGGTGATAAGAAATGATGTGTGAAGCTCGATGTGATGATGATGGAGCAGATATAACAGACGTCAGGTGAATCGAGATCATGGGGTTGTGCGGTACCGTCACAGATGACAAGCGATCTGGTTTTAATTCAGCTGATACGGACGTGATCCGAGAGTTAAAGTAAACTCGCTCACGCCCGCAGGCCGTGATGAGGCCGGATGATCTTCGACTCTGGATTCTGAGAAAAGGTGGAAAACATTTTGACAAGCTGATGATTTAAAGAGAACTTTCAAAGCGGCTCCTCGAGCTCCTCGACCCTGAGTGGGCTCCGTTCGTCTTCTTCCCACCCACGGGAAAGTCAGAGGTCGAGGCCACTCAAACGTGCTCCTACAGAGCTGCATCTGCACTGCATTATGGGTGGTGGTGTTTAATAAACACATGCATGTACACAGGACGTCACAGTTTACTGAAGCTAAGAAGTTTAAAGTTGTTTCGGAGTCGCAGATGTACGAAGTGACAGCGTGTATACAGCCACATCTTTACAGTTTGTATGTAAACCGGCTGTTTGACGGGACGAGACGCCGAATCGCACAGGACGGGGACGGTCGACATATTTCAGTCAGTGTGCAACTAGGGAGGAGGAGGCAGGAGAGGAGCTGAGTGAGAGATGATTTGTGGTCGGGCTCACCCACTCTGTGTCGCCAGAGCTATTATCCAGCACCGTGCTGGCCAAAAACATGACAAGACATTTAAAATGTGACTTTAAGACCCGATATTTGCACTCTGAGGATGAACGAGTAATCGATACACGACGTGAACATGTGGCGAAGGAGGGGAGCCCTTCGATTCAATGCAGAGAGCTGGAAAAACATTTTTCCTCACAGATCACCGAGCGTGAATGCGCTTGGTCATGCTTTATTATGTTATTATGACGAGTTTCGCCTTGTCTGCATCAAATTCAAGATGACTTGATTTGCTTTCAGGGAACTTCAGGAGAATCTTCTAAATCACCATGGCCTTTGGGATTAAACCCTCTATGATGCGTAGCCTCCGTCCCTATAGACGGGTGCAGTGCTTTTAAAACAAGACATCATCACTTGTTTTAAGAACATTCATGAAACTGTAGTGAAAACATGGGGAGATGTGCAGATGATGGACACCTTCTGCATTGTGCAATGACAGCTTTTGTGTGTGTGTGTGTGTGTGTGTGTGGAAAGAAATGCCGGGACTTAGTCGAACTTTACACAGCTGGCAGGCGTCACGGATTCACACGCAGCGGGAGTCCTGCCTGAACAAGCCACCCGCTGTCGGGCCCCCTCGACTCCCCTCTTCACCTCAGGAAACCGCCACTCGGCTGCGGAGCGCGAGGAGGTGACGGATCCCATAGGGGGAGCCATTTTGGATCAAACCGCACTGGAATAATACAGACAGACTCGGGTTAAGTGTCCCGCTGGGGAGCCATTACGGCTCACCCGTCATCACAGCGAGCTACAGAGGGACTTAAAGATGACGAATGGACGTATAGACACAGAAACAATATTGTGCATTACTGAGATAATATTTACAAGCTGCAGCCCCGTCGAGAAGTCATTATAGCGATGCAGCAGATAAAGTCACTGATCAGAGGAGACGGCTGAAGCTTCTGACGTCCAGATGGAAGACATTTTGGGTTCAAACATATTGAAATAACATAGGATGACTGCATGGAGGGTTAAGTGCTTCACACACAAGAGAGGCAGGGGTCAAGGTCAACATATAGGAAGCTGTTTGATCCTCAGATCTCCACACACCCAGTGGGAGTCAACGCGAGGATCAAACATGCTTCACTTTGGGGTTTCAGACCTTTCATCAAACATCCAGGAGCCTTTACCTGCACTTACACCTGAAGACCCAATGTTAGATGCTGTTACTCGCCTCAAAGACCCAGGATGGAGTTCGCTGCACGGACCAGTCGTAGCTTGGTTTGTTATCCCAGTTATTGGATTTCGAACTTCAGAAATCCTGACAACGAACCAATCAGTCACGTCCACCTGCTTGTGTTAATTACCCATGAAGCGCTGCCTGTCAGGGCAACCTACATGCCCGTGGGCGGGGGTTCAGAAAGAGAAAAACATCGTCCTGCCTCTACTTTCTGTTTCTGTGAAAAATGACCGTCCTTTGAAGACAAAACTAACACAAGAACATACGGAGAAAGCTCTGAGCCAACACAACACGCAGGGAAAATAAAGGACACTCCCTGCCAACCACCTCCTCCTCCTCATTCCCCCCACCTCCTCTTTCGGTTGACCTTTGACCTTATCTGTGGAGAGGTTGAGACAAGTGGAAGGAATGGAATGCTCAGTGGCCATCCGACATAAGGTCAGTGCAGAGAGAGACCTGCCGAGTAAATGTACAACCATGGCTCCTCTGCGGCTCGCTAAAGGTTTTGGCTTGGTATAAGTTATTCTCTGCCATGAAGAGATGCTTTGAATGTGATCCACAGAGTCAGGGGACAAATTTGAGTTCATTATTATTATTTTTGTGACTTTGTGTCTTTTCCACACTGATTCTACAGATAGTTGTCAATGAATGACTGGGGGTTATTTTGTACTCTGGATGATACAGTCGTCCAGGGCATCTCTCTTTGAGAAGAGCTCAGTCTGGACCAACTGGACCTGGTTTTAGATGTTTCAACTCTCTTTGCTGGATGTTTTACCTACTGTGATATAACAGTTTAAGTTCTTTCTTGTTACCTTACCTTCTTAAAGGTAAAACCGACTCTTTCAACTGATCATTAACTCTCTTAAAATGTATTTGCGTAAACACACTTTGGGACAAAGTCGAGCAAATGAACAGTGAAGAAATCAACCATTAGTGTGGAAAACAAGAGGCTTAACCAAGGGTAAACCAAGAGCAATGATTTACATCAAGAACAGGAAGAAGGAATGTTGTCCATGTTGGATGGCCCTAGTGAGTGTTGAGGCGTAAAGAATGACCTTACGGTGTGAAAGAACGTCATGGGAAAGTCTGTTAAGGAGAAGGATGGCAGAGCATTGGTTTAATTTGGTCGTAAACAGGGGCTGAATTATGGGGAAGAGGCCCAGGACCCATTTTGCTTTCTTTTTGTGTTCTCTCTATAGACAAAGTTATGGTGTAAAGAGAATGAGGGGCTAGAAACAGCATCTGGGACATGTTCTGTGACATCTATTTTATTGCAGTATTTGACTATTTCCCTTCTCTGACTTGCTGTTTCTGTCTAACTTCTTCAAAGTCCTTCCATCTTTCTGGGTAACCCTTTCCCGGTTTCGTCCAATCTGTCTTTGGACACATTCAGGTGACACAGTCTTCTTTAAATCAAATTTGGCTTGCACCTCACGGGACGTATCACAGAAAGTGCAAGGTGTTTGACTTCAAGCACATCCGAGAGCCATCTTCTTTATGCAAAGCGGCTGCTGACTGCAATAACTCTCCTGTCCAGGGCAATCTTTTCTCAGCTTTGAGCGTTTTCCTGCCTTAAATTATTTCCAAAGACTCGTTACTGTCATCTTCAACTGATCCTATCTCTAGACCTCCAGCTAAAGGTCAGTCCATGACCCTTCCTAAAGGTTGGATGCGAGGTCAGACTCCTTCCAGGTGGATGACTTAAATAGTCCCTTTAAGCAGTGACAGGTCTTTCGTGGCCTCCCTTTTACCTCTCCATCTGGAGGTCAAACATGGTCACTTTAACCATTTGAAGCGGTCATTACCTTGTCTAAAACTTTTCTTTTTGTCTTTGTCCAGGGCTGGGAATCAAGTCTGGACAAGAACTCCAACTGTTAAGAATTTAACTTCAACCAAAGCGAACCTTCTTACTGAAATGGGCTGACAGCGGGCAATCGCGGCACTGAAACAAATGATGGTACTTTTAAAAGAATGCAGGATAATTTAGGACTTTTGTTCACAAAATAATAGCCCCACAAACAGCCAGGAGCTGTCACTTTCAACAAATGTCTAAAAGTTTTTGTCTTTTATGAAACACTGGAGCCAACAGGTGAATCCATGCTGGCTACCCACCATGCTTTAATAAACCCCGAAGCAACTCCTGCAACCACATGTCCATCCATCATCGCCGCTCCCATCAACTACAACCCCAAAATAAACACACTTCCAAGTCAATAAACAGCTAAAAAATTTGACCTCTGATGAGGTCACCTTCATGACATGCTGTGTGCACTATTCGAATCCTAAAATGCATGTGTGCTCTTGTCTTACACCGCTAACAAATTCCTGAAGGTAACACGTAGACACGTTATGTAACTGAAGTCCTGCTGGTGACCCTTGTACCAAAAGGTTGGTACAAGGGTCAACAAGCTTTTCGCAGTGACCCGCACAGACGGATTTATGAGTATTGTAATTTAAAAATACTTTCTCTTGCGCTGCAGGGGGCGAGAATTCACCTGTGAAGCCATCTGCTCGAGGATACAGACATGTGACAGGAATATCTATGTGGTTCTTTGTTATCCCAGTTATTGGATTTCGAGCTGTGTAGTCTTCAAAGATGTTTTGTGACTCATGGGAGAATACACAGTTGAGTCTTTGAAGACAAAACATCTACGAGACCAAACAAACTCAAGTTCAGTGGCTTGTGACTCACTGACAGACTGATACTGAAGCTTTAAGCAACACCTTTGTGCAAAATTAGACCTGTCTACTCAGCTTAAATCAGCTACAGATGGTAATCCGTAATATGTTTGTTCCATTTGTTTAGCCTACAGTTCACTATTGAATCTACACAAGAACCAGCAGTCATTACAGACACGACAAGGTTTATATATGTCTGACATTACATGAGGAAGTGAAGGTAGACTAAATGAAAGAAATACGGTATGTCTCTGCAAAGCAGAAGCAAAACACAGTTGAATCACCTCACTAACAGCAAGATTTCTTGGTCGTTTTCCCTAAATGTATCAAATAAACTTGTTACAGAGTTTATACTTTTAGAGCTTTGTTTCCCTGAGATGCATCTGTTGGGTATTTTCTCAATAAATTGGTCTAGCATTTGGTCTATAAACTGAAAAATTGAGTCTAAAAATCATGAAAATGGACCAAAAATGCAACTTGTACTTGTACAATATTGTACTTTTGGACTCTATGTGTGTCTTAAAACATTTTTTCCTGCCTTTCCTGTCAAGTGAACCATTTATCTCCAGATTTCTTGATCAGAATATGGATGGTAGACAGAATTACTCAACGGTGTATAAAGTGGCTAAGATGAGCTCAACCTGAAATAATTTATCATAGTAAAACACTGACAGGGAACACTTCCTATACTTCACATAAATGTTCCACTTCATGACCGAACAATCAAACAGGTCAATGAGTTCAAATGAGAATACGCGATCGGGGGAGTCGGGGCGCGGTGAGAAGGCAACGAGTGAAAGGGGAAGAAGGGGAAAGAAGGTGGGGGGAGGTAAAGGTGAAGAAAGGAAAGAAGAGGTGCAGACAGGTGTGCGACCTCTTCAAGGAGCTGCGGGGCATCGGGGGTAGGAGGTGGTGGTGGTGGGTGGTGGTCTTGAGAGAGAAGGAAAGGGGGGTAGTAGCTATGGTGATGACATGGAATGCTCATGTCGCCCCTGGCAACGGTTCATTAGCTATTAGCCCTCACAGGCTGATGGGTCCTAACTTGTCCCCCCCCCCCCCCACCCCCACAACTGTCTGTCACAGATTCCAAGATCATAAATGTCATCTGGAATGCCGGTGGGATCGGGAATTTCTGAACATTCCTGAAGATAGAGGTGCAACGCTCGCCCGCAGGCCGTGCGGCAAACAAAACCGGGCCAGAATGTGACACTATAGGAACGGACCTCGAGGTGCCGCCACAACAGCTTCTCGGTTACACCTCGTGGATAGCTTCTTCTTCTTCTTCTTTTTCAAGTCAGAAAATTAAGCTGAGGAATGTTCTAATTTCAGAAATATGTTGTACCTGGAGGGAAGCACAACACTCGAGTCTGAATGTGCTGAAGTGTCTGAGCAACCATCTAAAACCAAAAGTAATTAATTAAGATGGAGAAAAGAAGCTGGACCTGTCAAACAGTTGTCATTTGAATCGATGATCAGCCTCACTTCTCGCTCAATTAAGTTAAAGAACATTTCGAGGTATGGTTGCAAGGTCAATGTGACCCCGAAGAGATGTTTTTGATTATGTAGGAGCAGATATTGTTGTGAAATATGCACTTAATAAGCTTACAGTGTGTACAAAATACTGCAAATACCTGCTCATCACATTGTTTAAGCTGAAAGGGGAAGTGTGCTGCATGTGGAAGTCATCGCTCCTTCCTGACGTCACTGTCAAGCGTCTCAGGCGTAACAAAGACAAATGCGAGATTTGTAAATTTGTGTTTCACCTCAAACTTACAAAACTAGCGAGAGTTTAAACTTTTGCAAACAAAAAATGTTCTCGCTGTGTTCGCTGTGCTGAAAAATGTACAAACTGTTTTTTCTTCACGTTCTTGCAGGCCCCGAAATGACTAAAACACTCAGTGCCGGTCAAAAGCTTTGTATCAGTTCATCTTCTACCCTGCAGTAAGAGCAAACAACACCATCTCCTTCAGTGTGTTTGTGCCTGCAGGTTTCAGTTTTAGGTTAAGGCTCAGGGTTAGTGAGCGTACGGATCAGAATTTAACCTTTATGTTCGAACACTGGGTGCCGATTGTGAGATCATGGAAGATGAGCGATAGTGTTGATTTTCTTTTTCACACATAGTTACAGTGAAATGAGGCAAATGTCGATGAAATCGGTCGCTGTCGGTCACGCCTGTAGCTGAGAGTCAACATGCCGAAGCAAAGTATTACACCATGTCATTGCTTGAAGTGCACATGCCGATGAGCTGCCGTAACGGCCCACCAATCACAAGCTGACAGGACACGCAGTGTTGAAAGGGCAATAAATGTCTTTACTGTTACTTAATTGATCTTCTATCTTCTCATTGATTCATTTCATCCGCTCGAACTTACGCTGAAGGTGAGCAACAGGTGTATTTTCTGTTTTTGAATGTCTTCTGGGTTTGGACAGTACCCCAGGTACACCTTGGACAACTCGTCCAATGTTCATCAAAGTTAGGGGTTCAGTACCTTGCTCAAGGTGCCCGGGAGGTGAACTGGCACCTCCCCAGGTATCAGTGCACTCTACATACTGTGGTCCATGCTGGACTTGAACTCGCCACCCTACAGGTCCCCCAAAGACTGAGCTACTGTCACCCCAGAGCGATGATTGTCCGATATTTTGAAGACCAAACAGTCCACCGATCTGTTGTCTACAGACAACGTGCTGGTAAATTTGGTTTACTAAACCTTTACGACAGAAACTACCTCCTGAGCATGTTTTTGTCTTCTCCTGTCACAAACACACTCGACCATTCACAGAAATAATGAAACCTTCCCTCACCCCCTTTCCACTTGGCCCACAAACCGATCTGCTCCCTGGCCAGCAAGTGAGTGAGCTATTTTAGGAACAAGAGGAGCCAGCTAAATAAATATGAGCAACTGCACTCTGTTGACAAACACATGGACGCCCAGTCGGCTTACAGAACAAGAGACTTCTTCTAGAGTCTTCTAGCGATGTGAGATATTTGAAATAACGCCACATTAACCCGGTACCGGCTGTGTTTTCGTGGCGTTGGTTGGCACAATGATTATCTGTCCCACCTCATTAGTGGCCGTTTGGGGCCACGGTGGGCACACAGGGGTGGAACACAGCCAGAGGGACTAGCTGAGGCCCTTCACTCCGTAATGAATGGGAGTTAAAGCGAAGAGCACGAGGCTCGGGGTGAAGTTGAAGGGAACGGTGCCAGGTAGCGCTAATCTGCAAAGCACTTCAGACAGGGCGCTACAATGAGCGCTATGCTGGGTAACCTTCATTAACTGGTTAAATAGACGTTTTAGAGGCTACAAAGCTACATGGTGTGACCATGTGCTGCCCTGAATGGTATAAAAGACTGTTTATTACTGAGCTAGAGCTAATATCTGTCTATTATTTCCTGTTTTCTGTCCATTTCTTGGCCTAAATTGTTGCATTTTTCTCTGTTTTATTGCATTTTATTCTTATTTTTTCCATGCCAGAGCAGATTAAATAAATATGTGGACACTGCAGTCAAGTTCAGCTGAATTTCTGTCTAGAAATCTCTTTGAACAGTCTGATCTGCTTTAAGGGGACCGGTCACAGAAACCTGATAACAAGAGCTCTTTGTTACGTCTGACGTTAGCGTTGCACCTGCCAAAAGTTGTCTTACACTTGCTTACAGTCTCTCAGCCAGGTATGAGGCCTGAGTTAGAGAGAGAGAGACGGAGAAACTGGACCAGAGTTTGCATGTGAGGAGGGAGTACCCGCCAGCAGTGGGCCAAGGCAGCGAACTAGTTTTATGGGCGCTTGCCAAAGGACGGAGTGACCCAGTCCCTGGAAATATCCCCTGCAAGGCCTTTAAAAGTCGCCACTACTCCCTCGTAAACAAGATTCTGCAACGCTCTGGGACTTCCTCTCATGGAGCCCGTTTGAAATACCTGAACAGTCTTTTCACACGTTGCAAATACATGTCGTATAGGCTATACGGACTTAGCTGGTGTTCTGTCAGTCACAGCTTCATGCAAATAATTGAAAAAGTAAAGACTGACAGCTGCTCATCGGTCCCGACACAGGTGATGAATCGTTCCAGTGGGGGTTCAACAGCAGGGCTTCACACTCTGCTACAAAGACTGAGTGAATTACACCTGACTGATGTGGTATGTTACCCCTCTGGTTATGCCTAGGAGACAAATTGGGAAGTCTTTCTGATTTATGACTTCACAAAACAACACTGATTGACAAGGTTAATCAGTGAGCGAAGAAAAACAGCTGTCTTTAGCTTGACCACCCCGAAATGCTCTTCAAAACAAGAATCCCTCCACGTGATTGGATCCTACGATACGACAGACAGAGCTAAACAATTGCCAAGTCTGGTGTTTCACAAGCGACCACATATCTGGAAGTCGGCTCTATAAAAACGTCTTTTAAAGGCATTAGTTATTGCCTTCGTCTGCATACAGCAGTGAGATGGAGCTCTTCCATAGCCGGAGGCTTGTGTTTTCCTCAAAGCTGTGGCATCATTAACTTTGGCAGTCACTTCAGTGAAGTTATGACAAAAAGGGGGGAAGCGAGACGAACACAGACAAACTGGCATCACAGGTATAACATCCAGTAAAGTATAGAAACTCGGTGTGCCAATGTGATGCAATTTATGAGCTCAGAGAAGAAAGCAGGGAGGAGGGGGGCGATAGCACTGGGACTGAGGTAGTTACCTGGCTGCCTGGATTACCTGGCTGGCACAGACGAGGGAGCTGAGGATGAGTGTGAGACAAAGAGGTGGAAAAACAGAGCGGAGGTATCCGTAATTACAGGGACAGGCTGAGACACAGTGAGGCGGTAATAGCACACAATAACTGACACATGTGATGTGCCAATGATAGTGTTCCTATCACACCGGGACATTAGCAGGGCTGCGGCCCGGGGGTTTACCCTGGCACAGATATGGTAACCATGGATACGCAGACTGGAAGAGGGTGGTGTCAAATTAGGGGGAAAGTTTTTGCTTATTTCTGAATGAGGCTACATTAGCTGCTGCTAGCCTAATACACCTGAATCTCAGATTGTCATATTGAGAGGTAGTTTCTACAGGAGAGTGATGCTACGCTAATGCTAACAACACCCCGGATTAGCTGAAAAACTGCTAAAAAACTGGACTGTGTTAGCTTGGCTTAATCGTTGTAGGAAATAAATGGTATAGTAATGCTACGCTAATGCTAATGCTTCATAACAATTTACTGAAACTGTTTGTCTTCCTCGGGTAAAATAAATAAATAAATAAATGTGAAACTACAAAACAGATTTGATTGTAGGCCCACATCTGAGAATGCTAACAAGCTAACGTAACTCCTGGTTTGTTAGCATTCTGCACAGTCCATTAAATCACTTGAGTTGAGTTAAAGCTAACGCTGCCGTGCTAAAGTTAAACAGGATATTAGCGCTGTGCACACAGTTGTTTTGGTTTGGTTTACATTAGCTGCTGGCCACATACTGTCAAACTGCTACAAAGAGGGGCAAATATGTGCACCTGCACCTTTATCACCCACCACAAGGACATTAATGCCGACTCAAGTATGTAATTAACGCCTCGATTAAAGAACATTAATGGTAATTAGGAAGCCACTCACATGCACACACCTTATCCCTACAGGGGCGGCTGTTCAGACCACCGCCAACCCGGTAAACTGACAAACAAAAGACGATGTGTTCCCCCTGCACAGGCATGCATATGATAATTGCAGTGAAGAGGGAAAAATGTTTGACTTAAAGGGTCGATGTTGGTGTGTAATGCCAAAGTAATGATGTTGCAGGGGAAAAAGTGGAGCATCAAAGCAAAGTGGGAATTGAACCTGTCAGGCTTCCTGACTTCAAAACAAACCGAAAGTCCCAGAGGGGGTGAAGTTTCCATGGTTTCTGTTTGGAAATCAACACTGGCGATAAAACAACATGTTTGGAAAGTTTGGATAAAAATTGGGTCAAAGAAAGCAACTTATTTTTAGATTGTTATGACTAGCGTTGTCTTTATATTGAACCAACAACCTTAAGTCTAATATTCAGTCTTCTTTCAGCTCCATTTTTGGTCCTCACCAGCTCAAAATATCTGCTAAATGCTCTACTATGTTCTCGCTGGTTGTTTTCTGTATCTATCTGCTGTTTGGAGCGAAACAAGTAGTGTACAGTTGGTTTGTAAAGCTTTTTTGCTGCTTGATGCTAGAAACAGGGTCAAAAATGAGCTGGAAGACACTAAAATGCACAGCAGATTTGAGTTTAATCCAATTTGCTGTTTAAAATATTTGAAGCTTCAACTTGTTGTAGTTTGACTTTTTGGGGAAAAAGAGGTAAATATTTGGGGTGTTACATGAAGAGTTAAGACGAGTGGAGAGTCTGAAAGACGCAAGATCAACAAAATGAGGCAAGAAAAGGAAGAATGAAAGACAGACACAGGACAAAACCCAACAAATGGGGAAAAATATATTGGAGGTCTAATCCTTCTGAAGCGCAAACAGCCCTGAGGGGAGCGATGGCATTAAGGAGAAGGGACCGGGCACGTCGAACAAGCTAAGACAGCGCTCCCACCGAGCATCCAGTCAGCCAAACACTGCCCCACCTCAGCTCCTCTTTGACAAGACTAAAGACCTTCACAAACACACCCCCGGGGGCTGCAGATAGATAGAATAACCCCCATTCTTCCCCTCCCTCTTCCACCTCTGTATCGGTGGTGTTTTTTTTCGCTCATCTGCCTTTCACAAGAGGCAGGAAAGCAAAAGACAAAGTGCGATAAACAAATCTTGGAGAGCGGGCGACTGGAATGTTAAGCTGTCGCCGCGGCCGCGAGCCCCTGCTGCCTTTGTGTTCGGGCGACCTCCGACCTCCGGAGTTCACCGCGACCAATCGGGGGACAAACTGACAGCGTGCGCTTCGTCTAAAGAGGAGGAGGTGGTGGCGGTGTCGGAGGGGTGTCTGATATGTGAAAGGTGGCCGTGCCAAGGCCTCGGCAGATGGAGAGATGGTGTTGCTGTTTTCTTGTCCCGTCCTGCCATTTGTTGGCACAACCTTTAAACTGGCTCTTCGATCACAACACAAACTGATTGACTGAAATTTTATGCTTGTACCAGCACCAACAGCTGCCAAGGCTCATAAATCAAAACCTGTCCTGATAAGGACTTTCAAAGTCATTCAGCTGCTAAAACACACAATTAAACCTGGGAATTAAACAAAATAGGAACTATTGAAGAGCACCATTGGCAGCCATCTTATCACATTTCATTCGACCTTATCGATCTTATCGAGCGAGGTATCTGCATCACAGAGTTCATTTGGAGAGATGCATGAAAAGATGGATGGAGCAGAAGCATGACACGGAGGCTTTGCCCAATGAAAACACTGTTACCAGGACAACGCATAGATTGAAGGGATGGGGAAAGGAGGGCCGAAGGCGGCGTCTGTCAACGGTTACGCCAACGCAGCCTCCTTCACTCTGTTGTCTTTGGACGTTTTAACAAATCTTATGACTTCAACATAACAGAGATTGAGTCACATTCCTCAGTAGTACGAGGTTCTGCATATATCCTAAATAAATATTGCAAAGGTCATCCTCGTTCACTGTTTTAACTCGTGGTTTTAGCCTGGAATGCTAAAAATGCTAGGCAGATATTTGTTCTATCAAAACTCAAGTATAAGGTGGAGATTTCATCACCTGATGAGAAATTAAAGGATGACATAAGATGAATGAATGATAATAAACTCACAAACTTTTATTTCATTGGTTCTTTGGGTTGTTCATAAAGAAGCAAGAATGTCCAAACATTGGTTCCAGCTTCTCAGATGTGAGGATTGGTGCTTTTGCTCTGTTTTATATAATTATCAAGTCAAATCTTTTAGTTTCAGGACTTCATATATCATATTTCTCTGCTATCAGTGATACCATGCATAAGCTGTCCAATCTTTCAGTACATTTAAGGGTAATAAATGGTCTTTGAACTTTGCAGAACCTTCTGGAGACGAACAACTTGCAGTGTTTAAGCACTAATCGTACTTCTGATGCTCGCTCTGTTCTTCGCCTGAACATCTCGTGATATTTGGTTTCACACATTAATCTCCTCTGACTCCAGATTAGCTTTATTTGTGTACATTGCTGTGACATTAGTCGAGGGTATTTCCCACTAAAAAAAAAACAAAAAACACCTGCACTCGTAACGTACACATAAACGGAGCCATACGATTTTTTACAGGAAAACTTGAATGCATGTAATCACCACACAGGTAGCAGAGTCTTAACTATGGGCGTGGGAGCGAAACAGCAGGGGCTTTTCAATGGTACATTAAAGCTGCTGTATGTGGTTTATAGGTTTCCTAATGCACTTACTGACAAAGTACTTAAACCTTCCTCTGAAGTGCCGACAGAGAGAACAGTAGGTCCAAACAGGAGGGGGCGATTCCAGCTTCGAAAACATGCAAAGAAATTTAGATTTAAAGCTCGAAACTGGAAACTGTGATTGGAAAGAATCCTCCAGACTCACGTCAACTTTTTCATTAACTTGACCTGACAGGAACACACTGGTATTTAAACCACCGCATACATGTAAAGTAATGCCTGATATATTAAAAGTAAAGTCATAAGTTATGTTTAATTACGTCTGACAGCTCTCTCTGTACAACAATTATGCGGTTTCGGTGCTTGTCACACAGTAAAAATGTAGAATTATGACCCCTTAGGCTAATATGTCAAGAAGATAGGTTTATAAGGTCACATGAGACAATCAACTGTAAGTGGAAATGCATAAACTTATGATTGCATGAATGCTAAACCTTTGGTAGCCTGCACAATCTTCCTAGTCTGTGAGGACAGATTTTAAAGTATGAAACAGGAGTAAAACTCCTCGCTCTACAGGACTGTTTTTGTCTTTGAATCCGGGTTTTACCAGAAGTTGCTGTACACCGCGGGTACTTCAACATGGAGATAATGAAATGGTTCCGAAAGTCTGCAATCGTGGCTACAAACAGGACATACATGGAAGAGAAGGGTGTCTCTTTTCCACCCAGGGAGCTGGTTCTGAGGTTTGACTCAAGAAAATTAGGCTAATAGTTTTATAAAATCTTGAGAGGAAAGAAGAAGAAAGGACGGAAAGATTTGGGCTGGAGGGGTGAAGAACTTCAGACCACCACTCGCAAATCACAGCCACAAATCAACTGGTAATGGATTTCCTGACTTGTGGAAGCAGCGAGGGGTAAAAAGTGATAGGGCAAGGGGGGATGGAGGAGGAAAGGAAAGGAAGGAGGAGGTAGGTAGGTGGTGGTGGGGACTTAAGTTGCATTGGTGGGGAGGGTCTTGCAACCACAAATCAAGCAGTGATCAGTCGCCTCACTTAGCATTTCTGGAATATTCCAGCCTATAGCACCTGCAGGGAGTGGGAGACAAGTCCTGCCAAGCTCTGCAGGAATTCAACAGAGGGAGGGAGGGAGGGGAGAGAGAGGACAGGAGAGGAAGAGTAAATGTTGTCCTTGCACCATTTGTCATGAAAGTCTGCAAGTCATTTACACACCGAAACCTCCTCAAGTATCCTGAATATCCAAGATCAGATCGGTTCAACAACCGGGTCAAACCCGATGCAGAGAGTACGTTTCTGGGTGACTTCCAAACCGTCCAAGTCGCACAAACTTTTGACTCCCTCCTCGCCTTCTTCCTGTACATACCTCCTCCCCTCTGCTCCACCATTCCTCCTCACCCGTGTGTGATGTTTTCCCTGTGCCAACAGCTTTGTTAGCCCTTACAGGCCCTTTGGAGCAGCTCCTAAAGGTTTTCTCTGTCTCTAGATGTTCACTGAAACATCATTTAAAACAAAATAGGTATCGCGTCCCAGCGAACAAGACTTGCAGATATGGAGGCTAATCGTCGACATATATAGCTAAGTAGGATAACGTGGCTCAATAAACGTTGTGCATTTAGCTCTTACCTCCTCATAGCACCACTGCGTGTAGCTGGAGAAGAGTCAGCTCAGTTAGCCTGAACAAACTGTTGACTTTAGCATCACAACCTGCAAGAAAACGCCCATAAACTCCGTCTCTTAGCTAGCATGAAGTGTAAGATATCCGGGCTTATTACCAAAGAGTGTTCTGCAACCTGATCAGCATTAGTTACAGTCTTTACCACGCTGCACTGCCAACGCTGTGTCATCTTGCAATCTACAGTTATCTTTCCGCCACAAGATAAACATGTGTTTGTGTGTTCAGTTTTGTCTGATGACTCCGATAACGCTTATCGTCTCTATGCGCAACAGCACGGAAAGTTTGTTTTTTGATTCAGCCACAAAAACCGACACAGCACAGCCATTCCCAGCCCGAAACACCCAGCTACCAACGCAGTGACAGCTCAGACCACCCAATGAACTCATGTTAGTCACTCAACTCCATCTCCATCCACTCAGCCACCCACACAAACAACACAACAACAGGGAGGTGGGAAGTGGGTGGAGGAGTCAATTCAAAGTTAATGCAGCACCATCAGCCGAGTCCCATTGAGACGCAGGAAGCTGAACCGCTTTAAAGTTCCCGATCAGCATCTCTGCTGCGGCCTGCAACGATCTTATTAGCATTTCCTGCTGCTCGGCTGCTGCAGCAAGGCACTGCTGGGGCGGACGGTTGACGGCACAAACACCAAAGGGTTCTGGTTGGATATGAGGCAGAATTAAGAACAAGTACTCGAGTACTGCACTTGTTACTCTTACTAGAAGAGTACATAAAATGGTATTTCGTATTTCGAGTCGGTCAGGCTTAAAGTTTTACAGGGCGGTTTGAGTGACAGGTGGTGGACGGCTACCAGAGCCACCACAGTCCTGTGAGTGACGTCATGGAGACTACGTCCATGCAGTCTGCAGGTCCTATGTGGTATTAAAAGTCAGATTTTAGTGGAACAAACACTTCACTGGGCGTGACAGAAAGCAGTAAAAGTGACGTTAGTCGATCAGAGAGGAGCAGAAATGAGAAACTACAACACATGTCATCAAAAATATGAAATCTGAATGAAGGCTGAGATCTGTGGCTTCTGATTGGTGCAAAGAGAGCAGATGTTGGCTGCAGCTCAGAGGTAGGAAGGGTGTGGCTTAGGGGGGGGGGAAGCACATTGCCCTAATAATCTCCCTACATAAATATTCATTAGCGAGGCGGGGTGTTTGCAAATGAGTCTGAGCGGGCCCACTCAAAAAATGAAGAGCTTTTTTTCACTGCCTGAGGCTGCTCAAATCTTTAAAAAGAAGAAGTGTGCGCGCAGGTTGGAGAGCGGTTTGGCACACATGGTAACGCAGCTGCTTTGATTTGAACATAAAGTGAGAATAAAATGAGAAGGCAGCAGTGAGGGGGGTCCTTTCATTTAAGCGATGGAGGGTGAGCTAAAATAATATTGAGAAATGTGTCTCCTCATGCTGAAGACACCCACAGCGTGACGCAGACCTGCGCACTCTCCGCACAGCGTGTGTTCAAACTCACTTTATACAGGTTGAATTCATGCAGGCTACAGGTGGCTTTACGCAGGAGGGTCGGGGAAAATCAGACGAGCCATTTTACGCACTCACACATAAAACACCAGCTCCATCCCTTTTATTCATCTGCTCTGAATAAACCAGCACCGACTCTCACTCAGTGTAATAGTAAACAAATGGGGACTTACTCCGTGCGCAGAGCTCACCGCCCAGGCGACTGCTATCACACAAATCCTGCAGGAGGAACAAACATTTCGGTTAGTGTGTGTGTTTCCCCTCCACTCAGATATCTGGCAGGTAAACTGCGCCCCGAGTCTGAGCTAATGTGACCGACAGAGCCGCGCGGAGCCGAAAACTAACTCTGGAGAAATAAAGAGCACAAAAAAAGAGGAGCTTACAGGAATTTCATCTTGATCCGACTGGCAGAGGGGGAACCGCAGGTCGAGACTCGACTCCCTTGTCTTCACCAGCAAGGCACTTCAAACGCGCTCATCGACGGCTCCAAAAAACCCTGTCATCTACCGGAGACACAGAACGATATAAAGTAGTCCCACCACCAAACCTCAAGCGCTTCCACACACACACCCGCAGTCAAAAACAACAACACACAAACACACGGAAACTCTCTCTCTCTCTGGTTTCTTTCAAAAATAGGAGCTTATCTAACTCACCAAAGTTGCAGCGCTTGAAGTCGCTGCTGCGCTCTCCGGGTTGTTGCGCTTCAACTCAGCAGCGCAGCACAGCAGCAGGAGAGGAGGGGCCAACACATGTCATTCATGCCTCCATACCTTTGGCTGCAGCAGATTTTTAAACCAGGCACTCGGAGCGAAACTCTCTTCAAACAGTTTGAGGCAGCAGAGGAGACACAGAGAGCCTCTCACTGCCATGATGTGTTCTTAATCCATGAAAAATAAAAACATAAATAAAATATTATAAAGACTTGATGTCTATAATGCACAAATATGACTTTATAGGACCTTTATTTGTTTCATTTCAACATAAAATCCCCCTAAAGTTGGTTTAAAGTGCAACATTAGCACCCATATAAACATTACAGTACTTCTGCCAATCTCTATGAGGACATAAAGTCTAGCACTAAACTTTATTAATCTCCTGTGGTTGCATGATATTTCTGTCGGGTGTCATGAGTTTGTAATGAATCTATTTATTTTGAACCTCCTTTAAAAAAAGAACAATGTAATTATATGACAGGATTATCAGAGTGTCTGTTTCAAACAGGCCGTGAGATCAAATTAAAAACTTTGTGTCCTCAGTCGTGATCTCTCTGTTCTAAATGTGGCGCAGACGGTTCGCTTTCAACTCCTGAACGTTTTATTTTAGTTTGAGAGTTCATCACAACGTGTTCCTTCACCTTCTAGATAGATGTTGTTGAAAGTATTCTCATATTTCTGTTTAAATTATGTAGATAAAGCTCTCGTCTGTAGCCGTTTTCAGCTGCGGTGTACCACAGGGATCCATCCTGGGACCCATGTAGTTTGCATTGCATCTATATTCAGCGCTGCATGAATTACATTACTTACCATACATACCCTATCCATAACCCTGAACCTAGACCCTTTGGTATGAGAATTCCTGTCACCGGAGGAGCGTTGAATTGGTTTTACTTCACAAACTACATGCGTGGGATGTCGTTCGACTCCATCCTAACCTAAAACTTCTGCCTTGCACAAATAGTTAAAAGCTGAGAACTTGGAAACATGACAGTGATCTTTATATTTTGAGTTCATGATCATCTTTTCAACTTCAATAATGTTTAATAAAACTGCGATGAAATATCGAAGAGTTACGCTGATTTGATTCTTTAAGGCGTGAAGGTCTTGTAATGAAACGTGAAAAAGGGCGCGGTTCCTCGCTGATAGAAACGGGCACACTGACTAATACAAAGACCTTTGTACAATCGTTTAACAACACCACAAACTACAGCAACCTCCTAAAAGTTCAGTCTAACCACACTTCATGAAAACAGTTCCAAAGTGAAACCTGAACATCGAAACCGTCGTGCAGGTTTGAAAAACTGACGAGCGGCTGCAGTGTTTGGATAAGTTCTGGTTTATTTGATATTTTGACATCACATTAACACAAAACTGAAATAAATCTCAAGAATAATAAAGATTTACAGAAACTCCAACGAGGACGGTGACCTTTTCCTTGGAAGCCAGCTGTATTTGTTGAGGTTATGATTTGAATAACGTTTTCCAACTTTTGCCAGCACAGAGCTGAAAAGAACACAAACTGAAGCACAGGTCAGTGAGCTCCCTAAACTCTGCAAAGATCGTCTCTAAGACTACTTTTAAAGTTCTTGTCTCTAAATACTGTAAAAGAAAAACTCATGTCAGCCCTCTGGACAAAAAACACTAAAATACTGAGAGAGAAAGTTGTAAAACGGTTCATTAACTCCTCCATAAAGAAGATGAACATCAGTACTTTTTAGTTTAAAACAGGTCGTCGTGTGTTTGGATGATGTCTTCCATAAAGTCTGAGCTGTGCATTAAAATAATGCAACAGTAAAACTCGAGCTGCAGCAGCAGCAGCAGCAGGAGGAGGAGGAGGAGATGATGTCCTACATTTCAAACTGTGCCAGCAGCATCCGCGTGTCAGGAGTCAAAAGTGAGTATTTGACCTTTAATAATCTGTCAGGAATGCGACATGTTGGAGCGTATAGAAAATGCCAAATAAAGATTTAATGTCAGAGCTTTTTTTTGTGCAGCCTGAGGCGATGGGTAGGATTGGGTAGGCAGCATATCCCTCCGCCAGGGTCCTAACATCACCAAATTCTTTGTGATTGGAGCAGAATTAAAGCCAGCAGAGGCAGGCGGCTCTCTGGGCAGAGGTGGCACACACCGACCGTCACCTCAGGATCAAACTTTGAGGTGCAACACCCGCACAAAGTTTATTTTAAATGGATTGTGTGTCTGCCTGTAGGTGCACAGAGGAACTGATATCACTGCGCAAGTAGATCCGGCCTGGGCAGGTTTGCAAGTCGAGGAGAGAAAAAGTTAGAGAGGGACTGCAGAGGCGCACGGTGCCACAGCCAGGACCACCAGGAGCCTCTGCGAGCTGCAGCGAACACGCCGACACGAAGAGCGCCTGCTTCTTATTTCAGTTCCGCAGAGGGGGAAGTGTGCTGGGGGGACAGAGGGGCTATGACACGGGAGTAGAGAGAGTTGTGTGAGTGTTACAGCAGGCGGATCCTTGTTTTATTCCCCCCACAAGATGAATAAAGACTTGAAGAGCCTGCGCCAGCTCGCCGTGCCTCTGCTCCTCCTCGCCCTGTGCGTCGCGGTGCAGCGGTCCGACTCTGCGGTAAGTTCGTTTTCTGCCTCTCTCTTTCCTCTTGTGGCACAAATTTAGACCCGTTAACGGATCCTGCCTGTCCCGTGAAGGAGCCGAGAGACCTGCCCGCTCTCACCTCATCCAGCGCCGGGACAGCACCGGCTGTCCCCGCCAGCACAACCAAAGGGTTATAAATAGAGGCTGCTTTGTAACAAGTGCTGCAGCTCTCATAAGAACGAGCCGCGCTGCTTCACCTCAGCTGCACACTTAGAAACACGTCGGGAGCTTCTCACGGAGCTCCGCTTTGTGCTTTCACGGGAGACCGCGGACGGACTTTTCCGTCCTGCTCCCTTTGCGCATCACGTTTCTGTTTCTGCGCTTCAACCTGTAGCGACACGCCGAACCACGGCAGCTTCTCCCTCCCCAGCCTGCGTGCATCTTTGTTTTATTCACATGTGAAAGATTCAGAGCAGACACTGCGCGTCTGGAGAGGCGCGTCAAAGTCTCCAAGGTTATTAAAAACCTGGAGAACAGTCGCAGAGACTGAGTGCTGCGCGTAATTTGGTGATTTTCATGGAGGGGTCTCTCCCTGCAGCTGGTGACAGCACCTGGTTACTGTAAAACTCTTCGTCTTGAGCTGTCTTCTCCGGGAGGTGTGTGTGTGTGTGTGTGTGTGTGTGTGCATTTGTTGAATTACTTCAATTAGCTTCTCATCCTGCAGCTGCATCATCAAACCAGCGACCAGGACAGAAGACACACACTCCTCATGTAATATTCCACCTGATGAATATTCACACACACGTATTAATAATTCATGAGGGGATAGTTACTGTGGGCCACGCCCCCAAAGCAGGCGTGTCCAATCAGGCCTCTTCATCAGTTCATCTGCTCCTGATCATGCAGGAGCTCCAACCTGGAGCTCATCTCCTCGCAGAGTTTAAATTAACTTCGTGCAGCTGAACATCCAAACTCTGAGCTCTGTCTCCTGCACGCCTGCAGCACGAAGCTGCTTTATTCAATTATTAAAGTCACGACTGTGAGTTATAGTGAAGATTAGTCCGACAGGAGCTCGATCAACATCAAGTGACGAGTTAAAGAGGTCAGAGAGCGGCTGTCACTGTCGCCATGGTGACGTGACCTTCAGGTAGAGGATGGAGAGGTCCGCTCTGTGTGTGTGTGTGAGGCGAGCTCAGGAGGTGTCGCAGGTGTGGCTGTCATTCTCCCACTTTCTCTCTCTCTCTCACACACACACACACACCTGGCTTCCTGTTATTCCCAGTATTCCCGGGTTTTGTGTGCAGACTCGCCGGCGCCCCCTAGTGGAGAGTGCGTGGATTCCACCTCTGCTCACTGAAGAGCTCGTATCTCCAAACAGGATGAAGCTTCACCTAACAAACAAACTTTTTGATTTTAAAAACAGTTTCAGGCAGTTTTTGTCTTGTTGATGAAACGTCTGGAGATACGTGTTGTCCACAGGGCGGAGTGTGTGTGTGTGTGTGTGTGTGTGTGTGTGTGTGTGTGTGTGCGGTTTTAATCCTGATATGAATCTCCATTCAGACAGGTGAGGGAGTTCAGTGGTAATGTATACCTGGAGGTTTTTCCTTTGAACCCGTCACGGCTTGCAACCACAAACACACACTTAATTTGATGCACGCTGACACACACTCACACTCACACACACACACACACACACAGTCACGGCTTCCCTAACCTTTCACATCACCCACATCCCAGGTGGAGTTCAGTGTGTGCTCTGTGTTTCGTTAGTCATAACATCCTCACATCGCGGAGGCGAATCTGTGACGTCAGCGAAGCGACAGGAGAGAGGAGGAGCTCCTGTTCTCCTCTTTCTCCTCTTTGTCTCCACCTTTTCTTTTTCTTTCTCCTCGTCCGTCTGTCCTTCTCACTTTCTCCCCCCGAGCTGCGACTTTAACATCCTTTCAAACTTTGTGCTGACGTTCTGTCACTCATCCCTCCCTCCGTGTCTCCGTCTGACTGTCAGAGGCTTCGTCTCACCTGTCCTGTCTCACCTGTCCCGTCTCACCTGTCCTGTCTCACCTGTCCTGTCTCACCTGTCCTGTCTCACCTGTCCTGTCTCACCTCCTTCATGCAGTACAGGGAGGTATTTGTACTCGGTGTGTACGTGTGTGTGTGTGTTTCCCTGGCAGAGCTCACACTGTGGTGTCAATGAGCTGAAGATGCCACTAAGGATTAACAGAGCTAACGCCAAATGTTTAGACAGCTAATTACCTCCCATCCACCACCGCCACCTCCTCCTCCACCTCCTCTTCATTCACCTCCTTTCTCAGCCTTTTCTTGTACAGCTGGAGGAAGCCAGTACTCCAAGCTGAAGTAGTAAAAGGTGTAGAAATACTGCAGCAGAAGCAGTTAGAAGAAGAAGAAGTTGTAGTAGTTACAGATGTACCCATAGACATTGCAGTAGTTTCGGTGACAGCAGCAGTAAAAGTACACGGTGTTGCAGTAGCTGTAGTAGTTTGCAGTAGAAATACCAGCAGCAGCAGTACTAATATTAGTAGTTGTAGTAGTTTTTGTAATAAGAAGATGATGAAGTTGTAGCTAAAGTTGCAAGACGAGAAGGACTACTGCAGTTTCAGTAGCAGTAGATGTACCATCAGTACTATTACTGCAGCCGCAGTAGCAGTACTTGTATCAGTCACAGTATTAGGAGTAGCATTACCCATAGCCGTACTCTCAATAGAAAACTAGTTGCAGTAGTAGTTGTACTTTCAATGCCAGTTGTAAAAGTAGTAACAGCAGATGTTTTGGTACAGGAACTACTTTAGTCGTAGTAGTGGAAGTACCAGCAGTAGCAGATGTAGTATTACAGTAGTAGCAGGAGTCGTGTTGACCAGTTTTCTCTTCAAACGTCGTAATCCTGCGCTGCTTTTCCTTTCTGGGTTTATAATCTGATTTAATGTCTTTGCACACGATCTCCTCTTCTGTCACTTACACTCAAACCTCATTATCACCCGTCGTGCCTCCCCCTCTCCCCCCTCTCCCCCCTCTCCTCCCCTATTCAGCATGAAGAGGAGGGTAAACAGGGTGTGTTTGTTAGAGACTCCTTTATTTACTCCTTCCCTCGCTGTTTGGTTGGAGACTTTAAAGGTCAACCTTGTTCTCCATCTCTTCACATCATCCTGACTTTGTGCACACAGCTCGGAGCCACCGGCCCGCTTCACTATGAGAGTCTTAGAGGTTCCTGTCAGAGTCAGGACTGATCTGGAGGCTCAAACAGTAACACGCTTAAAGGTCCGAGGGAACTTCTCTTTGAACACACTGAGACTATTGAGATTAGAACTCTTTAAGATTAAGGTCAAAGAGACTTAGTTGCAACCTTTGAGTGTAAATATTAATCCTTCAAACGCTTACTCCCTGCCCGCTCTGTGATTTACAGAGTTTCCTGGTGGACAGTGAAGTAACCTGCTGCCAGCTGTAGCCGCTGTTAGCTCACGTTAGCTCAGTGTGTTAGCCCGGGCTGTGATTTTTGTGCATTTGCTTTTGGTCTTTTCTCTTTTTGCGTCTTTAAACTCAACAGAAACACAAGATATGTACGAGGGACTGAAACCTGTTCTGGGATCAGCTCTTTTGGATCCAAACCTGGAATTTCACATTTTGGGTTTTTAGTGTTTTTGTGCATTTTAGCCAATTATTATATTGTGTCGACGCGCTGATGAGAAAGTCAGACATCTGGAGCTTCGACTCCGCTGATTCATGTACTTATTTGTACGATAATCCAAAGTGGAAGATGAACACAGACGTGATTCAGTCGGCTACCTGACAAATCCACCTACACAGAGCAGTCACAAGACGTGCCGTCCTCCTTCGCTCCCTCCCTTGCTTTCTTCTTGTGTTTTCCTGACCTCTTTTTTCCAGAAAGAACATCATCATCACACTTCCCTTCTTTCCTTCAGCCTGGAATAACAGAGTGGCTGCAAAGGGACGGCAGAGTAATCTGTGAGAGAAACAGACTTTGGAAACTCAGAATGAAATGCATCGACATATTTCTCCTCCTGTATTGTTTGCATTCTTTCTTTGAAGAGGAAGTTTTAATCTGTCTGAAATCAGCAGGTGACCTTGATCTACTGATGTCTACGTCTGTCCTATTTAAACTACAGGCTGAATGTGCTCGCTGTGCTGAAGCAAACTTACTAACACGTTTCCATGAAACAGACACAAGCTTTAAATCATTCAACGCCTTTATATTACAATCTGCTGCGCGTCCACGCCGTCTCCTGTTACCTCTCGAGTCTTGTATCTTCGTATCGGCGGCTAAACTTCTTTTAACACTGGAAGCTGAATGTGAAGCACAACATGAAGTACACAAGGCAACTTTACACCCCAACATCTTCCAAAAATTGTGCCAGAATCTTTGAGTATCAACTAACTCATCTCAGGGTTGATATATTTTTCATGCTGTTGTTGTAAAATGTTGCACGAGGCAAGAAAGCAACATTCAGAACACTGAGGTTTTAATCCCTCGACTTCATGTTCAGTTGACGTAGAAGTAGAGATTGGTTTCCACGAGGTGCTGCCTTTCTGCTATTACTTGCCTTGAATATAGCAAGTGGAAGCCAACAACGGGCCCAACAGCACACTCGCCCAAAGAATCCGGGAATGATTCAGAAATCTTGATCAAGGCTGTTGATGTTTTGGTAGTTTGACAGCAGAGTGAGGCTGTAAGCATAGACATGACAAAGGTTTTCTAGACTAAATACATCCGGGAACACTGGCTCAAGAGTTTTGATGGGTTATCTACAAGAATAGTTTAAGTTTTGCCAAGAAATATAAAACTACGCTGTCCATTAATTAGAGTTCTGATGCTGTTATTCAAGATTTCAAAACAATAACCCAACTAACCAACAAAATCTGGGAGGTTTTTGGTGTGACTGACAGAAACTACGTGTTTAGTCTGCAATCAAACATGCTAATTAATTGTACCCATAAAGAACACGACTGTTGACAGCCTCACTCAACTCTTTGATCATGAAGCGATGCTCCATCCATCCTTGACTAACCCTCTTGTCGGTTCATCTTGCATGAGTCACCGCAATCCCAAAGACTGATGTTGAGGATGGATAAGAACACACACATGGACTAAACCCAGCTCAGTGTGCTGGTTATGGCTTCATATAGACAAAGAATGAAGTGACCGGAGCTGCTTCAGAGGGGCATGAAGCTGTTTTGACTGCGTCGCTTTATGCACATAAATGAGTCTCGCTTTGGCTGAGTGGAGCTTTGGTAGCGTGGGAGGGCGTCTGGTTCTCTCTTCTTCTTCTGTTTTTCTTTCTCTCTCTCTCGTCCCCTCGCAGCTTTTAGTGCTCGCTCTTCCATTTCGGGCACCTGTTTCTTTCATCACACTACTGTGGAGGAAACAGGGCTTCCCTAAAAACCACATGGGGAAAAGTGGTGGGCCAATGGTATGACTTGGGAGTGTGTGTGTTTATGTGTGTTTCTGTATCCTCTCGACTGTTTCTTTACATATTTCAGTGTCGAGTTACCATATTACCTTTTATATACTGGTCTGGAGCAGGAGAGGTGGAGGTAGGGTGATGGTGTTGTAGCAACTGCAGCCTTCTGGGAAGGACGGTGGGATGGACGCACCGTGTTTCCCACCGACAGTCAACGATGGTTTATTACACGCATGAGTGCAGCCGTTTCCTTGATGTAATCAAGTAGTTTAAGTGCCTAAATTCAAGAGATTTTTCTGCCACTTGGGGGCAGCAGAACAAGCCGATATCCCGAGCATTGATTCACATTGAATCAGTGTTGGTCTGCTTTAATGACAAACTTTTCCAACCACTTCTAGTAGCTGCAAAGCAGTTTGATAAATATAAGTCACTCTTCTTTTAGCTCTGTTTTTGGTTTCCACCAACTCCTGAGGGAAATATCTGGCTCTCTAGCTACGAAACACTCCATTATGTGGTTGCAGAGTCTGAAGGCCGTGCTGTCAGTGTGTGATGAGCAGTTGGCTTGTGTATAAATGTGTGTATGAATGGGTGAACGCGTAGAGTTGGTCCATAACAGCAGATTCGTGGGTGTTAAAACCAAAACAGACAGAAATAAAGTCAGGTGATAAATCTCTGCGACTGAATCACATTTCTCTACATCAGATCAGTGACGGGCCAAACTCTGATCATTTGTACTGTACATACAGTCGTCACGAATACTGTTTGTACTTTACACTCACCGGTACGCCGCTGTGTTCCTGTGTGTGTGTGTGTTCCTCAGGTGGAGCTTGGTCTTTGTTAATCCCAGGTCAGCGTGCCGGCTGGTATGCAGCTAAGCCTTTAGCATGCAGTCAGAGGATAATGTTCAGCAGCAAGGTGCATGTTTCACATTGCTGAGTTACTCAAAAGAGACGCAGGAGGCAGAGTCACCTGATCCAACAGCTGATTGTTTGATTATTGTTGTGCATTTTGATTTTTTTAATAACTCTGTGACCTGTTTGATTTCTGTTTATTGATGTAGATGCAACTTTTCCTTCGAGTTGGTGACAACAGAATCAGAAACAACAAGACTTCTCCTTTTGTCATAGAGGCTGCTGAGTCCAGTTCAGCTCAGGTTCTGGCACGACACTGGCTTCACTCGACTTTACTGGCATGGGATTGTTGCTCCGTACGTGTTCATGTTCGAATTCACTCGTTCATTCAGGTTTTTCCTTTAATCTGACACCGTGTATGAGCGGTAATAAAAGTCGAGTTTTCTCTCTCTTTATTTGCGTGGCCGTACGTCGTCTCCCAGGCTTCCTGATTGTCAGCGTAGTGCAATATTGAATGGAATTTTAAATCATACAAGACTGTCAAGTCATACCTTAAATATTGTTCTCTGTGAGAAGTGTGTTTGTGTGTGCATGTCAACACACCGAATGCACAGCATTCCTCTTCGTCTCTAGACAAACAGACCCCCGCCGGTCGGAACAACGGGACATATCAAACATCTGTTAGAGCTCAGGAAGAGAGAAGAAGAAGAGAGGAGTCAAAGGATCGAGTTAAAGGGACTTAAACACTGTTTTTGATTATATTTAACCAAAGACAGAGTGGTTAGAGGGGGGCTAGTGTTCAGGTGACTTTCTACCTCACTTCAATGTTGATTTATTCAAAATATCAGGATGAAACGACCAGAAAACCCATGAACTGATCTAAAAGTTGCATTGCTACAGAGCTTGAAGCTTAAAGTTAGGTAGGATCACTAAACGGCCGTTTGAAAGCTTTCCAACATCCAGTGAAGCAAACCTGTCCCAGCTTATGTTTTGTCTAGCTTCCATGTTACTTGAACTGCCCTGCAACATCTCAGCGCTTCAGCGGCAGCAGCACTCAGATGTGTCTGCTCTCATTAGAGCCTCTTTAAGTGAAGACATTTAAGAGAAATGTAGTAGGCAGGGCAGGAACCTGCTGCGACCTGCCTCTCTCACCAGATCAAATCAGACTCCCAGATCTCAGAGAAGCAAGAGACAGCTTGTTCAGCACGCGGCGATCTGAATCAAACTGCTGATGTGAAACACAAAGTGAATGCACACGTGCATGTATGAGACATTTTACTTGAGTTGTTGTGATTTTGACCTGAAACAGTTGCCTAGAAAATCATTTGAATAATCTTATTCTGATGGATTAGTTTCTTGAAAGGGTTAATAACGTGTTGTTGTTTTGCTGGATTTCTGATTCATGAATATCTAAATTATGTTAAGTTATAAATCTGCATTGTGGCTGAGATGCCTTTCATCATTTTACCTGCATGCTTCCTGTTACCTGTTATCTTCTTACCGCCCTCGTGTGGTGAAGATGTGGAACTACAGGTGGACAGGGTAGAAGCAATGGTTGCTGATGATTTAAAATCTGAAGGTGCAAAGGTTTAACAACTCAGGAATAAATACAGGGAATGTGCTTCTTTTACTCCAAGGTGCTTCCAAGTTTGTGGAAGCAGTTGAGGAAAAGGTCGAGGTGTCTGTCATAGCAGCGCCAACTCTAATGTGAGGTAAATCTGGGGTAAAGTTCAGGTCTAAACTTTTAGACTCAACCTTTATTCACACGTTACTTACTTCCGGTTTCACGTCCAGTCAGAATTAAATCTCTGTTTAGAGCGTTAAAACCTTCAGCTTTCACTTTCCATCACAAACAAACTCTCGGTCACGATCCGAACTCCGAATCGGACACATCTTCCACATACAGTGTCATGCGTGCCCTTCCTTTCCGTCCCTCTATCTCCAGTCAGATGCAGCCAGGACGTCCAGTGCTATCTTGTTTTGTCTACAGAGGGCTTCTGGGTAAATATTAAGGTTAGGCTTGCGGCTCGTCCAAACAGTGATCGACCCCCAGGCTCGCACGCTTGGTTTTTACGGCAGTGTCTAAACATCGGTGTGCATAAATTGACAGAAGGTACTTTAAGACACGACCGTGGATTTGTATCTCCAGATGAGACACAGACGGAGACGAAACCACAGCAGATCTGACCCCAAACTGAAAGAAACGCTGGGGGACTTCTTTAAACACAGATTCATTTGTTCTACTGCTGGACGGAAACCCCACAAAGGGTTCACGATTGTATGAAACAGACTCTGTGCTTTTGAAGAACAACAATTTGGACCACACATATTTTCCTTGCGGTTATAGTTTCTGCCTGTGAACCTGAATGCATGTCGAAACCTTCACCCAGACTTCTTATCAGTGATTTT
This sequence comes from Nibea coibor, assembly GCA_023373845.1. Taxonomy (NCBI): domain Eukaryota; kingdom Metazoa; phylum Chordata; class Actinopteri; family Sciaenidae; genus Nibea; species Nibea coibor. Next base: position 1,839,259 of record CM041729.1, read on the forward strand.
AAAGTCTGTTTAGAAAGTAAAGCTGTGTTCTTTCTTTCTTTTCCTCTCCCTCTCCCTTTCACTTCTTTCTTTGTCGCCTCCTTCTCTCTACTTTTTCCTTCCTCCTCCCGTGCTCTCTCCTTTCTCCCTGCCTCCTCTCAGTACATATCCCCAGGCTACGCATATCTAGGTATTCAGCTGGCAAGCCGCCGCTCCTCTCTCTAATTTCTTTTTGCCTGTAGCTACAGCGCAGTGTGCCAAGTGGTGATGTATGTGGAGCGTTAAAAGAGGCAGACGGAGGGCATGTTTAAACCTGTGTTAGGCAGGGCCGAGCCAGGCCGGCCAGAGCTGGGCTGGGCCAGGCTTGGCTGGGTTGTCATATCTCCCTCCCCCCCAACTTAAATAATCCACGTGAGGACATTTGCAGGAGCGCTGCTGGACCCTGAGAAATGACACAGATCGGTGTGTGTCTTTGCACATTCTGCAAAGTTTGACGGCTGCAGCTGCAGCAGAGATATCGCCGTGTTGACTGTTCTTGTCAAAATCTGGATTAGCAAACACACTGTGGTGTGAAAACCACGATGGGACCTGACGCTCCTCCAAGCACATGGTGTGTTGTTTACCTCGCAGTCTCAGGGCCTGTTCAGATAAAGTTCCTACAAAGTTTGTACGAAATGTTACTTTCAGTTCCTCCAAGCAGCCCGCAGGGCGACCCGTAACTGAAAGGACCCTGTTGAGGTGCAGGACGCCTAAAGCCACCACCTTCACGTGTTCACGCGCTGTAGAACAGCATGACACCCGTAGTTGTGTGTTTTGTTGATAGTTCAGTGCAAAAGATGGGAGATGAAACGGCTCAAAGGAGGGCGAGGTGTGTTTTTACAGATGTGTGTACAGAGGTTTACAGGAGCCAAGAGGTCTCTGCCGGTGGACTAGTTTGAACATGTGTGGTCATCTTTGAATCTTTATCACTGACCATTAACCTCTTAAACAGAGTCGGATTCATTCCTATTGTTTAATCCTTACAGGGCTGTACAGAGGGATTCATGTGTAGTTAGTGATTATACTTGCATGACGTCTGTGGTGGTGGTGGTCAGCTGCCTGGTGCCTCAAAGTGCTCTCCCTGCAGGTATCTCTCTCTGGGAGGTCACGGGGGGGTCAACATTCATTAGACCAAATGAAAAAGAGAAGAGAGAAAATTGCATTGAGAAGAAAGAGAATTCCTGGGAATATCAATGGAATTCCTGAACCGACGCTGCGGCACGACGGCATGTGTGAGAGAGTCCCATGGCGGTGCATCCAGTCGGGGGGTCTTCCTCTTCCAAAGAGTCTGTTAGTCAAAACATGGTCAAGTGAAAATATTTGGTTTGTTCGCCGCCTCTCGGGGCGTCAGCACCTTGAAGTAGTCAAAATCCAGTTGGGATGAAAGGCATCAACGGTTTGAAGCGGCGTCTCTTTAAACACAGATATTCAACCCCGTGAAGACTTGGAGACTGAGCCGTGAAATGGCGCCATTACAATGACGTAAACCTCAAGTGTTTCTCATTAGAGTGTCAGAAGTGATGAATTATGATCAAAAACTAGCGAGTCGACAAACACCAGCAAGGTCACCAACAGCAGACACAGTGTCTGTCTTTCTCTTCTTAGCTTCCTCCGTCAGCGTCCTCTTCACTCTATTCTCCTCTGCCATTATGTCCACAGTGGCTGCTGAGCCCGGCTACATTGCCTGGTTGCTCAGCTCCTGTTCTGGCACGACACTGGCCCCATTCCATGGCAGCGTTCCCTGTAAAACACCTGTGGTGCAAATATAAACACTCCCCCAGTGCTCAGAGCCCACAGTCAGAGCTAACAGCAGCTACAGTTGGCAGCAGTTTACTTAACTCTTAATTTTGCAGCATGCTAACGGCCTGTGGTTTTTAGACACACACAGTAGATCAAGATTAGTTTGTTGTGTGTGCTGTGTGACAGTCGTGCTCGAGCTGGCGTGAACATGTTGGCTCCAGTTTTCAGATTGCGGTCACCGACTGCTGAGCTCAGATCACTGTCGGAAAGCATGAGTTATTAGTTGTGGTCAAATCAGGGGGTTTCACAAGCTCAGTGTGTGTTTGTTTGTGTATTAATGACGTTCAAAAGAAAGAAACACATTGTGTGGGCTGTCTATGAGAGTATTTGTGTGTCTACAGTATGCATATGTGTGTGTTTCCGTGCTGCATTGAATGTGTGTGTTATCCAGGGCAGGGCAGTGTGTATAGGTGTCTAATCATCAGTCTTTGATGAGCAGGGGAATTCCAGTCTCGCCAGTCTAATCCCCGGTTGCGTGCCTTCCGCTCGCTCCCCCCTCTTCCTCCTTACCTCACCCACCCTCACCTGGTTCACCTCTCCATCACTCTGTGCACACCTTTAGCTTTTTTATGTTTGTTTGTGCACAAAAAATGACAATTTTTATGGACTTTTAGTAGCTCTAGCAGTCTTCTTTTTTTTGTTGTAGCCACTTCCTCCCAACCAACGTCTGTTTGTCCAAAGTTAGCATTTAGCATGTCTTAGCATGTTTGCATCCAAAGTTACTGAGTTGGTTTCATATTTCAAAACAACTATTAACAGTATAAAATGGTGCTGTAAGCTGTATTGTGTATTGTATTGTGTATGGCGAGTCGTTGCTTTTTTATTGGATTATTTAGGTGTACCACAAGGTTCGATTTTAGGCCCACTGTTGTTTTTTACTTTGTAAATTAATAATATCTGACCCACAGTAGACACAAGCACATTTTGGTAATTTACTACTTAATCTTGACCTCAAATTGTGTCTGTTGAACGTTCACCCCCCCCCCCCCCCCCAAGTGTTCAATGGGGTGCATCTGTGCAGTCAGTGACTGTGATTACTTGTCCTATACAGACCTCCAGTGGTGTTCAGAGGGGGAGGCCTGACCACTGATGGTAAAAAGTGGGCCGGAGGTGAGGAAAGAGTGAGGGGGGAATGATAGAGAAAGCTCTAAAACAGAGACAGACAGAGAGAGTGGAGCAAATATCTGAGGCTCACTGACCTTTCTAAGTGGATTACATGCCCCGTCAATGCTGTGGGGGTAAACGAGAGGGTAGAGAGAGGGACTGAACAGCAGAGAGAGGGAGAGGTGCTTTTAACACTGTATTCAGGCAGAGTTTTAAACCACACTCAGCTCTAATATTTTACCACACCGGGCATCAGATTTGCCACCTCCCCACAGTGCGTTCAGACACACTGAAGGGTTGTGTTGTGGAAATGTTGTGGTGTGTGTAACCATGTATTATTAAAGGTCCAGCGTGTAGGATTTAGTCCCATCTAGTGGTGTAGTTGCTGATTGCAACCCTGTTGCCTCAGCCTCTCTGTAGACATTCAACATGGCCGACTCAGTCTGAAAAATATGATGATTCTCATCTTCAGGTGTTTATAAACATAAGTTATAAATATTATATTCTATGAATAAAGGCCTCTAAATCTTGGACACACTTTTTAATTTTTTAATTTTCCATAATCTGCCAGTTGTTCAGTAAAGGATGTGAGCTTTGTTTGATGTGGAACAGGGTAGAAAATCAGCCGTCCTAAGACATTTTTCATTGATGCACACAGTTCAGTAGCCTTTGAGCATTTCTTCAATTTTACTGGCCATTTCTTAAAAAAGTGAATGAATTAACTCTTTTTCTAACCTTGTACAGTTGCAGCTGAAAGAGTGAGCATCTATGAATGTTTTAAATCCTTATTAGAGCAAAGTGAGCTTTGTTATGCTTGGACTGAACATCAGGAGGGTGGATGAGTGTAGAGATGACGGGAAAACAGATGGATGAAGAGAGAGAGAGAGAGAGAGAGAGATGGAGGTGAAAAGAGAGTGAGCTTCAGGCTTGGGCGTGGGAGAGCAGACTGCATTGAGCTGAAGCAGACCAGAGACTAATCAGGAGATTCAGGGCTTGTAAAAACACCTACACACACACACACACACACACACACACTTGACTACCCATGTACAAATGTATTCAGGCATGTGTGTGTGTGTGTGTGTTGGTAAGCCGTCTACCCTCCAGTCCAGATAACAGTTTGCACACGTTTTGTGTTTACTGCCAACATACGACACTCTGGGTAATCCAAAGCTCCTGAATGTTGACATGTGTGCACTGCACAGTGGGAATCAAACCCTCAACCAATGTGAATAGTGCCTTGCACTGCTAGCTTAGCTCAGGTCTGTTTTTAGCCTAGGTGGCTAGGCAAATCTGTTGGTTTTTACTGGATTTTACTGTCTTAAAGATGGCGTACCTCAAGGTTCGATTTTGGGCCCATTGTCGTTTACTTTGCATATTAACAATATCTAACAACTGAGGACTATAAAACACATTTTTATTGTTCTAGTCACAGAATTTTGAACATTGATTGAAGCTGCAACTGATTATTTTCTTTGTTGATGAGATTGTTTTGGTTAAAGAGGCAGATTCATTCATTCTATGAAATATAAGAAAGGCCCAAATGTGACATATCCCGATTGGCTGCTTTGTATGATCAGCAGGCCGTAACCCAAATATATTCAGCTGATGATGCTAAATAAATGCTGTATAAACTAGATACAAGTATCAAATCCTCATATTTGAGAACCTGAAACCAGAATTATGCTCATTAATTGTCTTTTAATGATTAACTGATCATCCAAATTTGTCAATGAAATGTTTTAGCAAAAAAGGATTTTAACTCCTAAAAGAAGACAATCCTCAGGGAAAATCAAGATTGATATATCATAATTATGTAAAAGCTTTTTATTCTATCAAACTGATAGAGCGGCGTATCGCAGTATTCACACAGCACTTGGCCTGATGTTGACCTTTGTGAAAGGAAGTGTTGTAATGTTGTCAGTGAGAGTTGCAGAGAGGCCTGTTGGGAACTTGATATCCTATCCACAAAGTGTTGAAACACACATGGGCATGTAAGAGGACTTAATACAGCGAGAGACACACACACACATGCCAATGCTGCCTGCAAGCAGACACAAACTAGAAGGTCCAACCAGCATCGTTAAAGATTTAAACTGTTGGATGTGGGATCACTCCTGCAATGACTTGTCATGTTTTGATATTACACCTTTAGTCTTACTTCAGTCCAACCCATTACAACATCATTTATTCCCCTTTGTGTTGGACTTTAGGGCCAATAGACCTCGTTGTTGAGGGTTAAGAGGTGGAAACTTTGAGCAGAACTGTGCTCAAGGTGGGCAGCCGTCTGCCTTGACCAGCTGGGTTCAGAGATAGAGTCACGTACATGTGAGGACACGCCGGTTTGAACTGGTTTTGATAATCGATTCATCATTTTTCAAACATCTGCTACTCAAATGTGAGAATTTGCTGCTTTCCTGCCTCTATCGCTGCTTGTTTTTGAACTCCCTGCCCACGTGGTGACACTGTTATGGGAATCAAGTGCGATAGTCAGGATGTTGATGGGGCTCACTGGGCTACAGCTATGATTAGCTGTGTTTTATACCGCTCTAAGTGGAGCGTCGATGTGGTGACAGTGATTGGCTTTGTCAGACTAATCAACACTGAGAAGGAGTGACAGCCCGACTGTTTGCATGGACCAATAAAACCATCAACACAAACATGGACACGCACAAAAGGTTTTGCAGACACAGAAGAATGCTGACTTGTCTGTCCGTCTCCGTCTTTCTCACAACCTGAATGCCTGGCATGCGTGCAGTCGATGCCCGTCTGGCATTCCCTGTGTCAACTAGCAGAGGAAAAGTTAATCAACAGTTTGGCACTCCCACTCTATCTCTCTCCCACTCCTGTCAGCCCTCCTCAACTTTCTCACTCATCTAAAGAAAAAGCACGTCCTGATGAGAAAAGTGAGATAAGTCTTGTTTTATTTCAGGGGTTAGGATGTTGTTTTGTCCCTCGCTGACCTTGCACCTGTCGGCTCATAGTCAAACAAACCTGGCAGAGTTTTCTACGTCTTTATCTGCAGGAAGAAATGCTGCCTGCAGCACGCAGCGACGCAGGATCATAATCGTGTAGCACCCTCTAGTGGCGCTGAAAGTCCATAGAAAATGTACAAACAGCTGCAAATGAAGATCATTTTCTTTCGTTTATTTTCCAAGAAGAGGTGATTTTAGCTGCACGTGGTTTCGTGGTCTGTGTGTTTTTTGACAAATCTGACCTCGAGGCTCATAAAGAAGGTGAAGTCAAATCAAAAACACCCTCATCTCTTCATTTTTCTTCACAGGCTTGCCAAGGATGTGTGGGAGCCAAATGTGACTGCAGTGGAGTAAAAGGAGCAAAGGTGATAATAAGGAAACACTCATGCATCACGTCTAATATTCACTATGGAGCAACACACTAATAAGAGTGTGCAACACATCATCTTACTCACAGTACAGCTGTTGACAGATAATTTAGTGCAAAGTTGAATATTTGTGAAATAATAACAAGTTGTGTATCTGTGTCATTGTGTGCAGGGTGAGCGGGGTTTCCCAGGTCTCACCGGACAGCCAGGAGTCCCAGGATTCCCCGGACCTGAAGGGCCAATCGGACCCAGAGGAGAGAAGGTGAGTTTTACGGTTTCATCTGAGACAACTTCAGTTTTTTTTAGGGCTAATCGCACACAGCACCAAGTCATTAAAAACTCAGAGAATAAGGAAACAGACGATCGTTAATCTGGTTTAATGTCTGTTCTTCTTCTCAGGGTAGCGATGGACCTCAAGGACCAAGTGGCCCGAAAGGAATAAGAGTAAGTTTCTTCTTCTTTCTGGCTCTTTCTTGTTGCAAACATCAATGTCACACTTCACATTCGAGAAATCGAGTGTTTGAACTTTCTTGAATTCGAGAAAGAAAACATGCTCGAACTACATTTGTAATAATTTACTGAGCAGTGAGCCTCAGTAAGAAGGTTGATTTGAGTTTGGTGAGTTGATTCACTGTCTCACAAGTGTCTAAACTCTGAAGGATTTCAAGGCTGCAATACCTGCCTCCGGCCAGCAGGTGTCACACTTCTCATCCATAAGGTCACAAATGAGCTTCAGGCTGAATCTTCTTCTCTCTTTTACATTATTACTATTATTACTTTCCTCCTCACAGGGGCCTGCTGGATTGCCAGGATTTCCAGGAACACCAGGACTTCCAGTGAGTAATTCCCATTCCACTGCACTACTTTAGCAAAAAACTCAGGTGAGCATGTGTGATGTAACTTCCTGTTTACTTCCTGTTTCACAGGGTCTACCTGGGCAAGATGGACCTCCAGGCCCAAGAGGAGTGCCAGGGTGCAACGGGACAAAGGTATCTGATGAACAAGAGGCGTTTGGAAGAATTTTAAAGCGTTCAAAGTTTTTTTGTACTATTTTGTTAAACTCTAAAATACTCTAAATATGTTTCTTTCTTCTTCTTCTTCTTCTTGTCTCCAGGGTGAGAGGGGTCTGCCAGGAAATTCAGGAATCCTCGGACACCAAGGACTGCAGGTGAGTTTGCAGCGATGGAGAAGAAGTTCGTTATCAGATAATTCTTGTTGCTCCTTTAACGTTCTTTTTATTTCTCTTTTTTTTCTCCATCTCTAGGGTCCACCTGGTCTGCCAGGACAAAAAGTGAGTATATCATCAAGGGATACAGCACAAAAAAACCCATGAATCAAAGCCTCCTCATGCTTATCTCAACAAAGTTGACCAATCTGACAGTTTCTGTATTTCTTTCTGTATATTTTTTGTTTTGTTTTGTTCTTCTGTAAGTGTGAATATGTTTTTTTAGCTGATAAATTGGTTTTAAAAAAAGTCTTTGCTATAATATGAAATTGTGCAGTTTTTGTTTTTGGCCACAAGATGGTGCTGTTTGATTTGATGATAAATATGCTAAAAGAGTCTCCTTGGCATCTTGTTGATGAGTGACTGACAGCTTCCTCTCTGGTTGCGTTTTTCTCCTCCGTAGGGAGAGCCAGGTGACGTGATCTCCACCAATCGCTTTGGAGAGAAAGGAGCATTGGGATTGCCCGGATTGCCAGGAGTTCCTGTGAGTTATTTATGTCCTGAAATCTAAAATAACATTCATGAATACATAGAAACGTCATCAATTTAAAGCCTCATGAAAACAAACTTTTAAAGCATTTATGTATAATAAATTTCTCATGTCTTAGGGGTCTCCAGGATCCCCCGGTTTGCAAGGTCCACTTGGTCCTCCAGGACCTAGAGGCTACGAGGTAAAGAAGGCTGAAACATAAAATTCCTGTTGAAATTTGTATTTCATGTATATTTTCATTGCAGCTAAAAGAGCAGTTGAACTGTAAAAGATGTCGAAGTGAACATTTTGTTTCTATTGTTCCTTTCTAGGGTCATCCAGGTCCTCCCGGTCCTCCTGGACCAAAGGTGAGTTCAAATATTGAACAGTTTAAAGCTGATCAAATTAACCAAGACTTGATGATTTAAGTATTGTGAAACTGAGAGCTTGTTGTCACTCAATGACATGATGTTGACCTGCTTCCTGCAACAGGGAAACATGGGATTGAACTTCCAAGGACCCAAAGGAGAGAAGGTAATTACTAATGCTACCAGTTAAAAGAGTTGTTACCTTTTCTATGCTCGATTTAAACCCCTAATCTCATCTGCGGTGTCTCTGCATGTGAACACAGGGTGAAACCGGTCTTCCAGGACCTCCTGGTCCTCCAGGACAAGTTGGAGAACAGAAACGATCACCTGAGACGGAGATTCAGAGAGGAGACAAGGTAATACCACCAACAGAGCGAGAGTGATGTCCTCGGTTTTGGTTGTTTTTAGACTTTAACCAGTTAAAAAGAAGCATGACTTGTTGGAATTTGACCAGACAGGTGACAAAAACACCAAAAATAAAAAGCTAAATAGCTGTAAAGGTGATGTAATTTGCATTGAATACGTGGCAAACAAAGATTTATATTTGAAAGTGTGAACAAATTAGGGTTCATCATTAGGGAACATTATGTATGGTGTCTATATGAATAAATAATAACAAGTCATGTCAGGCTTTTTATCTGTAAAGGCAAAAATGAACTCTTTTGGAATTTTTGGATGCTGCAACCTTCACTTCAACCACTTGGTGGCAGCCAATAATTTCAGGTTCATACAGAAAATTATAAAACCATTTATAGCCAATACTTTACGATAAATATGAGCAGCATTCTAATTGGGAGTATCTATGCATTTGTATTTAAACCCTGATTTGTAGCCATTAGAAACCAGTTAATCATTTTAAATCAGCTTGATTGAAGTATTGTGTGTTTTCTCTGTAGGGTGACCCAGGACTTCCAGGCCCCCGAGGTGATCCAGGCTATCCAGGACCTCCTGTAAGTATCTGTTCTCAGTGCTCCACATTGTGTCTTCCCGTGTTGTTGACGCGTGTTTTGTTGTCTTTGTAGGGTCCCTCAGGTGGCCAAAAAGGAGACAAGGGAGAACCGGGAGAAGCAGGCAAACGAGTAAGTAAACACATGAACTGATACGCATCTGGACTAACTGTGAGGACCTTCATTGAAATAGCATTTTCCTGAACATCACCCATCCAAGTCTAATAAGTTTTGTTCTATCTACAGGGCAAACCAGGCAAAGATGGCGACCCCGGTGCTTCAGGCTTTCCTGTAAGTAAACAAACCAAGACAGTCCATCATTCATATTGTAATTAAAGCAAAATTAAATGCCTTCCTTGACTGACGTATCTTTTTCCTCCTTGTTTACTCTCAGGGAATCAAAGGAGAATCAGGCCTTCCAGGTCCTCCAGGCAGGGATGGGGAGAGAGTAGGTGTCCTCCAATATTTGTAGTCAAATTTCAAATGATATTCCACAAGTCATACAGTGATCTCATGGATCGTTCTCACAACTGCCCCATGTCCTTCTCTTTTTAGGGACTCAAAGGTGATCGTGGATACCCAGGCCCACCAGGACAGGTTTGTATTCACTTACAATATTTTGTATCATTACGATACTTTGTAAATTTCTAGTCCTGTATTTAAGATGCTCTGCAAGTACTGTCATTGAGTGCCATCTAGTTGCAATACGCTCTTCTGACCACTAGGTGCAGACACTTCTCTCTGTCTACCTGCTTTACTTTTTGATTATTTCCTCATTTAAAAAAAAGGACTTAAGGCCTTTTGCCCTCCACTAGCATCCCCTTTGGTAGTGAATAATAAAGCAAACTTGTAACAATAAAAAGAAGAGAAAATATGTTAAGTGCAGTACCACTGTTCCGACCACCAAATGGGGACATTTCCATCTATCTCACCTTTATTTCATTTGTTTTGTTTCTGTAGGCTGACAGTAAAGTGATCTACATTGTATATATATTTTATATTCTTAATTGACTGTCACACCGACCAGGTGATTGGCGGAGCCACAGGGAGTCGTTCCGGCCCTAAAGGTGAGCCGGGATACCCTGGCTCACCTGGACTCAAAGGAGAAAGAGGACCAGCAGGTAAACACAAATACACCCCTACAGACATAATGCACTCACATTTCTTGGTCTTACATGACAGTAAACTGAATGTCTTTGGGTTATTGGTCTTTAAGAAATTATTTTCTGACTTTGCAGTGACTCAGTGAAAAACTAATCTATAATTATAATATTTTTTTCATTTGTCCTCCAGGTTTAACAGGACCTCCAGGTCCACCAGGAATTCCAGGTACAGGTGGTGGTGGTCACACTGGAGCGCCTGGCTTCCCAGGAGACAGAGGTCAGAAGGGAGAGCCTGGTGTTCCAGGAGTGTCTCTCCCAGGTCCCCCAGGTCGTTCGGGATCTCCCGGTGCCCAGGGACCACCAGGTCCTCCTGGACCTCCAGGTTTTTCCACAGCACAAAACTGTCTCCCTGGAGAGCCCGGGCGTCCCGGTGTGCAGGGAGAGAGAGGTTACCCAGGAGAGACGGGCCAAAAAGGTCAGAGATGAGATGAAATTTCATTGCCCTGCATGTTCACCACCAAGCAGAAGACCTGAGCTGACCTAAGTGATGTTATTGCTGTTTTCAGGTGAGAAGGGTGAAACCTGTGTGAACTGCTTTGGCGGCACCAGTGGTATCCCAGGACCCCAAGGACCTCCAGGACAGCCCGGATTCCCTGGTAAACACCACTTAACACACTGCCACATTGTATGGCGAGCACTTCTGTTCTGGGGAAATAACATTATCACACATGAATACAATTGGGCTCTCTGAATCCCAGAATCTCAATCTTCATATCTATGTAATTCCATTGTTGTAGAGGATCTAGTATGCAGAAATATTTAACTTATAAAATTACAAATGACAAATAGGCCATAGAACCCATACTTGCTCATGAGGAGGTCATTATTTTTATATTCATGAGCATCTTTGTACACAAAGTTGTCATATAATATATAAATTAGACAGAACGTAATTCCTTTTCCTCCCCACCCCCATCAGGAACCCCCGGCTCCCCAGGTACCAAAGGAGACAGAGGATTTCCAGGAACACCTGGTAGCATTGGGCCACCTGTGAGTACTTTTTCCGTAAACCACACCAATCATCATAGAACACACATACATGACATCGAAACTGATGCTAATTTGAACATTTCTGAACTGAACTAAAAGGATGCTCTTTGAGCTTTGCTGATTTCAACCTCCTCTTCCTTTCCAGGGTCCCGCTGGTCTTCAAGGTGCTCCAGGATTTCCCGGAGAGAAGGGAGACCCAGGCGAAGCCGTCACAGTAAGCGGTGTCAGGGGAGAGAAGGGTGACACTGGATTCCCTGGACCACCTGGTCTGCCCGGTCTGGATGGTAGACCTGGAAGAGATGGACAGCCTGGAACTCCTGGACCCAAAGGAGCTCCTGTAGGTGCCTTTTAGGTGTCTTTTTGGTCCCTCAATGAGATTATCCATGATTCATTTCATAACTAATATGTGTTTGACAGGGCTCTTTGCTAGTGAAAGGAGAACGAGGAATCCCCGGTGATCCAGGTCCAGCAGGTATTCCAGGAGACAGGGGTCCCCCAGGACCACCTGGCTTTGGACTTCCAGGGGCCCCAGGAGAGAAAGGTGTTCAAGGCGTCTCAGGAAGACCTGGAGGTCCCGGCGCACCTGGTAAGATGATGATCTAAATAGGAGCTCTTGCCTGCAGAGAAATTTCCTGTAGATGTTGAAATGATGATTATGCTAATGAACCAAGGAAAACTGGAAAATAACGGCTTGATTTTCTCTTCTGGATTTAGAAGTGCATACTCCTGTCTCAGTAATATTATGCTTCTCACAGGTTATTAACGTACCAATATCTTTTAACTACGTACTGAAACCATCCAACCATCTTTCTCCATGCAGGTGCTAAAGGTGAACCAGGCTTGTCAGTGGCTGAAAAAGGCTTACCAGGACCCAGAGGACAGGACGGCGCACCTGGACTACCTGGTCAACCAGGTACACAATTATTATTTCACAATGAAAGACTTTTAATCAAGTTTAAATGTTTCTGAAGTCTGATTGGCTTTTCGTTTGGACTTCTCTCTTGTCAGGTGGCCCAGGTCAGCCTGGACAGCCTGGTTTCCCTGGTTTACCAGGAGCGAAGGGTGATCCTGGACTCCCAGGAATTGGACTCCCAGGACCCCCCGGAGCTAAAGGTAAAGACATTCCTCCTAAAGTCTTCCTCCTGTCCTCTTCCTCTTCCCCTTTTGACCTTCACATTTCTCCCCACAGGACACCCAGGTATACCCGGCCAGCCAGGAGTGCCTTCAGGTCCTGGCAGACCAGGAGTAGATGGACTTCCTGGCCAGCCTGGATTCCCTGGACCCAAGGTAGATAGATAAATAGTCCTAGTTTTATTTAGCGTTAGCCAAGTGGCAATTTTCACATAGTACCTCATACTGTACTGTACATCACTGGTTCATCACTGACTCAGATTAACTGTTTTGACTCCCTTGATTGTGTGTGTTTGTAACAGGGTGAGCCTGGCTTTGGCCTTCCTGGCCCCGCAGGTTTACCAGGAGTACCCGGAGCTAAAGGACACCCAGGACCAAAAGGAGATCCCGGTTTCCCTGGTAGCCCTGGTTCACCTGGACGATCTGGATTCGATGGGCCTCCAGGCACAAAAGGTATTAGCAACCGCGAAAACCAGATTTAAGTGATTTGAGGAACATCTGTGTGAGTGTAAAATGAGAGGGGTTTTCACTGTAGGGAAAGTGTTAAGTCTTGTTAAGGCTCTCTCACTCTCGACACAGTGGATTGGTAAATAATGTAGAAGCCTCTACAGAGACATATAACAATGTCAGACCACTGAAAATGTAACATATTTCCTTGATCAATGAACCTTTCAGCATAAGGAATCTTGGACTTCTGTGCACTTTGCCTGAATTGATCTTTAATGAATAAAATTCACTACAATAATCTGACTCTATCCAGGTGAGCCCGGTATACCTGGTATACCTGGAGCCCGTGGCCCGCCTGGATCCCCCACCATTGGCTCACTGGGGCCTCCCGGCCCACCTGGAACCCCTGGCCCAATGGGACCACCAGGTGAGATAAATAAGGCTGTATTTTCCTACAATACCGTTATTACCTGGCACATTGGAGTTAAAAGTTTGTGTTTTTCATTTTGCACTGTATTTGTGCATGTTTTGAAATACTTGTGATTTTGTTTGTCAGTCCCTTTGGACTGTGCATGATCACTCCATTGTCCATGTTTTGAGCCTGTAAAGGTGTCTGGATGTCGTCCTGGTACAGGGGTTCAAACTATATGTTGCACGTTGTTGCAAGTTCTGTGTGAGCACCTGACCGAGTGTCAAGGGTTTGTCTGGTTGATTGAATGATTTTGTGCGTATCATGGTTACTCGATGTCAAGTGTGCCTTGATTTGGGGAACTTTCCATCACATGTTCATCTTCAGAGCCACCAAAAATGTCACAGCTCTCTCACCCCTTTCTTGGCTAAAATCACCATATCTCCACGCGTTGTTTGTACCAGCTTCTATATCACCGAGCAGCAACAACACACCAGCCCTCACCGTTTTAACATCACTCAAGTTCTTTCTCCGCGAGCACACCAATCGTAAACTAACCTCAAAGAGTGTTCGGTTCACCAGCGTTTGCGTCAACCTGTTCTCTCACGCTGCCACCTCACCTCTTTAACATCACGCTGCTCTTCCTTCGAATGTAGCCACAAACTAACCCATAGTCAATCAAGTCTCCAAATACTCTGAGCATGCATTGGTAGCTTCAGTGTTCCTGTGACACAGAGTTTTTCCTTGAGAGCATTGGTGCATACTCAGAGTGTTCATAAACCGGCTTCATATCTATGTTTTAATGCATTTAATGCATTATACTCTGTTCTCCTCATCTCATCTTCGGCTTAATCCAACGTTGCGCCTTCTGTGCTTTGAAAAAACGCCCCTCCCTTACCTGCGATGCCAAGGCGAGAAAGGTATTGTGACCCAATACTGGTTTTGCTTGATGGCCATTTAATGGTGGCATATATCACTCGTGACAATGTATTGTTACTTTTAAAACACACTGAAAAAGTGTCATTTAAGATATTATGACTCCATTTGTGATGTGTGGATATTTGCCTGCGTTGTGCATGTCTCTTAAGAGTTATGTCTAATTATGTTGTGGACTCACCACAAGTGGAATAAACAAAAAAACATTTATCTTCAAATGATTCATAATCTGGAAATCTCTAAACAATTACATATTGATACCATCATTACAGGGTTCCCCGGAGGAAATGGAGCAAAGGGAGACCCCGGTCCTCCAGGTCTAGACATCCCAGGTCTGCCCGGAGATAGAGGAAGTCCTGGTTTCCCAGGATCCCCAGGACCAGCTGGAACTCCAGGACCTCCTGGTGGACCTGGACGGGACGGCCTGCCTGGACTGCCAGGTAAAATATAAAGGCTTTTCTTGGTTGGGTTGGTTAGATTTAGGTACAAGGTTAGAGTTAGGTTAAGAACATACAAGGTAACCCAATTGGAGAGTATGGCAGGTTATTTCGTCATCATCCTAGGAAAAGAAATATTGCTTTGGGGTAAGTAGCACACAGTACTCATAGTACTCTATGACTGACCATTTGTCTGACTGCATAACTTTCTAACTATATAACTGTTTTGCTATACCTCTATGCATGACAGAATCGTATATTTGAACATTTTTTAAAATCTTTTGTTTATTTTCTGCTCTAACCTCTCCCACTTCTTTCTAATGTCTAACTTTTTGCAGGTCTGAAAGGTGACATGGGACCCATAGGAGCTCCAGGACCTTCTGGAGGACCAGGAGGGCCAGGAGGACCTGGTGGTCCTGGACAAAAAGGTATTCACATAAATAACTCCATACCTCATTCATATATATATATATATATATATATATATATATATATATGGCTGTGCTAAATATTTCCAACTTCCTCCTGTCCAGGTGAACCTGGATTCTCAGGCAGAGATGGTTCACCTGGTGGTCCTGGAGCTAAAGGTGAGAGAGGTGACCCTGGTGTCCCAGGACCCCCAGGACCAGCCTTGACACCATCAGCCATAAAGGGCGGCAAAGGAGATCCTGGACTACCAGGTACAACTGAAAACGCTTTGACTGCGTCTCAACAATTGATTTTTACTTTGTCTTCAGCTTTAAGATCGTATGCTTCTCAGAAAATATAAAGATTGATGACAAAAGTAGGTAAACATAAATACATTTCATTCATTATGTTCGTGTGTGTGTGCTTTTTAGGTGCATCAGGTATTCCAGGTCCAAAAGGTGCCACTGGTCTCCCTGGTGACCCTGGATTGCCAGGATCAGATGGACGCCCTGGACTCCCCGGACCACCAGGTAAGGGTTTATTTCTTAACACACGGCCATGCACATATAAATACACATTTACTTTCTAACATCCTTGTTCCATTGTACTGTAGGTCCTAAGGGAGATCCTGGCATTCCAGGAGGCCCAGGTGGTCCTGGAGGGCCAGGACCTAAAGGTGGCATGGGAGAAATGGGATTCCCTGGTGGGTTTGAATGTGGTTTTTCTATCGACATTAGTGACTAAAACAACACCTGATTGTCATTGTCTCAAATACTGATGTCACACTCAATGATGTTACAGGACCATCAGGACAGAAGGGTCTACCAGGTCAGCCTGGTAGGCCTGGATCTCCAGGACAGCCAGGAGGACCTGGTTTCCCTGGAGCCAAAGGTGAACCAGGCTCTGCTGGAGTTGGACCACCAGGACCACCCGGACACAAGGTATAAGATGCAACAAATGGAATTTCCTACTTCAAAGTGCAATTTTAGGTTCATTCTTCATTTTATTATGACTCTCATAGGGTGAACCAGGCCAGCCAGGGTTCCCAGGAAGCCCAGGACTTAAAGGAACTCCAGGATCACCTGGTCTTCCTGGTGTACCAGGAGGACCAGGTGCCAAAGGTGACCCCGGCTTGCCAGGATTCCAAGGTAAATCTGACATTTGCCTACAGAGCATTCAGGAAAGACCAAAGCTGGGTACTAATAATGTTAATGTTATTTAATGATGTTATCTACTTGTACTATACAGTATATCATTTTATCTTTTGAAGTAGCTTGAGCTTGAGTAGTTGAGCTTAAATCTTGCAAGTTTATGGGCAGATTTTTTACAAGAAGCATCATGGCATGATGGTCTTTTGTTGGCTTTGCAAGACAGATCCATTGAGGACTGTCGTTGACTTGACTGAACATCTTTCTCTTTCATCCGTTGCTTGCACTAACTAATGCGTTGGTCATCTCCTGTTCTTCTGTCAGGTCCTCCTGGTTCTCCCGGTCCTAAGGGTCTCGATGGTGGGCCCGGTGGTCCAGGTCTCCCTGGATCTCCCGGTAGACCAGGAGAATCAGGCCGACCAGGAGCACCAGGGTTGCCAGGAGAGAAGGGTCAGCCAGGTCGGGATGGGATCCCAGGACCAGCTGGAGTCAAAGGAGATCCAGGTAAGTTGAAGAAATTCAGTTGTTGTATATTCATAGCTGCCAACATGTGTTTTGTTGCTTCGCTTCAGTTTTTATTTACATCTGATTCACCTCTGATTCGTTTCTACTCCAGGACTTCCTGGTTATGGTGGCCCTGGTCCATCTGGTCTTCCAGGTTTGCCAGGTGAGTTTACCACACACTACATGTAACATTTGGCTTTTTGTGATTATTCTGCAGTAATATAACACATTATACCTTATCGCTCTATGTGTTCAGGTGCAAAGGGAGACCCAGGTCCCCCAGGCCAACCTGGCAGTCCTGGTTTCCCTGGCACTAAAGGAGAGGCTGGCTTCCCTGGCGCTCCTGGTTCTGCAGGCAACATCGGCCCTCCTGGGCCACCAGGAATTCCTCTGCAGGGTCCCAAAGGCCTCCAAGGACCTCCTGGACCACCTGGAAGACCAGGTAAAGGATTTAGATTTAGTATTTGCCACCATATGTGCTGCCAGAAATTGCTGCCTGGTTTTCTGATGATTCTTATGTAATTTTGGGCTGTGGGCACAAGAAGTATGTGAAAGTTCTGTGCCACCAAAGGCCAGAAAGCTGTTTATTACATGTAATAATGATAATTCAGTTCACCTTATGAGCGAAAACCAGACAGCAAATGGCAGAAACTCCACTTTCAATGTGAATGCTTCCATCTCCAAGTCAATTGATTTGCATGGGATGTTGCTGCACCACCAATGACGTAAGAACCGTCAGTGTTTGAGCACCACCTGTCCAGTCATTGTCGAGAACACAAATTTTTGCAATGCCATGCACACTCCACACCACCTCCCCAAAATTTTTTCACCAGGAAACGTCGGGGACGCTCCTCACACCAATCATTTTGTGTTTGTCTCAAGTTTTTGCCACATCCACAAAGAGCATGTGTTTAAGCCACTTTGTTGTCATCATCAAATTTTTTTCTTTTAGCCACCAATTCATACTACCTCATGTCTCCTCACCCCCTTACCCTCTTCTCCTGATCAATGGGGCTAAGCTGTAATCTATCCATTTGTCCACAGCCCTGATGTATGTGTCCGTGTATCCTCGCCTCCTTTTCCGGTCATTGTAACAACAAAACGTGTGTCCGATGTTTGTGGTTGTGTTCGATCATCCTGAAGAAACGCTGAAACAGCTGAGTTTGGGACAAACTCGAAAAAAAACTCTCAACTGCAACTTAAAAATAGAGTTCAGCATAGTTTTTGTCTCCTGAAATCCTGGTTTCAAGTATTATTCATTAAAAGTTTAATACTCAAAAGCAGCCTTTAACAAAAACATTTTTATTGGTAGTGATATGGCTGGTCTAGGTGAGTGATTACTGGTCGTGTTGAGAGTGTTAGAGGTTTGCTTCTGGCTCAGCTGTCCTGATGTGGTTTGTCACACCAATCAGTCATCTGCATGGGCACTGTTGGTCCCACACACATTGTGAACAAGCCTAATACAACGCTGGAAAGAGTGGACAACCCTGACACAGAGAAATTATAGGGTACGATAGCTTCCTAATCCTTCAGATTATCTGAAAAATTATCGAATTTGAAAATGCAAATTTGGAATTTGACAGTTAAAATGCAGCGAATTTGGAAACATGTGTTATGTAGAGTTGCTTGTATTAGAGTAGATGTAAGATGTAGACTTCTTCAAAAGTATACGTCAGCTCTGACCGCACAGCAGTGCTGTGTTAGGCTTGTAGAGAAACACTTGGGTGTTTTTCTGAGTGTCAAGGTGACAAAATGAAGCTATGACATTTTACCCCCTGTTTTCCTCCGGCTTGGCCCCACCCAATGTGGTGTGGCCCCGCCTCTTCATGTGATGACACGTGCATCCGGGGACCGCAGGCCCCTCAGGTCAGATCAACGGCATCTAGACTTCTTCTGCACGTTCTTTACAGTGCATCGACTGTGTTTACCACCACTTTCTGATGTAGCGGGAACAAATGTCACTGTATTTTTCTCGTTTCTGACTCTACGTCTTCTTGATCACTGTCTTCTTTCACTTTCTGCGCACACTGATGGTAGTATAATGCACCTTTAACAAGTAAGCACCTTTTTTTAAAAAACGTTTTTAAGTTTTCTGACACATGTAGCATGTTATCAGGATCACATGGAGCTACTTTCAGATACCAATCATACAGAATGTGTTAGAGAGCACAGTTTGTACATAAACACACCATTTAACTAACTCGCCTGAAACATTAACTCATTAATTTGTATCACATACTGTAACTCCAGTTCTGTTGGATTTTCCTTAAATTTGATTGTATATAAAATATTCTGATTATAAGATCATTATAACATACTGTGACTTAAAGTATTGCTGTAGCATCCATCAGCATCTCCCAAATCTCTACACAAATATATCACATTTCACGTTGATTTCCTTTAAAAATACAAATGTCAAACTTGTAAAGGTTCTCATTTCCAGATGAGGTAAATGTGGGAAACTGGACTGTATCTCTTCTAAGAAGGTTCTTCAGTTCTTCAGAGAAGACTCTTTGATCAGAGGTGAAACATCTACAATTAAGTCCAGTGGTCCAATTTTCACTAGTTACCCAAAGTCAGCATGATTCATCCCCCGAGAACCATGAATGTCCATGAATGTTTTTTGAGATTTGGGAGTTGCTGGGTGCTACCAGCTCCTCGGCATTAAGTTGATAAAACAAATAGCGGTGTGCAGTGCAGCCTTTAAAGTTAACTCATAAGACAAAATATCTGACTGTGTTTCTTGACTGATGCTTGCTTCTAAACATCCTCTTCTTTTTGCCCTGTGCCGTCAACCCGGCCTCGCATTCCCTGGGAATTCTGGGAACCCTAGGTCCTCCAGGTTAGACTCCAGTGGTTTGATGGCTCATGTGGTCTTGAATGGGGAATTGTGGGTAAAATAAAGGGTGAAGTTTGAAGTGGGTTTTAATGTATGTGCCATGTTCATTTATTATTTCTTTACCCAACAGGACAGGCTGGACTCTCAGCATTGCTCATAATGATGCAAACACATACAAAGAAAACATACGCACATTTACTGCAACTGTGTTACTGTTCTACAAGGTCATCTTCACCTGAAGAGTTTTGAGGGATTCTGAACAGTGCTGGTCTTTTCTCGTCTTTCTCTTCTTTTCCATTTCCTCAGTTTATCTGAGGTAAAACTGCTCTGTAGGAAACAAACCATCTCATTGGTGGATGGATGTGTGCGGAGCTACACAGACAGTTTGCAAATGAAATAGCCAAAAATAACTCTGATCAACTTCAGTTCTGCCTTGAGTAAAATTTGACTCTAATTATATGTGAAATGCACAAACGAAGGGCTCAAGGTGGCTAGTAACATTACTTAAATTTCATTGACAGTGTCAACTGCTAGATGATTACAAACAGCCTTTCCATTGATAAATGGAAACTAAACTGATCTAAAACTGACTGATTTAATGTCTGCATATGTAGGTGGAGCTGGCCCACAGGGTCCCCGTGGTCCCCCAGGAAGTGGTGGCGTTAAGGGAGAGAAAGGTATTCCTGGCGCTATTGGCCAGCCAGGCTTCCCCGGACAGAAGGGAGATCCTGGTAGTCCCGGATTCCCAGTAAGATAGTTTTGTTAAATTTGCTGCAGAATGCTTTAAATGTAATTCATCTGTGATCTAACTATCTGAACCTCTTCATTACCAGGGTCCCTCTGGTCTTCCCGGCGGTCCTGGTATAAAAGGAGATGTTGGTCTGCCTGGTGTTCCCGGATTCCCTGGTCAGTCCACAATACTTTATATTTTCTGATTCTTCCTACAATGCAGAAATATGTTTTGATGTCATGTGTAAGCAAAGACCAAAGATTCTTTCATTTGACTTTTTACCAGGACCAAAGGGAGACCCAGGACTTCCTGGTGGCAATGGACTCCCTGGAGATCCTGGAGATGTCGGACCCACTGGTGCGTGAACACATTTACATTTTTAGTTAAAGTAAATAGTGATCTGAACTACATATGCATAGTAAAACACTGTTGGTATTGCTTAGT
The DNA here is from genome assembly GCA_023373845.1 of Nibea coibor. Lineage (NCBI taxonomy): Eukaryota > Metazoa > Chordata > Actinopteri > Sciaenidae > Nibea > Nibea coibor. The sequence continues at coordinate 1,860,119 of CM041729.1, forward strand.
TAAATGATTATTTTTCCTCGTAATATTTGATCTCTAGGCCCTCCTGGTGACCCTGGTGTACCTCCGACTCCCATTGTGGTAAAGGGAGAGCGCGGACCCCCTGGTGTTCACGGTCTGCCTGGTGGTCAGGGATCACCTGGTAATCCTGGACGTGATGGACCTTCAGGTGGGTAAATGTGGACTGTCCTGCTCACACATTGTATCCATGTCCAACCTTTTGACATTTTACGTAATTCCAGCATCAGGCGTGGTTTGCTTATCTAACAATGACGAGTTTTCTCTCTTTCTGCTCTAAGGTCTACCTGGTAACCCTGGAGAACCTGGACCAGAAGGTCCTCCGGGCTTCAGCGGCCCACCTGGCAGAAAGGGAGACAACGGACCTGCTGGTCAGCCTGGTGAGTGAAACACGAATAAGCAAAAAAAATAAACATAAGCAATGATTTTTGACGATGTAGTGACGAGTGATGACATGAGGCTGATTTTGATCCAATCTCTAACATATGCCTTTCTCCTGATCTTAGGTCAGCGTGGCTACCCCGGTCCTCCTGGCTCAGATGGTCCACAGGGTCCTCCTGGTCTTCCAGGATCAGTGTCTGCAGCCCATGGCTTCCTCATCACCCGACACAGCCAGGGTCAGGATGTGCCTTTCTGTCCCGAAGGAACTAACATCATCTATGACGGTTACTCCCTGCTGTATGTGCAGGGCAACGAGAGGGCCCACGGACAGGACCTCGGTATGGAGGATTTTTTTTTTACTCAGCCTTTATTTTATCAGGAATTTGCATCAAACATTTGACCTCCTTCGTCCGCTGTTCCAGGCTCGGCCGGCAGCTGCCTGCGCAGGTTCAGCACCATGCCCTTCATGTTCTGCAACATCAACAACGTTTGCAACTTCGCCTCCCGTAACGACTACTCCTACTGGTTGTCTACACCGGAGCCCATGCCCATGTCCATGGCCCCCATCACCGGAGAGAGCATCAAGCCTTACATCAGCAGGTAAGGATGACCGCCTACCGTGAGCTGGGATCTGCTCGAAGTTTCTACCAGTACTTGGACATGCTGGGGATTGTTGCGTCTGTAAATAATATTAGAAATATGGTCTGCGTGTGTCTAGGTGTGCAGTTTGTGAAGCTCCTGCCATGGTGATCGCAGTCCACAGTCAGACCATCCAGATTCCTACTTGCCCTGCGAGTTGGGACACTCTGTGGATCGGATACTCCTTCATGATGGTAGGACGTTAACACATTCTGTAATATACTTAATATTTGGTGTTTGACAGTCGTGCAAAGCATAACCAGTCTTCCTTCTCATCCCTCAGCACACTAGTGCAGGTTCAGAAGGCTCCGGTCAGGCTCTGGCCTCCCCTGGCTCCTGCCTGGAGGAGTTCCGCAGTGCTCCCTTCATAGAGTGCCACGGCAGAGGGACATGTAACTACTACGGCAACTCCTACAGCTTCTGGCTGGCTACTGTAGAACCCAGTGAGATGTTCAGGTATGGATGAATTACACAATTTAGTGATTAGAAAGGCTGTTGCATGATTCAAAGTTACCAGGCAACAGCAACAAGAGGCTCATGAGCAAGAAGCCTAAACTGATTGCGTACATTTCTGTCTTTTTCTTGTGATTTCATGTCTCCAAGACTTTCTTGACCATCTTTTCCCTTTGCCACTTACAGGAAGCCCCAGTCAGAGACTCTCAAGGCAGGTAACCTACGGACGCGCGTAAGCCGTTGCGTGGTCTGCATGAAGAAGACGTAACAGCACTCGAAAGCCTGATCGATAACAAGAGATGATTGGATGACGGGGGGGGAAGACAAGTAAATAGGCCCTTGTGGCGACGAGGTGGATTTCCGATGGTGCATTGTCTTCCAGGGGAAAAAAACCCAACAAAAAACTACGACTAAAACAATGGTGCTACTGTGCAACACAGCTTTTTAAAAAAAAAGACAAAAAAAAAACAACTAAATCTTACATTTAGTCTTTGTTTTTCCTCAGAAGTACCTCAAAACGAAAGCCGAAAAATATCCACTAAATGGTGTGCCAAGATGGATGTGTGAAAACAAAAGTGCATTTTTTCATTTCCCTTCTTTCCCAAAAGTTTCTCTTCTTATAACAAAACAAAATCACTTTTTTTGACAAAAAAATGTGATACATAAAAGTGCTTTTTTTTTTTGTTCTTGTTTTTTTGTTTTTGGCCTTATTGATGAGGAGTGGATGATCTCCACGGTTACCAAATCGGCACTTTGACTTCGGAACATCCAAGATGAGCGATGCACTGACGATGAGCTTTCCTTAGTGAGACTGGCTGCCTGTTTTTCATTTTTTTTCATCACTAGCTCTTCATTCACACACTTGTTCTCTCTCTTCTCTCTCCGTCATTTTTCTGTCCTTTTTTTAACGTTACATTCGGTGGCACTAACACTGCTGTAGCACGCCTCCTAACCATCAGCCTACACCTTCTTTCTCTTACTTTTTTTTTGTAAGTAATTAAATGTGTATATTGTGTAAAACACCTTTTGTTTTTAGTGTATTAGGTCCTGAATCTGTACCAGTTCTTTGTTATAAGACAATTTTTCCAAGTTCTTTTTTAGCTCACACACACACTCACACACACTCACGCATTCACACATAGACACACTCATACACTCATTCACTTCGTCTCTCACTGACACACATCGACTCAGATATTGTACAAAGTAAGGCTTTTATGAATGAAACAGTATTTTATATATAATAAATATATATTTGAAAAAGAGGATAAAAGGTATATACTTTATTCGGCTGTGGGGAGATTGTTCGCTGTTTTCAAACACAAACAAAGGTCAGGCATTTTAACGGAAAACTAAAGCTAACTACTGAGCACAGACAGAGCCATTTTCCCTAAAACATAACAGTCTTGTATGATATTAACGACGCCAATCGCTTAAATCTTTTTGTACTCAATTTGTAGAATTAATAAATGTTGAACTGAAATAAAAGGGGATTTGCTTTTAGGTAGTCTATTGATTGGGGGAATATTACAGATATTTGTGCAAGAGAAAAAAAGAGGATTCTAATTGAAATCTTGGCTCCTTGACTAGAAAACCGTGATATTTGTTTTGTGTTTTTAACATTTCCAGGTGCTGGGCTTTGCTATAAAACAAACAAAAAGAGGGGGCCTGAAGTTTTTGGGGCCCGTTTTTTGTTCTTGCACCCCAAAACTTTCACATCCTCTTTCGCTGGCTTGAATTTGTATCCAAAAATTGGTTCAAGTGTTCACAGTCGACCCCTGCTGAAAAAACGCAGGTGGAAGTGTCTGTGCATTTAAATCAGGTGTTAACGGTCCCGTGTGACACTCTCACTCTCGCGTCAGGTGGACACACACTCCTGATGTACTGTAAGTCTACAAGAACTGTTTTAGGGGGGAAAGAAATGTTTTTCCTGTGATTTTATTGTTATTTTTATTTTTTCAAAACTGCTTTTATGAATTCTAATTTTGTCAACCTGGGGTACGATTAAAAATGTGTATTTGTTTTTTGTTTTTTTCTTTTTTTGTTTATTTTTCATGTTATGTTATCCAGAAGTTGTTATAAACTTTTAAGACTGAAATAAATACTATGTCCAAAGCTCTGTCTGCTGATTATCACCAAGCGAGGCTCCAGCAATCGTTCATACAATCAGTGCCACAACAAACTTTGCAAAGTACATCCAAGCCAAAAACTGCAGTTCCTCTAACGTCCACTTGAGGCTGGCTGCAGAAGTGAGCCAGTCTCCATAAGTCCCCATGTTAGACAGCAGAAATAAACATGTTTTGGTTAATTAAATAATTAATCTAATTTTGATTAATTAAGATAATGTGCATAATCACCTGACCTTCACGTGACTTGCCACAAAGATGCTACAGTGTTGGCAGATGTTTCCTAATTCTACATTTTTTTCCAGAGTACTTGTATTATTTGTGTACTGTGTGTGAGCGGCTGTAAAAAGTCAGTTTGTGGGAAATTTATCTTATCTAGCTTACACTGAACTGCCGTCATGACAATGATTTGCAGTGTTCTCTGTTCCTGAGAACAAGTCATGCGTTCATTAAAGTAGAAAGAGGAAGTACAAGTTTAAAGGGGAAACAATGAAGTGAAGCCTACAGCTGGGGGTTAGGGTTAGTCCCAGGTGCTTCTTGTTACGTTCAGTAAAAAATTCCAGATTTATGTTTTGGTATCAGGCTGGTGAGGTTTCACTTTCATAAACATGTCTGTGTGTATTGTATGTTTTCCTGCGTGTAGACTGTAGACCCTCGTTTGGTCGAGTCGGATTTAGTTTATTAGAGAAGAGTGCAAAACAGACAAACAGTAAAAAATAAGAAACGTTTCCTCAGTTTGATACAGAACATTATACACAGTATAAAACACGGGTTCCTCTCAGGTCCATGGTTGGAGAGTTGAGTAGATGGTCGGTGTAGGATCCATTTCTGAGGAGAGACGTATGCAAACTATTAAAAAGCTTTGATTTCTGTCCAATCAAGTCAGTTCTGAGTGTCACATTTTCCAAAAAATAGATGAATAATCACAATAATCAAGCGATGATGTAAACGCTCCCATTGTGGCATGTTGTGTGAGGACAGCAGCTTCAGAACGCTGAAAATCTAGAAAGTTACGTAACAAAAACTTTCGTCTTTTCACGCCTTTGGACCTTTGGACACAGACTGAAACTGGGAGGGATGACAGTATCTTTCCAGACAGCCATGTGGTAGGCGGGTATTTTACAATATGTTGGTGAGATAAAGCAAGGCGCTGCCATGAATCAGTCGGTCAGTGGAAATTAAATAAACTGTCCTGCTTCTTTGTACATCCATGTCAACCGTGTGTGTTTGTGTGTGTGTTACCTCTGTGCGTCTTCGGCTGAACTTCCTGTGTGATGATGACATCAACGTATGACACGTCAGAGTCGGTTTCACCTGCAGCGATTCGCAGTTCATTTCTCACTGTTAATTCAATAATAATAACCACTGAATAAAATACTGTAGAGAAGTGACACAAACTGTTGCATCACTTTGTAACTTATGCACAATAAGATAAAAAACACTTGATGCCATTCATAATTAATTACTTATTTATTTATGAGATGTTGTAAAAATATCAATCGTTAACCGAGAGATCTATTTTTTTGAAGGCCGCTTTGCGTGACACCAGAAACCAAAATACATTCCACAGCAGCCACGTCATTTAACAGAAACATATTTCAAGAATGTTATTGGTATGTTTATTTTTAATATACGCAGGTGACACGCCCTGTTGTTTCCCTTTTTGTCTGGACTATCAATAGTGAAGGTGTTCGCACATTGTTTTATGAAACAATTCATGCGTCACAGATCAGGAATTTAGAAGACGTTAGGATGATCTAATAATTTTTTTATTTTGTCTTGAAAAAACAAATCACAAACAAAAGGTCTTCTTTCCCTCGTTATTGTTCCGGAGCCAGTGTCATGCCAGAACAGGAGCTGAGCAAGTGGGCAATTGACACACATTTGGTACCTTAGTGTGTATACAGGACTGAGTCAAAATGTGTGTGTTTATGGTAATGAGGGAACGTGCACTGTAACCCTGAGGCTCACTGATGGGTCAGAATTTGTTGTTGGTTTCTACCGTTGTATGAGGTAACCCAGGACAGTATATAAAATGTCACTGTGTTTAGGTGAAAACATACTGACCTTTGCGACTCCTACAGAGGCACAGCAGCATCACCGAGGCAAACGAGAGGCAGACGCCCACCACAGGAAGAACAATGTGTGCGAGAGGGGAGTGAAAAGACTCAGGACGCCCGGCTTCAACGCAGCAGATGAAGAAAAACCACAGAATGGCCTCAATGCAACCAACAACAGCTCTCGTCTGTATGATTAGCATATAAGATTTGATAACATGGCTGACGCTCGTCTTACCTCTTACAGCCAGCCAGCTGTCCGGAGATTCTCCAGCTCCGGAGATCTTACACTTGTAGACACCTTCATCGGACGTGGAAACACTGTGGATGGTGATGTTTCCTGCATAGCTGCTCCCAATTAGGATGTCATCTTTATAAAATTCAGTTGTCAGATTAGAGGAGGAAGTCATTTTATTTGTGCAACGCAAAGTCACAGTTTCTCCCTCCTGAACAGGATGGACAGGACTCTCCAGGATCACATGACCACCTGAACGAACAGACCAGCAGAAACAGTTTCTTTGCACATAACCAACAATTAAAATGTGTTTTTGTACAGAACATGCTCAGTGCTGAACTTTGGGTTCACTTTTCAAATCTGATATTTCACCCACTCTCGCAATAGACTTATTTATTTCCCCCCCCTAAAAGGTTAAATCTGAGATGCCCTTGCACACTTGGCTACAGTCGATAGTTTTGTGAAACCCACCGGTCACAGTGATGTTGACAGCGTCGCTGCACTCTCCAGCTCTGGACTCACACCAGTACACTCCAGTGTCTGACTGGTAAACAGTATCAATGAAGCACTTTCCCCGTGTTGTGGCACACTCTTCGTTTATATGTTTGGATGTGTTTCTCATAACTCTCCATTCAGATGAGTTTTCATGCTCATCACAGCTCAGGTTAACGGACTCATACCGAAAGAACTGGATTCTGCTGGGAAAGACGCTCAGCGACGCTGCAAGAAACATGAATGCATTTTGTTTTTTTCTTGTTTCACTACAGAGATTATTTGAAAAATAAATGAATCGATTTAAGCAGCTTGAAGCTCCCCATTCTCCACAACTTCTATGCGGAACAATCGTTACGTCCATTGTTTGGGTTGATGTCAAATCAACACTAAAACCAGACCAAACCTAACACCATCTTCCGCTTCAAAACTTTTGCAGCTGCACAATGTTTCTTAGTAACAGATGTAATAAAAACTTCACACGTCGCCCACATATCTAACCAGTTGCTTTCAGCTTGAAGATCATTAAAGATATGGTTGCATCTATTCGCAGAGTCAAACAATATGCAGACGATAGTCCGTTGTGAAGTGGAGCAAATGTTTAGGTGTTGGCCTGGTTATGGCTTTGTTGTCTTTTGTTACAGGGCTTCTCTTGTTGAAGCACAGTTCAAAACCATAAAAATAACATTTCCAGGTATTTGTTTTCACAAAAAACAAAAATGAAAAACTTCAGGGCATCGCATATAATCACTACAGCGTGACAGGAAGTTTTTAAAACATGAAATGAGCACTGCCAACAAGAAGCTTGATAGTTATAAAGTATGGGGACAAAAACTACGTACTAGTGCTTTGTAGTAATAATAATAATTATTATGTGGTTTTCATAAGATAATTTGCAGAACATTTTGTAAGTACTAAAAATACTATTGTAACAAGTACAGGCTTATTTGGAGTTATATATTATAATAACGAGTAAACTACTAGAAAATAACGATTTTTAAATAAAAATCAATAAATGATTTTATTTTCTAGTACAAGCATATTTTCTGATAGACCAGTACTTTGTGTTTTAATCCACAGACAGCTCTTAAAATCCAAATCACAAAATATTCTCAATTCAAAAGTTTCAAATCAAAAACAGATGCCAACATTAAAGGTGCTCATAATTATCAGTGCGCAGCACAGACACACACGTATTGTACAATCAGATAACGCATAAACAAACATAATGCTCACCGACGATAGTGCACAGTGTCGTGATCTCCATGCTGCTCGGCCGACTGATCGAGAGGGGCTGCATCACACCCCTGTACACACTCAGGGCAGGTACTCGCGTAGACCTCGTTGGCGCAGGATGTGTGTCGGCCGTACAGTATAAAACCACAAATGTCAGATGTTTTACTTTCTTTTAACGTGATGAAACAAAATGTTTTGTCACATAAATAGGAAACTTTGATTCGCTTCTGAATGCCAGACAGGAACACAAAAACTCATAACCTCCAAGTTATGACGAATGGAATAGATTTCAGCAGTTGCATCAGTTGGAGACTCAGAGTTAATATGTACAAGTGTCACTTAAATTTGGCAACATTTTGTCTGCGCTGCAGACGTTCAAAAAAATCATATTACCCTTCAAGAACATTAGCTTTTAATGCTGAAAAGAAAGGTATTGAAGCTGCTGAACAGGGAACAGCAGTAGATCAGCTTCGTTAGAGCCACTTAATCACATTTCATGTTTTAACTTGATGTTACATTGACACATTTTCTCTGAGCTCTGTGGAAACGTATGACGCAAAGACAAGTTCAGCTTTTGCAACCAGAGGGAGATTTATTCTCTTAAAGGCCGTTCATAACACAATAATATCAGTACAACATCACACAGCACAGCCCTCGGCCGACTGCTGCTGCTTACTCACAGGATACGACCCACCCAAATGTCAAAGGTCTGCCGAGGGGTATAAAGCGGGTTCCTCGAGGTGGCCCTCCTGCTCCTGACCCTAACCCCAGTCTGCATCTATTGTTTTTCCAATTCTCGTCTCATTTGTGAAATCAAGTAAATCAGAATTCACTTTAATGACAGCAGGTTGGTGCAGATTTAGTCTCACAGACATGGTTTCTCCATCATCCCGCAGACAAACAACAAACAGCACAGAAAGCATGACCTCGCGGCGGACTGTTCTGAGCTCGATTTAATTAATGTCGTGAATCAAGAAATGACAGACACAGACACGTGGGACTTCCCAGGATGCCTGTGGTTGAGTTGGAGAGTAAAACAACAAAATACAACAGAGGCTTTGTGTCTGGAAACAAATGTGAATGTTCATTTATTACGTCTGATGCTGATGATGAGTCACTTTATATTTCCTGCTGAAACTCTGTGTGCGTCCCCGGCACGCCGCGTACGCGCCGCGGTTTCGGTCCGTCCTGCGACCCAGCGAACCCTCCGAACTTTGTTCACCTGCTCAGATCCGGCTGTATGTGCTTCTAGATATTCTTCTACCGGTGTGGATATGCTACGTAGTGAGTTCGCTTCGCTTTGGTCTGTTTTTACGAAGCGTGCGTCTTTTGTAGTCCATTGTTTCCACGCGTAAAAACTTTATTCCAGGACAACGTGCCAGCGGTCTGCAGGCGAGTTTTACTGTATGAAAGCAGCCTTGTTAGGGTCTACTGTACAGTATGATGGGGGTGTCTCCTTCTCTAATGTGTGTGAATCAGATTGTCATGTGGGAGAGGCTGAATGCATGACGCCACATCCACATCCTCAGTTTTCGTAAGGGAAGAGGAAGCGGCGTGGGTCGCCCCGCATCTCTCCTTTGTGTCTGGATCTCTTTACAGAAATGAAGGCAGTCCGTGCTCTCGTCGTCTTTTTGCTGCTTTCCACGCCTGTTGAAGGTAAAATAACTCATCCTACAGTCAGCCTTTGTTTCAGCTCCGTGAGCCACACACGGATGCCAGTTCATTCATAACTGTCGGCGGGGGGTAGTAAATGATGTTCAGTGTGTGTTTAAATGATGTTCAGTGTGTGTTTAAATGATGTTTTATCAGCAAGCGTCTCATTCATCAGCTCCTGGAAATAAAAGCGAGCTGTCACTAAGAATTCTCAGGTTCAAATAGTTCAGGTTGGATGTTGTCTTTAACTTGTCTCTGTGATTATTCGTAACACCAAGGAAATGATTCATTGTGATTCAGACGTGGCTCCAGAGGCTTAACAGCCTGTCTCATCAGCTCTCCTCTGGGAGCATGATCCTGGAAGTGACGTGTTTTCTGTCTCAGAGGAGGGGGCTTCCATGAGACGGATTCCAAACATGTTCACTCATCAGACTACAGGGCAATTTTCACTTTGCCTCAGTTCACCAAAGTTCAATTAACCTCACGTTTCTCATTTGCGTGGTTGAGTTGCAGTTTCACGTGTAGAAACATCATTCTTAGATGTTCCACCAGCTGTTCTCTTTCTGCTTTCGTCTCCATCTGTTCAGGTCACTTTCAGGTGATCGGGTCACATGAGCCGATCGTGGCAGCTCAGGGTGACGACGTCGTCCTGCCATGCCATGTGCAGCCTCAGATCAGCGTGGTGAGATATACCGTGGAGTGGTCGAGGCCCGATCTTAAGCCTGACCCCAATGATCGGCTGAGCCGGGTCGAGTATGTGCATCTTTACAGAGACTCCCGCGAGGTCCCGGACATGAAGATCTCATCGTACTTGAAGAGGACGGCACTGTTCGCAGAAGGCCTTGTACACGGCAACATATCACTCAAGATTATGAACGTGACGCTCGAAGACAGAGGGAGATACAAATGTTTCATTCCGAAGTTAAAGAGCTCAGCAGAGAAGTTTTCAATTGTTAATCTCATTGTTGGTGAGTTCAGCTGTTATTTTTTTTATGTACAATGTTTCATTGATTCTGAAGGCTTATCAACAGGTGCAGGTTCAAATTACAAGCCAAGAAACCCCCAATGCAACTGACAAAGGCAATAGACTGAATGTCTCATTGTAAGAAATTCCTGTTTGTGGTTTCTCTGCTGGTTTCTGGTGTTCCTGTATCAGCGCCTTGAATATCTTAAAGTATATCTTTGTGGGTCATTTTGTTGCCCCATAACAAACTACTATTGTCTCTTTTAAACATGTTCTCACAAGTTCTTACGAGTCAGTCGTCTGTGTTCCAGAGCCAATCTCGACAAAAGAGACATCACTGCAACCAGGCGACCTCCCAACTCCCAGTCTCAATGAGATGGATGTGGAAGGTGAGAAAATAGTTACATACATACATATAAGTTATAGCGTCATATTGGTATAACACTTCATTCTACGCTCTGCTATTCAAACCCAACTTTTCCACTGATCTTATATCACACTGTTGTGTCACATGAAACATAATCAGCACTGGTCAACGTGGTTTATTTGGTGCATTCCAGTCATGTGAATCATGTTTGTTTGTTTCAGGTGGTTTTTCTTCTCTGAGTGTAGTCATGATTGTGGCTTCTTGCATCTTGGTGATGATTGGTGTTGGAGTCATTAGCTGGCGTTTCACACAGAAGTGTCAAAAACAAGAAGTAGGAGACTTTAATTTTTGAGGTTTATCTTCTTCATTTTGAGTGTTTGGTTGCCTAATTTGTCATTTTCTTTTTAATTGTCCCTGCAGGTCACGAGGGTACCCACAGCCTAGGTGCCTTGCTCATGGGCAAATTGGTAGCTGTTGTGAAAAGAGATGAGAGCATTACCCACTTGGATCTTTTCATTTAAGGTCTCAAACCAGCATCTCATCCAGACACAGATGCCCACGTTGGACATGTGTGGCGTGAAATGGACGAAACAGGAAACTCCAAAGAAAGTCCAAAGATTGATAGAGGCAGCAGGTTGGATTTGAACTCTCGGCCACTGTGGCAAGAACTGAGCCTGGGGTGGATTCTCTACCAACTGAGCCAACCGACACCTGAATGTTGACTTGTCAGGAGTTATTACTGTGCTGTGCTTGCACTGATTTTTTTTTTAATAAAATAAAAAACTTCAGACTGATTTGTTAAAATCTGTGTTAGTGAGCACTTCTTCATGGCCAATGTAATCCACCCACAGCTGGGACTTACCGAGATGATGGTGAAACCATGGATAGTTTACACATGCATCACACAACACAAGTTTCCAACTGCCATCTAAGGATGGTAACCAAAGCTGTTGGTGTTGTGACAGTTGCAGAATCAACAAGCTTGTCGTCCTCACCAGGTTCCTGACCTCACTGCCTTGAACAGCCCAAAAACCTATCAACTCTAAAGCATGGGGTAAATTATGGAACAGATACTGGCTGGTTTGAATAGCCTCCACCACCTGTCCTTTGGGGTATTTCCATCTATTCAGTCAGTTCCAATGTCAGCTGGCCCAAAGCCAGAACTAAACTGATCCTGGATTGTTGGGCGAGGATCAGAGTACCAGTCAAACAACCATTCATGGTCGCACTCACACTTAATTAAAAGTCATTAATCAACATGCATGTCTTTGGACTGTGCTAACCATTGCACCCAAAGAGAACTGGACCAAGGCATCTGTACCCCTGATCCCCAAAGAGTTGTTTTACACCACCAAAGGTTTTTTATCTTGGAGATGTGCTCACACTTTGACCTAGTCAGAATTTGATTTCCAAATTTCTTTGGGTACGGCTTTTAGACGGCTGTTCATCTCCATTTTCAGGACTTTGCATTGGAGATGAAGTCATTTGGATTCCTTGTCTACGTCTACAGACAGGCATTCCTAACTGAAATACACACAATAATTATGTTGTACTAAAGATTCATTGAGCAGGTGTATTCATTTGAACAGGTTAGATGTAGGTCACTGACAGGTTGAGTCTAACGTCATGTTCTGTTTATCTGTATCTACAGGCCGCATGCGGCTCTCAGTCACGACAACATCAACTGCCAGAAGAATATCTGTAGAGAAAAGGTTGACATCCTTAACAATGCTTAAACGCATTCATACAAAACTGCTACATCTTTTGAAGATACCACACAGGCAAATTTACATATTTGCATGAACAGATTTAGGCTCGCACCTGCAGTGTTCTTGCACAATCGAATTGGAACTAAATTTAATTTTATATCAAGTGAGGTTAAGTTTTTCTCTGCTCTCTTAACAGCAGCTATCAGTGTCTTTGAGCAGGCCACCTCTGTGTATTCTTAAAGATTAAACTACCTCCTGCTATTTGCAGCTAAACATTTAGTGTTCTCTCATCTTGATATTGGTTTATTGTCCATCTTACAAGTCTTCTAGAAATGTTCTTGCACTTTATTTAAATTAAACTTGTTTAAATCTGATGACTCTGCCTTGTGAGGGAAGTTCCACTTTAATTTTAGACCATGAATCACCCTCCCTGGTGTTCTTAATAAGATAAGTTGGTAGACAAACTTAAATAAATTTCCTGTGTTGGTTTTATCTTCTCAGTTCCCACGACTTGTTTTAGGAATGCTTTAATCAGGCCATTTTTGAGCTGCATGAGCTAAGGGCAGCTCCTTTTATGGCTCTCTTCAAGATTAGTCACCTGCAGCCGCTGAGCATTTGTGAAAAGTCTTTTGAACCAGAGCAAATTCAAATACACCAAATGAACTGTTTGCTGTTGAGTATCATTTCAAATCCCTGTGTGCACTTCACTGTTGCACCGTGTGAATGATCCACAGTCTTTTTTATCAGAAAGCTTAGACAAACATGTTGAACCTTTCCCCTGTGTTCATGTTTGGTGGGGAAACACCTGCAGATAAACTGTAAACTTGTAGCTTATCTTGACTGTGGTGTAGGTTTGACTGTGGGTGTCACTTGGTGTTGATACTAATCAAGACACAACCAATTCTACATGCTTGCTTGGTGGATTAAAATAATCAGTAGTCAAATGAGTTAACTGAAACTGGTTAGAGGAAATGTAAGGAGATAAGACAGAACTTCATTCATGCACAGTTCACACATGGCCAACAATATTGTAACATAATGCACAACTCCTGAATAAATGTTGCAATTACAAATACTTTATTTTCGAGTTAAATGCAAACATGTTTGCATTGGACCAGACAAATTTGTTGGCACCCTCAACTTAATATTTGGTAGCACACCCATTGGGGAAAATAACTGAAATCAGTCGCTTCCTATAACCATCAGCGAGTTCTTACCCCTCTGTACTGTGAGTTTTTGACCACTCCTCTTTTGCCAACTGCTCCGGATCTTTAGATTTGATGTGTTTCTTCTCCAAAAGACCGTTTTGAGGTCTCTCCACAGTTGAGCACCTGTTCTCCAGCGCTTTGTTGAACCATTTTTGGGTTCTTCTTGAAGTATTCTTTGGGTCATTGTCCTGCTGTAAGACCCATGACGGAGACCCAGCTTTCTGACACAGTGTCCTACATTGTGCCCCAGAATTCAATGGTAGCCTTTAGATTTCATAATGCTGCACACACGATGAAGACGTCCAGTACCTGAAGGCAGCAGACACAGAAACGTTAAAAAATCCAGATTGGAGTTACCAGAGTTAACTTACCAGAGTATTCTGTGGACAGGTGAGACTGAAATAGAGCTTTTCCATGAAGTACATCATTCTTCTGCTGGCTGGAACTGATACCAGCCGACGTTGGAACCGAGAGGTGTCACAGGCTGTTGTAAACCAGGCGGTATCTGTTGAGTAATTTACATCATGTGACACATCTCATTTGCATAGAATAGATAAGGTTTTGGGCATCTGCCTTCTCAAGTCAGACATGACACAGAACTACAGACAGGTCGAAGAATAAAACTCACTGATAATTGGTAACACCTGTATGGACCCTAATAATAATAATAATAATAATAACAACAACAATAACAACAACAACAACAATAATAATACTAATAATAACAATAATAACAATAATAACAGTAATAATTATTATAATAAGTATTATTTATTTTATTATTTTATTGTTTTTTATTTTTGCCCCGGTGACGTCATGGGACTTCCGGAAACACTTCGGCTATCTTCGGCCAGTCACGTGATCTCCGAGGGCAAAAACAAAACACACGGGCTAGCTGCTAGCAGAGCGAAGCTGTAATGAAACCGAGCCGAACGTCAGGATGTGTGGCCCGTTCCGACTGCGCCGTGAATCAACCGACGACCCGGGAAACTAACGCTGCTTAGCTCAGCCGCCTTCCGTGTTCACGCCATGAATCTAAGAGGACTCTTCCAGGACTTCAACCCCAGGTAGCGTTAGCCGCGGAGCTAGGCGCGTAGCTAGGCTAAGCTAAGCTAAGCTAGCGCGTCTTTAGCCGGGCAGAGTTTGTAATAACATGACGAAAACACGCGTGTGTCATACATGTGGGGGTTTACATGCTTAACTCCTGTGAGGATGAACACGTAACCGGAGTTAGAAGTTAGCTGTGAGCTGAAGCTAAAGCGAAGAGAGGCTGTCTAACCGAACAAGGCCCGGCTAACATGCTAACTAACGTAGCATTGGAGATTTTCAAACATAAATAATATCTGCAGCTGTTTGATGGATGTTTTAGTCAGTATTTATAGCTTAACGTGTTTATTATGTAGTGTTACAGTGACTCTAAGCTTTACAGGCCTTAGGCAGCAGACTTCATGTCTCTTTAAGTCAGAATTAAGTTGATTTATCAGCTTTGGTGACTTATTCTGAGGAGTAAAGATTAAAATAAAATTCTGCAAGTCTAAAAACGTGTTGAAATCACAGCTCGTACGATGGTTATTTAAGTTAAAGAGCTCTGAAGTTGTCTAAGAGATAACTCAGGTGTGTCAGGTGGGAGGGGTCAGTCTTACCTGCACACCTCATCACTGCCGCTCAAACGTTTCTCTCTCCGTCACAGCAAGTTCCTGATCTACTCCTGCCTGCTGCTGTTCTCTGTCTTGCTGTCCCTGAGGCTCGATGGAGTCATCCAGTGGAGCTACTGGGCGGTGTTCACCCCCATATGGCTGTGGAAGCTGCTGGTCATCATCGGGGCCTCCGTGGGCACTGGAGTCTGGGCACACAACCCCCAGTACAGGTAGACTCTCGCTCACAGGTCGAGGTTTGGGGCTCGGCGGTCGTCTGTCGGGGTTTGATGTGATCGTTGTGTTTCGTCTGTCAGGGCCGAAGGGGAGACCTGCGTGGAGTTCAAAGCCATGCTGATCGCGGTGGGCCTCCACGTCCTGTTGCTGATGTTCGAGGTGTTGGTGTGCGACCGCGTGGCGAGGGGAAACTACTTCTGGCTCCTCGTCTTCATGCCTCTCTTCTTCGTGTCGCCCGTCTCCGTGGCAGCCTGCGTTTGGGGGTTTAGACACGACCGATCCCTCGAGGTAAGAACCCGGACGCGTCAGAGGAACGCTCGTCCGGAGTTGACCTTTGTCCTCACCTGTCTCTCCTTTCTTCTCCTCAGCTGGAGGTTTTGTGTTCAGTTAACATCCTCCAGTTCATCTTCATCGCTCTGAGGCTGGACAGGATCATCAACTGGCCGTGGCTGGTGAGTCACGCAATCCTGGAAGCACGTGTTCAGATTTAAAGCGTCCGTGTAACGTCTAATGATGTGTGTGTGTTTCAGGTGGTGTGTGTCCCTCTGTGGATCCTGATGTCCTTCCTGTGCCTTGTCGTCCTCTACTACATCATCTGGTCCGTGCTCTTCCTGCGCTCCATCGACATCATCGCCGAGCAGCGGCGGACTCACATCACCATGGCGATCAGCTGGATGACCATCGTTGTGCCTCTCCTCACCTTTGAGGTGAGTTCACGGTTACATGAGACTGTTGGTGGAGTCTTTGGACACGCGTGGGTCTTCGCCTGTCACATAACTGCTGCATGTGTCTCTTCAGATCCTTCTGGTTCACAAGCTGGACGGCCACAACAGTCTGAGCTACGTGTGTGTGTTCGTCCCTCTCTGGCTGTCTCTGCTCACACTCATGGCCACCACGTTTGGTCAGAAAGGAGGGAACCACTGTGAGTATTAAAGCCAGCAATGGGCTGAATGTTTCCTGCTCTGAACGGAACCGAAGCTGCAGTTGTTGCAACTCATGTCGCTCTCTCCTGATCTTCCTGATAGGGTGGTTCGGCATCCGTAAGGACTTCTGCCACTTCCTGCTGGAGCTCCTCCCTTTCCTGCGAGAGTACGGCAACGTGTCCTACGACCTGCAGCGCAGCGACGACCCCGAGGCGGCCGAGGACCTGCCCGTGCCCGAGCCGCCGCCGAAGATCGCCCCCATGTTCCACAAGAAGACCGGCGTGGTGATCACGCAGAGTCCCGGGAAATACTTCGTCCCGCCGCCGAAACTCTGCATCGACATGCCCGACTAAAAACGCACGGTGGCAGGGACGGGAAGCCGAAACAGCAGAGGGCGCTGTGCTGAAGGATTTGGTCCCCACACCAAAAAAACAAAACTAAAACTCTGCATCAGCATAACTGACAGGGGCGACACGTGAGCCTATAAGATGACGGATGAGCGAGTCTGTCGAGGACTGAGCGGTGGAACCAAAAGAGAGGACTTCTTTGTTTCTCACCTGCAGGCGAAGCTTCACTGTGTTACTCAACTCCTCATTTTATCCATTGTGAAGATTTCTTTGGGGGTAAACTGACCACGACGCGTCTCAGGCGAGACCGGATCTACGCGGACTTCTCTAAATACGCGTGACTCTGGAGCGCCCGTAGATCTGACTGAATCAAAGACGACGCTTGCCTTGCTTCGTGATGGGGACCATTTTGGGATCAGTGTACCCGCAATAGCTACTGTTCTCACTTTTGACCATGCAGGTGGGGGGCGGAGTGAACGGACGGGGCTCAGATTCTCACAGGTCGGTCTTTGCACGGACACTGATGGTTATTCCAGTTCAAGAGACGAGAAGAATCTACAGTTCTCAGGCGTAAAAATGAAACCAGAAGCTGAGACGAGGGTTTGGATGAAATTACCCAGAGTGTCACTGAGGCAACAGTTGGAATTTCTGAAATTACGGCTTGTCTTGTCCAAATTCGAAGCCTCTTCTCAGCTTCGTCGAACATTTCGACACGTTTTTATGCAGAACTGTGAACTCGTCTCGTCTCTGCCGACTCTCTCGGCATGAAAGACAGACCTGGAAGTAAATCTGAGCCTTTCCTTTAAAACAAAAAAAGAAACCTGGAAGTGGCACTTTGTTAAAATGTCTGACCTGTTAGTTTTTTGTATTCCTTTTATTTTTTCGTGTAAATAACAGAAGTTGTCGAGTTCGGGACCAGAATGGAGACGGCGAGCGAGGGTTGAAGTTTAGACGCAAACAAAAAAAATCCTACACTTCTGTTTGTGCCACGTGTCACCATCAAACCCCTGAAGGAGATTCTCAGTTCACGTGGCGAGTCTTCAATCTTCCATGTCGGCCTTAACAGGTTGAAACAATGAGAAATCAACATTTGATCCACCTTCGATAGAGAGTTTAACTCCTTTTAGATTACCTCAGTTAAAATCTTCACCATCCTGGTTTGTTTTTATTTTCTCTTCTTGGACATGCTGACTCTCCAGCCTGCGGTGTGTCGTTTCTTTTCCATTGGTCTGATTTTCTCGTTCCTCTCCCTCCGTGCTCCACGCAGAGCGACCTGACTTCCTTCTGGTGGGTTCTCAGTAATCGCCGTCGCTGTTTTGTCCATATATTTATTTGAAAACATTAAACTGAGACAAATATCTACCGTTTTAAGCTGCACGATGTCTTGCTCGAGTCGAGTAAAATGTCACAATAAACATCAAGTTTGTCGACGTGAATCTGTCTTTGAATGCAGCGGGTCTGTCCTTTCAGCCCATGGGTCGTTTTATTGAACGCAGCAGGACTTTGGAGCGTTCTTCCTTTTTGTGTCACTTCATTTAAAAACAAGAACAGTGACATCTGGCGGTCTGGAGAAGGTGGAGCAGGGAGGACCTCACGCCTCCTTGATTGTGGCGTCTCCCCTGTTTTCACTTAAACTCTAGAAGTCACGACACTTCATTCTTCTCTTTTATTCAGGTATTTTATCTTTGAACGTGTTTGAAGTCTAATAAAAAAACATCAGGCAGGTCGTTTCACTCAAGTGTGAAGCAACAGTGAAAACTGAGATGGAGGTATAAGATAAAATCATTTTACCCACCAGTGTAAACCGGCTGCCACAAGATGTTTTCATCTTCTTATCTGCTGCCTGCACAGACACTCAGATTCTTTAAATTCCCCTCTCAGGTAGCCCTGATGAGCATCGCAGAACAATACTCCTGTTCACTGCTTGTGAACTTTTCTACCTGGAGTTTCCCGATGGAAGCTGCTCATATTTGCTTCTTTCTCTTTCATTCTGAGAGAGCAGAGAAGCAGCTGTCTGCCTCAGGTTTGTGATCTCACCCACGGCAACAGACCAACATGTTTGATCCTGATTTCTTGATTTACTCGTCTTCCTGCATTTTGTGACACCGTTGTCATCTCTCTGTCTCTCTCTCTCTCTCTCTCTCACCCACACTGCCTGCGTAGTGTGATACATGAAATATAAATCTATATGTAAAGAGAAGAGCTTCAGCTCATCATGATAAACAAAGTGTGAAAATGCCCCTCAGGTGACCTGAATGAAACTTGGACTTCAGAAAGGTGCGTAGGACACAGGCACAGGTGTGCTGACAGGTGAGAGGCGGGCTGTCTCCTCACACTGTGTAGGAGTGTCCTGCCTTCTGTCACTCTCACTCTCGCGCTGCAAACGAATGACCCGCAAACCTTTTTTCAGTTTCGTGCTTCATTAAACTTCAAATCAACTTTTTGGACTTTTCTTCATCCTGTGAACAAAAATGTTTGGAGGAACGTTTATTTTCTTTCTGTTTGGTTTCTTAGTCGATACAGGTAAGTGATTACTTTCATTCAGCTTTGATTTATTTCTGTCGTTTGCAGCATCATCATGTTGAACTGAATGTGAAGGACGTTTATTGAAATGTTTCTACAGCTGACTGTTATCTGCTGATTACAGCTGGAGCCAAAGGTCAGTGGTGAGGTCAGGAAGAAAGAAAGTGTTCAGGAGCCTCTGATGTCTTATGCTGTATCATTTATTGACACTTGATCAAGGAGAATTAGAGACACTCTCATAAAGCATCAGAAGTGTCTGAGTCAGTCTCACATTCTGCCCAACCCCAAGATAACATCACAAACACTACACGCCCTGAATTAGGTAGAAGAGAAAGAATTTTATCAAGGCGATGATTAAGTCTGGAGACACAGATGTCTGTTTATGCAGATTGGAATGTCAGTGTCTATTATGTCTAAGCAAGCAGCACAACAGTGTTGAGATAGGACGACACCTGCTACTGCCAGCCAAAGACAAACAGCTAATACTGCTGAGGACCTCAAGGCCCACATGTGACTTCATGTAACCTTGTATAATGTCTGTGTGTGTGTTTGTGCTTTTATTATATTCCATTTAAAAGTATGTATGTGTCACTCAGAACACTACAAGGATAGAAAATTCCATAACAAGTGTGTCAGAGGTCACTGAGAGGATCTTCACAAATAAACGTTTGATAAGGCTGAGCTGTTTTTCCAGCCGGTGGTAGATAATTAATTAATTAATTAATTAAGAGTTATAACGTGCTGCATTTCACTGCTGCAGGTGAGTGAGTGGAGTTATGTTAAAGTACTTTATAAACTGTTTAGTAGGATGATCCTGTGGTTTCCCAACCTCTGGGTTTGGGGCCTTTAAAAAGGTCCCATAATAGATCTGAGGGGTCATGAGAGGAATGTGTTCTGGTTGTTTGGTTCAACATGTGGATGGAAAATGTTGCCGGTCTCAGTGCTGTCTGCTTCCACAGGAGAGCCTGCAGTGATTGCCTCCAAACAAGTTGAGGTAATATTTGGCGAAGACGCCATCCTGCCGTGCAACCTGACCCGTCCATACGACCCGCAGAGTCTGAGGGTGGAGTGGACACGCGATGGAGAAGAGGTGCACCTCTACCGACGTGGGAGCGACGATCTAAATGGTCAAGCCAAGAGCTTCGAAGGCAGAACGTCTCTCTTCCATGAAAAAATGTCCAGTAGAAACATTTCTCTGAAACTGACCAACATGACTGAAGGAGACTCAGGAAACTACTCCTGTCACATTTACGCCAATAACGTCCATGAACAGTTCAAGGAATGCTCCATCGTTCTCAGTAAGTCCAGCTGCCGAGCTGACACATCACAGTAAGAGACAATGCGTTCATTTATTTAAGTGTTTTAGCTCTTCACGACAATGTACACGACTGTCATTTAACAGAGGGCGTGCCGGCTGTGGGCAAGGGTCGTGGGATTAAACCCAGTAAGTTCCATTTATTTGTATTCTACATACAAGCAGCTGTTGAAGCTTTATGTTGCCAGGTGTTGAACACCATCTGCTGTGGGATGTTGACAGTGACAGTGTCCTTAAAGTGCTGTCTGGTTCCACAAGGACCAGCTGAAGACTCAGCGCAGGGTCCGGAAGGACTAAAGGGGTTTTATCTTTATTGGTCTCATTTAGTGGAGGGTAATAATTGCCCATCATAAATTCCCAAACTGACGTGTACGTGTGTGAATACTGGACTCCAACATCAGCCGTTAAATGATTAACATGAATGCCGTATAATAATGTTTTACTGTATTGTTTGTTAATATCTAAGATCTCAGTGTTTTTCTTGGAGTTCTGACTGTTTTGATATTTTAGCACAGTGTATTTAATGAAGTGTGATCTGAGCAAATGGATGGACGTTATCGTGAAAGCAGTTAAGAATAAATCTTGACGTCTTTCCTCAGACGGTACTGGGTCGATAGCTGCCGTTGCTGTCATTGTTGCCATCGTTGCCGGTGTTAGACTCTTTCTACTTTTGAAAAATAGAAAGATCGGTAAGTCGCAAACTCTCTTCAGTTTCCCCGTTCTGAAAGACAGACTCCAACAATCCTGAAGTCATCATCAAATATACGACAAATCGTTTCAGCTGAGCAGTTTTACTTGTTGGCCAGAGAAAATGCTCATGAGCCACCTGAGGAAGTGACCAACATGTTTTTTGTCGTACAGAGACGTGCAGGACAAGAGGAAGACCGCAGAACATGGAGGAGAGAGGCGACGAGAGAATTAATCTGAACAACATGAGAAACGACGGAGACGCAGAGCGATGACTGACATAACTTAGATTGTTTACATTTTTGAAATATTCTTTTATCAGGTGCTTCCAGTAAAACATTTACCAATGTCAGCCAGAGTGTCAAGAAGATGGATGGATGGATGGATGGATGGATAGGATCGTGAACTTTATTGTAATTGTGACAGCGATTGTTTGATAATTTTTGATTATTTGCATGTCAAAAACATGGAACTTATTGTTACACGGTGTTACATAACAATGTGAAGAGTGCTTGCATGCCTATTCCTTATCAATAGCTTCAAACGTATTGTATTGTTGTATTGTTTTCTAAACTCGCTCTTATTAACTTGCTTTAAAATTGTCCCGTCTCCCCTGTCAATATATTTTAGGCCAATTTCTAAACTTCCAGTTTTAGAGGAGGTTGTTTCATCAGGTGGTGTCCTTCTCTGATGAGAGAGAGCGCATCTAATTTAATTCTGTTGACACCATAGATGAATTGATGGGTTGTGTAGAAAGAACTTCCCCGGCCACCACAGGTAAAACACCTCCACAGCTCACATTACCTGTGGTGTACCACAGGGTTCAAATTTAGGTCCAGCTTGGTTTTCTATCGACATGCTTCCGCTTGGACACGTGGAGGAGGGGGTGATGAGTTAGTTACATTTCAGATTTTCATTTTTCATTTGCTGCGTATCTCTAAACGAGCTGACGTTGAACGTTTGTCATAAACTGCTGTAAAGATGCACAGGCCATCACAGGGCACCAGGAGGCGCCGTTCACGTGTTTTCAGACAGAATGAACACTGACACAGAAACAGAGCAAGTGTTTTATTTCATATATAAAAGACGAAAGCTGAAAAACTTTGAAATAAGAATGAAACTGAGAACATTTTTAGAAATAAAGTTCATGCGCTGCATGTAGAATATGTACAACATTCGTGACACAAGCTACAGGTGTAGCATTGTGCGCAGGGTTGGAGTCTTTGCAAACCAAAGTCAAAGAAAAAAATGTCAAGGTTAGAGTGAGATAGCAGTGCAACCTATCGTGAAGCCTGGATAAAGTCATGTGATTCTACACTGTACATTGAACCACTGTCATGTCAGAGAGATACAGAGAGCTTATTTCCTTACACAGAAACTATAATAAGACTGATAATAAAAATAATAATAGTAAGACTGAAACTTTTACTAGTTGGTCTTCTTTTTCACGACACCAGGTACTGTGAGTCCTCACTTGAATTGCGCTGCCTGTAGAAAAGCTTGTGATTTTCTGGATGGAGACTATAAGACATGCTCTTTGAACGGCCAACGTCGCCTGGTGCGAAAGAACTGCATGGCTCCTCATCGTTAGGATGGCTAATGGAGTGGGTTGAGTCTGAATTACTGGAGAGTGTTGGTTGGTCGGGGCAGTCAACAGTAGGGCTTGGCTGAGGACTGCTGTTCTTTGGTTGGTGGAGCATCTCTTCTGTCTCATGAGGCTGTGACTTGAGGTCAGCCACTGTAAGAAAAAAGTAATAATAATTAATCAACAACATTGTAGGATAACTCAATGCATTTATGGACATACCAAGACAAAGTAAATAAACTGTTGATTTTATTTTTATTTCTTCATTTTCTGTGCTGACTTGTGACACACAAAGAAGAATTTAGTTCAATTACAATTTCTCCAACGCTCGGCTGCATGTCTGTCTGCCTGTCTGCTTTGAACCCATGAATGAGTGTGTGGTTACATAGTGAAACAGACAGTCTTGTCTTTTGGTATGAGCAGCCTGATCTTGATCTGATCTGCAGCGGCCATACTTAGTTTGTCTCCAAGTGTTGCAAGTCAGAGGCAACTTGCTCACGAGGAGAGGTGCCTTCATTTTGCGTCACTAAAACTTCCTGTTTCGCTACAACCGTCATGTCAAGAGCACTCAACCGTGACAGGAACAGTACTTTGAAAAGGAAAAGTATTTTGACATCAAGTCTTTCTAAAGTGGCTCATATTTAATATGCAACAAAGCAGTCTTGAAGAGTCTTGAAAGAAGTTTGTGTAATTCTTTGTCATTCTAGTCCTGTGTGATGTTTAAAGCCTAAATTCATCCAGATAAAGGTACTGACTCTGCTGCTGTGTGCTTCCTGCTTTGATCTGCGTTAAACTGAATTTAACTGATTCAGACAGCACTATTTGATTTGCACTTCTACTGCTGTGTCCAGTCTAAACACGAGTTTCTAGGCCAAATTCAGCCTTGTCTTTGTGTTTGTTACTTACCAGGTTTTCTACATTTCATCCAGACAAAAGCAGCTGATGCACACGCGGCTAACAGAAGTAAATTTGTCACTCCAGAGGTGATGGCACAGGACACAGAGCAGGATCTCATGCAGTCAACTGAAATGACAAATATGAACAAATGTTGGAAGTTAAATTGCGACTTTCTGTTGGATAGTCCAGTTGGTTACAGACAAGTTGTTGAAGTTCTGCTGTACCTGGTATGAGAATCTTTGCGTTCCTGGTCTGGTTGGTCTTGGGCTGCTGAACTCTGCAGGTGACGCTGTGATGAGAAGACATTAGTAAAGTTTAGTTTATCAATCACACATGTAACACAAGCTGATTGCACTTTTCGGCACATAAATATTCACTATAAATGATAGCTTGAGTAATAAACTGAATCTGAACCTGTTGGTAGCATCCCGGAGCGTCACTTTTCGTGTCACAGTGTAACATCCACTTGTGTCTTGATGCGTTCTTGGATCATCAGCAGGAATTTCTTTTTCCCGATCATCCAGAAACGTGATCTCGGGGTGTGGTAGCCAGCAGGTCGCCTCACACTGAAGATTCACTCCTCCACTCTCAGCTGAAACGACTGAGAGTTTTGGCTCGGAAACTGCACCTATAAAAACAAGAATCACACACGGTGTGACCTTCAAATGCTTCTCTAAAAATACATGAAACATCAATAAGAACTCCAAATAGCTAAATGTAATGGACGTACCCACAACAAGCTGCACTGTTGTAAGGTCCCGCACATTCTTCCAGAGCGTCTTGCATTGGTACTTCCCTGCATCAGACAGTTGCACATTGGAGATCCTTAATGAGATGTCCCTGTTCTGCAGTTCACTATTGTTGAAACTCGTCCGGTACTCGAAGGCCTGATTCTTCATCTCATGAATCTCACAGCCATCCCGGTACAGGAAGACGATGCTTGGCTGCAGGCCTTCCTTGGACCATTCCACCGTTGGAAGATCGCCGTTATTGGCGTTGAAACTGCAAGGAAGAATAGCATCGCCGCCGACAAACACCCAGACCGTCTGTAATGGAGCATGCACCACAGATATTCCTGGGTGGACAACATTAAAAACAACTTTTACCTTTTTTAAAACTACAGCTTTCAAAATGACACTGAAGCTGTTCAAACATCGCCACGTGGCCAGTCTGTCAGAGGTGGTGTTCTTGCTGGATTTGGCTCCTAGGCTGAGTCAGTTCACTGACCGAGCTAATGACAATTAGCGATTCGCTACTTCGCAGTCTTTCCATCATAAAGTCTGTAAATCACCTCGGTAGTGTAACGTTATTGTTGGACAGTTAATTAGTGGTTAGGCTGAAGCTATGTGTCCATCATAAACTGTGTAAATCACAGTGAAGCTGAACAGTCAGAGGCAAAAGCAGCAAATATATTGTGCATGAAATCTGATCCAGTTGTGCTTTTGCACAGTACCCTCGACTCAAACAGGAAGCCCTCCCAATTACCAGAAAAGAGGAAGTCTTTCACACGCCTTTTAACACCTTTACGACAGTGGAAAAGTACCAATATGCAACACACGCACTTTAATAACCTTTAACAACTTCACACAAACACACGTACAAACATAATCTACATTTTATCAGTTAACACGCTGAATGAACTTAGTCTGAGACTGTCACAGAAGAAACTGAGAAACACAGAAGAAAGTGTGAAATGGGATGGAAACACTGAGTGTGTGTTGAACCTCAGTAAGTACCACAGCAGTGGAAGAATATTCAGATGCTTTACTTAAAAGTAGCAATATACGGGGCGGTCGGTGGCGTAGTGGGTTAAGCAGCCGCCCCATGTGTAGAGGCTACAGTCCTCGCTGCAGCTGTCCCCGGTTCGACTCCCGCATCAGACGCCATTTACTGCGTGTCTCTCCCCCTCTCTCTCCCCCCTGCTTCCTATCTTCAGCTGTACTAACAAAAAAAGGCCAAAAAAATAATCTTAAAAAAAAGTAGCAATATACATTCACACCTACGGACAATTTAGAGTAACCAATTATCATGTTAATTGCAAGTTTTTGGATACAGTGTGAGGACGCTGGAGTACCTGTAAGCAAACCCCCCAGCTTCATTCAAAACAGGAACCTCCTTGTCAGGTAACAGTGCTAATCACTGAACCACAGTGCCTGCCCTCGATTACAAGTAAAGGTTATTATCATTAGTATTAGTAGTATTGTATCATTAGTACGTCAAGTGTCGAAGGTGAAAGCGCTCATCATAATAGAGATCCAGAGCAACATTTTATTGAACTTGAGGTCAGGCCCTTTAAAATTCATGAGATGTTTAAAAAGTCACAAACCTGAAAAAGAAGAGAGCAGAGCGACAACCAGGAAGCGACGATAATACATCCTCAACAAACGAACCATTCTTCTTCTCCTGCTGAAAAAATAAGTTGTGCTGCATGAAAGCATCATCTTGAACACACACCGCAGAAAAGGAAGCACAGAGCAGCTTTACCCAGTTTAACCACAAAGACGTTTGTACTGCGTCACTTAAAGGCACAGTCATTTCTTCGACATTTACTTTTTTAAAAACTTAAAAAAATATATTTCTTTCAGTGAACACAGTCCTGAATCCTCCGTGGCCACCTTAGACTCCCTCACCCAGGTGACCCAGCTGATGCGACCATCACGAAGCTTTCTTGGTTCCCTTGGTGATGTTCTTGAAAGTTCTCCTCTCTGTTCCCGTGATGCCCTCGTGACTTGCCCCACATAACCTCTGCAGCCAACCTCAACGGGCAAACTTGCCTTCCAGTCCAGCTTGCAGCAGTCGATGACCAGCTCTTTGTGCCTCTTCCATTTGACTCTCTCATGGCAATCTCAATTCTACATGACCATGTTTTTAGTGGCTTCTGAGCCCAGAAGGATACCAGGTCCCCAGGAAGCTGCCAGTCCTTCGCTCACTACAGTTCTTGATAGACTCTTGGCCGCTGCGGTTCCTGGCATCTTTGCTTCAGCCTTTACAATGATGATCATCTGGGTGTTGGTCATGGTGCCAGCATTTCAGCAGCAATTGGGCAGGACATCGTTCATGTGGCACGTTGGTCCCCCAGGGACTTCAGGGGCAGCTTGAGCTTGGTGTTATTCCCATGAAGGGTGAGCCACATCCCAAGAAAGCTGCCAGCTGTCAGAATATCCTTGACAGGATGTCCCTCTAATATGTAGCAGGGTAGAAGTGTAAAATAGAATAAACTGGAAACACTCAAGTAAAGTACTTAGTTACCCTGAAACATACAGTGGCACAACCACTAACAAAAGCACAGCCCTTACCCTCAGGATACAGGACAAGGATACACAACAGCACTACATCAGGTGACACTTTGTTATGATGGATTTCTATTTCTGTGGTGGGTTAACACATGTCCACGGCCTCTGCTGTGTCTTTTCCCCAATGTAGCAGCTCAAAGGAGGCAATTCTGGATAAAAACAGTCAATTAACAACGTCTCATCTGACTCTTGTGGACAAAAGACCTAAACGTGCCCTTAGGCTAATGTTTAATGCATCTCCAGGCAAACAGAGCTGACCCGTACTCCACCTCTGCAGCTGAAATGAGGAAGTATGTCATAAAAGAACTGCAAGCTCGTGTGCTCACAGATGCTGAGTAACTGTTGAATACTCACTTTACTTTTCACCGTGATGGCGTGACTTTTTGAAACACACTCTGAGTGTTTACTTTTTAATTTACAGCCGCCACAGCATCTGATGTCACAGCTCGTGCAGCCGACGGATTCACGTTTGGGGATTTAACGTCGATGCAGCATGTTGTCAGATCCTGAGAATGTTTCTTTCTCATCGCCTGGAGGATTTAAACACAAGTTTCTGATTTGTGTTTCTGCATTTCAAATCAAGGTATCAATTTAAATGAACATTTTCTCTTCATGAACTTCATTGAGTTTGGTGCACATTGTGTCGAACAGCAAAGCACGTGCTTTCATTGTGTTGCAGTCATGTCCTTAAAGTACACACGACTGCAGCGTGCAGATACAGCCTGAAAAGTCGTAAAACATAAAGAAAGCAGCAACATATAACAAACTAAACTTTAGTTTCAACATCAGAGCTTCAAGATTTCTTTACGTTTATTTGTGTAAATGTCATGAATATTTTTATTCCCTTGCAGATATCCAGGATGAAGCAGCTCAGAGACGACGGTTACAGTGTGATCCTTTTATTTTTTTATTTAATTTTTATAACGGCGACTTTCTGTAGCTTCACAGTTTTGCGTTTACACCGAACACTCGTCTTCCTTGTTCTTTTACGGCCAGATGGAGGTAATAACTTATTTTTTATTCCCACACAAAGGCAGCATTATGTGTGTTAACTGTAGATAATATATTCAAATATTACTAAGAGTCTCAGCTGTTTATGTCATTTTCATTGTCAGTGACAGTTTGCTGTGTTTGTTAATGGACTGTGCTGCCTTTTTTTTAAAGGCTTCTGCCAATCAGTGCCACTAAACAGTCATATTTTATATTTATTTATTTTATAAGGAAATGCACAGAGAATACAGTAGTATTTAAATTGCATGAGTTATGCAGTGATCCATATTTAATGGCAAAACCCTTTTTCATACAATATTTTCATGTTAAAAGGTTAAATCAACCACAGATCTGTGTCTTTCCAGGTAAACTTCAGGTGATTGGTCCATCTCAGCCAATAGTGGCAATACTCGGTGAGGACATTACTTTGCCATGCCGCCTGGATCCTCCGATGAATGTTTCCCGCATCATTCTGGAGTGGGCGAGACAGGACCTGAGTCCTGGGTTTGTTTATGAGAGACGACGTGGTGAAGAATGTGTAGCTGACAGACAGCCGTCCTACAGAGGAAGAACCTCCGTGTCCGTGGACAAACTGGAGCTCGGAGACGCTTCAATGAAACTCTCCAAGGTGACCCGCTCCGATGAGGGAACCTACAGGTGCCATTTTCCTCAACTGGGTCAACACGCTTTGATTAGACTTGTTGTTGGTGAGTGGACAGACAGTACAATTTGAATTTATCAGAGCAGCGTCAGTTCATCAGAAAATACAGCAGAAGAAGACGGACTTCAAAGAATAGTTTGACATTTAGCTTAGCATAAAGACTGGAAACAGGAGGAAACAGCTTCAGCTTGGCTCTGTTCCAAGGTAACAAATCTACCTGCCAACAGCCACTGTGTGATCTGCAAACAACATGTGGTTTTACCACAAGGTTTCCTGACTAACCGATGTCTGCCGGTTGCCTGAGGACACAGAGACGACAAGACACAGACAAAGTCTCACTGCAAAAACCACACGACGTTTTAATCTCTAAACTCTGATAGAACCAATTCAGTATCAAGATTTTTCTGTTAAACATTCTTGATCATCTTCATCTGGAAACCGACCTAGGCATCACATCTTCTCTCTCTTTTGTAGTTGCCGTCTCCTCACCTGTTATCACTTCAATGAGCACAACAAGCAGCAGAGAGGTGGTTCTACAGTGTGAGGCTGAAGGCTGGTATCCAGAGCCTGAGCTGTCCTGGCTGGACGGTGAGGGAAACCTCCTCTCTGCTGGACCTACAGAGACAGTCAGAGGTCCTGATGACCTCTATACTGTCAGCAGAAGATTGACTGTGAGGAAGAGCGACTGCTTCACCTGTAGAGTCCAACAGAAGAACATCACCCAGACCAGAGAGACACACTTCTATGTGTTTCTACCTGTTCCAGGTAGAGATGATTCATTTCTGTGCTATAAATAGCATCTTGCTCCATGATTTCTAACTCCAGCTGATGTCTTCACAGTTCTTGCTTCGTATGCAAAATGCATCTTGGCTTCAGGATTGATTGGTGTCTTTCTGTGTGCTGCATTCATAGTGCAAGAATGGAGAATCAGGTACTTTTAAAAATTTGATTTCAAGATACTGTTTCTTTCCTTATTCAGTCACATGGACACAAACTGCTCTGTCACTCTTATTTTAGAGGGACCAAGAAGGTGCCTGATGATCCAGGAGGCCCACACCTGAGTGTCCCACACCTGAGTGTCCCACACCTGAGTGTCCCACACCTGAGTGTCCCACACCTGAGTGTCCCACACCTGAGTGTCCCACCTGTAAGACATGTGCTTTGTTTTATTGACATGTAACATTCAGCAAATGTGAAAACTCAGCGTTGGTTGTTTGTTCAGTTCATACAAAGCATTTCAACATGACAGCAAAGAGTCTGTATCCCATCTTCAGCATTTGAGTTTGTTTCTGTGCTTCTTGTTTTATTTTGTAGTTCCACCATGTCTTGTCTTGATTTTCCCGCCTTTTTTGGTTTTCCCGCCTTTTCTGATTCTGCACCTGTCTCTGATTTGTTTCACCTGTCCCTGATTAGTCCTGCATGTCTATTTATCTCCTGTGTTTCCTTTGTTCTCCTTGTGTGTCCGTTCTGTGTGTAGACCTGTTTGTTTCTCGGTGTGTGTCCGACTCCACACACTCGTGAACTATCAGTGCTGTTATTCTCTATATCAGCACTCGTGGAATGACTTGTCCAGTCTGATCTGACTGTTGGAACCAATGACTTGTTTTGTTGTTTCACCAGGTTTGAGACACATTTAATGGGGGAGGGACGCTGAAGACGTTCAACAGGAAGTGAAACCAAGCAGCAACACTACTTCTTTCCACGCGCCCGTCCACAGATCACTCCGCATTATCGTCGCATAGCATTACATACATCCTGCATCAGCTGACTATTATCATTTAAAGTTTATTTGTGTAGCACGTGTCATACAAACCATGAAACACAAAGTGCTTCACAATAAAACCCTGACACCCTCCACCCACCCCAACCCTCCACCCATCCTATTACAGACAAAGCAAAAGAGGAATTATGTTTATTTCAGCATTACCGTGCCTTCTTGACCTCTGAATGTGTTTTTTTAACTACATGTTATATTTATATTTGTTCAGCTTTTTGTCTCTGTTCATCAAATAAATGCTGAGAATATTTTTTTGTATTTCTGTTGTGGGTTAACACATCCATTTTTCATGGATTACTGATCGTAAGGAATTGTGGGGCGGTACTATCTCTGTCTTTTCGTAAAGGATGCTCCAGTGTATCCTAGGCTAAAGGAGATGAGAAAGGAAACAATGAAGGACACTGACATGACCACAGTGCCACCTTGTGGCTGTATGCAGGAGGCTCTCCAACACCTAAAAACAGCTGTTGATGATGATTATTATCAAATCCACCCAACAGCATCAGGCAGCCAAGAAATCTGAGCCGGCCCAGTCGCCCTTGAGTAGCCCCAGTGACCGTCCAACAGACATCTGCTGCTGTCTGTTTATTTTTGTCTTTGTGTATCTCTCTCTAGTTTGTAACTTTCAAATCAGTCGAGGCTCGTTCAGCTTTTCCTGCTGCCCACAGAAAGTAAGTAAGTTTGTCCTGGTCCTTGGACAGTCAGTGGAGGCAGTTCTGGATAAAACAGATTGATCCTGTTGAAGTTTTGAGACTTATTGCATTTCATTTATCACAGAATCAGCTGACAATAAACTCTCACAGCAGCTAATGTGAAGTTACCTTGTCTAATTTTTGTGGACAAAAGAAATAAATGTACCCTCGGGGTAAGAGAAATTTTGTTTACTGGCATTTCAAACCAAGCTATCAGAGTTTGAACAGCAGAGCACGTGGTGCTTGTATCCTGTTACACTTATTTTCATAAACTGACAGCCAGTCAACTGAAACATGCGATTTGCCTAACTGACTCACAGAAACTTCATTTAGGCAGTGCTCCTTTATTTGTTGGACGGCTAAAGTGTTACCTCTCCTATTTCCTCCCATAACACCACACTGGACAGTCGGATGTCGTGCTGTCGGTAAGAGCTGCTCTTAATTTAAAATTTGAACGTTAGATGTTATGATATGTCATAATTACATAATCTGTTATGTGTATGTGTAGGTTCAGTCTATATGAAGTGAAATCGTCTGAACTTTGACCCTGTTACATACAAACCATTGTATTGAAGTTGAAGCTGTTCATGGACATGGACCGGACATGTGGACGTACCTCATCAGGTTTCTGAGGAGATCTGAAAATCTTTTAGTCCTTTTCATTTTCAGGCCTGATGTTGCCTCCAAAGACAAACACACATGACAGACTGTTCTTCATCATTCATCTAATGCTGTCTGCTGAAGGTAATCTATGCACAAAACACAAGTACCACTGATGTGAAAAGAACAGATCAGGTTATACGATGAGACACAGTCGAGTTAGTCAGTACAGTCCATATCCTGATGGCTCAGGGATGATCTGTTTGTATGTGTCAGGTTTCCTTGCAGAGCAGTCAGAGTTAATTTGTTCACATCAACCAATCGTGGCCCTGGCTGGTGATGATGTCATTCTACCATGTCACCTTGAACCTCCCATCGATGCAGATTCAGAGACCGTGGTGTGGACCAGACCTGATTTAGACCCAAAGTACATCCATTATCATGAAGATGGACGACTGAATTTTAAGAATCAGAATCCATCTTATTATTTCCGCACCAGACTGTTTGTGGATGAAATGCCAAATGGAAACGTCTCCATGAAAATCTTCACAGTGACACTTTCTGACACAGGAAGATATTTTTGCCTCCTTCAGTCGATGCAGAAGGAAGCGTCCATCCAACTCACTGTTGGTAAGTTCAGGGTATGGCAGCATTACGTGAGCTAAAGGAAGCAAGTGACATATTTTGTCTGGTTTGAGAACAGGTGCCATCTCCACGCCCGTCATAGAGTTTGTCTCCAATCAGAGCAGAGAGGTGGTTCTACAGTGTGAGGCTGAAGGCTGGTATCCAGAGCCTGAGCTGTTCTGGCTGGACGCTGAGGGAAACCTCCTCTCTGCTGGACCTACAGAGACAGTCAGAGGTCCTGATGACCTCTATACTGTCAGCAGAAGATTGACTGTGAGGAAGAGCGACAGCTTCACCTGTAGAGTCCAACAGAAGAACATCACCCAGACCAGAGAGACACACTTCTATGTTCCAGGTTAGAAAGAGTTCAAAATAAATTCAACATGTTGTTTCTGTTTTTTAACAGTTGAGGTCGAGTTTGATTAAAAAATGTCGTTCTGTTCTGTGTTGTTTCATTTCAGAGGATTTCTTCATGGTTCAGTCTTTGATTCAGATTGAGATCATAACCAGCATTATCTCCATCCTTCTTGTTTTTGTTCTTCTTCTGGTCATTATTCTCACATTCAGATATTTCAGTAAGTGTGGTCTTCATTTTCCTTTTCCATGTGGAGTTACTGTCAGAGCTCTTCATTGGCTGTTGTGAAATGTTGCAGCTGATTCCAAAGCATCAACAGATTATATAGAACAATGTTCATGATGTTCATGATGTTCATGACTGACATTTCTTCTTCTGCTGACACACAGTTATCAAGAGGATCCAGAATTCAAGAATCAGGTCAGGAGAGACAAGCAGTACAGATGTGATCTCTAACTTGACAGAAGAAAAGAAGAAACTGAACAGAACTGTGGAAGAAATGGAGAGAGCAGACCAACAGAGAGAGCTTCAGGAGGAAATGGTGCAGGAGCTGCAGGTCTGAAGATGCTCACAGTCGTCTCGCAATCACAGTGTTGTTCACTTCACTGCTACTGTCACTTTGGACTCAGTTTGCACGACTCTGCTAATGCTGTGACCTTTATTCAGCGTCTGTTTGTAAAGGTACACGTATGTAAATGACCTGCAGGTCAGTTTTGATGGATGTGTACTGTAGTACTCTGTGTGCTGAATGCTTGAATTTCCCTCTGGATCAATAAAGTATCTGTCTGTCTGAACTGTTTAATGAGCACAACCCAACTTTATCTGTTGAGCATGAGCGCCATCTACTGCATTGGTTTTGTACTGAATACTGACCTGGCCTGCAGAAGTCAGTGTTTTCTTGACTGTAGCATCTAGTATGATTTAATTTTCATGATAATTTAAGTTCCCCTTAATTTCTAGTCTATGGTGGTCAGACCAAGGTATCAATTAAATTGAACATTTCTATGTGACTTACAGAAGATTCAGAGAAGAACAGGAGCGATCAACAAAGCATCACCACAAATGAGACGCATTTTCATTGATTACTGCAGTATAGAGTTTGAATTATTCTTTTTAGGATTTAGTTTTATTTCATTATGAAGCTAAACATGTGACAACATGACCAAATACCAGGAGGTACAAACTATTTATAATAAAAACTGAAAGAAGATGATGTGAGATCTGAGTCTTTGTGGAGGAATCGATGAAATCAGGCACGTACCTCATCAGGTTTCTGAGGAGATCTGAAAAGCTTTTCAGTCCACGATTTAGGTAAACGAGGGCACGCTCTATTTTACGACTTAATTCAATGAGAGCACGCTCTGCAAAGTGAGCACACGCTTTCGACAACCCCCCAAAAAGATTATCAGTGAGACCTTAGGGGCTCCGTAACCTGGCTTGCAGAAGTCAATGTTTCCTTGACAGTATCATCTAGAAAGTCTGATTAATTTTCATGATAATTCAAGTTGCCTCTTCAGTTCTAAGGTCACTTCAAACTGCTTTTCCAGCAACGTGCCTCAGCCTTAACAGGTGTCATCTTTCTTAGGTTGTACCACCAAGGTATCAATTATAATGAGGTTTCAGATTCAGAGAAGAACAGGAGAGATCAACAAAGCATCGCCACAAATGAGACGCATTTTCATTGATTACTGCAGTATAGAGTTAAAGCCCATCTAGTTATTAACATTTCACATTTCTGTAAGGAATTGTGGGGCGGTACTATCACTGTCTT
This sequence comes from Nibea coibor, assembly GCA_023373845.1. Classification (NCBI taxonomy): domain Eukaryota; kingdom Metazoa; phylum Chordata; class Actinopteri; family Sciaenidae; genus Nibea; species Nibea coibor. Next base: position 1,894,565 of record CM041729.1, read on the forward strand.
TTCGTAAAGGATGCTCCAGTGTATCCTAGGCTAAAGGAGATGAGAAAGGAAACACTGAAGGACACTGACATGACCACAGTGCCACTTTGTGGCTGCAATGCAGGAGGCTCTCCAACACTAAAACACACCTGTTGATGATGATTACTGTCAAATCCACCCAACAGCATCATGCAGCCAGGAAAGCTGAGCCGGCCCTCGAGTAACCTCAGTGACCGTCCAACAGACATCTGCTGCTGTCTGTTTATTTTTGTCTTTGTGTACCTCTCTCTGGTTTGTAACTTCCACTTTATTCGGTGCTCGTTCAGCTTTTCCTGCTGCCAACAGAAAGTTTGTCCTGGCATGCAGTTTTTTTTTCTTCATATAACATCACGATTTCTGATTTGCTGAACCGTGACTCACAGAAACTTCATTTAGGCAGTGCTCCTTTATTTGTTGGACGGCTAAAGTGTTACCTCTCCTATTTCCTCCCATAACACCACACTGTACAGTCGGTTGTCGTGCTGTCGGTAAGAGCTGCTCTTAACTTAAAATTTGAACGTTAGATGTTATGATATGTCATAATTACATAATCTGTTATGTGTATGTGTAGGTTCAGTCTATATGAAGTGAACTCGTCTGAACTTTGACCCTGTTACATACAAACCATTGTATTGAAGTTGAAGCTGTTCATGGACATGGACCGGACATGTGGACGTACCTCATCAGGTTTCTGAGGAGATCTGAAAATCTTTTAGTCCTTTTCATTTTCAGGCCTGATGTTGCCTCCAAAGACAAACACACATGACAGACTGTTCTTCATCATTCATCTAATGCTGTCTGCTGAAGGTAATCTATGCACAAAACACAAGTACCACTGATGTGAAAAGAACAGATCAGGTTATACGATGAGACACAGTCGAGTTAGTCAGTACAGTCCATATCCTGATGGCTCAGGGATGATCTGTTTGTATGTGTCAGGTTTCCTTGCAGAGCAGTCAGAGTTAATTTGTTCACGTCAACCAATCGTGGCCCTGGCTGGTGATGATGTCATTCTACCATGTCACCTTGAACCTCCCATTGATGCAGATTCAGAGACCGTGGTGTGGACCAGAACTGATTTAGACCCAAAGTACATCCATGTTCACAAAGATGGACGACCGGTGTACCGGAGTCAAAATCCATCTTTTAAGAATCGCACCGCTCTGTTTGTGGATGAACTGAAGAACGGAAACGTCTCCATGAAAATCTTCAGAGTGAAACTTTCTGATGCAGGAAAATATTTTTGTATTCTTCCATCAATGATGAAGGAAGCGTCCATCCAACTCACTGTTGGTAAGTCAGACTTGCTGCCACGAGCAGTTTGATACAAATCAGTGACGTATGTTATAATTCCTCCTCTCTGATCGTCAGGGCCCAGTATTTCAAAAGTAAAGGCAGATATCCGGATCAACTTGATACCAAAATTTCAGGATTATTTGAATCCCACCTCAGAGGTGGATTTCACTTAGATTGACAAAGTCTCAGTCTGCTGCTGTAAATATGACTAATAGAGCGATGTCTATGGCCTGGTTTGAATTAGATGACAATTCAAGAAGTTGGTTTGCATGATATGTTGGTTGCCATTCGTATGGTCCTAAAACCGCTACAAATTAGACGACGGTGAACTTACGCTTTTGACGTAAAGTCTTGCTCCCAGCTGCTCCTTTCGTGACATAGTCTGCCATATTTTGCGTCCGCGGAGGCGGAGTCATGAGATTTGGAAACTCGTATCCGCCCAGATCGGGATCTCGGTGATCCAATCCGCCAGTGTTTTGAAATACTCAGATAAAGTGAGCAGGATCACCTTGATCCATGGCTGAGAAAAGGAGGATTTCATTATCCGGATTATCCTGATCCAGATTACAAATTTTGAAATACTGGGCCCAGGTGCTGTCTCCACGCCCGTCATAGAGTTTGTCTCAGAGAAGGATGCAGAGGTGGTTCTACAGTGTGAGGCTAAAGGCTGGTATCCAGAGCCTGAGCTGTTCTGGCTGGACGGTGAGGGAAACCTCCTCTCTGCTGGACCTACAGAGACAGTCAGAGGTCCTGATGACCTCTATACTGTCAGCAGAAGATTGACTGTGAGGAAGAGCGACAGCTTCACCTGTAGAGTCCAACAGAAGAACATCACCCAGACCAGAGAGACACACTTCTATGTTCCAGGTTAGAAAGAGTTCAAAATAAATTCAACATGTTGTTTCTGTTTTTTAACAGTTGAGGTCGAGTTTGATTAAAAAATGTCGTTCTGTTCTGTGTTGATTCATTTCAGAGGATTTCTTCTTGGTTCAGTCTTTAATTTGGCTCATCATCATCATCATCATCAGCATCATTCTTCTTCTTCTTCTGGTCATTATTCTCACATTCAGATATTTCAGTAAGTGTGGTCTTCATTTTCCTTTTCCATGTGGAGTTACTGTCAGAGCTCTTCATTGGCTGTTGTGAAATGTTGCAGCTGATTCCAAAGCATCAACAGATTATATAGAACAATGTTCATGATGCTCATGATGTTCATGACTGACATTTCTTCTTTTGCTGACACACAGTTATCAAGAGGATCCAGAATTCAAGAATCAGGTCAGGAGAGACAAGCAGTACAGATGTGATCTCTAACTTGACAGAAGAAAAGAAGAAACTGAGCAGATCTGTGGAAGAAATGGAGAGAGCAGACCAACAGAGACAGCTTCAGGAGGAAATGGTGCAGGAGCTGCAGGTCTGAAGATGCTCACAGTCGTCTCGCAATCACAGTGTTGTTCACTTCACTGTTACTGTCACTTTGGACTCAGTTTGCACGACTCTGCTAATGCTGTGACCTTTATTCAGCGTCTGTTTGTAAAGGTACATGTATGTAAATGACCTGCGGGTCAGTTCTGATGGATGTGTACTGTAGTACTCTGTGTGCTGAATGCTTGAATTTCCCTCTGGATCAGTAAAGTATCTGTCTGTCTGAACTGTTTAATGAGCACAACCCAACTTTATCTGTTGAGCATGAGCGCCATCTACTGCATTGGTTTTGTACTGAATACTGACCTGGCCTGCAGAAGTCAATGTTTTCTTGACTGTAGCATCTAGTATGATTTAATTTTCATAATAATTTAAGTTCCCCTTAATTTCTAGTCTATGGTGGTCAGACCAAGGTATCAATTAAATTGAATATTTCTATGTGACTTACAGAAGATTCAGAGAAGAACAGGAGCGATCAACAAAGCATCACCACAAATGAGACGCATTTTCATTGATTACTGCAGTATAGAGTTTGAATTATTCTTTTTAGGATTTAGTTTTATTTCATTATGAAGCTAAACATGTGACAACATGACCAAATACCAGGAGGTGGATCTTTTTAGTTCCCCTATTCTGAATGTGTTTTCCCATGTACTGGTTGTGTTACTGTACAGTCGGTTGTCGTGCTGTCGGTAAGAGCTGCTCTTAATTTAAAATTTGAACCTTAGATGTTATGATATGTCATAATTACATGATCTGTGACTGTTAGAACAATGTGTAGGTTCAGTCTATATAAAGTGAACTGACATGTAAACTGAATGTGGACAGTTTGAAGTTGAAACTATTTATAATAAAAACTGAAAGAAGACGATGTGAGATCTGAGTCTTTGTGGAGGAATCAGTGAAATCAGGCACGTACCTCATCAGGTTTCTGAGGAGCTCTGAAAATCTTTTAGTCCTTTTCATTTTCAGGCCTGATGTTGCCTCCAAAGACAAACACACATGACAGACTGTTCTTCATCATTCATCTAATGCTGTCTGCTGAAGGTAATCTATGCACAAAACACAAGTACCACTGATGTGAAAAGAACAGATCAGGTTATACGATGAGACACAGTCGAGTTAGTCAGTACAGTCCATATCCTGATGGCTCAGGGATGATCTGTTCGTATTTGTCATTATTTCCTGTCTGTATCTGAAGACTGAAACAAACAACTGGAAAGAGGAAGTCTCATTTCCAACCCACAGACAAACTCAAGTCGGTTGTTGACATTTTAGCTGTGGCTTCAGTGATCAAAGCTACAAAATATATTTTTTTTCTTTTAGAATCTGAAAAATCAGTTTGATGACGTGAATTATAACAAAGCTCCTGTTTCATTTTTACTCGTCAGGTTTCCTTGCAGAGCAGTCAGAGTTAATTTGTTCACATCAACCAATCGTGGCCCTGGCTGGTGATGATGTCATTCTACCATGTCACCTTGAACCTCCCATCGATGCAGATTCAGAGACCGTGGTGTGGACCAGACCTGATTTAGACCCAAAGTACATCCATTATCATGAAGATGGACGACTGAATTTTAAGAATCAGAATCCATCTTATTATTTCCGCACCAGACTGTTTGTGGATGAAATGCCAAATGGAAACGTCTCCATGAAAATCTTCACAGTGAAACTTTCTGACACAGGAAGATATTTTTGCCTCCTTCAGTCGATGCAGAAGGAAGCGTCCATCCAACTCACTGTTGGTAAGTTCAGGGTATGGCAGCATTACGTGAGCTAAAGGAAGCAAGTGACATATTTTGTCTGGTTTGAGAACAGGTGCCGTCTCCACGCCCGTCATAGAGTTAGTCTCCAATCAGAGCAGAGAGGTGGTTCTACAGTGTGAGGCTAAAGGCTGGTATCCAGAGCCTGAGCTGTTCTGGCTGGACGCTGAGGGAAACCTCCTCTCTGCTGGACCTACAGAGACAGTCAGAGGTCCTGATGACCTCTATACTGTCAGCAGAAGATTGACTGTGAGGAAGAGCGACAGCTTCACCTGTAGAGTCCAACAGAAGAACATCAAGCAGACCAGAGAGACACACTTCACTGTGTATCTACCTGTTCCAGGTAGAGATGATTAATTTCTGTGCTATAAATAGCATCTTGCTCCATGATTTCTAACTGCACCTGATGTCTTCACAGTTCTTGCTTCGTATGCAAAATGCATCTTGGCTTCGGGATTGATTGGCGTCTTTCTGTGTGCTGCATTCATTCAAAATAAATTCAACATGTTGTTTCTGTTTTTTAACAGTTGAGGTCGAGTTTGATTAAAAAATGTCGTTCTGTTCTGTGTTGTTTCATTTCAGAGGATTTCTTCATGGTTCAGTCTTTGAGTTTGATCATTATCATCATCGTTCCTCTTCTTCTTCTTCTTCTTCTGGTCATTATTCTCACAGTGATTTTCAGTAAGTGTGGTCTTCATTTTCCTTTTCCATGTGGAGTTACTGTCTCTTCATTGGCTGTTGTGAAATGTTGCAGCTGATTCCAAAGCATCAACAGATTATATAGAACAATGTTCATGATGCTCATGATGCTCATGGCTGACATTTCTTCTTCTGCTGACACACAGTTATCAAGAGGATCCAGAATTCAAGAATCAGGTCAGGAGAGAAAAGCAGTACAGATTCAGATGATTCCAACTTGACAGAAGAAAAGAAGAAACTGGACAGAACTGTGGAAGAAATGGAGAGAGCAGACCAACAGAGAGAGCTTCAGGAGGAAATGGTGCAGGAGCTGCAGGTCTGAAGATGCTCACAGTCGTCTCGCAATCACAGTGTTGTTCACTTCACTGTTACTGTCACTTTGGACTCAGTTTGCACGACTCTGCTAATGCTGTGACCTTTATTCAGCGTCTGTTTGTAAAGGAAACGGGAAATGATGACTGAACAAACCTGGAGTCAGGATGTGAATAAATTATAAAAATTGATGTAAAAATGATTTTGTATTTAATCTGCCCTGGCTTGCAGAAGTCGATGTTTTTGTCAGTAGCATCTAATTTGTGAGATGATCTATGAAATAAAGATGAATTCTGATGACAGTTCAAGTTGACTCCTAAGGTCTTTTCAAACACTGGTTTTCCAGAATTTTCCTGTTCATCAACCGAAGAATTTAAACACAGGTTTCTCGTTTCTGTAGCTTTCTCAATAGAAGAAACGACAGTGGTAAAGCTGACTGAGGGTCAAACAGGAACAGGAGATCAACACTGCACGTTTCATTAATTACTGCAATCTAAAGTTTTCTCATTATTTAGAGTGCATGTGAATGTAAATGTAAGAGGGTGCCTCTTTCTGCTTGCTTCATTTCTGTGGTTCAGACAGTCTGTGGTTCAGACAGTGCCGCTGACACAACATCACTTTATTTATTTATTTTTTCTGCATAATGTCAGTAAGAGTTTTTTTTTAACATCAAAATCGGTGATTTCAATGAGGCGTACCAAGTTAAAGTCCATCTTAATGTAAAGCTCTGTTTGCTGCTGGTACCTTTCTTAAGTGGCGCCTTCTCAACTTAAACACAGTCCTGCTTCTGTGTTGACATTTGTTGTTGAGCTAAGCCGAGGAAACTAATGACACAAGGTTCCCCTTTTAAGACCTGTGGTGGAACTGTGGCACACAAAGAGAAGCAAAACTGGCACACTGTAGTAGAAGTAGAGCACAGCTGCTCTGATCCTCAGAAGAAGTCAGTATCCCCTTAAAAGATTTCAGTTCAGCTGATATCAGAGATGATCCATGTACCTGGGCGGCAGCACACTGAACTTCACATAGAGGAAAATGATGCAGGTTCATCAGAGATTATTAGAATGGGCTTCAGTGAGGCTGCAACTCTTTCTCTTCCTCTCTGCTGCACCCTCCATCAAACATTTGAAATAAATCGCTGCAGCTCTTTGCATGTCTGCGAGCCCTCTGTGTGTGTGTGGTTGTATTTTGGTAAAAACATGTGGAATAAAGAACTTCCCCTCGAGGGATCAATAAAGTATCTGTTCTTCATGTGAAGACAAAATGAGCCACCCTCTACTGTAAAAGGGCTGCAGTGCCACCTTGTGGTAATATGTCTGTAATGCAGCAGGCTCTCCATCTCTGCAAATCTTTAGTTTCTACAACACTGCTAACCCTCCTCAGATAAACAGGTGTGGAGATTACCTGTGAGTCAGCTCACAGCTTCATCACAAACTGTTCATTTGCTTTCCGTCATGGTCACAGTGAAGACTTGTTTTCTTGTTTCCTTTGGTAAGATGGTGCCTCCTGCTGCTCCGGTTTTTGATTTCATTTTGTTTGCCTGCCTGTTAATGTTTGTGTATTTTACATTATTTCTGGATCCCCTTGCCAACAGTGCCCACAAGGCACAATCCCCTATGGTGTCAGCGCCCACGTCCAACGCACTGTTGCACCAGAGCAATGCCGCTTACAGTAGATTGCACGTAGGTTGATGTGAGTTCACTGAACTGGAAAAAAATGGAAAACAAAAATCTTCATGTTGAAATAATTAGACTGACAGAATTTAAGAAGAGTCAGCAGCTCTCCGGCCACCTGCATCACCCAACCCCATCCATTAGCACGGGAGGGTGAGGGAGGTGTTCCCCTGGCAGGTTGCTATCCTCTGATAAACCACAACCTCATCAACCACCACGTGTGCTGCCCAACCAGACAGGTTCACTAAGTTTGTCAGAGTGAAGTTACTGGGAGGTGGAATGGCATGCTCGAAAGCTCTGCACCGCCATACAAAGACATCAACCAAACAAATGTCAGATGAGTCACAGTTTGGAAACAATGACACGTCTACACAGCAGAAACAAGAGTGTCAGGCCCTCGCTCCTCATTCCAGTCACCCAGCATCTTTGTCCCGGGCTTGGTTTGATGTTGGAGTGTTTGCGCAGCTGGTTAAGATACGGTGGAAAAGGTGTGCATAATAGCAGTTTGAAGTCGTGCTGCCACACAGACGGATGGGAAAGTTTTGTCAGTCACAAAAGAAACTAAAGACAAAGAGATAAAAGACAGTCACAGCATCAGTTTAGCAAGCAGCTGAAGGAAAACACTTCTGCATTCTCTGGAGAAATGTTTTTCACATTTTTATTGTACCATGGAATTAATTTTCTTCCTGTTTCCTCCTGTGATAACTTCCTTTTTAGGATTTGTAATAATATATTGACATTAGAAAATTGTGTTTACATTGAATAAATGCTGCCGTGCTATCTGGGATTTATTTCTTACATTTTAGAGAATGTTTGTTTGGCAGGAATTAAACCGAAACAAATTCCTCGTAAGTGAAAACCTGCTTTGCATTGAACCTTTTTCTGATCCTGATTCTGATTAGGACAAGATTTAGTGTTAGTTTCCAGAACTTGAATGTTATATATCAAGCTTCACAAGGAATTGATACCATTTCTGACAGCCCTGGAACATGCATTGATCCCTTTAAGTACTTTGAACAACGGGAGTGAAGGAAATTGTCCTGGTTGCACTTGACTGGTCTGTTCTTGTTGACCAGAAGTCCATTCCTCCATCCAGTTTCTGTCCCCGCTTATTAGGGCCACGGGGGACTGGCTCGTTCCAGGCAAGTGGCCAATGGGCAAATGACCAATTTAATGAAGAAGTGCCTGTCAGTGCCTGCAGAGAAATGACAGATTGAGTATCTGATTTTATATTTAGAGAATGATTCAAACCCCAGTGAAACAAAGCAAAGCTTTATTCAACGCTTTGTTTCATAAAGCTCAATTTAAGTTTATCGAGATTTGAACAAAAGTTGCTACACCTTCCTTTCTGAGCTCAATTTAACATATTTAACATGTGGGGTTTATACACGGTTAAGCATATGTCTTGAGGTCACTGTGAGGACCACGTTGAATCTTAGATTATGGAGACACTGATCTCTTTTCCTTGCGATGCAGCTGTATGTTTGCGTTTAGGAAAGCAGGCGCCGTTCTGATCATTATTACGGTAAATGAGTCAAATGAAAATGTCAGATAACGATGTTGAATCATGAAATATATTTCCTTGTCTGCGCACTAATGACCATTTAGGGTTATAGATCAGATGCTGCACTATCCTGGGGGCGTAAAATGAGCCAGAGAGGACTTCTTCTACAGAACTGAGGCGGCATCGTGTCATGACAAGCATATTGGAAAAATCATCCATCCTCCTTGGCCAAGCTTTGAAAAACCTTTCAGCATAAAACATCTTGGTTTCTTTGGAACTTTCTGTGCACTGACTGAACTGATGCCTGAAAGTCTCTAAAATAGGCAACATCAGAACTTGACCTCACCAGCTCTCTTTGGGCTGAAGCTTTCCCAAAAGAGAGGATATTTCAACCCCGTGGTTTTGGAATACTTCACATATTTTACATATTAGAATTTCGTTTCTAAGGCGATATGCATGGCTAGATTGGGAAAAAATCACTTCATACTTTGGGTGAACTAACCCTTTAAGTCGATACTAGCACACAGCAGGAATTACTCACTCGACATGTATGGATGTTGACAGACAGCCAGGGCAGAGGGTTGCAAGGTAATGGGGACACACCTTCTCTCGCTCACTACATGTTGCGGCAAGCATGACAAATCAATCAATGCAGTGCGACAGAGAGAGAGAGAGACAGAGAGAGAGACAGAGTGGGTGGAGGGAAAATGTGGGAAGAGGAAAGGGTAAAAAAAAAGGAAGAATATAACATGTAGCACAGATTCAGAACTCTTGAACAGCTCCTCTTTCTTCTGTTGGGATTTACAGCTGATGACATGGTGAGTCTGCCTCAATTTCCAACCTCATTCATGAATCTGTGCTGTGGCTACATCTACCAACAAATCACTGCAAACTAAGAAAGAAACAACTAACGTTTATTGTCTATTTTGTCTTTTCGTCTTGACTGTATTGTAAATTTTACGGCAGTGATTTGTTCAAACATTACTTAGTTTGCGTGTAATTGCTCTGAATCTACGCGTTGTGGAGTTTCTGTATGATTTTTCTCTGTGGGTGAAACAGGTGTGTTTTTGTAAGTATGTGGATGAGTCACGCAGTGCACACAAACACGCCTTTTTAGTCAGGCAGGTTATATGGTCTGTGATGTGGTGAGTTGCTTTACAGGGTGCTCTGTTTGTACAAATGATCATAAAAAGCATAAAAATAGGGGAAGAAACTTCTGTCCTAGTAAGAAAACAAACAAACAAACAATATCACCAATGACCAACAGGACGAAAACAGAAATGACACAACAGGACAAAGACACAGACTTGTTGGTTATAGTTAGTATAATGTGTCATTGTCAGGGGCCATTGCACAATGTGACACAGTCTCACTGGCTACCGTTCCTTTGACGCCACCTTCAATGTGGTCTGACCGGCTTTCAGTAAACACTGAGCCATGTGGTCACGTTTATTTGTCTCAGTCTTTGTTTGAAATCTGGAAATGTTCAAACGCTTTCACCCAGCAGAAGAAAAACCCTGCGGCGTGATTTAAAAAAAAAAGTTATATCATCAGCATAAAAAAGCATTTTCCTATGCATTGCTGTCGGTTTTTATATTTTGTTCATCTTTTATTCAAAAATACTGAAAATCTGTTTCTATTTGTGTATTCCACTCTTTATTTATTTTCATTATGTGTTGTAATTTCATTTCATTTTGTTCTATTGTTCTAATTTGGTGGTCTAAATGTGATCTGTAAAGTCATTTACTTAATATTTAAATGTGAAAATAGTTATTCAGAGAGAAAGAATCAAACACAGCAGATTTCTGTGTATATAAATATATATATAATTATGTATGCATAGTACTAGTGTACTTGTATGCATGCTTTCGAATTCTTCAGTGTTAATCTCCAGTGTAGAATAGACATCGGGTCCAAACAAAGTGTTTGTAGGTGTAACATCACCTTGCTCACTACTACACTAATTACACCCTTGTGCAATGCAGTAATCCATAATGAAGCATGCAAATTGTCTGAAATTATAGATTAGGCGAGCAGATGTGAATGTTGGATTATATGCTCCGGAGTGTCAGCAGTAAAGGGTGTGCTCTGAGACGGATAGTCAAATATGTCCAACAAGTGATGACATGCTCCTTTTTAAAATATTTTTCCAGTGACATGGAACAACTATAATACACGTTTCCAGGCAGGATACACTCATTATTGACATACATTATACAGGACATACAACAGACAATAATGTATTGTAACTGATTGAGTTTGTTTGAGTTGGTTTGACATTTGTTTTACTGGTGAGTATATGTGAGTAGAGGAGTGTGCTTCACTTAAAATAAACCGTCATCCAGTGCACACTGTGGTTTATGATGTGCTTGATGGATAAAAACATTTTGCTCCGTACGTCTTAAGGAAGCAGACAGCTATGCCCGGCAGAGCCAAACATGGTGATGTCGAATCTAAATTTGGAAACTTGAAGGGCAATTCATCGCAGCACTAAAACAGGGCACTACATGGACAAAAGCATGTTGATACACAAAGTTTACATTCATATGTGATTATTGCTCATCAAATTTCAGACTGAAAGACCAGCATGCAATGGGGGTAGATGAGGGTAAGGGTGATGTGCTACCAGGGCTTGGCATGGGCGAGAACTTGTATCCTGGTGTACCATGAAAGGACTCCAACACTGTTGCTCTCGTCTCGTGTCTGGTCTCGTTGTTGAGTAATTAAGAATCCCGGTTAAAACCTGTTACACTTGCGCCACACTCCCACGTTCTCTGCAGAAATACATAAGCCTAGTGATTCTGTCAAACGTAGACTGTGCCAGTAAAAACATGGAGTACGAGTCAGAGGTGAAAAATCACATTGTAATGAAGTCGTGTCAGGACAGAAATGCCTCCTTCTTCTTCTTCCTCCTTATTTGTCTACTTCCTCATGTTGAGAATGAAAAACATCGGTGTGGTATGAACATTTCTTTTTGAAAAAAACAAAACAAACAAAAACAATCCAAACCATTATTCACATTATCTCTTTGACAGGTAACAAAAATGACTCCGATTAACGCGACCTCCAGTCCAGGGCTAAATGAGACCATTGTGGATAATTCAATTGCCACCAGCATGGGGGCCTTCATCCTGAGCCTTGTCTTTCTGCTGGGCTTCCCTGGAAACCTCTTCGTCATCTGGAGCATCCTGGCACGGGCCCGGAAGCAGTCCGTCACCACCCTTCTCATCCTCAACCTAGCTATCGCAGACGGCTCTCTGATGGCTCTCACCCCGTTCTTCATCGTCTACCTGGGGATGAAGACGTGGGTGTTTGGAAATGTTATGTGCAAGGTCCTCTTCTACCTGTGTCTGCTCAACCTGTACGCCTCCATCCATCTCATCATGCTCATGAGCGTCTACAGGCTGGTGGCGGTGCTGTGGCCCCAGCGCCTCGGTCTTATCACAGGCCGGAAGACTGTAATGCGGGTGCTGGCGGTGCTGTGGGTGCTGGTGATGATCGCCTCTATTCCTGCGGCCATCTTCAGGAAGGTCAAGCCTAAGAAACCGGAGGTTTCAGTGTGTGAGTCATTCCACGATGAAAACAGCCATGTGAGTGAACCTCAACCTGAATATATACCCTTCACATTATCAATGGGCTGATGAATAACAATTCTTTACCACAGTTGTAGCCATTCATCGACCTCGAGTGATAGTAAAATATATCCATATCCATCCATATCCATCCAAAGTCTTCTAAGAGAAAAACAATATATTTACGTCTTAATAAAAGCCACGTCACTCTATTCTTGTTCTATCCGTCCTGCACAGGCGGTCATCCAGTACACGTTGGAACTCGTGTTGGGCTTCTTCATACCCTACGGAATCATTTTAGTCAGCTACATATGCATCTTACGGCGGATACAAAAGACCAAGTTTGGCCGGCGCCTTCGTAGTGAGAAGCTCATCTTGGCCATCGTGTTGACCTTCTGCATCTTTTGGTTGCCTTACTACATCATCGACATGGTGCAAGTAAGTCTCACAGGCAGTAAGACATTCTTCCGAGTCCCGTGTTTTTCTAAAAACAATGAATGTTTCGCTGTTATTAACGAACTTGAATTATTTTGCCTTGTCCTCAGGTTGCAGCGGCTTTGTGTCCGAAGGGCGAAACTAAAGACAAGTGAGTGATGACATAAGAATTTTCATGCATCTAATTTTTAGAGACAATTCAGCCGCAAACCAATCATCACCTTATTACCTTATATTATTATTATTACCTTCTTAATTGTTCCATGAGAGCCAGTTCAGGAGAAGTGAGGCAAGCTGGTTGCCAAATTCGTCTGTTGAGCGTGTCGCTAAACATTTTTGAGTTGAGAGGATCCCAAGAAAGTTCCAGCTTAGCATAACAGAAGTTGAGACCATTCCAAGAAGACTTTCCAAAAATACGAGCACCAATCAGCACGTTGTTTACTTCTTAATACATTTTGTAAGCCGCATACACAAAGTGAAAGTGAAAACAACAATTTCTGGCTTTACTGGTTGTGTTGCTACATCTGCTATTTCTTGGCCAATGACAGCTGTGCTGCTGATGATGATGAATCTTGTTGACACATAACCAAAGTGTAGTAGCTCTAGTTCTAGAGATGTATTGGTTTTTACCAAACAAATGATGTCACCTGTGTCTAATAAAAATCTCCTCTCACTTCCCCGCCCACCAGGTTGGATAAGATATGGCATAAATGCCGTGCTGTCACCTCTTCCATAGCCTTCATGAGCAGCTGTGTCAACCCGGTGCTCTACTTCTTCGCAGGAAAGTCCTACATCCGGAGAGAGGGCCTTGCATTTATGGCCCGCTTGTTTGAGGGCACCGGGCTGGACTCGGCTAACAGGAAGAGCCGACAGAACAGCCAGAACAGCCGCGAGAGAGACAGAGACGCAGATGCTGTAATGTTAAAGGAAAAAGATCTAGACTCTGTTACCAACTCGAGCTCGAATAAACCAGTAAAGAACGGTAAGTAGAGGACGCAAGATGCAGCGGACTTGAATCTTCCTCTGGAAGGGGGAAATTAAACCAACTCAAGCACTGAAATCTCCATCAAGTCACATATCTGCAAGAAAATTAAGGGTCCATCATGCATGGCTGGTTCCTGAATCTGCAGCACTTCACAAACTGACTCTTTCAAAGGGATGTAACTTGCGGATCCTGGGATCCTAAAGTGACATTGTTTTCATTTGAGATGGTGGTTAAACCACACAGCACATGCAAACTGTATATTTGACTGTATATGAGCCTTGCTCTGCTCTGTTTCAGAGTATTATCCAGGATGCTCACATTTCTCACCACACCAAGCGACCCTGTTTAATTCAAGATACATCCCTCAAAGAGAGCGCGTTTACTGTACATGTGTTTTTTTTTTACTCTTAACTTTTTTTAAAAGATTTTTTCTGTGGCGTTTTGTTTATGCATTGTTGTCAGAATGTTTGTAAGAAGAACAAAATGAACTGAACCAGTGAATATTAACAATGTGTTTGACTGTGTTACATTGTTTGGTGAGTTTGACTGTCTTTAAAGCTGCACGACTCGGTTTTGGTCACATGGTGGCAGTAAAACATTCTGTAAAAAAACAACGTTGGCCAACATGTTAAGTCAGTTCAGACTTCCTGTTTCTTCCGTGGTTGGCCATGCAAATAAATCCAAACTTTGACTTGTAAAATCCCCCCCCTCCTCCTTCATCGTGAGCGTGCACAGAAAATTACAAAATTACGTAAAGCACCTTTTCATCACAACTTTGTTATGCAATCGGATGCATCATGTCCCTCAAGCACGAAATAACTTGAGAAAGATGAATCATGTTGAAAGCAGACCATGCTGTCAATCATCCAAAAGAACGTCTGGCGCAAGACAGGGAGGGCAGAACATGCAGATAGTGCAGGTATGATTTAAAGCTCGTGTATCAACAAGATCCTGGTAGTTTACGGGAACATTCACTCCCTCACTGAAAAACACCTTCGTGACCTCTCCTGCGCTCCTGAACTTTCAAAATCTTTTAGTTAAAGAGAAGTTTCCCAACTTCTCTTTAACTCGAGGCATCAGATTTCTGTGTCAATAAACTGTGCGACTGTCGTAGGTCTGTGATTTCCAGTTCAGTCATGAAGCAGCTCCAGCTTTGGTTTCTCATTCATAAGGTGTTTTTAAGGCAGTGTTTCATTCACTGATCCTCAACAGGAGAATAAAACATGTAGGAGGAACCAATCACAACTCGGGGCTTAAGCTTGCTTCCTGTTGTCCTGGGCTTCCCCTCACATGACATGCTCTTACTCAATATATATTATTTGGTCTCCTCACACACACTGTCAGAGCAAAGAGGGGAGAGGCAGGGAGTTAACAGCAGATCGGGCCAGTGTGAAACAGATGGAAACTGGTACACTCTGAGTGGATTTACTATTTCTGGCTTTGGAAAAAACAGTTGACAGACAAAGGTATGTGAGTTTTATATATTATCAGCTTATTAAAATATAGTAAGAGCAAAACATTCACGATTTTCAGACATTTCGGGAGTACGATTCCTGATTTTTTATGATGAATGAAGCAAGATTCTGAGTATTTCATCATTTTTTACTTTTTTTTTTTAGCACAGGAGCTTCTGTGGTGCACATGTACGTTTAGAGATGAAAAATGAATGAAAGTTTGATGGATATCTTTCTGTACAACACTGTAGCACTGTATTTTTGACTGCCTGTCCTGCCTACACTGATAAGACAAACAAAAAAAGGAGGATGTGCAATGTTTGCAGCATTAACACACATTTCACACCTTACAAACCATAACACAACATATCCTGTTTCCTGTATGTTTGTATGTCACAGCTGAACTCTTAGAGTACAGCTGAGCTGTATTCTTCAAAGGCGTCCCTGATGGCATCCAATATCACCTCCACCATCTCCCAGCACGCCCCGTCCGCCCCCTTTTCTCTGCCCGTCTCGCCCTCAGCTCAGGCCGGCATCGTCATCCTGACCCTGGCGTTCGTGCTGGGCTTCCCCGGGAACCTGTTTGTGGTTTGGTCGGTTCTCTGTCGGGTGAAGAAACGCTCAGTGACCTGTTTGTTGGTGCTCAATCTGTCACTGGCGGATGCTTTCGTGCTGCTCAGCGCCCCTTTCTTCCTGCGATACTTGGCTGGAGGCCGGGGTTGGGAATTTGGCTCAGCGGCATGCAAGCTGGTGCACTACCTGTCAAATGTGAACATGTACGTGTCCATTTACCTCATCTGCCTGATGAGCATAGACCGCTGGCTGGCCGTTACAAGGCCTTTCATGTCACAGAGAATCAGAACCAAGCGCTCCCTGTTGAGTCTCCTGCTGGCAGTCTGGGTGTTAGCGTTCATCCTGTCACTGCCGATGCCGTTCTACCGCAGGTAACAACCTTTTTGAGCTTGTTTTTTCCCATGATGCTTAAGTAAAGAGAATATTGTGTTTCCCCAAAGTACCCTTTGATTTTGAGTTTACAGTCCAAAAAAGTGCAAGTTAGGGTTGGACCAATAATGAACCACAACAATGAAATTTGGGGTTTTAAGAATAGCTTTTCTAAAGCATCACACATGTGAAATCCAGCTTGTAATCTGCAGTATTGTCACTGACAAAGGAACATGTTCCTTCTTCACATTTTCTCCCCATCTAATTCCCTCCGACAGTAATCTGAAGAAGACCGTAGCCTACAACGTCACCTTGAGCTTTTGCGTCCCATACCATTGGGATAGCATTGGTCACAAGGTCTTCCAGTACCTGTTTGAGACCTTCATGGGCTGCGTGGTGCCTTTCTTCCTCATCAACACCTGTTACTGCTACGTCCTCTGCCGCCTGCAAAGCGCCAAGTTCCAGCGCAAAGGGCAAGGCAGCCGCCTCATCCTGATGATCATCTGTGCCTTCGCGATTTTCTGGCTGCCCTATCACATCGTCAACATCATAGAGGTGACTTCTGATTAGATGCTTAAAATGTGCATATGAGAAATGTGTATTTTGGGGGTGAAATGTCCCCATAACAGTCCATTAATTTAGAGACACATCACTGTTTTACACCTACAAAAAACCCACAACTAAGAAAATGTGTCTGATTTGAGACCGAAGAACCTTCAACCATCGTCAGTCAAACAAACTGTATGCCTCTCTACTTCATCAGTATTTGCTTTGCTGTTTTTGGTTTCATTTTAAGTGACTATGAATGAAAATAAAATGTGTGAGTCAGAACAGTATCTTCATTAGAAGAGTATGACTCAACAGATCAGCCTCAGTATTTGATATTTCCTCCGTTCCTTCTCCAGGTGGCCGGTTTGTTGCATGGCAGTAAATCAGTGATCAAGGCCGCTCTTACAGCCCGTCCAAATGTCACAGCCTTCGCTTACTTCAGCAGCGCGGTCAACCCCATCCTCTACGTGTTTGCCGGCAGCTCCCACATCCGACACGCTGGCCTCAGCTTCATGGGCAAGCTCTTTGAGGCCACCAACTCGGAGAGCAGGACCACGTCGACGTTCGCTCGCAGCGGGCGCAGTAGCTCTTCACCGGATGAGAGCAATGTCCTGCAAACTCTGTCGGTCAAACTGGGGAGGCCTTTCAAAAGCAAGAACAAGGACAGTGGCAGCGTGGCAGGCAAAGGGGCGGACGAACCCGAACTCAAAACTTTGGCTGCCACTGAGCAGATAGAGTAGCGCTTGAGCTATGCTCCAAACACATGGTCATTTTCTGTGTATTACGTTTCTTTTTGAAATAAAACCCAGAGTATTTTTGTATTTTTTTATAATATTAGTTATTAGACAGAAAAATGTTGCCTATCCAGTCATGAAATCACCATACTGTGAACAGAATCTAGTCACGGCAAGAAGATGGGCTCTTGCTTCTTTTCATGTACTATTTATCTATTTAATCATGTAATTACAAAGAAAAATTATTGCAGAGATGCCAACAGTAGTCTGTGGGTCAGTCTAGACTAAAATCTATTGGAATCCATTGAAGACCTATTGCCATGAAACTTGAAAATCGTGCTCCCCAGAGGATGGATCCTTGTGAATATCTATTTGTTTATTGGCACAGACTGTTTCCTTAGTGTCATCTTTAATTTGTTGTTAATTTTAATTAATTTGTTAATTTGTTAACATGCTAACATGCTAACATGCAAAGGTGGTAAACATGGTTGACATTTTTTACAACAGTTGCACAGAGCTGTGTAATTTCATTTAATAATAATGTATATGGTCCTTTGTAGTGAAAAATAAGATTTGTTACTTAATAAAGCTTTTTTTTTTGTAAATATTGTATTTCTGCTGTTGTGCATTTTTCATCAGAGGTCCAGATAAGTCCATGAAGTACTGTCAGATGTGTGCAACTGCCATACGCAATGAACAGAACATTGCAAAGGAAACATTTCATCAAAGCAATGTTTCATTATGTCGCACATAGCTCTATTTCAACACCTTAGCTGAAAGTTACAACATTTGACGTGAATGATCCTCAGAGATCTCGGCTCAGAGCAAACCTCAGATTTCCAGAATGATCTAAAAAAGGGGGTGGGGGGCGGTAATCTCCCCTTATGAGTCACCATTCATCTCCGACATCAATCAATCAGACATTCATGCACAGGAGTATTGTTCTACTCTTTAAACGTCTCTTATCAAGTTTAAATAGCGCTGTCCTGCTGTCACAACACACACAAACATACACTCAAGCACACACCCGGTTCAAACCGTTGTTTATCACTGATGACAGGAAAGTGTTTATGTGTGAATGTAGCACATTAGGTAACAGATAAATGGGACAGAACGGATGTGCAAAGCAGAAGATTCACCATTGTGGGCTGTGTGACCTCGTTTGGCTTCATTTCTCACTGAAGTGTTAACTGTCAAACGTTCGTCTCCACATTTTTGTTTTTGAAATAAAAATATGTTTGGAAATTATGAATAAATGTTTGATTACACTTTCTTATTCAATGCTTTTATTTTTTTTTTACCACAACCTAACTTCTACTAGTCAAACTGATCTTTGTTGACTTCTAATTATTATTATTACCATATTGTTCATAATGCGCTGTACTTCCTGCTCTTTATGCGGTAAAGTTTTCAACTATCCTCATGTTATTTTACATCAACAGTAATATAATAGTATTTTATAGCAGAATATTGGCAATAAATTACAATAACTTTCCATATAATACTTTATTATACAGATGATGCTGTATTTTACATACGCTAAGAATCCGCTGTTAGTTTTACGTTAACTTTTTCTGGTTATTTGACAAACAATTTCTGATGTGGTGAAAACACAAAAGGCCTCGGTTCAAACTTGATTCATCTACGTAATATTTAACGTGATGACAGACAAAAATTGCCAAGTGTGGCAAAGTTGGGTACAGTTAGGGGACTTCAGTGGAACATAACAGGATGTTTTGTACTGCGAAACCTTTGAAGGGCAGCTGAGACTGTAAGTGCTGCCATAGGTAGAATAAGAGGCCAAACGTGTGAAGACGTTTGTTTGTTAATCTTTTTGTTTTTCACTTGTTTGATCATTTCCATGAATCAGCGTTGGTGGTTTACAGGGTGGTGAGGCCCTATTTCATACTGCATACCTCAACATAAAAAAATCAGTAAATTCAGTTCACATTAACCATGTCAGAAAGTGGCAAGGAGCAAGCTGCTAGATCTGTGTAAGGGTGTGGCATAGCCCCCAGGTTTTCCCAGCACCTGTCCACGGGGTCATATCGATGCACCCACTTGGTGTCCCTTGCTGTGCTCGCTGAAGACCCTCCCATCACGTATAACTGTCCACGAAGCACAGTTGCCCCTGGTGACAGATGAGGTCGGGGCAAAGCGGGGATGGAGGACCATGAATCGTGTGTGGGGTTGTACAGCTCACAAAGGAGTTGGTCTCCAAAGCCCATCCAGAGAGGCTGTAGCCCGCCTGCTACCACTAACCCCTTCCCCAAGGCTAACATGATATGGCCCGCACGTCCAGCTCCCACAGTCATGGGCGCTCTAGTGGAACAGCCACGGGAAGGATGGTAGTGCCACATGGAGGGAAGGCAGCGCTGATGGTGGTCACAGCCTCCAGAGATGTAGATCTGCCCGTCCAGTACAGCTGCAGCGTGGCAGCAGACAGCAGTGTCCAGAGGGTGGGCCTGTCTGTAGGGGAGGACACCAAAAA
Source organism: Nibea coibor (assembly GCA_023373845.1). NCBI lineage: Eukaryota > Metazoa > Chordata > Actinopteri > Sciaenidae > Nibea > Nibea coibor. The sequence goes on from CM041729.1 coordinate 1,914,414, forward strand.
TGTAATTTAGGGTGAAAGAAACTCCAGATCTGGCCTTGAAGTTACAATAATAAAGCAATGAAACAATCTACCAGTGAGACACAAAGTTTATTACATCCAAATCAAGTCCAGATTTCCCAATAGATGCATTAAAGTGTCAAAACACAGCTCTGACGTTCCTGCTTCTTCAGGTTTTGAGTAATACCGTACCTCCAGGTGTTCTCCTCAGGGGTGTAGTACTCCACAGCATCCAGGTATCGACTGTCATCGCAATTACCACCCAGAGCGAAGACTTTACCACCCAGACACACGGCAGAAAAGTAGTCCCTTTGACACAGCATGTCAGGTAGTCTTTCCCACGTACACCGGGACAGGTCAAACCTACAGAGGGGGGACAGACACTGATTGAGAGAAATAGAAAATAAAACTTTATGGCAACAAAAATGTATTGTCATTGCAGTGACTGATATTCTGAGTTTGTTATAGCGCTCAGCACTGAACTGCCCTTTCAAAATATCAAGCAGGATGTTGCATAATCATGCTGGAAGGCAAATATAAAGATGGTTGGGCACTATACCAAAGCCACAGAGCATAACTTATATATGTGTGGTTGTGTAAGCAGCACATACGAAGGGACCTGTCTCATAAATTGGCCATAACAGAAGATGCCAAGTTCAACAATGAAGCTTTTATTCTTTTGGATTGACAAACCCATAAAATAAAACCTAAGACCACCGACTATTAGAGCCACTGGAAGAATGATGACGGAAACTTAACTTTAATGTGTTCTCCTTATAATTCAATAAATACGTATATGCAATCAAATCAAGGCCTGCAGGAGGATGTTGCATCAGTGGCAATCATGCAATCGCCCAACTGTGGGTGAGCCAACACGCCCATGAGACAAACGGAAATCACTTCAGCTAAATTTGCACTTTGTTTTCCCTTTTATTGAGAAGAAGTTGTGATTAACCCCAAGAGAAAAGTCAGATATTAAACTCAAAATCTTTGCAATTTTAAAGATAGATTAAATAAAGTTGTTGAATATTTGAAATCTTCTGCTTGCTACCTGCTCACACTCTACCTCAGGGCAGATTTGAGGATATCCAGCGCTCCATAGTACTTGCGTCCTCCCAGGACGTACAGTTTGTTGTTGAGGACACAGACGCAGTGTCTGAACCGGGCAGGTTCAGGGAGCTTGGCGAATGGCCTCCACTCAATGCTTCTAATCAGGCCGTGTCCACGGTGGAACTGCTGAGCGTACCACAAGGATTGGCTGGGAACCCTTTTCATGAATTCATCATCGACGGTGTCGCCACAGACCAGAACCAGGACCTAAGCCCCAACATGAACAAATTAATACAGACAACTTTCTCAGTGTTAAAATGTAAGGTAAAATTGTGAGTACCTGGTTTGGGGTGCGAGGTCGGCATTCAGGCCCTCTGTAATCCCCCTTTAGAAGAGACCGGAGTACTTCCAGCGACCCTCTGGCCCCAGAGCTCCTGCAGACGAGGTTGCAGCTCAGGGCCTCCTGGAGCTCGGAGTAACTGAAGAGAGGGAAACGAACGAACTGGAGCAGACCTGGCAGAGCTGGTAGTCTCTCTTTAGGGCTGTCCGCCACCCAGCTCACCACTGCCCTAAACACGACCATCTAAGCATGGGGAAAGGACGTTTGTGTGATTTTACAGGTTTAAAAATTGATCTGATTGTCTGCCACTGGGTCATTCTTGTATAGACCACTAGAGGACATCAAATCCCACGAAAAACTGGCAACAGGACTGCTACTATGGTCCATAACTTTTATTTTTGAAACAGAAAAACAAAACTGTGTTGCTAAGTGCATACAAAGGACAACATTTGCCTCAGAAATTAGAAGATAATAACATAAAGTGGAGGTAAAGTATCTCAAAGTTGTACTTAAGTTCAGTACAGTTTCCATTTTTTTTTTCTGGTTAATCTGCCAAAACACAAGAATTAAGACCAATACAAATGAAATATTACCTCACTCTCCACACACAACGAGTCCTTCTCAAGTAATTTGCCCAGGAGGGAACAGGGGATATCCTTGAACTTCTCCCCTGCAGAGATGCATTGGAAGTGGGTTAGGACGTACTCCTCTGCAGCCTGTCCCAGTTGGACCAGCCCGTAGGTCTCAGCCAGGACCAGCACGTCTAGACAGGTGCTTTCATCCATCCTGTCCCACAGAAAGTCGACGCACAGCGAGAGCGCCTCCTGCAGCTGGTACTGAAGGAGTGCGTCTGTGAGCTCCCAAATCTGGCTCCAGCCCAGCCTGAGCTGACCCGTGTAGATGAAGCTCAGTATGGATTCAATCACATGGGATGCCACTCCCCGCAGACACACAACATCTTCAGTGGACTCACGCAAGCCTCCGCAGAGAAGAGCTCGGAAATAGTCCCCACCTGCTGCTAACATGAGTCGGTGTGCTGAGAGGATAAAGCCACAGACGTACAGGGGAGAATAAAAGATGAAGATAAAGGATGAGAAAAGAGAACAGATTAAATACGGTTTGTATGTACTTTTACTACAATTACTTTGCTGATTTAGACACACAAAACATTTTATTAATAACAATATTTGACCCAACAAATGGTTAAAAAAGTTTGGTTGAGCCCAAGTAATAAAATGAGCTAACAGCAGCTGCAGTATTTCTGGTGCAGACAGTCAGAGGACTTCTTGGGTTGCCTCTTACCTGAGTATCTTTCTCCGCTCTCTGCTTGTATTATGACGTCACAGCCGATGCCTCTCTCCCACATGTCTTTGATGATCGCCAAGCTCTTCTCTCTCTCTCTGGCTGCAGAGTTTGCGACCTTTGACCTGCACCTTTGCCTCAGCCTTTCCATCTCAAGACACTTGCAGGCGTTCAGCACCTCCTCCATTACCGCCTCTTTACTCAGGTCCACTGCTACGTCTCCACGATACGCAAAGTCCAGAGCAACCCTTAACCCAACCGGGGTCAAACAATGCGCTGCATTCTCCACTCCGAGCCCAGTGTTTTGTTCTGAGGCAAAATATGCATCAGGGGTTTGACTGGCTGCTGCCAGCACAAGTCTGTGAGCTCGGAAAGACTCGCCTTGGGGGTGGAAAATGCAATCCAAGAGTAGCTCTTCCTCGTGAAGTCTGTGAAGGCGAGTGAAGACGGTGTCTGAGTGTGAGGGAAGAATGTAAGACAAGAGACCTGGATCCTTGGGTAGAGATGCCGGGGGACGGGCTTTGGATTCTCGCATGTGCTTTAAGTCTGTGACTGTGCAGTTTTGGCTTTGAGGGCGAGTTCCTTTTCGCCCAAAATCAGCCATATCTGTTTCATTTCCTCTTCTTTGTCCAACTCCTACTCTTCTCATTCTTCCTTCTTTTTTATTTCTCTCCATAACTGGTTTCTATGTCACCCAGCCTACTTGCTCGTCAGGATACAGATGACCAGACGTTTCAAAAGAAAGGACAAAAAGGAAGAGGCAAGATAAGGAAAGAACGGGCCGTCTGAAGGGAGGAACACAGTGCACGGACGCCGCATTCCTGGAAATATCACATACATACTGACATACATATTTACTCTGACAACAGACAGACATGAACTTATCACCTGAGGTGTTTTTTTTTTACACTTTCTAAATATAACCTCGCCTACAAAACGAGCTGTAAACAATGTCATCATGGCGGAAGCTCCCAAGTGCACAGGAGGTCAGAAACATCTCGGCCCTCTTTAGCAATGTGCCAAGCCTGATTATGACTGAAGTCAGTTCATATGAAGATGAATATCCAATTCAGAGATAAAAAAAATATTTGAAAACTCTAGAAGAGTATTTGTACAGTTCCCGTGCTTGGAAACACGGGATCACACACAGTCTGCTACCTAGTGAAGTCTTCACTTTTTACAAATGGTTAATATCTTTGGAGCAAGACTCTGCGTAGACACCTACCTTAGTGATTCCTCTACCAGTGTGGGTGTAACAAGTCACTTTGACCAGGGCACAATGGCATTGTGAGCATGTGGGGTGCAGGAGGAGATAGGGCCGGTTTAATAATAGCTGGGTACTGGCACTATGAATAATACACTGCAAGAAGTTTCCACTCAGCATGAAGCTTCGAGCCATTTCAAACCAAGGCTTTGTGAATTTCCTATGCAAATTTTAAATTACACAGACTATTTTTCATTTTTTAAATCATAGTAGTCAGCTGCATATGCACCTCCTGACAGTTCCTTTGTTTATTTATCAAATTTGAGGCATTAAATTGTGAAAAAACATTTAATAATTAAAAGTATATGTGGTTACACGTGCACTCACCGTATGATGTGTACGCAATACGTGTAAAATTAGTCAATTATTAGCTCGTTTTTTGTAATAGTTATTGAATGACATTGTTTTTTTATGCAGGTGTTTGCTAATGAAATGGTCGATTTTATATTGATGTAACAAACATCGGCTCATGTACAGTCAACAGTTCTGAAAATAAGGTCGAGTCATCAGCTCAGCTGTTGCCTCATCTCTCAGTTCATGTGCTTCCATGAAAATCACACACGGCGTGTTGTGCTTTTACTTTTTGGTCTGCTCAGCCGCGGTGGTTATTACTAACCACCCGCTTGTTCTTCTGTTTACTCCAAACTTTGAGGCCTGCTGCTGCCAGAAACATGACTTGCAATGCTTCCTGTTGTGGGACAAAAAGTTTCTCAGAGCTCACCTACCAGAAAAATGTCAACAGAGACTGAGAAATGTAATGCATTATCATCCAAAACTATTTTTAATAAAAGTGTAGTTAAAAGTCTTTTTATTCTATTGGTGTCTGGGTTTTTTAAAGTATATATTTTCAGCATTTATTCATTTATTTTTATTAATTTAATAATTAGCTTTTTTCAAATCACAAACAGAGCTGCCTCATAAAAGAGCGAAACGACTCTCATGAAATCATCTTTCATCTCTCTCTCTCTTTTTTTTTAGTGTACACATTATGATGGGGTGTGTGTGAGAGAGAGGGAGGCAGAGGGAGGAAGCTGAGGAAGATGGGAGGGGATGTCACCCACCTCACTGAAGGTATAAATGTAAAGAGACGCAGTGTGAAAGAACGCGTTCCACCTGTTGACAACGCCTCATTCATCTGAAACAGAAGAACCTGTGTGAGTACCAAACTGTTATTGTGCTTTTCCATGTTGGATTACATTCAAAGTGTGCATTATATGTTTTAGAATATTTTAATCATCTTTATGGCTTTTGATACTAACATCAATAAATTTTAGCATTTAGCTCAGCGTTGCATGCTTACAAATGTAGAAGCCAAATTCTGACTTAAATCATTAATTAGTTGGAAGTTATTATAATATTATGACATACACAACAAGGCAAATACATCAATTTGAAAAATTTTATTTAGGTTGAACTATGAAGAATAAATTTAAAGGAAAATAACAAACTACAAAAACAACTAAGAAACTAAAAGGAGCTGAAGGTTGTCTGGCCGGGAAGGAAAAGACATTTCTTAAGCAGGTGCATCACAGACGAGCTCAGTATTGTAGAGAAGAAGCCTCCCACGCACTTTCTTTGCATTCAAGACTCACACTGAGTCAGTAATTAGTCGAGTTTGAGTTAGTAGAGTTCCTTCTCCAGAGGGAGCTGCACAAAATCCGGTAAATAGCATGAAGTGATGTCGTGTGAGTCAATGTCAGTTGGGCCTAAAGTGCAATGCTAAAGTGCTAAAACTCTTAACAACGCATCAAAAGACCTGCCAGGAGCTGCTCATCATGACTAACCTATAGAAAATAACCAATCGTCATGTTTTCAAGATTCTCTGCTCCAAAGAGTCTGCCATGTTCAACCACCATGGCTCTGTTTCTGTAAATAGAGGCCACTGAGTCTTACACACTGGACCTTTACATGTACACATTCACCAGAATAACTTAACTCAAGGTGAAAGTGAGTTTTCTGCTTGTTCCGCTAAAAGTAATCAATGAACACAGCTCTGTGTGCAGCACACAAAGCTGTCTGACAAGAACTAAAGGAAAACTGACCAATACGTTTCACAACATTGTTCAAGTGAGACCATCATCCTTCTAACATCATAATCATCAATAACATATCAATAATAATCATTTCTAACCTTTCAGTAAGTCCATGGGGCAGATCACATCCAAGAGTAGTGGACTGGTCCCTCGAGTCCGATTCTCAACCGCTGAGGAAGAACCACCCAGGTACTCTTCACACCGCTTCAACGGCAGCAGCCAGCAACAAAATGATAACCTTCAAATTCCTCCAACCATCGTTGTCTCGGACACGGATTCAAGGTTTGTGTTCACTTCTTTTTTTGCTGTTGTAATGACGGTTTCTGTGGTAGACAGTCCCAAGATCTGAGAATTCAAGGCACTTTAAGACGAGCTTGGATCCATATTTACATGCAAGAAGAATGGACAAAGATGCGGCTCTCAGGACTCCTCAGTCACTGCAGATATCCTCCAGGTCATGGGTTACATGGTTCACCTAAAGGATACATCCTATATATCGTATAAGGCCAAGGCAGCTCATGACAGTAACAGAGGTTTTCAGTTTATTTCTAATGCTTTTCTTTGGGTCTCCTATTGAACAGTCCATCAGAGCGCCGGGGCTCGAGGGTGGAGCTGCGTAGATCTTCCATTTACAGCACGCTGGACCTCGTGCCACAGCTGGAGCATTACGACAGCTCATTTCCACATCAACAGACGAGAAGCCGACCATCTCTCGAGGCTCTCCGCAGGGCGTATGAGGCAAGTTTTTCACCTCTAGGAACTTCACCTCTTGAAACATGAATAAATATGGAGTACATTGATATGGTCAAACATAAGCAAAGTGCAACAACACAAAATCTACATTGTAATGCGTACTTTGTCTATGAAATGTTTTTCTCAGGATGTGGAGGCGGGAAGCGCCACCACAGACTCAGGGGTTAGCACCATGCCGGCAACAGACAGCGGGAATGAAGAGTCGCAAGCTCCAAAGACGAAAGCTCCCGTTAGATTTGGCTGGGTAATTGGAGTCATGGTGAGCCAAAGCACCGACCGCTTCATTTCAGTTGTTCCAACACTGGATATGTAAAACATTCTTACGATCATCACAGTGAAAAACATGAAAAATGAACTTTCATTACAGGTTCGCTGCATGCTGAATATTTGGGGAGTCATCTTGTTTCTCCGCCTATCGTGGATCACGTCTCAGGCAGGCATCTGTAAGTCATTCCTCTGTGACATGTAGCATGTCATTGATCACCTTCGTCCTCTTGCTTTTAGTCGATTTGCCTTCATGCAACCATCATACTGCATGAGAATAGTGGTAACATTCCAAAATCAATGACGACGAAGGAACGAAAACAAAACAAACTTTGTGACTATGAATGCAAAATACTCCTAGGAGGGAAACGTATGCAGTAACGATGACTTCCTGACTTTTTTGTCTCATCTCAGTGTTGACCTGGCTCATTATCCTGATGTCTGTGACGGTGACCTCAGTAACTGCCCTCTCCATCTCTGCCATCGCCACCAACGGGAGGGTCACGTCAGGTCGGTTACTTCCTGATTCACAACAAAAATATGTAGCGATTTTATCTAGTGTGTGAAACGCAGCATGAATAAATACAGAATTTATACTTACCTCATAAAGCGTATGCCTTATAAACTTTATGGGTCAACATCATTTTCAGGTGGGGCGTATTTCATGATCTCCCGCTCTCTGGGGCCTGAAATCGGTGGACCAATTGGGATGGTCTTTTCCTTTGCCAACGCTCTGGCCTGTGCCCTGAACACGGTTGGGTTTGCAGAGGTGGTCCGTGATCTGTTGCAGGTATAGTCATAGAGACAGATACGGTCTGTAATAGTTTGTGTTACATAACTCATGATAATTTCTGTTTGGATTTATTTAATGTAGGATTTTAATGTCGTTATGGTCGATGCAACCAATGACGTACGCATCGTGGGCGTGATCACGGTGACTGTTCTTCTGCTCATTTCATTGGCTGGAATGGAATGGGAGTCCAAGGTGAGCACATCAAGACACATCTCACTTCATTTGCTGGGTTTGCTGGATCTTAACAACTTTTACTCTTTATCACATGTTTCTCCTTTGTTTCTTGTCTCTCATTTGTCTTTTTCAGACCCAGATTTTGTTCTTTATGGTTCTCTTGGTCTCATTTGCTAATTACTTGGTGGGCACAATCATCCCTCCCATTCCAGAGAAACAGGCCGTGGGCATCTTCGGATACCGCAGTGAGTTCATAATTTGCTTGATGTAGGGATGATTATATTGATTTATTATTTAAAAATGAATCTATCCACACGTTCCACAGGTTATGTCATGTCATCATCAGTTTTAGCCGTTTTTATGCTTTAAGTTTATCAGAGGACACAATAATGTCTTTTTTTTTGTTGCCTGTCACCAGCTGAAATCTTCATAGAAAATCTGAAACCAAACTGGAGAGGATCTGAAGGCAACTTTTTCCAGATGTTTGCCATTTTCTTCCCCTCCGCCATCGGCATCCTGTCTGGAGCCAACATCTCTGGAGACCTCAAAGTAAGACGAGAAAGAGAGCAGGGACATTCTTACATTACACCAAGAAGGAGACCAAGACTTATTTGTTGGTGTATAATTTACTTTTGCAGGACCCTGCTACTGCTATCCCCAAAGGCACACTCACGGCCATTTTCTGGACTACATTCAGTTATCTACTTATTTCTGCAACTGTTGGTGAGCTTGATTTGCTTCTCATTTGATGATTGATTTTTCATGATTTTCCACGACTGTAATATTTACACCTTTATTCTCCTCCAGCGTCGTGTGTGCTGCGGGATGCCTCTGGTAACATGACTGACATTCTACCTGGAAACATCACCGATGGCTGTGTGGGCTTGGGGTGCAACTTTGGCTGGAACTTTACAGAGTGCACCTTAACACAGTCTTGTGAATTTGGTCTGGCCAACAGTTCAAAGGTACGATTGAGTCAAGAAGACTGTCATGGAATAAAAACAGCTTTTTAAAATCCTGGCTCTGGTTTAGTACTTCCTGTTTTATGATGAGTCTTTCTTTCTTTTTTTCTGGCCTTATTTTCTCTGGTTTTCTGTGTTTAATCAGTTAATTGGTTCTCTTGAATTTAATGTTTTCCCTCTTTCATTTGTCATGACGATTCCAAATAGGTACTGGGCCAAGTTTCAGGTTTCTACTACCTCATCACTGCTGGTGTCTTTGCAGCCAGCTTGTCATCTGCCCTTGGTTTCCTCGTCTCTGCCCCTAAAGTCTTTCAGGTGAGAACCGCTGCGTTACCCCTCACGATTGGACTAAAGTACTTAGAAATGTCATAATGTCTAACATGATGTGTGTTTTCCTCCAGTGTCTTTGCAGAGACAACTTATACCCATACATTAAATTCTTTGCAAAAGGTTATGGGAAAAATGATGAGCCACTCCGGGCCTATGTACTCTGCTACATCATTTCTGTGGCCTTCATTCTCATCGGTAGGTGTGATCATTTTGTTATTATTGGAATTACTGACTCACTTATTTGTTGTTGTACGCTCACCTCTTCATGATTAATAAAGAAAAATCTCTCTTCTCTCTTCTGTGTCATTACAGCTGAGCTGAACACCATCGCAGCCTTGATCTCCAACTTCTTCCTCTGTTCCTACTGCCTCATCAACTTCAGCTGTTTCCATGCTTCAATCACTAACTCTCCTGGTGAGTTGCCTACCTCATGAACCATGCACGAAGGTTTACAGTTGTGGAGACACTGCAGTCAAGGTTAAAAGAAGCCAACACTGACTGACGGTTTATCAAAGAATCAATGGGAAACTAGGGCAAAGTCATGCACCCCTGGACAGGACAGTGTAGTGTCACAATGATAGACGATGTGTTATTTCTCCTCGTCGCACCTCTTAGGATGGAGGCCATCATTTCACTACTACAGTAAATGGACAGCCCTGTTTGGAGCGGTGATCTCTGTGGTGCTGATGTTCCTATTCACCTGGTGGGCTGCTCTCGTCACCTTCTGTATCATCTTCTTCCTGTTTGGATATATCAACTACAACAAGCCAAGTGAGTCCAAAACAAATGACGCCAGAACTATATGATTTTTTTTCTCTCTGAAGTTTTGTATTTCACCATCGCTTGTGTGTTTTGGACATCCACAGAGGTAAACTGGGGTTCGTCAGTCCAGGCAGGGACTTACAACATGGCGCTGTCATACTCCGTCTCTCTGTCCGGTGTCGAGGATCATGTCAAGAATTTTAGGTGAGCCTTGAACTAGAATTTGATCTATCTGTCTTTTAGAAGTGTTTATCAGTGGTGATATCATTGATTTCTACAGTGACTGATGACCTTCATCTGTGTTTTTCCAGACCTCAGTGTCTCGTCCTGACCGGGCCTCCGAACCAGCGACCGGCCCTGGTGGACTTTGTCGGCTCCTTCACCAAACACATAAGCCTCATGATCTGCGGAGACATAATCATGGTCAGCCATTCAGTCTCTGAATTATACGCTTGTATTAAAGAAACTATCTTTAACATCCTCACCATCATGTTTTAGTCAACACGTTCATCTTGACTCTTCCCAACTCTTCTAGGAGCAAGACAGACAGAGTCGCCCACATGATGCAACAGACCTGTTGGTAAAGTGGATGAACAAGAGGAAGGTGCGCTCCTTTTATACACCTTTCACTGGCGACAGCCTCAGACTTGGAGCTCGACACTTGCTCCAGGTAAGATTTAAGAAGCCGTGTGAAGAATAACAAAGCTCTGGCTCTAGCTCTATCGCATTGATCATTATGGGACGTATATAGTTTTTTAAAATTTGTGTTTATTAACCTAAAACTTTTTTTAAGGCTTCTGGCCTTGGCAAGCTGAAGCCCAACACTCTGGTCATGGGCTTCAAGGCAAACTGGAGAGAGAGTGCTCCTGAAAGCATTGAAGATTACATCAACACAATATAGTAAGTGAAAGATCACATGACTATAGTGTGAGGAAAGCCTTGTGACCCCCTATGACACCCACTTAATTCACTCCTGCCTTTCTTTTCTCTAGCGACACCTTTGACTCCAACTACTGTTTGTGTATCTTGAGGATGATGGATGGGCTGGATATCTCAGACCAGTTTGATTTTGAAGGTAATAAATCCAGACTTCATAATCTGTTTGAATTTCTTCTGTGTGCTCAACATGGCATATTTCAACAACATGCAAAAAACAGTGAAGGATGAAATGTGTGTCCTCCAGTGAACCAGGGCTTTGAGCCTGATGAATCGGTTGAAAACGATGACGAGCAGTCTCCCGAGAGGGAATCAGGTGAGCGCGGACTGTTCAATTAAATTCATAACTGCATTTCATAAAATGCAATGCAACACTTTACGAGATTAACTTTAAAACTCTTCCTCCGGCTGCTGTTACAGCTGATGACATCTCTGATAAAGGCGACAGTGACCAGATCAAAACAGTGTTTCAGAATGACCAGGGGAAGAAGACCATCGACGTCTACTGGATCGCTGACGATGGAGGTAAGCCCAAAGGGTGGACAGGTCTGACTTTAATGTGTAAGATATCACGCATGATCAGTGGACACTGTGGCCTGAACACAAGCTGAGAACTGCATCATGCCTCCTCTTCTTCTTCTTCTTGTCTTTTAAGGTCTGACTCTGCTGGTACCTTACCTGCTCACCAGGAGGAAACGCTGGCACCGCAGCAAAGTCCGAGTCTTCATCGTTGGAGATGAACAGAACATGGAGGAAGGTCGCAATGAGTAGGTTTATTCTGTTTTTACCTCCTGGGAACAATCATCTAAAAATGAATCACATCTAGTTTCTGAGGAACTTAAAAGTAATAATCACGTTTTTTGACATAAAATATACAGTAAGTACATAACCAGGTGCCCGATGGTCCGTGGGAAGTCGAGGTGCTTAGACTTTGTTGTTTCTCGTAGGATGGTCGGCCTGCTGAAGAGGTTTCGTTTGGATTTCAACGATGTCATAGTCATGACTGACAGTGAAAGGCGTCCACATGCCAAGAAGTACGTCTACAGAGCCTTTGTGGTCACAACACACACACACACATGTTAAAAAGGAAGTATTTAAGCTATCACTTATTTTCTGAAGATTTCCACACACACAAATATATGCTATAATCGCATAAGATGTTAAAAAATGGGTTTTTGGATCTTTTACTCAAAGAACCAGGCCGGGAAACGCCACAAACCCGTCCGTCATACGTCTCTCTGCTCATTAAATTGCCTCAGTAGATTTTATCTTACCATGCACGCTGCACGCTAACACCTCTCCTTTGTGTTCTCGATGCTTCTCAGCCTGAGTCGATTTGCGGACAGTGTCGCCCCCTTCATGTTACACGATGAACAGCAGGAAGGCGTCTCAGTGCAGGAACTGAGACAAAGCACCCCCTGGAAAATATCAGACAAAGAGTTTGAGGCCTTCAAACTTAAGGTGTGTGAGTGTGTGTGAACATGCTGTCCATTTTCAATAAACTAATAACAAGCCCATCAGCTCTAAGTTTACTTTCATCTGCTTTCACCTCCTCCCTTCACAGTCTGAGAGAAAAGTGAGGCTGAATGAAATCATCCGGAGGAATTCTCAGCATGCTGCTCTCGTGCTTGTGTGAGTACAAAGTTTATCAGTTCAGGATATGAACACACACACACACACACACACACAAACACAGCTAGAGTTCACCTTAAAGGTGTTGTATGGCGTTGAGGCCAATCAAGGCCTTTCACACCTTTTTGTGTACACTGTCATGTTGAAACAGGCCTTTGTCGAGCCTGTTGCAGCAAACTGATGTCTAAAATATTGTATGCAGAGGCATGAGTCATGGGAGAGTTTGTCTTTTCGATTCACTGCAAACCAATGAACACTAATTTCATTTGTTTGTGTTTTCCCAGGAGCCTTCCTGTTCCACAGAGCGACTGCCCCAGTGCTCTGTACATGGCCTGGTTGGATACTCTGACCTGTGGCCTGCACTGCCCTGCAGTGCTGATACGAGGAAACCAGCAGAACGTCCTGACTTACTACTGTCAGTGAATCGTGACTTTATGGATATTTTGTGACTGTAAATTACTGAGGGAACTGAAGGTTCTACAAGTTTCTGGAAGTCTACCAAAGGGATGAACACCATTCTTCCAAACGGTATTCCCTCATTTGGAGTTTTGATGATCGAAGGATTAATATCAGTCCAAAACCTACGGTTGGTTCAGTTAGGTTGAGATCTGGTGCTTGTGAAGGCCTTAGCATATAAGCTATGGATTTAGCCTACTTTTATGGAGGTATTCATATATTATTGCATGCATACAGGAAATTTGGAAACTGTCCATATGAAATAGTTTTAGAAAATCACTCCCAGATTACTGTATTGTATATGTAAAATATTACAGGAAACTATCTGTGTTAGGCTTAGATGAGTGGTTAATTAAATTAGTTTATTACTATCTCTGTGGCAGTATTTTCCAATTGTTCCGAATCAAGTGCTCTTAAGGTTTATACAGGTGTCCCACAAGGCCCTATTCTGGTCCCTCTTTGTTTTAAGAAACAAACTTGAGAAGCTTGCACTATAAATTAGGCTTTGAGATGCTTAATTAAATTAAAATATAGTAGAATTACAATATACAATCTATCATGTTATGAGAACATAATTTATGTTAGTGCACTCAAAGGTTTCCACAATAAAACGGACAATGTAGTATGATGTGCACAGCTTTTTAATAGCAATCCTTTTTTATAGAAGCATTAATGAATAGTCATGCAGCACCTGTCAGTGACCACTGACCAGGAAGTACACTAGTAAGTGTTACCAATGTTAGTTAAATGGACTCATTTATTTGTGCCAAACTGGCCCTTGGTTGCGAATCGTGGACAGTTTTCACAGTCATCACTTTGATTCTTTTATTGTGAAAGGACTTCAAAGTATGTTGTTAAAGGATTGTTGTGGTGTGTGTTTTAATAAAATGTGTTGTGACCCATCACAGCCTTCCTTTAGTTGAGTGGGTTCACTGATATATTAGATTTATTAGTTATTTGAGCCATTCTTCCAAATGGTATTCCCTCAGATATTTTTGAATGACACATTTGTGTTTACTCGTTGGACAGTCAACAGGGAAGTGTTGGGGTGTTTTTTCCTGTTATGTCAATGGATCCTTTCTATGGTAGACCTCTTTGGCTTCTGTATTTCAATATTCAAATCTGACATTTCACACCTCCCTGGTTATGACCTTTATCAACATGTGAGGAGAGACACCAGACATGTGATTGGGCCAGGTAACAGGGCTCTGCAGAGGCAGAGCGTGACTGTGATGAAGAAACCAAAGAGGATGACAGAGGAAGTTAAGAACAGAAAAAGACAGTGACCAAGCAAGAGTAAATCTGGGACTAACTTAAGTCACTGACGAGAACTTCATGAAATAAACCTGCTAGTTATTGAGTGACTAGCTTTTGATTTTAACTAATATAATGGTAATAAATACACATGTACAGCTGTTGATAGTCACAAAAGCAGGATTACCCTTTGAAACTTGCAAAATTACCAAGTTTTATGAAATTTTCAAGTAAAATGTCCTTAGTTAAGCTTAGGGAAAGATGATAGTAAGAGTTTGGAAAAAGAACCACTTGGTTAAAGTGTATCTTTTACTCCACTTTGTTCTGAATGGACGTATCTCAAACATATTAATAACTGGGAAATGTAGATTTTCTTGTCAATGTCGATGTTACTGGATTAAACTTGTACAGATAAACTGCACACCCACATTATCAGATCAGCAAGCTACTAAATTAAGCAGATCAAATAATGTCATGATTTTTGCAGATGATGTGATTCTGTTGGACGGTGACCTTCAAAATGATAGAGTATAACAAAATAAATGTATTTTTTGAGTGTGGTAAACATGAATTTATTTTCCTTATTTGCGGATATTTTTTCCAATGCAAATTCATTCGTGTTTATACATTTAACAGGGAAGTGTTGCAGTGTTTTTTCCGTCACATCAGTGGATCCTTTCTATGATAGACATCTTTGGCTTGTGTATTTCAATATTCAAATCTGACTATGACATACAAGAGAACGCATACCTGGTCAGTATTTCAGAGTCTTCATCAGCACAGAAGGAGAGACACACCGGAGCGACGCCGAGGAGAGAAGGACTCCGAAGATGTAAGTTATGATTCTGAGTATTTCTGATATATTGTTTATAGTGTGTGTGTGTTCAGAGGGTGCAGTACTATCGTCTTTCATCAGTTCATATTTTACCAAACAAATCAGATGATGTGAAATTATTTTAAATAATGTTCAATTTTTTTAAATTTTTCTTTTTACAAAGGGTGGACAGAATAACAGGAACACCTGACATTATGATACAGAGAAAATGATAATGATAATACTTCAGTACTTTGAATATATACTATCTGTGTTGACATTAGTTCAGACATTTAGTTTTAGATTAGTGCACTTATATTACAGAAGTTTGTTGCACTTATATTACAACTCTCTCTCTCTCTCCCAAATCTAATTAAACGTCTTTGTGTCATTATATTTTGCGGAGAACACACACACAGGTAGATGATCTGGATAGTCTCTGTGTCAGAGACATTTCAGGCTGTCTGTGGAGGTTTGGCCGGTCTGAGTGTCTGATTTGGCGGTCAGAGCGTGACGTGGGGCTCCGTTTTTCCAAAAATTGAATCTGGCTCAACTTCTCTCGCTGCACGCCGGCGATGTGAAAAACACAGCCGGTGTGCTGTCTGCCTGTCCCTTTCTGAACATCCACTAAGTCCTGATGCATAATGTGTGTGGTAGTGATACTGCTGTAGATTGTAAGAAAAGAACAAAACTATGATGAAACCAGCTAAATCAGGAGATTCAAAGTGTCCAGACAGAATATATTAAGGCACATAGTACAGGTGTTTTTTAGTTACTGGCACAGCATGATGCACAATGTTATTTGCATTTTACTCAAATAAGACTGTTTGTGCTGGTTGGAACATAATTTGCATTTTGGTCTCAATTCTGCTTCTGATTAAACTCAAATTTTAATTTTTACTGGACTTACAGTTAAACGTTGTGACACACTACCTCACACTCTGTTAGAGGCTGTCACTCCAACCTCAGCAGACATCTGACTGATATCGCTCATCTGAGCCTTCAACCATGAAAGCTGGTCCTTGTGTTCACTCACTCTCTGCCTTCTTACAGCGAGTCAACAAGTAAATCTCCTCTGTGCATGAAACAAGCTGTTCAAACCATTGTGTTTGGTCCACTGCACACTAAGACATCAGTTTCATCAAACAGAGCAAAGATGCAGTGGAGTCTGTTTGTGCTCATCCTGATGGGTAAGTGGATCATCCTACCACTTCTACAGCAGTGCTACTGATGTCTGTTTCCATCTAAAATCACTATGAGTTCATCTGGATTCATTCAATATTTTTTCTGTCTTTAGGTCAGTGTTGCTTCTTCATGTGTCAACTCTATGAATACCACTTTATTGATGAGAACAAGAACTGGAAAGAAGCCCAGATGTACTGCAGGAAGAATTATACAGACCTGGCCACAGTGTATGACATGACAGACCTGAAGAGACTTCTTAATTCTACAAAGAAAGGAGTTAAAGCCTGGACCGGACTGTACAACAAAACAGGAGAGAACAGGACGTGGCACTGGTCTCTGCCAGGGCTGGAGTACAATGACAATGAGACACAGTGGGCTAAAGGGGAACCAAATGATTGGAAGGGTGAACCAGAGAACTGTGTGGCCATAAAACATAATAAGTCATGGATGGATGTTGGTTGTAATGGTCAACATGAATTCATCTGCTATGATGGTGAGAATATGTAGCTAATAATCCAACTTGTAACTGAATCACATAACACTATTCATGTAATTGAGCCATCCACCATGTTTTGCCAATATTCTCTCAATGTCTGAGCTGTAATTAAACCCAGAGAAATTATTATATTTCACCTCTGATTAATAATAAAGAAACAGTATTTTAGGAGACTACATGACTTCATAAGATGTGTATTTTCTCCAGATGTATATGATGATGCAAGTTTTTTTTTTCTGTTTACTTCACAGAAAAGAAGCGACCCAATGACCCATACTGTGTGATTAATGAAAGGAGGACCTGGTCACAGGCTCAGAATTACTGCAGAGAACGTGACACTGACCTGATCAGTGGACTCACCCAGTTAAATGAGATAAATGTCTCTAATCCAGTTCAGAAAAACTTCTGGATCGGCCTGTTCAGAGACACCTGGAGGTGGTCAGATGGGAGCACTTCCTCTTTTAGAAACTGGGATCCTGAAGTTGGAGACAAGAACTGTGCTTTGTTGAAAAGATCTGGACAATGGAAGCCTGCTGACTGTGATGAAAAAAAACCTTTCTTCTGCTACGACGGTGAGTTTTTCTCAACTGTTTGCTCCTGTTGGAGCAGTATTGGAATCAGTCAGAAGATCCAGTTGAATTTATGTATTTTGTCAGTTATTCAGATTTATTTCAGTTGCATGTATATTTATTTCAAAAAACTCGGTTTCATACCTGGTCTCTACCTTTTATTCAAGGAATAATTATTAAAACAGAATAAAAAGCAGTTGAACCCAAATATTATAATAGTTTGAATGTCACTGAGTAAAGTTACAGCTGCAGGTTTTACAAAAAGAGGTCTTTAATTATCCAAAATGAAAATGCACATTGGATCTCTGTGTTCTCAACAGTTAACTGAACAAAGGTGCTGCAAAGATGATGATTTAATTTCTTCCATGACAGAATACATGATCCTGATCAAAAAAAACAAGACCTGGGAGGAGGCCCTCTATTACTGCAGAGAGCACCACTATGACCTGATCTCCATCACTGACTCTAACGAGCAGAGATGGGTTCAAGAGAAAGCCAACAACGCCTCCACTCCCTACGTCTGGACCGGTCTGCGCTACACCTGCACTCTGGAATTCTGGTTCTGGGTCAGCAACGAGGAAGTCCAGTATAAGAACTGGAAGGAAAGGCAGGATGAGTGTGACATGTCTGGAGCCATGGAGAGAGGAGGAAAACATCAGTGGTACAGTCATCTTGCCTCTGAGAGATTTAATTTCATCTGTTCGACCTAAGAGCCGCTCTGCTTACCAGACGTAACAATTATTTACTCACTTTGCTCCTGGTGGTGTGTGTTTTTAAGAAGCTTACACTATATTATTATATGGTATGTTTTTAGGGTCATTGAATGGTATTTTGGGAAATGTAGGCTATACATTAAGTTACAACAGCTTAAAAAATGCAGTCAGTCATTGTATAATTCACAACAGCAGAGACTTTTTTTCTGAGTCCGTGTGACATCTGATTCTGACTCAGCAGTGCCACCTTACAGTGATCATTTGCATGTTTTTTTGTGTGTCTTTTTTTCATATTTTGGGTTGTGTGTTGAATCCTGAATAGATCTGCCAATGAATACTTTGATTTTGTGAACATTATTTACTCAATGTTTGATATTTTATGATGTTATGGTGGAGATCCAGTGATGATCAGAGGATATGTAACGTGTTATTCAATAAACTTTTTTTCATGGTCAGTGTGTACTTCACTTGCACCTTCTGAGACACAGAAACACAGATTGAAGTTTGAGAGATCCAGAGCTGCTAATTTAAAACAAATGTGTGTCAAGCAATACACATCACAGTTATTCTAAAGCAGTGACAATGACTGTATGCCTTATGAAGCAGTATTACATAAGATAAAAGACTTTATGTCATAACAATAAGTAATACTGATGCATTTAAACAGATACATCTCAATACATATTTATAATATTTTAACCAGATTAATGAAATCAGGATTTAGATGCTGCATGATAAAACTCAACAACATCCATTCCATCCACTTCCTGTAACTGCTTATTGTCTCTCATCATTTTAACGTTTACATTTATTATTATTTCATGATGGCTTTACTTTAAATTGTAGGTCACATTCATTCATTTTTTAAAAACTTAAATTTAATTATCATCCACTAGCCAATATATATTTCATTTTGTTTTTATCTGTACACTGCAAAAAAAAAAAAAAAAAAAAATGCTTCGGCCACAATGCATTTCAATTACATAGAACATTTCCATCCATTTGAATTACATGGTCTACTTGCTTCATGATAAGTTTATTAGTTAATTTATATTAAACGTATGTAATTCAAATGAATGGGAATTTTCAATGTAATTGAAATGCATACGTCCTGCATTTTGAGTGTGTATTAAGTTCGTGTTGTCAAATTTAAAATATTAAATTTAGCATGCTGCAGAAGGTGACGTAGACGTGTTTGCCCTTTATAAACGCACTAACAAGTTAACGCTTACTGTGGTCCGTGAAGGCATCACATTTGCACGTTAGGGTGACTAGCGTTTGTTGTCGTTCAGATTCAGAGACTAACTAACTTGCTTTAAGCTCGTGCTCAGCAGCCAATCAGTGTCGGTTATTTGTTTAAAAGGCGGGAATTCGTCTTTTCGTTGCCAACCGGAGGAGAGGAAATCCGCGGGAAAGGTATTGTCCGACATTTCATCGTATTGTTAAATAAATTGAGTTTACAAATAAATTAGGCATTTAATTGCCGAATTCTACGGGACGGGTGTCTATCTTTCTTGGTAAATACGAGCTGTGTTGTGAAGCGGTGAAGTTTGTAATGCAATGGCAGTTGCTAGTTTCCCGCTCATGGCGCGGCGCGGCGCGGCGTAGCGCTATCGTCGCGTTAGCTTGTAACTTAGCTTGCCTCTGCTAGCCTGCGGGCGTTAGTTTGCCCAGGAAACAGCGTGTGCCGTGGACATCTTAGTAAATTTGTATCTGTTTGAAGGCGATGACACCTGACGGACGCATCCCTGCCTCACACACGCAGACACGCGTTAACACCGCGAATTCAAGTTCGTCCATATTCTGCTCATTGAGCTGTGGAAATGTACCGGACTGCATACCGGTGAGTATAACCTTATAGCTCTCTTAGGTGAAGAAGCAATGCGAATATATCAGGCCTGCAACATTTTGTTTGTTTAATTAATAAAGGTATTGACATTAAAGCTAACTAAAACTATTTTTTTTTTGGTCAAATGTATCTGGATTTGTGTCTGTAAAGTGAATTTGGATCGAATCAAAGGTTATTTTTGAAGATTTTATTGTTAAAGGGGTTAATGCTAATGTTAAATGTGAAAAAGCTTCCTCGTGCTTCAGTGTTGATGCCTTCATTATTAATCTACAGTGTAGAAGGTGATGACGTAAAGAAGGCGAGTCCAAACATGTTTTTCCTCCATACATGGCAATGAATGACATTTCCTCTTTGCTGGCTGGGTAGTCAACGGTCCATCATTTTTCATTTCTGTTTGTTTTTCCCTTGTATAATGTAAATGGCCTCTTTTGCATGCTGACATCAAGGTAGCTTCAAGAGATCACTGTATAATATTTAACTTAGAGCAGTCTGTTCGATCACACCAAACAGAAACATCAGAGTGCAGCGGAGCGACAAGAAATCATCAGATGTAAGTTTGAACTCTGCTATTTGTGCTGTCTCACTTGTATTTGTTATTGTATAGAATCAAATGTGAATTTAACTTTTTCATTCACCACACTTGATTTTTATAAATGTGTATGCCGTCGTTCATTTTCAGACTTGTGTTGGACACAAACAGCAAATAAATGTGACACTATGACGTAATCGATTGAAAACCGACCTTTGTTTGGCTCAGAGTACGTTTGGTTAGTACCTTCTTTATTTTGTGTATCACTTGTACATTCATGGCAGTAAACATAACAAATAAATAATTGACCATTACAAGTTTCCACACAGAAATATTTTAACTATTTGTTACTCTGATCCTGATTTCTCCCCATCTGTACTTTTATCCAAATGGGTAACTTTCATCAGCTAAAGGTTGTGAGGTCGTAGTTGAATGTCAAGGCTGCAGTTCAGGTCAATAAATGTGTTGTTCAGAACAATATGATAAAAGTGATGAAGGTAAAGAAGAAATGTTAATTAACCAGTGTGCAGCCTGATGCCACTTCAACAGATGCCTCATTGGTTGCTATGGGCTTGGATGGATATGACTGGTTGCATTTTGTGTAAGCCGCCTATAGTGGAAGTTAGTGATGAGTAAAACACTTTAAAAAAGTTGAACAACCAGAGAATAAATATTTCTGTGGAGAGGCTTCTAATGTTTCAAATTCGCTGTTTTCACTGTCATGAATGTATAAGTGGTACACTGAATAAGATGAACACATCACAAGGTTTGACAGTCAGCTGAAAACACCTCTGTTCACAGCTAGCCCTGCTTTGACTAGAGTTTGCATAATGCCTACCACCTTATTTATCTTTCTTATTGGAGTGATGCAGGATTACCTTGACAAACATCAAGTGTCTGCGTGTTTCGTCCAACAGAGACAACCATTGTGTTTGGTCCACTGCACATTAAGACATCAGTTTCATCAAACAGAGCAAAGATGCAGTGGAGTCTGTTTGTGCTCATCCTGATGGGTAAGTGGATCATCCTCCCACTTCTACAGCAGTGTTACTGATGTCTGTTTCCATCTAAAATCACTACGAGTTCATCTGGATTCATTCAATATTTTTTCTGTTTTTAGGTCAGTGTTGCTTCTTCATGTGTCACCTCTATGAATACCACTTTATTGGTGAGAAGAAGACCTGGAAAGAAGCCCAGACGTACTGCAAGGAAAAATATACAGACCTGGCCACAGTGTATGACATGACAGACATGGAGAGACTTCTTAAGTCTACAGAGACACGAGATGAAGCCTGGACCGGACTGTACAACAAACCAGGAAGAGAGAACAGGATGTGGCACTGGTCTCTGCCAGGGCTGGAGTACAATGACAGAGAGACACAGTGGAAACCTGGTGAACCAAATGATTCTAAGAATCCTGAGAACTGTGTGGCCATGAATCATAATAAGTTATGGATTGACTATCATTGTCAGAACCAGCATGAATTCATCTGCTATGATGGTGAGAATATGTAGCTAATAATCCAACTTGTAACTGAATCACATAACACTATTCATGTAATTGAGCCATCCACCATGTTTTGCCAATATTCTGTCAATGTCTGAGCTGTAATTAAACCCAGAGAAATTATTACATTTCACCTCTGATTAATAATAAAGAAACGGTATTTTAGGGGACTACATGACTTCATAAGATGTGTATTTTCTCCAGATGTATATGATGATGCAAGTTTTTTTTCTCTTTACTTCACAGAAAAGAAGCGACCCAATGACCCATACTGTGTGAGTAATGAAAGGAGGACCTGGTCACAGGCTCAGAATTACTGCAGAGATCGTCACACTGACCTGATCAGTGGACTCACCCAGTTAAGTAACATAAACAAAAGTGGAAAATTCTGGATCGGCCTGTTCAGAGACACCTGGAGGTGGTCAGATGGGAGCACTTCCTCTTTCAGAAAGTGGGATCCTGAAGTTGGAGACAAGAACTGTACTTTGTTGAAAGGTTCTGGACAATGGAGGCCTGCTGACTGTGGTGAAAGAAAACCTTTCTTCTGCTACAATGGTGAGTTTTTTTTTTTTTTTTTTTTACAAGATCCAGCTGAACTGACAGTGTGATTTATGTGATTATTATGATTTATATATTTTAGTTGATTTTCTGTCTGTGCTGAATATTTTAAATACAGAATTGAGTTATGTGTCATGATCCTGTGTGTCTTCATTTTGATGACAGATAAAGTGATCCTGATCAAAGAGAAGAAGACCTGGGAGGAGGCCGTGGATTACTGCAGTGTCCGCCACCATGGTCTGGTGTCTATCACTAACCCACAACAGCAGAGCTGGGTCCAAAAGAGAGCCAAGAACGCCGACACTCCCTATGTCTGGTTGGGACTGCGCTACTCCTGCGTTCTGGATTTGTGGTTCTGGGTCAGTGACCAGCTGGTCTGCTATGACAACTGGGACCCAGAAGGAAAGACTGAAAGGTGTGATGGGGCTGCAGCCATGGAGAAAGGAGGAGATAAGTGGGTCACACAAGCTGAGACTGAAAAGTTTAATTTCATCTGCGCTTTACATTAAGTTTTAAAATCACCAGAACCACCTTATATTTCTGAGAGTGCAACAAACTTAACAACACTAACTGTACAGTCTGTACTGTCTGTTCTAACTGCAGATTAGATGTTGATTCAAAGTGGCTACTCTGAACGTCTCCTAAAGAGTGGATCTTTTATTAACCCCTGATTGAATCATAACGTGTGTTTATGAGTGAATACAAATCTATACTGATCTGCTTCTAATGCTGGTGATGGTTAGAATATGTAAAACCATGTTTTCTGTCATGAGTGTAGAGTTTTATGTCAGTCAATTTAATCTTCTGTAATATGAAAATATTTTCAAATAACAAATGTAAGATAACAATGAATCTGCTTCAGACATGTTTTCACAGACTTGACCTTTGACCTTCTGTCTGAATGCCCCTTATATTATTTTCAATTTAATGATAAAAAAAATGTTGTCATCGTGGGTACTTTGCATTAGACTTGTTCAAAGATACTGTACACCCAGAACCCACGACTCATTATATTTGCATGAACATTTCCTTGTTAAATCATGTGTGATGTTTGATGCATGCTTTTTATATGTCACCTGTTTGACATTTGAATCCTAATAAAAAATATTGAGCAATAAAACTGAAGAAAATAATTTCTAAAAACTTCTAAAAACAGTTTCCATTGTTGATGTCTGCCATAAATCAAAGGTAATCCTAACTGGGGCTGAAGGTCATCTCCAAACCAGTCTGAACTGATGAATATTTTACTCTATGAAACCAGCAACAAAACATAGCATCGTCACTGTCTGAAATTTACCACAGTGTGAATACAATCTGTGGTGTTTATCCCATATACTACAATAAATAGAAGCGTTTGGCAGCCACACATGCAACACTAAACTATTTCCTCCTTTCTTGTCACTCTCTCAAACACACCATTTATTTATTTAACCAGGCCGTGTGTGTCTCTAAAGGGCACCCGGTTCAACTCGGAGACAATCAAACAACAAAAGTCCAGTTTTAGATGATCATCCTTCTGTCTTATATTGTAGCAGACAGACAACACTGTAGGAATAGCAGAGGGGTTGATTTAAATCAGTGACAAACATGAGGACCCTCTGGTCACCCATCAGATGAAATGTACTATTTCAATAAGTGTCAATGAATGACATTTCCTCTTTTTGCTGGTTGGACAGACAACAGTCCATTGTTTTATATTTCTGCTTTTCCTTTGTGTCATGTAAATGTTCCTTTATTCATTTCAATATTCAAATGCTGACATCAAGGTGGCTTTAAGAGACCACTGTATAATATTCGACTGAGAGCAGTCTGCACGAGCACACGAAGGAGAAACACCAGAGTGAGGAGAAAACACAAGAAATCATCAGATGTAAGTTTGAACTCTTGCGTCAGATATCATGTTGTCATGTTGCTTCTCCACAGAAACAGTTATTCTCTGGTTGTTGTTGAACTTTTTAAATCTGTGTTTTACTCCTCACTAACTTTCATTGGCTAAAAAAAACTTGTAGAACTCAAAACTTCAGCAACAATATGTAGGAGCCTACACTCCATTTGTGGATGTTTGATTGGTTAGCGTGCAATCATTTAAGTTCATTTAACTATTTTTTTAAAAAGCAATTAAAATGAATATTTACAGAGTGATGTACAATTTGTGTTTACAGTGACATAATAAGTTAATTGCATTATTCATTGCACTTCAAATGAGATTTAAAAGTCTCATATTACATTTGTAATATTTTGGAATAGGTGACTGATTTTAACTAGGCTCCAGTAGCAGAAAGCATAGGGACGTGGCTTGGGCAACTGGTTCAAGTCTAGCACCATCCACAATATACAGTGTGGAATAACAGCTGCAGCTACATCACTGCTCATCACTCCACATTTGCATGTCAATGTCATTTTCTCAGATTTTTTTTAATGATGGATTCCTTTAGTATGTTTTTTTTTTTTTTAACAGTGTATGTTTCTTGTCTTTCATTCTTTTTTACATTTTTAATCTTTCTCAGTTTCATTCCTTTTAATGTTTTTGTAATTGTTGATGATTGCGTGATGAAGGCCACAGGATGAAACGCACATTCATGAATGTCCAAAGCTAGTTGCTTTGATTATGATTTGCTGTTATGGGATGTAGTTTTATCTTCCCCTTGACAAACACCAAATGTTGAAGTGTGTCATCCTACAGATACAAGCTGTTCAAACCATTGTGTTTGGTCCACTGCACACTAAGACATCAGTTTCATCAAACAGAGCAAAGATGCAGTGGAGTCTGTTTGTGCTCATCCTGATGGGTAAGTGGATCATCTCACCATCTAAAATCACTACGAGTTCATCTGGATTCAGTCAATATTTTTTCTGTTTTTAGGTCAGTGTTGCTTCTTCATGTGTCACCTCTATGAATACCACTTTATTGGTGAGAACAAGACCTGGGAAGACGTCCAGATGTACTGCAAGGAAAAATATACAGACCTGGCCACAGTGTATGACATGACAGACATGGAGAGACTTCTTAAGTCTACAGAGACACAAGATGAAGCCTGGACCGGACTGTACAACAAACCAGGAGAGAACAGGATGTGGCACTGGTCTCTGCCAGGGCTGGAGTACAATGACAATGAGACACGGTGGAATACTGGTGAACCAAATGATATTGAGAATCCTGAGAACTGTGTGGCCATGAATCATAATAAGTTATGGATTGACTATCATTGTAATAAACAACATGAATTCATCTGCTATGATGGTGAGAATATGTAGCTAATAATCCAACTTGTAACTGAATCACATAACACTATTCATGTAATTGAGCCATCCACCATGTTTTGCCAATATTCTCTCAATGGCTGAGCTGTAATTAAACCCAGAGAAATTATTACATTTCACCTCTGATTAATAATAAAGAAACAGTATTTTAGGAGACTACATGACTTCATAAGATGTGTATTTTCTCCAGATGTATATGATGATGCAAGTTTTTTTTTTCTGTTTACTTCACAGAAAAGAAGCGACCCAATGACCCATACTGTGTGATTGATAAACAGATGAACTGGTTACAGGCTCAGAATTACTGCAGAGAACATCACACTGACCTGATCAGTGGACTCACCCAGTTAAATGAGGTAAATTTCTCTAATCCAGTTGAGAAAATCTTCTGGATCGGCCTGTTCAGAGACACCTGGAGGTGGTCAGATGGGAGAAATTCCTCTTTTAGAAAGTGGGATCATGAAGTTGGAGACAAGAACTGTGCTTTGTTGAAAAGTTCTGGACAATGGAGGCCTGCTGACTGTGATGAAAGAAAACCTTTCTTCTGCTACGACGGTGAGTTTTACAAAATCCAGCTGAACTGACTGTCTGTGCTGAATATATTTATTTTAAAACACAGAAAGCTCTTGAACACCAACAAGACTGCTTTCATGATCCTGTGTGTGTCTTCATTTTCCCATGACAGATAAAGTGATCCTGATCAAAGAGAGGAAGACCTGGGAGGAGGCCTTAGATTACTGCAATGATAACTACCATCAGTTGGTGTCTATCGCTGACCCACACCAACAGAGCTGGGTCCAAAAGAGAGCCAAGAACTCCGACACTCCCTATGTCTGGTTGGGACTGCGCTACTCCTGCGCACTGGATTTGTGGTTCTGGATCAGTGACCAGCTGGTCTGCTATGACAACTGGGACCCAGAAGGAAGGACTGAGTGGTGTTACGACTCTGCAGCCATGGAGAGAGGAGGAGAACATAAGTGGGTCAAAAAAACTCACACCGAAAAGTTCAATTTCATCTGTGCTTTGTAGTGTTTTAAAATCATAACCACCTTATATTTCTGCTGTCATTTTCCGTGACTGCAACAAACCCATCAACACTAACCGTGTACAGTCTGTACTATCTTTCAAATGTCAAGAATCTTAACCTGAATGTGGGAGAGACTAACAGATTTTCAAACTGCAGATCAGACATTGATTGAAAGTAGCTCACACTAAACTTCCATTAATGGTGGATCTCATTAATCTCTAATTGTATCATAATGTATGTTTATGATGGAGCATAAATCTATACTGTTTTGCTTCTTGTACTTACAACATGTTTGAATTTATTCATTTAAGATGCTGGTGATGGCTATAAAATGTGAAATGTTTGTTGGAGTTTGGCAGTTGATTTTCTCTGATGCCGAATCAAACATGATGTTAACCTCTCTAAAGAGTGTGCAGCCTTGAGTTGTTCATAGTTTCTAATCCTTCAACAGCCAGTATGTGTCCTTCAACACAAAATGCTCACACTAAAGACACAACATTTTTTCAGATGCAAAAGAAACGCACTTACTAACATAAAACATTCCCGAAATACGTTCAGGTCACTGCAAATCGTTGTCCACACAATCCTGAGTCGAGATCTACATTCAATTATTAAAGTAAATTTCCTTAATTAAAGTAATTTGCTTCAAAATAATAACTTAAAATATATTTGAAGTAAAAGCGCTTTCTAGATAGTCAAAGACACTGTATATAAAAAGAACATCAAATATGGATTCAGTGTTGAGTCATATTTCCATAAACAATGCACATCATGTATCATGTTGTCTTAGTTTTACTGTGCAATCAATGTCTCCACCTGCTGGTGGTTGTATTTTTAAATCCACAGTTGAGTGAACTCTTTGGGGTTGCTGGAGCTGCAGAATAGTAGAGTAGAGTCAGTGACCATGAACCCGGCAGCTATCGGTGAAGTCACTAGCTTTGTCATTATGAACACATGCTGATCAAAAAGTTATAGAATATTTGACTATCAAAGTTTCAAAAGTTCAGAGAAGGTCAAATGAAGTTCACTCAAAAAAGGTTCACTTCATTTCACCCGAAATGTCCTGAACTTTTTGTGAATGCTGGGGATATGCACACATACATACATGATGGGAATTACTATCAATGTGCTTAAATGGCAATCATCACAAAATGATGCGTTTTATATTCTGCATGGACATCAACAATGGAAAGTCTGTTGAGTTCTTAGAAATGATTTTCTCCAGGTTTATTGCTCAATATTTTTTTATTATTTTATTAGGATTCAAATGTCAAACAGGTGATATATGTATCATAAAAAGCATGCATCAAACATCACACATGATTTAACAAGGACATGTTCATGCAAATATAATGAGTCATGGGTTCTGGGTGTACAGTATCTTTGAACAAGTCTAATGCAAAGTACCTGCGATGACAACATTTTTTTTATCATTAAATTGAAAATAATATAAGGGGCATTCAGACAGAAGGTCAAAGGTCAAGTCTGTGAAAACATGTCTGAAGCAGATTCATTGTTATCTTACATTTGTTATTTGAAAATATTTTCATATTACAGATGATTCAATTGACTGACATAAAACTCTACACTCATGACAGAAAACATGGTTTTACATATTCTAACCATCACCAGCATTAGAAGCAGAACAGTATAGATTTGCATTCACTCATAAACACACGTTATGATTCAATCAGGGGTTAATAAAAGATCCACTCTTTAGGAGAAGTTCAGAGTAGCCACTTTGAATCAACATCTAATCTGCAGTTAGATCTGTTTGTCTCTCCCACATTCAGATTGAGACTCTTGAGTCTTGTTACTATTCACTAAACCCAGAGAACAGACAGTACAGACTGTACAGTTAGTGTTGTTAAGTTTGTTGCACTCTCAGAAATATAAGGTGGTTCTGGTGATTTTAAAACTTAATGTAAAGCGCAGATGAAATTAAACTTTTCAGTCTCAGCTTGTGTGACCCACTTATCTCCTCCTTTCTCCATGGCTGCAGCCCCATCACACCTTTCAGTCTTTTGTTTTGGGTCCCAGTTGTCATAGCAGACCAGCTGGTCACTGACCCAGAACCACAAATCCAGAACGCAGGAGTAGCGCAGTCCCAACCAGACATAGCGAGTGTCGGCGTTCTTGGCTCTCTTTTGGACCCAGCTCTGTTGTTGTGGGTTAGTGATAGACACCAGACCATGGTGGCGGACACTGCAGTAATCCACGGCCTCCTCCCAGGTCTTCTTCTCTTTGATCAGGATCACTTTATCTGTCATCAAAATGAAGACACACAGGATCATGACACATAACTCAATTCTGTGATTTAATATATTCAGCACAGACAGAAAATCAACTAAAATATATAAATCATAATAATCACATAAATCACACTGTCAGTTCAGCTGGATCTTGTAAAACTCACCGTCGTAGCAGAAGAAAGGTTTTCCTTCACCACAGTCAGCAGGCCTCCATTGTCCAGAACTTTTCAACAAAGTACAGTTCTTGTCTCCAACTTCACGATCCCACTTTCTAAAAGAGGAAGTGCTCCCATCTGACCACCTCCAGGTGTCTCTGAACAGGCCGATCCAGAAGGTTCTCGCAGCTGGATTCCAGACACCTACCTCATTTAACTGGGTGAGTCCACTGATCAGGTCAGTGTGATGTTCTCTGCAGTAATTCTGAGCCTGTGACCAGTTCATCTTTTCATTCATTTCTCCAGTCACATAGTATTTGTAATAGTGTCGCTTCTTTTCTGTGAAGTAAAGAAAAAAAAAACTTGCATCATCATATACATCTGGAGAAAATACACATCTTATGAAGTCATGTAGTCCCCTAAAATACTGTTTCTTTATTATTAATCAGAGGTGAAATGTAATAATTTCTCTGGGTTTAATTACAGCTCAGACATTGAGAGAATATTGGCACAATATGGTGGATGGCTCAATTACATGAATAGTGTTATGTGATTCAGTTACAAGTTGGATTATTAGCTACATATTCTCACCATTATAGCAGATGAATTCATGTTGACCATTACAAACATCATTGATCCATAACTTATTATCTTTCATGGCCACACAGTTCTCAGGATTCTTAGAATCATTTGGTTCACCAGTATTCCACCGTGTCTCATTGTCATTGTACTCCAGCCCTGGCAGAGACCAGTGCCACATCCTGTTCTCTCTTCCTGGTTTGTTGTACAGTCCGGTCCAGGCTTCATCTCGTGTCTCTGTAGACTTAAGAAGTCTCTCCATGTCTGTCATGTCATACACTGTGGCCAGGTCTGTATATTTTTCCTTGCAGTACGTCTGGGCGTCTTCCCAGGTCTTGTTCTCACCAATAAAGTGGTATTCATAGAGTTGACACATGAAGAAGCAACACTGACCTAAAAACAGAAAAAATATTGAATGAATCCAGATGAACTCGTAGTGATTTTAGATGGAAACAGACATCAGTAGCACTGCTGTAGAAGTGGGAGGATGATCCACTTACCCATCAGGATGAGCACAAACAGACTCCACTGCATCTTTGCTCTGTTTGATGAAACTGATGTCTTAGTGTGCAGTGGACCAAACACAATGGTTGTCTCTGTTGGACGAAACACGCAGACACTTGATGTTTGTCAAGGTAAAAAAACAAACAAAATATACCCAGTATAACTGCAGACATTCATGAATGTGTGGCCTTCGTGAAACAATTACAAAAAACATTTCAAGGAATGGAGCTGAGAAAGATTCAAAAAGCAAAAAACAAACATATATCAAAGACAACCAATCATATACATGCAAACACATATCCGACCAACAAGGAGGGGTTGGGTTTAAGGTCATGCGACTTCAGGACAAGTACTATTATGAGATAAATGCAATTAATAAAGAGGAGCAAGATACAATGTAAAAAAAATCCACACTGAAGAAACACTTTGCTGAAAACCACATTAATAAGAGATATTTAGGAACCTAATTCAGCTGTGAAGTCCTCATTTATAAGATTACTTCTATTGATCCCTCATATTTTACACATATAATCCCAAAATAAAATCATACACACACACAAAAAGGGACATGCAAATATTAGATATGCAAATCTGGAGAGATGGTGGACTGATGGGAAGCCATCACGGCAGTGCCAAGAAGGTGAATTGGCACCTCTCCAGCTACCAGACCACACTGTACCGTGGCTGTGAGCTACTGCAGCCTAAGTCACTCAACACATTTTGATTTACAGGGAATAAAGTCATATTAGTGTGTGTGTGTGTGTGTGTGTGTGTGTGTGTATGTATATATATATATATATTATAGTATACTGGCACTTTATACCAGCACCACAGTTAAAGTTTCCTTGAAGAGGTTTACATGTCACCTTTTTTATTGGGACTTCTGAATTCTGACATGTGTCAGTAACCCTGTGTCTGATGTTTTTCTCTTAACACCAAAACTTCCTTTACGTGGGATTATCAAAAGTCAGTGCTGAGCTACTGCTAAACCACAATCATAGTCACCTATTCCAAAATATTACAAATCTGAGACTTTCAAATCTCATTTGAAGTGCAATGAATAATGCAATTAACTTATTGTGTCACTGTAAACACAAATTGTACATCATTCTCTAAATATTCATTTTAAAATAGTTATATGAACTTAAATCATGGCATGCTAACCAATCAAACATCCACAAATGGAGTGTAGGCTCCTACATATTGTTGCTGAAGTTTTGAACTCTAAAAGTTTTTTTAGCCAATGAAAGTTAGTGAGGAGTAAAACACAGATTTAAAAAGTTCAACAACAACCAGAGAATAACTGTTTCTGTGGAGAAGCAACATGACAACATGATATCTGACGCAAGAGTTCAAACTTACATCTGATGATTTCTTGTGTCTTCTCTTCACTCTGGTGTTTCTCCTTCGTGTGCTCGTGCAGACTGCTCTCAGTTGAATATTATACCGTGGTCTTGAAGCCACCTTGATGTCAGCATTTGAATATTGAAATGAATAAAGGAACATTTACATGTCACCAAGGAAAAGCAGAAATATAAAACAATGGACTGTTGTCTGTCCAACCAGCAAAAAGAGGAAATGTCATTCATTGACACTTATTGAAATAGTACATTTCATCTGATGGGTGACCAGAGGGTCCTCATGTTTGTCACTGATTTAAATCAACCCCTCTGCTCTTCCTACAGTGTTGTCTGTCTGCTACAATATAAAACAGAAGGATGATCATCTAAAACTGGACTTTTGTGGATTAATTGTCTCAGAGTTTATCCGGGTGTCACACACACACAGACACACAGTGACAGTGAAGTGAGTGTTGAGATATTTCAATCTGGATCCTGTAAGGAGCATTCAGACAGAAGGTCAAAGGTCAATTCTGTGAAAAACATGGCTGAAAGGAGGAGTTGTTTTTTCCTGTTTCACGTCAGTGGATCCTGTCTATGATAGATATATTCGGCTTTTGTATGTCAACATTTGACATCTGACATTTTCAGTCAAGGCACGGAAGCTAGACGCATTATCTGTCTTCCATCTAGTCAGTAATATTAGCTGGCTGCTCTGTCTTGTGTTGTTGACCTTGTTGATGTTTAGCAAAGTTACTGTTAGCAAAGTTGCCGATTCACTAGTTTTTGAACTATAAATATTACTACTTTCACATATTTGTGGATTTTTTTGAATGACACATTTGTGTTTACTCATTGGACGGTCAACAGGGAAGTGTTGGGATGTTTTTTCCCCAGTCCCCTTACGTCAGTCGATCCTTTCTGATAGACATCTTTGGCTTGTGTATTTCAATATTCAAATCTGACATGACATACAAGAGAACACATACCTGGTCAGTATTTCAGGGTCTTCATCAGCACAGAAGGAGAGACAGTGGAGTCAAGTTGAGGAGAGAAGGACTCAGAAGATGTAAGTTATGATTCTGTGTATTTCTGATATATTGTTTATAGTGGTGTTCAGACGGTGGACACTATAACAGGAACACCTGACATTACAATGCAACCACGTGATAATCCTTCAGTACTTGCAGGGTCACAGTTTTGTGAGTCTGGTGGACTTTTCTTGCCGTCTCAGGTTCAGAGTTTTGCAGTCTCCTCTGCAGACTTCTGCACGCCGTTGTATTGTCGAATATGTGCTAGTCTGATGACAAGATTTAGGGTAATAGAAGGCATATAGTTGATTTTATATCTGTGGATATGTGTTCACATTAGTTTGGACATTTAGTTTTAGATTAGTGCACTCATATTACTGAATACTTATTGCACCATAAACACACATGAGGTGAACAGAATACGTGAGTGAATGGAACCTGAAGGTTAGGGTATTTATAGGACTGTCACTGACATAACTCGCAGTAAGTCCTGATGCATAATGTGTGTGGTAGTGATACTGCTGTAGATTGTAAGAAAAGAACAAAACTATGATGAAACCAGCTAAATCAGGAGATTCAAAGTGTCCAGACAGAATATATTAAGGCACATAGTACAGGTGTTTTTTAGTTACTGGCACAGCATGATGCACAATGTTATTTGCATTTTACTCAAATAAGACCTCTTCATGGGCTGAGTTTGTGCTGGTTGGAACATAATTTGCATTTTGGTCTCAATTCTGCTTCTGATTAAACTCAAATTTTAATTTTTACTGGACTTACAGTTAAACGTTGTGACACACTACCTCACACTCTGTTAGAGGCTGTCACTCCAACCTCAGCAGACATCTGACTGATATCGCTCATCTGAGCCTTCAACCATGAAAGCTGGTCCTTGTGTTCACTCACTCTCTGCCTTCTTACAGCGAGTCAACAAGTAAATCTCCTCTGTGCATGAAACAAGCTGTTCAAACCATTGTGTTTGGTCCACTGCACACTAAGACATCAGTTTCATCAAACAGAGCAAAGATGCAGTGGAGTCTGTTTGTGCTCATCCTGATGGGTAAGTGGATCATCCTCCCACTTCTACAGCAGTGCTACTGATGTCTGTTTCCATCTAAAATCACTACGAGTTCATCTGGATTCATTCAATATTTTTTCTGTTTTTAGGTCAGTGTTGCTTCTTCATGTGTCAACTCTATGAATACCACTTTATTGGTGAGAACAAGACCTGGAAAGACGCCCAGATGTACTGCAAGGAAAAATATACAGACCTGGCCACAGTGTATGACATGACAGACATGGAGAGACTTCTTAAGTCTACAGAGACACGAGATGAAGCCTGGACCGGACTGTACAACAAAACAGGAGAGAACAGGATGTGGCACTGGTCTCTGCCAGGGCTGGAGTACAATGACAATGAGCCACGGTGGGCTGAAGGGGAACCAAATGATTCTAATAATCCTGAGAACTGTGTGGCCATGAAACATAATAAGTCATGGATCAATGATGTTTGTTATGGTCAATATGGATTCATCTGCTATGATGGTGAGAATATGTAGCTAATAATCCAACTTGTAACTGAATCACATAACACTATTCATGTAATTGAGCCATCCACCATGTTTTGCCAATATTCTCTCAATGTCTGAGCTGTAATTAAACCCAGAGAAATTATTACATTTCACCTCTGATTAATAATAAAGAAACAGTATTTTAGGAGACTACATGACTTCATAAGATGTGTATTTTCTCCAGATGTATATGATGATGCAAGTTTTTTTTTTCTGTTTACTTCACAGAAAAGAAGCGACCCAATGACCCATACTGTGTGATTAATGAAAGGAGGACCTGGTCACAGGCTCAGAATTACTGCAGAGAACATCACACTGACCTGATCAGTGGACTCACCCAGTTAAATGAGATAAATGTCTCTAATCCAGTTGACAAAATCTTCTGGATCGGCCTGTTCAGAGACACCTGGAGGTGGTCAGATGGGAGAAATTCCTCTTTTAGAAACTGGGATCGTGAAGTTGGAGACAAGAACTGTGCTTTGCTGAAAAGTTCTGGACAATGGAGGCCTGCTGACTGTGATGAAAGAAAACCTTTCTTCTGCTACGACGGTGAGTTTTACAAAATCCAGCTGAACTGACTGTCTGTGCTGAATATATTTATTTTAAAACACAGAAAGCTCTTGAACACCAACAAGACTGCTTTCATGATCCTGTGTGTGTCTTCATTTTCTCATGACAGACAAAGTGATCCTGATCAAAGAGAGGAAGACCTGGGAGGAGGCCTTAGATTACTGCAATGATAACTACCATCAGTTGGTGTCTATCACTGAGCCACACCAACAGAGCTGGGTCCAAAAGAGAGCCAAGAACTCTGACACTCCCTATGTCTGGTTGGGACTGCGCTACTCCTGCGCACTGGATTTGTGGTTCTGGATCAGTGACCAGCTGGTCTTCTATGACAACTGGAAGGAAGGAGAAAGGACTGAGTGGTGTTACGACTTTGCAGCCATGGAGAGAGGAGGAGAACATAAGTGGGTCAAAAAAACTCACACCGAAAAGTTCAATTTCATCTGTGCTTTGTAGTGTTTTAAAATCATAACCACCTTATATTTCTGCTGTCATTTTCTGAGACTGCAACAAACCTATCAATCTCTAATTGTATCATAATGTACGTTTATGATGGAGCATAAATCTATACTGTTTTGCTTCTTATACTTACAAATTGTTTGAATGTATTCATTTAAGTTGCTGGTGATGGCTATAAAATGTATAGTGTTGAAGTAGTTTTATGTGAGTTGATTTGTTTTGAATAAATCACGATGTTGACTTCTCTACAGACTGTGCAGCGCTCAGCTGTTCATAGTTTCTAATCCTACAGGTATGTGTCCAAAATGGTTCAAATGCAAACGGATGCAAAAAGGATTTCATTGTCTTCACACTCTGATTTTATGTAACGTGCATTTTATCTGCGGTGCAAATATTTAATAAAGAACGTTCAAATTTGATTCATTTCATAGATTCATTTCTGTATTAAATCTGACTTATACACAATACACACAGACACACACACACACATATATATGTGTGTGTGTGTGTGTGTGTGTGTGTGTGTGTGTGTGTGTGTGTGTGTGTTTGTAGTTCCGGGGTTGTCCACTAGGAGAAGTATGACGACATGCCTTTTGTAGTCCATCTTTTGAATGTTGTAGTTTCACCATAGACCCAGACGCTGTTGCGTAATTATGCAGCCTATAAGTGCAGCTATGTTTCCTCATGACGTTTTCCGTCGAGGTCGTAGAAAAGTGTTTAGGAAAGTACCCAGGAGGCATGCTGTGACGTCCGCACCCCTCGTGTTTCCTCTTTCGTGTTCTTGAATGTTGACGTCTTCAGTGCAGACAGCGCACCTGTCCGTCCTGAGCTTGACGCAGGACTTTACCTGTTGAGGCCCGCGCTGCCTGGTCTTTACATGATGGAGTACCCCGTTTTCTTCGAGTGTCCCGGCTTGAATGAAGAGCAAAAGAAGAGGATAGAAAAATACTTCCACATTCAGCGCAAATCGGGAGGAGGAGACTGCGGCTCACTGACAGAAATCAACGATAAAGTTTACAGGATTGCATTCAAAGACCGAGACGGTAAGAGAAGTGATTTTAAATGTGCATTTGTTTACTTGTATCCTTGTTCTTAACTTGTTTTTTCCTTTCCTTGAAAATGTCGTTTAGTGGTGAAAGTGAAAGTATGTCTGCACAGGGTTACCCCGCTTCATCTTAATGTGATCTTTCATGAAAAATCTGATGACCAAACTGTTAAACTGCCGATGTTACTGCTTCTCAAACTGTGTATCCACTGCGTATTAAACTAATCCGTACATTTAACATACGTAACACTTTAGTTTCACTTTCGCACTGAGTTCAATGCACTGACGGAGTATTTGTGTCATATCATCCTAACATGAGCTACATAGGTTTGTAATTAAGCAATATTACACGAGAGGGTGTGCTTTAACGTTATTATTGGCATGCCAGTGATGCGGTAGGCCACAAATTGCCCCAAAATGTGATTATCTTTTGATTATATATTTTATTCAAGTTGGTTATTGCTGTATAATCACGATATTTCATTCAAGGGTGTGCTTTAACCTCATTATTGGCACTGTTGTGTACTGTTGTGCCAATAATCCCTTACCCTCCTTTCTTTTACTCTGAAGCAGGCGGGTTCTCAAACTGTGGGGCACGCCCCGTTGTTGGGGCATAGCGCCACTGTTGTGGCAGTGGCAGCTGGTGAAAAATATTCTAGGTGGAGCCTGTGCCATGCAGAATACCAGTGCTCTGTGAAATAAGTAATTATTTAATGCCAATATATAATGATATCATGGTCTGATTGATCTGGTTCCAGCACATTGTACACACTTTATTTTAATAAATGCAGATGCAGTGAGAGAGTTTTGAGGATGAGAGTGATGACAAACTTAAAAGTAATCTGAAAGACAAAAGAGGAAAAAACCCTCAGACATATATAATGTATCCGTTCATGTCTCAGCTCAGCAAAGAGTCCTGCAGAGATCTGAACATGCGTTGAAGCTTGCAGATGGTCCTCTGGTGCTGACTGTGCGAGACAGCCCAGAACCTACAAGCAAATCGATTAGTCCAAAACTGGACTTAACTTCATCACAGGTCAGTGTGGAAAGTCTTCCAAAATCTGTCATTTTGATTATTAATTGCACTTAAAATGTACATCTTCAATCAACCAATCTGCAAATTCTGTAGGTCTGAAACAATAACTCTTTAAAACTGTTGTCATATGAAAATCAAAATTGATGTAATGGATATTTTTCTAACTACAGAGACAGCAGTCCACTCTTGCTTCAAGCCCACCAACCAGTGGCGAAGAATATGAACCACAACTTGATCCTTACCTCCTTCGTTACTTCAAGGAATGTCCCAAGGCTGAGGAAGAACTAGAGAGAGGACTTGCCTCTTTGGCCTGCTCTGCCAAGATTTATCAAGAGGAGGGGAGGATTTTAGTAAGGAGTTTAGCTCAAACCGGTGCTGTCGATGAAGTTAGAAATTGGAAAGCTGAGGTAAACAAACTTTTTGAAGGCTACCAGTGCCACTTTGAGGTGGATCCTCACAAAGTTAAACTCCTTCAGTCCTGCAGCTCTAGTCAGACTACAGATGAGGTGAAGGTGTACAGTGAGCTTGGCATGGCTGTTGTTGTTGGGAAATGTTCTCAGGTTAAGGCCAGGGTGATGGATGTAATGGACTTGCATGAGAGTATGAAACGAGGGTCACATTTAAGTCAGAAGCAAACCAGAACTCGTAGACTAGGCGAAGCCAAGCTCCGTCTCCTCTGGAAAGAGATTGAGAGTTTGGGACGAGATTTTCCAGGAGTGAAGGTTACGCAGAGTGATGCAGGTCAGTTAGCTTTGGATGGCCCTGTGGAGGACATTCTAAAGGCTGGAGACTGGATCTCACATAAGGAGAATTTGGTATTTGAAAGGAAAGTATCGGACATGAGCCCACATTTTTTCGCCTTCCTAAGGATGGCTTACGGAGGTCCAGCAGTGCTGAGTAACTTTTTAGGGGTTGATGAAAAGGTGGAGGTAGAGTTACGAGACACAGAGTTACGTTTCTTCAGCCTCTCTGCTGATAAATTGGATGACACAGAAAAAAAAATGAAACAAAAATTCAAGGAGGTCAAGATTGATTTTCCTAACTGTTTTGTTGTGCCACAGGAGCTACAAGAAAAGCTCAGATTCAAGACAAATGAGATGAACCAAGGGCAATATAGGGCTCAGGTTGTGTTTGGCTCAGACAGTGTGGTGTCCTTACTGGGCCACACCAAAGAGGTTGAAGAACTGAGTGAAGCTGTCACACAGTTTATTTTGGATCAGTCATGCGTAGAAGGCAAAGTCAATCTTCCCTTCCCAGAGTTAGTACAACTCTTACCAGAACTCATGCAGCTGCATAGGTTTGACTGTTCAGGGGTTACCTTCCATCCCTTAACATCTTCCTCTGGCCACATGGTGTTGCTAGAAGGTCCATCTAGTGATGTGACTGCAGTCAGGAACAGGCTGGGGCCATTTCTGGACTCTCTTGTTAAGGACAGAATCACCATTAACCAGCCCGGGGCAGTAAGATACTTCATAAGTCCCTCTGGAAGAGAGAACATTTTACGTGTTGCTCAGTCTCACAGGTGTCTCATATGGCTCCAAGAACAACCTCATGCTACGAGTCAGAATTTGACATCTGGTGAAAGATTGGGGGGAGGAGTGATAACAGTTGCTAACTACAGCCTTCGTGGTGGGCTCCAGGTGTTTGTGACTCAGGGTGACATTACCAAACAGGATGCTGATGCCCTGGTCAATGCTGCCAATGAGGATCTGATGCATGGTGGCGGTGTTGCTGCTGCACTGAGTAAAGCAGGTGGTCCTGACATACAGAAGGAGAGCAGTGCTCTAGTAAGGCAAACTGGAAAAATCCCTGTAGGTGAAGTGGTAGTGACCTCAGGGGGAAACCTAAACTGTAAGAAACTGCTGCATGCTGTTGGGCCTGTAGGTGGAAAATCAGGTGGTAGAGAAAGGATGTTATTGGAAAAAACTGTCCGGTCTGCTCTGGATTTAGCAGAAAACATGGAGCTCAAATCCATTGCCATTCCTTGTATCAGCTCAGGTTTGTTTGGTGTTCCTGTCACTGTATGTTCTGAGGCCATTGTAACTGCTGTTAAGGAGTTTGCCAGTCAGGGAGGTCGAATTCTGGGCAGAATCATCCTGATTGATAACAGAGGGGAGGTGGTACGGGCCATGCAGGAAGCATGTGATCGGCTTCTCCAAGGGATCACTACAGGAAACTTTCCAACTGATTTGGGGTTCCAGGCAGAGGCTCCTGCACAAGACACTGAAAGAGGAGCCTCTGGGGCTCCTAGAGATGGTGTCCATGTAGAGATCATTCAGGGAACCCTTGAGACCCAACAGGTAAGAAACTTTGCTGCAAAGTTAAAGCGCCTTAATTTAAATTTTGGTACTTGATACAGGAAGTTTTACAGGCTATAGTGTGCCATAGTTGCTAGGCACCAGAATCTATTTGCATACAGAGCAGTTGCAACAGAATCTGATTTCAGGATAAACATTTCAGTGGGAACTTGGATGAAGTTATGTTGTTGTGTTCTCCCAAGGTGGATGGCCTGGCATCTCCTATGGCTGGCCATGATCCTCTTTCTACCCGTGTTGGGAACATTTTGTCCGGTGTGGTAGGCCCTCAGCTGACTGCAAAGTTTCATCACGAAGCAGGAGGAGCAACCCTACCTGGTGACATAGTCCTGGTGGAAGGTTTGCCTACGTTACAGTCTAATGGAGTGTTCTTCCTCAACCTCATTCCCTGGGATAACAACCAACAGGGAACTGCAGTCCAGGTGAAATGTTTTTCTGTGTTGTGAAATGTGTTTTGTGTGCGTGTACGTGTGAGTTTTTACTCTCTTAAAAAGAAAGAGGTGTAGTAATTATGGTAATCCTTGAATCTTCCAGGTTCTGAGACAGGGCATCAAAAAAATTCTGGCTTCCTGTGCTATCAGAGGCTTTAGATCAGTTGCTCTACCTGTGCTTGGGACCGGTTCTGTCCTCCGTTTTCCTCACAGCGTGGTATCGAAGGTTATACTAGAGGAGATCCGTGCATTTGAACAGAACCGAGCTGGCAGATCATCTTTCCTGGTCCGTATTGTCATCCACCCCAATGACAAAGACTCTAGCAAGGTAAAGAAAATCCAGTAGCATTTAACAAAAAAGGAGCATCTTAAAGAGTGTGTCCAGGTCATTGTTTGTAGGCTATGCTCTTTGTAACCTATTATTCATTTTGATATTATATCCACCAAGAAGTGTTGTAATTCATTTTATTTTTCTGAATACAAACTCCAGAATCAGACCAGTATGTTATGTAATGCTATGTTAAAACAAATACAAATAATTAGTGTTGAGTTGGGGACTTATTGGAGTTATTAACTAGATGCAAAGAACAACGAGATCTTTGATTTTGTTGCTACAGGCGTTCCAGTCTGCCCAGGGAACTTTGCATCTCAGAGGATTCACAAACGATGCTAACCCAGACCAAGGTTAGTGGAAGAAACATTCCTACAAAGAAGTAAACCCTGAAGCTAGAAAACCTTTTTACCGTATTGTCAGACAAGTATTCTTATCTGATTGAATTGATTAGGCAATAAATATAAAATACATCCCTGGCAGAAATATAACTGGGTCTTAACTTGTTAGATGTTGGACTTGAATAATTAAAGATTTACGTGTGTAAAACCAAAACATGAAGCTAAATTAAGCAAATTCTTATGGTTAATTTTCTTTGATTGTGTCATCATTTGATTCAATGTACATATAAAAATATTAATGCAGATTCAATTGAAAATATTAACCATAATTATACGTTCTTTTTTATTGCCTTTACTTAAGCTTCATTTTACCGCCATGTCTCATTAACTAACGATGAGGTCACAGCCATGCTGGGTGAAATCAAGCTTCAGCTGGTCTTTGGTAACATCATTCATGAGACCACTGATGCTATCATCAACACAACTGACTTCTCAAGCAACCCATCTGGTATGATTGATAAATTGTATAAAGCTCTTGGTTGACTTGAATATGTACATACTGTACCAGGTTAGATCCTACAGTAACTGCTTTCACAAAATTTACAGGTGTGTCCAAAGCCATTTTGACTGCAGCTGGGGCTGCTGTGCAAGCAGAGTTAGCACGAGGTAAGCTTTAAGAGTGGATTGAAAAATACTATAAGTACTTCTAGGAGGTTTCTGGTGTGTGCTCATTACTATCATGGATCATCTATCATGGATGGAAATATGTATTAATTCAGATATGTTGCAGTCCATCAGTTTAAACATCTTTGAAACTACCAAAATAAACATACAGGTCCTACCTATAGAAAATACAGTCCCATGCCCTCTTAAAATGTGTATATAATATGATTCTGTCATGACAATTCCATCCACTTTTTAACATCTAAAGCAGCTGTACATTATGTACATTATATTACATTATGACTTATGTCTTCTTTTCCTTTTTTTATCAGTGGGAACTCCTTCAGACCACATGTGCACCACAGGACCAGGGCTGCTTAGCTGCAGGGAAATCATTCACGCCAGTTTCATGTGTGATCCTCAGGTGATACGGAAAAAATGCAAAGAGATACTGAAGCAGTGTGAGAGCAAAGGCTACTGCTCAGCGGCCTTCCCAGCTATCAATACTGGTTTGTACTGTGTGTGTGTACTTGTGCATGGTCAACACTAATAATAATAGATAGATAATAGGCAATAGATCCATATATCTATACATTACAATATAGATTATGCTGCCTTTTTGTAATAGTTCATTAGGTAGTTAATTATCATAGGATATAACCTGATAAAAAATACACAATATAAAATTTTGAGACATTACGAATAATGGCAATGCAACATAGTGAATAAGAACAAAAGGCCACAATAGTCACTGCAGCAATATAGATGGCAATGTTTGTGGCATGTCAATGTGGACTCACAACCACTGTCATTCCCTCAGGTGCAGCTGGTATGGACTCTGTCAAAGCTTGTAAAGCCATGCTGGATGGCATGACCTCAGCTATTACAGACTTGAAACCAAAGTCCCTTGTACTCATCCGCATTGTTATTCTGCAACAACCGGTCTTCCAGGCATTCAGGTCAGATGTGTATCTTAACTCATGCTGTAACAAGAAGCATAAATGAAATGATAATTTCAGCATGGATCACTTTGGTTGACAAAGTCAGAATAGGTTGTTTTAAGCTTCCTGTTCTGTAACATCTTTTGGCAGATCGGAGCTGGAGAACCGCTTTGGACTAACAGCCAGTCGCCACCTCAGCCTGAGAGGTTTGGTTTTATTTATAAGGCTTGAAAATTACATTTTCACTGATGATTGATGAAATGTTCTTATTATCTTTTTGCTCTTTTTTTTTTTAGAAAGAGCTAAAAAAATGCTCAAGAAGTGTCAAGATAAGTGTTCAAGGACCTCTACAACTCCAGCACATCGCCGCAATACCTTCATCTGCTTAAAGCCACTGCCAGCTGTGATAAGTGTGATTGGCTGTAGTCATGACATCGTCGCAACCATCAAGAGAGATTTGGAGGGGATACTCCAGAAGCAGCTAGTACAGAGGGAGGTGGATGTGCTTAGTTTTTCTAGGCTTGATGCCATGGAGCTGGATGCAGTGCAGGCAAAAGTCAAACTCTTAGAAATAAGCATGGAGTACAGAGCAGGAACCACAGCTAGAGGTCAGTCAGGGTCAGAAGGAGATGTGTATGTGCTCAAAGGCCTAAAAGAGGATGTTTTGAGTGTCACTGAGCTTGTAAGCAAAGCAGTCCAAAAAGCGCTTTGCGAAGATATTCAAGATAAAGAAGAAGCAATGTTGGCCCTTAATGTCCAGTGGTCAATTCAGGATGTAAATAAAGTCTGGCATGAGCTGACCCTGCATGACAACTTTTTACTGGAGAGGGCTCACATGAACAACGGTGTGTCTGTAGACATTACAGCACCAGACCGCACGGTGGTCCAAGTAAATCTGAGGACACAAGACGCCACAAACTGGCTAACAGGCGTCACGTACAAAGTAAAAAGGCACGAGTCTGAAATAGGTATGTCACATTTTCTTTTTTACTTTTTACTTTACTTTTTTTTAACTTTGTTTCATAACATTCATTTTTCTGACATCTACTTTGGCCTTAGAGTTGCCAAAACAATGGGAACCTATGCATGAAGAATTCTTCAAAAAGGTTGAGCTGCAACCCAAAACACCAGAGTATGATCGGGTAGCCCAGGGTTTCCTCAAAACAGCTAAATACAACATCCGCAAAGTGAGTTACACATAGTTTATTTAAATTTCTAACCCTTAAAAAACACACACTGCCGAATAAGTAATTGATTTATTGTTTTCTCAGATTGAGCGTGTGCAAAACCTCTTCCTGTGGCAAGCCTATGCCGTGTGTAAGGAGCGTATCCATGCCAAGAATGGCCCGGCAGATGTCGGGGAGATGGTCCTCTACCATGGCACGTCAGCAGAGTCATGCAACTGTATTGAAAGGGATAGATTTGACAGAAGCTACGCAGGAACACATGGTAAGAAATGTTGTCACGTGTTACATTTAATCCAATGAAAATTCATTCTTCTGCAGTTAGCAGCTAGTTTTGCTTAGCTTTGCACAGACAGGAAGTAAGAGGAAACAGTTAGCTTAGTTAGCTCTGTAACAAAATATGCAATAAGAGCACCTCTAACACTTACTTATGTTATATGGTGACTGTCTCTTGGCCACGCTAAGCTAAGCTAAAATGATCTGAACTGATCTTCTTGTTTACCTCTCCTTAAGAAAGCAAATAAGCAAAATGTCTTTTTTTATTTCTTTCTCAGCTGCTCGTTTCGGGAAGGGAGTTTACTTTGCAGTCAATGCATCATATTCGGCTGATTCATTCTCCCCAGCAGACGGGTCAGGCCTGAAGCGGGTCTATGTTGCTCGTGTCCTGACCGGCCGTTACACGGTCGGTAAAAGTCACTTTAAAGCCCCCCCCCCTCGAGCCTCAGACCCCACTGACTGCTTCGACAGTGTGGTAGATGACAAGCAGCCACCCTCCATGTTTGTGGTCTTCCACGATGACCAGGCCTACCCAGAATACCTCATCACCTTCAACTAAGGAAAAATAACATTACTTGTACCACTTAAAATCAAGAAGGGCCTTCGACACCCTTGTGAAGTTTTGGTTATCTCTAGTGGGGTTTGGGAACCAGTGTCTTAAATTTCTCCT
The DNA here is from genome assembly GCA_023373845.1 of Nibea coibor. Lineage (NCBI taxonomy): Eukaryota > Metazoa > Chordata > Actinopteri > Sciaenidae > Nibea > Nibea coibor. The sequence goes on from CM041729.1 coordinate 1,958,915, forward strand.
TTCACTTGATGTCCCTTTCTCATCAACATTTTATACTGTAACAAAACAGATAGCCAAGCACTGAAACTGAACTGTTTTGTGAATTATAGCATTCACAGCCATTGTGTAGCACAGATATACTCCTTGAAATCTTTTTTTTTTCTGACTCACCTCAGCCTTGTGACATAAAACCTGAAATTATGTTTGATATCTTCCAAAAGCAGTAGGTGCAGACAGATTTTTGGTTTTGGACATTATTTATGCATTTAACTAGGTAGAAACGGTAAGAGATTCTATATGATATAAAATTTTTCATATACAGCGGGTGCATATTTTGACAACATAACTGAATCATTCATGATTTATTAAATTTGGGAAGTGAAGAAGTCTTTTACTCGATTGGTGCAAGAAAATAGTGGAGTAGAAGATGGAGTGTGTGTTTTTGGGACAGTGCCAATAATTTACATAATAACCTAAGAGTCTGTACCATATTATAAATGATAACTGTAGTGGCAGCACTCAGTTACTAACAGTGCAAACAATAATGTAATAAAATTATGATTTGTAAATGAGAATTTCTGTGGTACATTTTGATTTCAGGGTGGTAATCACGACTGATGAATCTTACAATATTCCCACATAACATATCTACTAATATGACAAAATTATTAAAATGTTAAAATATACAGGTTTTATTATTTCCTCCAATGTACTCCAACAATAATCAGATCATGTAAAAAGTATAAATGACTGACAGAACATGAAGCACTTACAGCCGCAGAAAGTCACATTATATTTCATAATCTCTGGACCATCATTCAAAGTCTGATTTGTGTGAAATCACATCGTCACACTCTACATAGGGAAAAGCAAAAATCCACTGAACGAGGAGTAATTATTTTCGTTATCACTGATCCTCTTATTATGCCACAGGCGAACGTTGACATTGTCTCCAACTTGTAGCTGCAAGATGGCGCTGTTGGATTGAGAGGAGGGATGATCTGCAGGATGATCATACCACGACACTACATGATTTCCATTTCTGTACAAACTGCCACCACAGGTTCCACCTCTTCCTCCCACCCAGAAGGATGTGAAGGTGAAATAATAGACTCCTTTTACTGGTGCTGTAAAATAACCTGCATCAACCAAGAAATTGAATCAGTTATGAGACACTACAGTACTTTCAATACAAAGGGCCAGCTCGCAAATTAAAAAATAAAGCTTACACTGACCTGTCTCTGGGCTGTAATGTCCTCCAATGTTGGACAGCACATGTCTGTACGCCAGAGGGTAAAGAACATTTGCAGGACCAATGGTGCCATCTACTGGAAATGCAGCAGAAAATGCAACCCGAGGCGACCCTAAGATATGTACATGAATAATGTTATTCTGAATTCTAAACTCAAGGCAACAAAATTACTTGTAAATCAGATTTACAATAGAAAACCTAAATTCTCAGTTTCAGCCAACTGTTAAGATGACCTCCAGCTCACAATAGCTGGTTTGCACATTAAACTATGTCTCTAGCATTGTTTGGTAGGCTTTAGTATATTTTATTACCTTACACTGTACTTAGTTCAGCCACCGTGCTGTTGAGCGCTGACAGCTTCCTCTCACTGTCCTCCAGTTTTTTGTTTGTTTCTTCCAGGGCTTTCACGGTAGCTGCAAGCCTTTCTTGCAGAGCCCCCAGCTCCTTCAGCACTGTATAGATGGGAGGTTCACAGCTTGGATGGGTTGGTGAGTTTGTTGTTTCCAGCCCTTGGTACACATTTTGGATAGCATCGTTCTCTACCAGTTTGTCTTCATGTGTCGACTCAGTGATTGGGGTCTGATTGCCCTCAATGCGAGTCGGGCATACAGATAGACCAGCAATCAGACAGACAGCCATCATCACTGAGAAGCTCTCCATTTTTCAGCAGAATCTCTTACAATTTATTGAAGTGACTGTTGAATGACAGTGAGACAGTGTTTATAAGAAAGTCCAGGTTAATCATTGCTTGTGGTTCAAGGTTATGTGAAGCAAATTAAAACTATAAACTTCGTATCCTCATTGCTTCCTGACAATGAGGATACAAAGTATTGTGTTACTCAAATCAGGTCAAGGTCCATGGTGTGTTTTTTTGGGTGATTCTACCTTCATGTTTTTTTATGTGCACATGGTTATTTGGATTCTGGAGAGACGGTGATCTCCACTTCTGGAAAATATTTAACTACCTATTTGTTTGCCCTCCAATAAGATTTAGGCATCAGGCCTTCCTTGATAAACAAAGTGAAGAGCATGCTAAGACTTAGTTGAAACTGAATCTCTCTGACCTAGTGGCTATGAATAGCTGCTTGTTTATAAAGTTCGGTTGAAGAAAGTTGAGTCTGAGAGAGGGTTAGAGACAGATTTGTGAAGGCAGAGAAAAATAAATGTAAGATAGACTGGTAAATTCATCAAGACAAAGAGTGATTATATCAGTTATTATAAATACCATTGACAGACCACTGCAGGTAGTCAGAAGAGAAAGCTAAGCCTAGTCATTGACATGGAGTTTACTAGGCAGTACTTGCCATTGGAATGGGAAGAACGATGGAGGAGAGAGAAGGAAAGGCGTAAAAGAGTGATTGAAGATGGTGGCGAAGAAGGGATAGAACAGGACAAACGTGAACTGAGGAGGATCGTGGCTTACAATGACTCCAGGATGGGGCTGATTAGTGGAAGGGGTAAGAAAGAGGAGTCAGGGGTCAGGATGAGTGGTACTCGTCAGGAGGGAATTGGGGAGCATTCGAGTGAGGAAGCATTTATGGATGAAGGACTTGTGCACACATACCGCAGTGAAACCTATCCTAAAGAGGTGTTCACAACCCTGAAGGAATTCTGGGATTCATCTCTTCTCACAGACCTGACGCTGACCACTGATAATGAGTATAGCATTCATGTACACTCCCCTATTCTAGCTGCTGTCAGCTCCTTCATCTGTGAGAGACTGAGGGATGAAAGTGGAGGACAATCAGACGACTATAAGGATGTACAAGTCCAAAGGAGGTCATTGTCTTTGGGTCCTGAGGTGGATCACGTTGGGCTGCAGGCGGTTGTGGAGTTTGCTTACACTGGAGCTGTATTGTCTTTAAACAAAGACAGCACGGCCTTAATTAAGGCTGCAGCTGAAGCACTGGGGGTCCCAAGAATACTGGATCTCTGCAACAAAGAGCAGAAGATGAAGAAAACTGTAAAGACCCCTTACCTGGAACAGATAAAGATTACTCTTCAGTCCATTAAACATCTGTGGGAAGACAGAGTGGGGTGTGATGTCATTCTTGATGTGGATGGGGCTTCCTTCCACGGTTAGTAGAAATCCTATTATTCTTAATAACTGCAATATTCGGGTACCTTGTTGACAAAGTTTGACCTCTTCTTTTGTCTGTCACCAGTCCACAAAGTTATCCTGGCAGCAAGCAGTGACTACTTCCGTGGAATGTTCACCAGCGGGATGAAGGAATCCCATCAGACCCGTGTCGCTCTTCCCTTCTTGTCAGCGTCTGAGTTAGAGCCTCTGATTAGCTGCTCCTACAGTGGGACCCTTCCACTTAGCTGGGACTGCGTTTTTGAAATTACCTGCATGGCCCTCCAGCTTCAATTCCAGCCTGCGCTGTCACTCTGCCTTGACTTCATGAGACAGGAAATCGATCCAAGCTCATGCCTGGATGTAGCATCTTTTGCTGAGGCTTACGGGATGCCAGAGCTCCTTGAAGAAGCCAATGATTTTGTACTGAGGAACTTCTGGGAGGTGTCAGCCACAGCAAAGTTTCAAGACCTACCAGCAGAGAAGCTTCTAGATATTCTCTGCAGTGATGGTCTGTGCGTGCCCTCAGAATTGGCAGTTTTTCGAGCTGTGTCATCATGGGTTGAGGCTGATCCTGAGGAGAGGTTGGGCCAGGCAGGCCTGTTGATGACTGGCGTCCGCTTCCCCCTCATGACCTTTCGAGAGTTCAGGGAGGTTAGGGCCATTAACCTTCGCATGGAGTGCTTTGGAAACAAGGAGGTGGAACTCTATGGCTCAGCACTCAAGGAATTTTCCTTCAGTCCTCAAAAAACTCAGGATCTGTGCCGGGTCCGGCGTCCCAAAGATGTTCTGGTTGTGGTTGGGGGAGACCAGATGAATCCAAATGCGGGTCTGCGCATAGCAAGCAGGGAAGTGTGGTTTGCAAACTCCCTACGCAGTGGTACAGGGTTAATGAAGGCGATAGAGTGGAGGAAATTGGGTGAGGTACCAAACAAGCCAAAGTTCAGGCATGGAGTAGCAGTAATGGGGGGAAGACTGTATGTGGTTGGAGGATGTTACTTCTACACCAGCAATGATGTGATGAAATGTGCATACAGGTAAAAAAGAAGACAATAACACCATATTATCACACAGATGCACAACTTGATGTCACCTTTTACATCTTTATCTTTACCTTCATTGCATGCATGCCAGTTACGACCCTGTGCAGAACAGCTGGAAGACGTTGGCTGACATGCAGGAGTTTAGAAGTAACTTCTCAGTGGTGGTAAACGAGGAGCGTCTTTTTGCCATTGGCGGAGATAAAGAGATTAACACCAACGTAGACAGCGTCGAGATGTACAACCCAGACACTGACTCCTGGAGGTAAGCAGACTACTGGACAAAGTATTAACCAAATTAAAACATAAGCATCGGGACAAGATGTATTGACACCTAGCTTTAGCTTTTGGACAGTGTTTATATAACATGGGAGACTCCATGGAAGAAGACCTGTGGCAAGTGATTATACAATAACGATACATAGCTGTATATTATATTTAAACTAAACCTTTAGACTTTAGACTGAAGCTTTGAGGAAAAGTTAACTAGCCAAGCCAGTAGGGGGCAGTCACAAAGTTAAGGTCATGGCTTACTCTATTATGTAATATTACATTCCTTGTTGCAGCTGTGGGTGTGTCTGAGTAGAGTGACTCAACTGATTCAGGATAAGAAAGTATTGTCACATCACATCAGATCACACAGACTGATCTGCCTCGTGGGTGTATTTGTCACGGAAAGAATCACCACCTGCTAGTCAGCTTATTTGTTCTTATTCCAGCACTTGTATATTTGATTGATTTAGATGCTGCATTTTACCCCTTTTTTCTTAGCTTCGTCCAGCCCCTGGACCAGGCTCTCAGCGGCTACGCTGTCACTGTCATAGATGGAGGAATCTTCATCTCTGGTGGTTTCAACTGTAAGTATGAGTGTCTGGTTTCCACATTCCTGTACCACCCACAGAGAGGAACAACCTACCTGGCAGACATGGCCCATGACCGAGCCCAGCACTGCATGGAGCCCCTGCAAGGCCGTCTTTATGTCGCTGGTGGTGTGTGTAACCTGAGGAAGTTTTACACTGACCAACAAGCCTGCGAAGTGTACGATCCCGTGGCCGATTCCTGGACTGCTTTTGCGTCACTACCTGTGCCCCACGTGGGAGCAGCCTCGTCCGTCCTGGAGGGGAAGATCTATGTACTAGGAGGATACTGCCAGGAAGATTACAGTGAGTCTGGACTGGTCCACCGGTTCAATCCCAGCACACAGCGATGGGAGAATATGGGCAAACTGCCGGGGGCTGTTACTGACATGCGGGCCTGTCTGCTCCGATTGCCTGAACACTTAAGACTTTAATAAGTGGTCATCATTTCTAGAAACTGACAGAATCAGTTGTGGTGCTCCTCAAAAGTTAACATAGTATGAGCAAATGTAGTTAAAAGTCTGTTTCATTGTCAGAGATGTGATATAATTTATGGAAATTACCTCTAGAATTGAAGTACGCTAAAGAATACAATCAAATATACAACCCAAAATACTAACTAACGATCAAATTAATTTGTACGTTACAATATGATGACAACAGTCTCATCCACCTTATTGCAGAGTGACAATATTCAATGTTAACTTGTGTATCAATCAGAATTAAATATATTCTACTCAGTGTTTATTCAAAAAATACTACAACATCATTTTAACAGTTTTATTTTGTTTGATTCCTTTTGAAGAAACAACTATGATCATATCAACAAAGTATTGTAACCTAGTATGGGTAGTTTATTTAGCTGATGCACATACAGGTACCAAGCCAAAAACATGCCGATGTTTAAAACTTATTGTTTTCAGTTCTCCAGATAAAATATGCTCCCTTTCTCAAACACACATTAATCATCCCAATCATCAATAATAATAATAATCATAAATAATCATATAATGAGCTTTAATAAAAATGAACTTCATTTTAGCATCACTCACATGGCGAACACAGCCTTTCTTCTTAACCCTATACTTGTTCCTATGGCTCTATTCTGAGTTCTGGGTTGTACCCATAAATTCAAGGATTATGCTACCATAAAGGGTTGAAGTGCTAAACAATGTTTATATTTTACATTTTACAGTCCTCGTCATTTTGTGGCTTGAGCAACGTAGTGTCTTCTGTCTCGGGGTTAGGCATGTGAGCCATCTGTGTTTAATTCATGTGGATCCTTCATAAATGTTTTAATCATAAACAAAACAATACATTCATTTTTTGTGTTCCAATAAGGAATCAAAGCATTCTCAGGATCTATCCTGTATCATGTACTGGTAGTTTGTTACTTTCATTAGCATTACTAAGCAACTGCTGATGCACTACACATTGCCCCTGAGGGATAATAAAGATACCTTGACCTTGACCTTGAAACTGCTGAAACAAAGAAGAAGAAAACGAGACAAAAACATGTATCCCTAAAGTGGAAAGATGAGGAACCCACTGAAGACACTTGAGTATACTTTTCCACCCGTCCACAGGATGATGTTGACGGCTTCTCCAACATTTAGCTCAAGAATGACTGAGTTGCTGGTGGTGTCGCTAATATCCTTATCCCAGCGTCCCTTGAATTCATAGGTGCTCACTTGTAAGTGCCCATTCTTCAACAGGATGGCTCCGGAGGTATAGCAGGAGTACCCAAAGGTCATGTAGGAAAAGTGGTAAACACCTTTCTTTGGAGCAGTGAAGATGCCTGCAAAAGAAGAAAATGCAATACCTAGTTACTATTTGTTGTTTCTAGGCAACCAGAGGAAAACTATAATATTATTACCTTCAAACAGAGATAGGCTAGCTGTTTCTCCCTGTCTCTAGTTGCTAAGTTAGCTAGCTGCTGGCTGTGGCCTCCAAAACAGCATCAGTTATTCTACTGTAGGTACACTTGCACACTGTTTTCGAGGGAACTCGGCCAGTACATTGTTCCAAACATCTTGGAGAACTAACCACAGATCTTCTGTGGCTTCCTCAAATCCCTCTGTCCTGTCATGTAATCCCAGACAGACTGGATGATGTTGAGAACAGGGCTCTGTGGAGGTGTACGATCCCGTGGCTGATTCCTGAAATTGCTTTTGCGTCACTACCTGTGCCCCACGTGCTGGTTTGAAGGGAAACCAGCTCACATTGCATTTTGTAGATTCATAAAAACAAGTATTATTCATATAATATGTGTGTATATTTAACATTTTTTTGTCATGGTCGGTTTTCTGGTTAACCATGTAGAAGTGATAGGAGTTATTCATATTTCCGACCACCAGAAGGCAGCAACGACTGGTGTTCCTACCTAACCTTGTACTGTCTTGACTAAACAGAGGAAGACGCCATACCATGCTGGATGTACATAAGGTTTTTTTAACATACCTGTTTTATGGTTGTAAGCTTCGCCAACGTTTGTGAGGACTCTGTTAAAGATCAGATTTTTCTTGGTACTGGTGGCAGGTCCAGTGAATACACCAGAAGACTGGGTTAAAGTTGCAGAAAATGCCACCTTAGTGTTGACTAAAGAAAGTAAAGCAAACATAATTACACTCAGTTTCAATTTAGGACTATAGAAATATGTAATATGTAGAGTCTAGATAGCTTTTGTCTGACCTTACCTTGTGCCAAAATGCTGGTCACCTCTTGTTTGAGGTTTTTCTCATTGGACCTCAGCCTGCTATTTATTTCTATTAACAGAAAGAGGTCAATACTGTTAAGAAGAAAAACAGAAAAGCAGCAACATAGCAGCCTAAAAATCCTTGTGGGACATTAAGTGACGGATTAGACTCGATCAGTAATTAAAAAGGGGTATTTAATAACATTTACATGTACCTGCAGCGTCCTTCTTGAGAGTGGTGATGGAAGTCTTCTGCTGGTCCACTGTAGCGTTTTGTGCTTTCAGCTCCTTGTCAACATTACTGAAGCGACCGCCAGTTTCTTCTTTAAATTCAGCAACTTCAGCTTTTTGTTTTTTCAGCTCTGAGCTGAAACCTTGTAAAAAATAATATATTTCATTTGAGACGTTTTCATAGCCAATTCATAAAAACTTGAAAAACATTTAATATACATTGCTGCATGTACATATCAGTAACTTAACTTTTTAGATAATGATTTTAAAATTACCTTCACTGTTTTTTTGTATTTTCGTGAGTTTAGCTTCCAGCTCTGTCTTTGTGGCATTCAGTCGGTCTTCAACTCTGACTCCAAGCTTGTGTGCTGTCCTGTTCAGGTGGGAAAGTTCAGTCTTGTATTGATTCAGGAGTCTCTGTGTGTCATTTAACGCAGCTTCAGTTTCAGTCTCCAGATTTGCAAGGTTGACCTCTCTTTCCCTCAGCTGCTTCTCAGTTGCATCCAGTTTCTTTTCAATCTCACTGAAGTTTCCTCCGACTCTTTCCTTGAATTTGACCAGATCCCCAACGTCTTTCTTCAGGCTGGCGATTCCAACTTTGTTTTCCTCCAGCTGTGCCTTTGTTTTTTTGTATTCGGCCTCGGTTTGATTTTTCATCCTTTCAAGCTCCTTCGTTACACCTGCAAGGTTAATCATGAAGTCTTCGAGCTCTCCTTCGATATTATCAATCCTGTTTTCCAGTAGTGTTTGTTTGTCATCGAGTTTTGTCTGCTTATCTCTAAGGTATACACTGTTTTGGTAATTTAAACAAATGGTTGGTGTTTGTCTGGGTCGCTCCGGGTCGCACTTTCTTGTTTGGAAATTGGAAGATGCGACTCCCAATAAAGCAAGAAGGAAAACAATCTTGGTGACCATTTTTAAAACTAGAATACTGCAGGTTATTTACCTGACACCGTCTGCAACATCAGAGTTCCTGTGCAAGAACTGGCCAGACAGCTCCTTTTATCTTCACCCAGACAGCCCATTCGTCATGATGGGTGTATGTAGCAAGAGCCTTCATTTTATTTGCGTCATTTACGGAAAGTCCCAAACCAAACCAGAAAACAATAGAAACGAAATCTCCTGTCTTCTGTAGTGTACTCCTTCTGACATGTAAAAACTTTAGTTTTGTGTGTTGTCCCTGCACTGTAAGGGTCCCTCATGGTTTTTCAATGCATCCTCAGCCAGTACCTCAAACTTCTACTGTCAAAGGAACCTCCGTCTCTGAAATCTCTGGTTTACACACATTATATTTACATATATTTGTATATTCATCATCAGTGTCTAAATGTCAGAGTAAGGTTTGCAGCCCTGCACTCAACCTTTTGATGAGGTTTGTGGTTGAATCAAAGTGGTCAACGGTTGAATCAAATTTGCTGTGTCATGCCTTGATTATTCGCTTGTCGACTCATTGGCTTCTTTTGCTGGCAGTTATTATATAAGATATTTGTGAATGAAATTTGTCTTGTAGACTGTTTAGCTAAAAAGGACAGTGCACAGTACCCATGCATGACTTCAAGCTTTAGACATACCTTAAAGTTAAGTTTCTTGGGTGAAGGATGTCGATCATTCACGGCAGCAAAGAAGCAAACAGTGGCAGTGAATTATAAACATTAAAATGGCAGAACATAATACAGAATATAATAAAACAACACTAGTATTTTCACATCAACTGGCAAGAGTACTGAATTGTGTGGAAGGAGTGTATTCTGAGTATTGCAGTATCAGTATTCAAGTATTCATGAAAATATATAAATAATAAATATTTCATGGACGTCAGAATGAAACATGCCGAACGCACCAACCTCTGTAGACCAGCTCATAATAATGTGACACTGTAAGGTCAAAGTCGTCTTATTATAGAGTTCGCTGGAAAATAGCCTGATCTGGGTAATCATCAAGGAAATGTCGCACTGCCATTGTTAACGCTGCGGCTTTTCTGAATAACAAAAGTTCACGTGCCATTCTTTGTGTCTCGTGTCAGCAGCCTAAAGAATGAGGAACATTCCATGAAGAAAAACTCGTGTGCCATGCTGGAACGAGGATGTAGCTTAGAAAATTGTTTAGCCCAGGACGTGATGACTGACAGGATATGACAGTTACCTGAACCTGCCCGATCACATTATGTAAGATCAGTGCTCAGTGCTATAATTAAAAATAGATTCATACACTTGGAGATCAAAGAAATAAGCCCGGATCCATGACAAACTGTCAATAATGAATCCAAGAGGGTTTTGAAATAATTATATCTTTAACACATAATGGAAATAAAGTTAATCCTTCAGTTTATCAGAAAAACATCCAATTCAAACTCAGGAAATCTGGATATTAATGGTTTTCACTGGACATGAAGGATATGAAAAAATAGAAATCTGAAAAGTATAAAGTACTGAAGTGGTCAAACTAATGTAAGAGATTAACAGCCACAGTATTTGCCTTTGAGATGTAGAAGTGAAAAATGGAAATACTCCAGGTAAAGTACAAGTACTACTTTAGTGCAGTTCTTTAGTAAAGGTACTCAGTTACATTCCACAGGTGTCAGTTCAGCTGTAGATGAGAGACAACAATCGTTTGCTACTTTGAAAATAAGCCAGGCGGGTAACGTGATCTCAGCTGGAAACCTGGAAAGGTTATCACTGCTTTGTCACTCTTTAAAGACTACTTCTTGATCAGACTGGGCAAACAGAGGTTATACTCCAGGAAGTGTGTTTTTTTTTAGAATATTTTAGGTGCCATTCGAGATGAAGGCACAGTGGGCGGTAACAGTATGCACCTGTTAGCTCTCTGGATCACAATGATTAGTGATTGAATTCACCTGTTAACTGACCAGGTACCATTAAATAGGGGCTGTACCCTGCACCTGTGCACATTGATGAAGAGTGGACGTCATAGCAGACCAACTCATCACTGAACCAGAACCACAAATCCAGTCCCAACCAGACTTGAGGCATTCGGCTGAAACATTTCGTGAGACCGAAGTAGACTTTGGTGCATTTGAGCACGTAGCCTCTGCTCTGTAGTGGCCCCATTGATGTCTGGCCATTGCTGCTGCGCTCCCCTTAGAGGAAAGTTTAAAATATGACTCTGCAAAACTGCAATTTTGCAAGTACATGAGTCCCGGAGGCATATCACCAAAAATTCAGAAATCACCAAAAGACTCTCAAATCAAACATGTGGAGAAGCTATAATTCAGCTGTTTATCACGCTGACAGGTGAATCAGCCCATGATGGGGATCTCACCCTTATTTTTAGCCCTGATATTTATCACAAGAACTCCTCGTACACTGTTTGCTACCTAACTCTCTGCAGGCACTTGTAGCAGTTTAGTTAAAGGAGGTTTGATACATTTGATTAACGGTTAAAAGTTGTTGTTTTTTTTTTTTTGTAATTTTACATGTACTGACATGATGTTATCTGTGTACACACAAATATCAAATAATATTTCCTGTTTCCTGCTCGGCAAGACAGATCAAGGTACATTGTTTGCAGCGATGCGATAAGGACCATATCTCTCCCATCTCTAATTGGCGATAACAGTGGACTAGAGGAAGAATAAAACTATGTTTATAATCTTATTAAGCATATTCACACTTGGGATCCTTGAGGGCCTGAACACGAATTACTCATTGACACTTGAAGTGAAGAGAGCAGGTATATAAGCCACCGAGGTGAAAACACCTTCCACAATCTGCGAGGAGAGACTGCACATCCTTGTCTTCACTGTCTAAATGATTAGAAACAATGTATTTCATTGTGCTTTCACACTGAGGAGAAACACTTACTCAGAACAATAGTGACATTGTGGCTCTCTTTCAAAGTTGCCGCAGGTATGAAAATATTACCATATAATTGATTCCTAACGCGTATCTTTCATCTTCAAATCAACTTTAATGAAATTGTGTTTGCCAGCACAGGAGGGAACATAGATGGTTACTAACATTTGATCTCTTTTTTTCTTATGTAATTATCAACCCATCCATATGTTCTGGTTGTTCTTTTGTCTGGGTTTGTAACACTAAGGTTTCCAAAGCCTAAACTTCTGCAATAAAGAGCAGAACAGAGCCAGTATACCAATCTGAAACCATAATGTAGGATGAAAGGCTCCTTGGCCCTGTGTCACAAAAAACAAAGGGACAGAAGTCAACATGCAGTGAAGGAATGTCAAATGCAAACACAATAACAGGCCTGCTGTTGGGAAGTGACAAGAACTTAGTTCCCTGAAGGCCCTGCCCTGCTTACCCTTATAGGTCTTAATCTAGAGTCGTGTCAAGGTGTTCAGATTTGATCATTTTTGTAGACGTATGCCCTCAGCAGTGTTTCATTGGCTCCACTGAGTAACATACTTCAGCATTGAAAATGCAACCCCACATAAAGAGGAAAGAGGAAACCTGTCTTTATTATCATTTTTGTCCAAATACAGTTGCCTAATGAACAATGCATAAATGTGTCTTTGGCTTTAGCAACACTGCCCTCTGCTGCTCTGCTGAACACTGAAATCTGCCTCTTTCTATCCATCACTTGCTTTTTCTTGTTTGTTTCTTTTGCTTCCCAAAGGCAAAATGCCAAACTCCAAACTCAAGTACACCACAATTGGAAATGTTTATTGCACTTAAGCATATCATGAACAGTTTAATATAAAGTGTATAGTTGATATGATATGATAAGTGATTAGAAACAGGTATTGTGCTTTTACATTGACGCTCAGGCAACAAATATGATCTAAAAAGAAATAGGGCACGTTGCTCATTTTCAGGTAGATTTTAATGAAAATATACTGTAATAAACTCTTCTTTAGAACAATGAATGTGAAAAACAAACTTTTCCTGTCTCTGGCAACTTAACGTCGCTTCAAGGTGCGGCAAAGTCCAGGCTGCGAGGACGGCCGGAGAACCGATGGGTGGACTGGTAGATGGATGGTTCCCAGTTCACTTCCTAGGTACTTCCTAGGCTCCTTTGATCAAGTTTACTACTAAACCAACTGTTGACTGTAAAGATCATTTCAATATATACTACATAAATGCACTGCATTACATAGATATCCTACATTTGAAATGCCTAAAGGTATATTCTGTCAAGGTAAAGTTACCTTGATCAAATTAGTTAATGTGAGACAGAAAATGTTATTAACATGCACCAGTGTGTATGCAAAAGTATCCTGAACTTAAGCACCATTAAACTTTATGTAAACAACAATAGTACTGACATGTTGTGATATGTCACTAAATCTTACAATCGGAAATGTGATGGCAAACACAACACAGACGCTCGTATGTCATTGTTCGGTCCAGGCATCTTGCCCATGTTCTCCCAGCTCCGTGTGGTGGGATCATAACGATGGACCATATTCATGTCACGGTAGTCCTCCTGGCTGTATCCGCCGAGCACATAAAACTTTCCCTCCAAAACTGCACTTCCTGCTCCTACATGTGGCACCAGCAGAGATGTGAAGGCCGTCCAGGAGTCGGCTACTGGATTGTACACCTCACAAGCTAGCTGGTTTGACACAGTCATGTTATCGTGCATGGTGATTCCACCTGCCACATAAAGACATTCACCCAGTGTCTCCATGCAGTGATGGGCTCGAGGTTTAGCCATGTTTGCCAAGTAAGTGCTTCCTGTCTCTGGGTGATACCGAAACATGGATGCAAGGCATTGGTTGTTGCTACTCAGCCCACCTGAGACAAAGATCTGACCTTGTAAAACTTTGGCAATATGGGCACTCAGAGGCAGATCCAAGGGCCAGGTGAAGCTGAAGGAGAAAAAAATGTATTTGAATATTTGAAAATATTCAGTACAACACATAATACAACAAATAAAAGACTTTACCCTTACACTGCATGTACTGTACCACAGTTTCCTCTACAAAATGGATATCCCTTACGAACTTACCCCCAGGAGTTTGCATTTGGGCAGTATTGTTCCACACTCTCTTTATAGTCAAGCCCACATTGTCCGCCAATGGCATATATCTTTTCATCCAGCACAACAACGGAGAAGGAGCTTCTTTTTTCGCGCATGTCAGCCAGCATCTCCCAAGTGTTTTGAAGCGGATCATACCTACAGATGTGGTCAAATGAAACAAATGTAAGCAATTGAACACTGAAAATCATAAATGATTCCTTTTAGTTGGGATCCAAGATTGTCCTCTCTCACCTGTAAACAGAGCTCAGAGTGTCATTGATGCCATAATACTTCCTGCCTCCAAATATGTATAGTTGTCCTTTGAGTACTGCCACCTCATGACTGAACCTCTCTGGCTCTGGCATCTCTCCCAACCTTCTCCACTCCATTGCCTTTCTTATCCCGATATGGTTCCTAAGGGAATTCCCAAACCAAAGTTCTCTGCTGATGTTGCGCTTACTCAGGTCTTCAGATGTGTGGTCACCTCCAATCAAGATCAGACTCTCTTTTGGTAGATAGGTGCGGTACTGACTCTGCGGTGCAGTCTCATCTGAGCAGAAATCCTCTAAAATTCTTTTATAAAGCTCTGTCAGCGTGTAATTAGACCACATGTTCAGAGATTTGACCTCTTTGAATTCCTTGAATGTCATCAGGGGAAAGTGGATGGTTTTCATTAGTTCTTTAGCGAGCTTCATCCTAATCCTGGGCCTTGCTTGGATCCATGTCACCACTGCTTTGAATACAACAAGCTCAGATGGAACACAGAGTGAATGACTGTTCAGGTACTTCAGGAGCTGTTTGGCTGGCAGGTCCTTGAACTTTGAAGTGCAAGCCACCTTTTGGAATTGCCGCAAAACAAAATCGTCTGCAGCTTCAAGAAGCTGCACCATCTCGTGAGCCTCAGCAAAGGACGCCACATCCAGGCAGCAGTGAGGATTTATCTCTTGGTGCAGGAAGTTCAGGCACAAGGAGAGTGCGGGTTGGTACTGGAGCTGGAGAGCGGTGCTGGTGATCTCGAAGACACACCCCCAGCTGAGGGGGAGAGCCCCACTGTAGGTGCAACCAATAAGAACCTCCAGTTCTGAAGCCAAAAGGAAGGGAAGGATTACACAGGACTGATAGGACTCCTTCATCCCCAAGGTGAACATGCTGCGGAAATAGTCACTTCCAGCAGCCAGGATCGCTCTGTGAACTAAAGAGAGGACACTGATGAGTATAGTTCAAATCCACTTTAATTGAAACTGAATTGAAGTATATCAGGAAAGAAAGACAAAGCCCAGGCCTAATCTTCCACCAAATTCCTTCAGTTTATGAGATACCTTGCTAATTTATCTCTATAAACAGATATCTGTGGGCAAGATCTTGGAATCAGAAGTGTTGTGGTTTCTGTTTTTAGCCTGAGTCATATTAACTAATCATGTTTGAGCAGGCTCTGGTTGCATGCAGGTAAACAGACCGCCAGCCTTGCGTGTCAAGTTGCTAAATGAACTGCAGAGAAACGTGTGGCCTTAGTGATCGATGCGTTACAAGATTCCATGGTAACAAACAAACAGACCATGTGAACAGGACTTAAAACATAACCTCGGCAGCAAGAAATTCTGTATTGTGACTTCAGATACAAAAGAATGAATGTTGCCCTGATGTAAACTGAGCAACAGTTTCTGATTCAGCTTTAAGCCTAATTTAGAAACCATTTGTCAGAATTGTGCCTGTATCGTGAAGCAATTTCACTTTGGCAACCAGGGATTGATCAGTGGATTAGAATGCCCCCTGGGCGCCACCCTTTGGAGGCACGTCTAACTGGGAGGAGACCCAGAGGCAGAACAAGAAACCCTCTGGAGGGGCCCATCCAGCCTGGAAACCCCAGGAGGAGCTGGAATGTGTTGCTGAGGAGAAGGACATCTGGAGCGTCGTGCTAAACCTGCTGCCACCGCAACCCGACCCCAGACAAGTGGAAGGAAAGGGATGGATGGAATCAAGGTTCAAAAGATCACAAGCCTCTAACTTGGCTGCTGTTATACTTTAATATAAATCTACAACTCATTGGTGGTGTACTTACCACAAAGTGACCCTCCAAGAGCCTCGAGAGTGACATCACAGCCCACTTTGTCCATCCACAGCTGTTTGATGGACTGGAGATTGATGGTCATTTGTTCTGCAGCCGAGAGTCTTTCTTCTTTCTCCTGTCCTCCAGTTTTTGTGGATGCTTTCTCGTCCTCTCTGCAGAGATCCAGCACCCTGGGGGCGCCAAGTGTTTGAGCTGCTACCATAATCTGGTGCACAGTGTTCTTATTCAAACGTGACATGAGACCAGTGTAGGCAAACTCCACGACTGCCTCTAATCCAACTTGATCCACCTCTGGACCCAGCGACACTAACCACCTGTGGTCTCCTCTGTCTTTTCTTTCATCAGCTCCATTGCTCTTGACATCACTTCTGCTCAGACCTTCTCGGATAAGGGAGCTGACGGCAGCCAGGACGATAGAGTGTACATGGATACTCCTCCCATGATCTGTGCTCAAAGTAAGGTCAGTGAGGAGAGAGGACTCCTGGAACTCTTTCAATGTGCCAAAAACAAGTTGGAAATAATCATCTTTGCAGTAAATCTTTGTCACATCTTCGTCGTTATTGTCAGCGTCCTCATCCGCTGAATGTTCTGCTTCCTCGTCGTCTGTGGTCTCTTCCTTTTCATCTTGAATTGTCCAAGATTCTTCAGCTGGCTCATTGCTTAACATCTCACTTTCATTTTTCTCTTCTTTTCTTTCCTTAGAGGCCAACGCTCCTAGGATACTGTTTTCTTCTAGTTCCTCTGGATGTTCATATCGCTTCTCAACGGCCTCTTCTTCATGATTTATTACTTTAAAGTTGTAAAATTCTTCCTCAAATCCCGTTGAGCCAGATTCTTCGGTATCGGACTCCACCGAATCTGCCAAGTTCTCTTCCTCCATGACGCTCCCGTCGTCTCGGCTTGTGCTTTCTATACTTTGCTCAAAGGTCACATCCTCGCTTCTTCTTCTCTGTCCTCTGAAGTGCTCCGCCTCCTCAGGATGCTCCTCTTCCTCCTCATCTCCCTCCTCTTCCTGCTCCTTTCCCCTCACCAGCCTGTCTTCCTCCTCAACCACGCCCTCATTCTCTTTAATGTCACTGTCAAACTCATTTTCTCCTTCAGCTACTTCCTCAGTTTCTTCTGCTTCCATCACTCCCTTTTCCTCCACCTCATCCACCTCCTTCTCCTCTTCAGCATCAACCTCCCTAATAACCTCTGTCTCCACTTCAATCCCTTCTTCTTCCTCATGCTCGCCTCCTTCCTCTTCCTCACAGTTCATGTCCAGTGCCACTTCTTCCTCCACATCATGCTCATACACCTCACATTCTTCCTTTTGCTCCTCCACGTCTACCCTCTCATCTACTTCAACCACATCTAGTTCTTCCTCCCCTTCTTCCTTTTCCGTCTCCCTGACCCTCCTCATCTCATTTCCTGCTTTTTCTGCTCCCTTCATCTCCATCTCTTCCTCCACTCCTCCATGTTTCTCCTCGTCTTCGCTCACTTCCATGTTATCTGTCTCCTCTTCCTCCTCGTCCTCCTCATCGGTCATCCCTTCTGTTCTAGCCCAACGACTCAACCTCTCTATCAGTCTGCTCCTCCTGCTCCTCTCCATCTCCCTCTTCCATTCCTCCCACTCCTTCCTGACAAACAGATTAGCTAACGCCATGCTGTTCATTATCTCTCTAATCTGTGCTAACCCCTTTAATCCCCCAAAAACATTCAGCTCACTTACTTTTTGAACAGTTTATGACGTGCACAAAGAAAACGATCCAGTATTTATCCTCTGCTTTAGATGTTGCTGTTATTGTCGCAGTCAGCAGTTGACCCTGTCTGCAAGACACCTCCGTTTGGTCCTCTCCTCCTCTCCTGCCTCCCTCTCCTCCCGTATGTTTCGGAGTGGTACGACGAGTTGCTATTTCCAGTGTACTATCACGAGGTTATTGAAATTCTAGACAGTTTGGGCTGTCGGTCTGAGAACAAACAAAGGGGTTCGTGATGGAGTGATGTGCTGAATCTATAGTCATGTTGATTTACAACATTGTTGAGTGGTTTGCTCGCTATCCTTTGTGTTTGTTGGCTTGTTCGATCACTTTTCATGCATGGTACAATAACAGGCCATCGATTTTTAACTTTTTTTTCCACTCAATGATTCCTCTTGGCAGTCCAGTCCTTCTTTCTTTAACATATTCTGTCAATATTCGACTCAAGCAATGTAATAAACAAGAGAATGATCTAGACCTGGCGGCAGCTGGATCTCTGTCAATCCAACTCTCTGATCCAAGACATCTCGAAGGGGCCTTGGCATTTTATTCACGACCATCTGACTCTGGGATCAGTATTAAATGCACCGGGGGTCACGTTGCTCCTCCACGTCCAAAACAGTGGAATCTGGGTCAAGGATCCGGAGGCAGCAGGGGAAGAAAAGGCCAAGGGGGGGGAAACAAAACAACACCATTCACACCTGTCGCCTTTTGTGCCGACAGAAGAGGCAAACCGCTGGGTCGCATTGTAACCTTGATGTGAAAAATAGTAGCCGACAAGGGGCCTTCATAAATAGACTCTCTACTTGTGTCACCACATTGTTAAGATGGGACCTGGATTGAGTTATGGATCAGCCATGCATGAATCCACGGCTGTATGTTTGTTACGGCCTTCTTAAATAGTTTCTTCTCACTCGAGTTGCACCCAAAACTTTCTTCCTTCCTTCCTAGCAACAATTTTGGCTGAGTTCTTGTTTTACTCATCACATCAGAGTTAATAGCATGACAGGGAATCTGATTCTGCAGTTTATCATTTAGCTTCATGATGATAGTTTTCATAATAACCAAAGAGCATTTTGACCATATTTCACACCTTTTACTCTTCAACAGGTTATTTTAGCATGCTAATGTGCTAATGCAGCAGTAATTAGGTGTAAATATTTAATAACAGCTGATATCTAGGTGAGAATTAGTTTGTGTCAGTGATGTGAACATTTCTTTTGATTAAGTCCAGGCATGAGTCCCGATGTTCTTGACAGTTCAGTGTTGACTACAGTAGAGACGAGGGTCACACGCTGATGATATCTCAGACTGATATTCATCTATTCATTTTCAATAACCTAATAATCCTATCAGAGCCTGTGGGGAGTTGGAGACAAAGAGCGTGAGGTGGTGTACACCCCGTTCATGACAACTGTACTGAGAGTGAATTTATAGAAGTCACCTGTTCAAATTATATTAAGGCTTAAAGTTATGCAGGATTAAGAGCGTGGAGGCTTTGACTGACGGGTGGATGCTGTTACGGATGACTTATTAGAGGACCCAGGCATCAGCCAGTCCGCCGATGAGAAAGCCAGCGCCGAATATTTTCGGCCTCGGAAACCTACAGGTGACTCATGCTCTGTCCATTCTTTCTACTGTCATTCAAAAATAGAGATCCCCCAGTGTCTGAATATGAATCAGCTGACGTGTCTCCAACTCAAAGGTCACAAACCCGAGTTCCCCCAGTCGAGGATCTCACCTCTTTGACCTCGGGACGGCCGTGTCTTCTAAACGCTCGAACGCCACCGCACCTTTACTTTCACCAGTTTCTATTGAAGCGCTTTGAGGTTGAGGCACTGTGAGTGGGCGAGATGGAAATGAAACTGGTGGGCAGCACACACACTCCTACCTGAGGACACAATGACTCTGCTCTTTTCACAGCCGTTCACGTGTCAGGCATCACACACACACACACACACACACACACACTGTACATACATACAGGGAGGTTTAAGCAGGCAGACAAGTGAGTCAGGTTATTATTCAACCCCACGCAGGAGGAGAAGTTGAATGCATTTAAATAAATTGAAAACAAATATTTGACATTTCGAAGCTCTGACTCAGATCGAATGTTGCCCAGCACATGCGTTAGACTGTACACAAACCGGACAGCCTCACTGGATATCTAAGAATAAACTCAAAGTGAATTGTTGTTTCTAAGTACCACGTGATGGAGATCAGGTTTTCATTAACAAAGTCAGCCTGTTTGTTTGCCGTCATGTATCGCGGCAGTGGGCAGATGTTGCCGTGTTCACGCCATCACCCACTGCGAGTGTTTGGCTCTGGGCAGCAGCTCACAAATCTACTTATGAAAAGTCTTGTTTCCTCTGTGGTCCTGATTGTTACCATGACTACGCACGCAGCGAGAGGAGGAGGAGGAGTGAAGAGCGCTAACCTCGTTATGGGACCCTCCCCCCTCAGGCCCTTTCCTCAAGAGCAGCAAACACTGCTGGGATGTGAGGCCTCCTTCTTAAAGCTCCAGTGTGTAGACATGGAATATGATACCATGTTTTCATTTGTGCGTAAAGACCTGAAAATAAGAATATTTTTGTTTTTGCTGCTTTAAAATGAGGCTTTTATATTCACAGTTGGAGCAGGTCCTCTTCCATGGACTCCGCCATGTTTCTACAGTAGCCCAGAATGGACAAACTAAACACTGACGGAGAGGTGAGGAGACTGCAATGCAGCAAACAATCCTACACGCTGCTGTTTTAATAGCAGCTGAAGTAGAAGTTGTTGTTTTTTTGCAGCTGTGTGTCCATGAAACTACAGTTAGCTTAGCTTAGCTTAGCATAAAGTCTGTGAACAAGGGAGTCTGGTGCTAAAATGAGCTGCTACCTGTAGCTTAGCTTAGCATAAAGACAGTGGGAAAAAGCTAGCCTGGCTCTGTTTTCTATGCACAGCAGAGACCAGGTACTGAAACAGAAACAACATTTCCCATAACCCCACACAAAAAGTTGTTGTGTACATAAAAGAAACTTTGTCTTTGTCAAAATACAATCTAGTTTTATTGAACTTCTATGGCCCCATGAAACACACACGGTGAACACACACACACATGGAAATACAAGTTAAGATTTTAAGACTGGTAATACAACAGGCTGGAAGAGAAAAAACGTATTGAACGGGAATCATAGCGCGAACAACCTGATCTTAATTTGAAATCCCTCTACGAGGATGCAAGCGGCTCCAGAGCGGCGCGTGAAAGAATATTAAAAACAAGATAAACATCAAACATAAAGTACGGAGCGGCCAATTCCTTCAGCTCGGAGGAAGGAGCATAAAACACAACAGAAATATAATTCAACATGATAGCAATGCTTGAACTGTAAGACGGAGTTTAAAGTATTTACTTCCACTAAAACTTATTTCATTTGGAGGTCTTATTTGACTAAAAACATACACGAGTGCAGCCAGGAAGAAGAAGAAGATAAAGAAGAAGAAGAAGGATCCACAAAAGTGTTTTGAAATCAGTCTGCAACAAGTAAAATAACACACGTACTCCATTCCTCAAAGCCAACAGATGCACTGTGGATCACAAGCAATGGCAGCTGTATCAGATCTCTCCTGCTATTGCTTCTTAAATTAGGTCATGCTCTATTTTAAGTCCCTGCGTTTCATAAAGTGTGTGTTCCTCGGAGAGAGAACGGGAAAGGGCCAAGAAGGTGACGACAGTGCCAAGGAAACAGGAGACGTTCTTTTTACAGCAGTTATTATGCCGCGGTAAGGAACAGAGGAATTGCATAGTTCAGCAGCATCTTATTTTTTGTTCACATTTTCCTATTTACTTCGGTTTTTTTTTAGTGTACCTGCGCAACCCTGAACCCTTCCCCCCACCACGTATCACTCCTGCGGCTCGTTAGAATAAGGAGCGAGACGGGAGGTCTATTTTTACCGACGTGGGGGTGAGAAAGTGAGACAGAAGGTGAGATTTTATGAGGCAAAAGCAAGCAGCGGCTTGATGGGTTTTATTTTTTATCATGCGAGCGGTGCAGTATGAACCTAAAAGCCAAAGAGGCCAACTGTCCCTCAGAAAAAGTCAAGTTTAAAATCCAAAATGTGTTCCGGTGTGTTCTAAAACCCGGACAGCCGGTTCAAACATCTCTGTAAAGCACCATTTTGTGAACGTTTTGTGCTCTCCGCTGCTTTGCAATACGAGATCGTGGAATGAAACTTAAAAAAAAAACAAAAAGTTTTAAAGGTCAAGCTCTGGCCCACGGCAGAATGAAAGACACGATGACGATGACGAGGGAGAGGGAGAGAGGCAGCGAGAGGAGGAGGATGAGAGGGAGAGAGAGGGAAGGTGGCCACAGAGGCATCAGACGTCTGGAGCCTCGGGGAGCTTCCGCCGGACTCTTCGGCCTCTCCACGTTTGGCCGGCAGATGACCAGCGGCCTGACCTGCGATATGCTCTCCTGGAAGACGAAGAAGAGAGAAAGACAAAGAACGAATGAAGGAACGAATGACTTCTCTTTGGACGTTTTATAGATAAAACAAGTCGATTCATCGAGAATAACAAAACCAATCAGTAGTAAGCTACGTAGCTAACTTTCTCCGTGGCTATGAAGTGTCTGCCATGTTTGTACAGTAGCCCAGAATGGACAAACCAATGGGGGTGAGGTGAGGGGTCTTCAGTTAGTCGCAATCTGCAAGTTCGCTGCTATATATGTCGCCACGATTTTACACACTGGACCTTTAAGGTTTTGCATAATTAATGGGCGGCATTGATTGACAGACGAGTGTCCCTATGGTTGTCTTGTTTGAGCAACCAGGCGTCATTCAGCCGGCCTCATGAACCACGTCTTGCCCCACCTTTAGATGACCTTTGGCCTTTATAATGCCTGTGAGCTTTAACCACGCGGCGAGTTCAGTTAACTGAACTGAATCTATCGTTTATTTATCCATGACCTGCTCAGTGTTCAGACAGGCTCGCTTCCCCTCTGACAGCTAAATGCCAGAACTTAATTTAACAATTAGCATTAATGGATGAATGGACTCCGTCCCTGTTGCAGACCTGCTGGAAAGCTAGTCCAGCTCTCCTGTGTCTCGTTCAAAGCTTGTGGGTGGGTGTCTTTATGTTCACCTCCAGTATGGTCCTGCTGTGTGCCCTGTCAGGACTGAGCCTGAGGTTCCAGCGATGCGACCTGTGGCTCCGCCCGCCGTCGTCCTCGCTCTCGGTGGTGTCTTGCCGCGCCACCCGCGGGCGCTTGCGTCTCCGCGAGCTGATTCGCTGGAGAGAACCCGGCTCCTGGAGTCTAAACCAATCAGGGTTAAAGGCACGAGGTCAGACGAAGAACATCGGGCCTGGGCGTGGACATGCACGTCTGTTCTTACCTGCAGTCTGTATCCTCTATATCAGCATCTGCATCGCTCTCGCCCTGAGGGTCAGACAGGACGCACTCCTCCTGCAGGCGATGAAAGTCAGCGTGAAAGACGGATCTAATGCTGCTGGATGAAAACCTCCACATTAACCGTACGCGGGCTTTTATTTTGTAGTCTCTGGATGAAACCTCGGTGAATCATCATCGACTGCCACTATTTTCAAACCAAACGCTCGATGATGGCATTCGTCTGCGTCACTTTTTTATTCTCACCACTGTTATTATGCATGAATCAGCCGGCACCTTCGACACATGACTAATGAGCTCACAGATCCAATCAGCTGCTCGCTGACACAAAGGCTGAGATCTGTCTGTGCACGCTGGCTGAAGATAGATCTGAGCACTGCATCAAAACTAGTCTGATCCTTTAAGAACCGTAAACTGTGGAAACATTGTAAACACTGAATGATCCACACGAGGAGCTGATATTAGTCATGCTCGAAACCACAGCTGCCCGCCAAAATAAAAGCCAACACATGATCAAATCTTCAGACACCTGCAGGTCACACACACACACACACACACAGAGCACATAATGTCATACGTTACCTCTGTGCCGTATCCCTCAGAGTACCTGGTTAGCGTTACTTTGTTTTTTCCACAGTGTTCACACAGGAGTGTTTCCTGAGAACAGAGAGTGAAGAGAACATCGTGGAGACTGTCTTTAAGATTAATAGATGTTATGTTTCAACTTTCAGCTGCTCTGCTACTTGTTGTTTGAGTTTAGTGCCTCGAGCTAAGACGGGCTGAATGAAGCCTGGCTGAACGGGTGAGTTGTATATAAATTCACCCTCAGTACAGTTGTCATGAACGGGGAAATTAGCTACAGAGACCAAAACTGTTTTTGTACCAGGCTGTAAACATGTTTATTTCTGCTGTCTAACATGGGGACTTATGGAGACTGGCTCACTTCTGCAGCCAGCCTCAAGTGGACGTTTGAGGAACTGCAGTTTTTGGTTTGACTTCATGGCAGCTGAGGTTGCTGTTTGGTTATTTATTTGAGGTTAGTTGAGGCAGAGGACGTCAGAGTGACATGATCTGACACTTTGATATCAACATCTGATACTGTAACATTATATATGACAGAAACTAAAGAAAAGCACAATACGTCCTCTTCATATCATCGATCATGACACCTGACAGCAGCGGCGACAGCTGCAGAGACACGCAGAGGTCTGCAGAAGTTAAAGCCGTGCATTAAGAGCACGATCACAGATGAAGAAACACTCAGACACTTAAGTGGGAAGCCCGAGCACTCACCGGCGTAGGCGTGTGTGCTTCTGAATAAAGTGTACAGGGACCGGCCTCGCACAGACACACTACATCCACCTCTCCGCAGCTCGCCCCCACCTGAGACGACGGAGACAAAGACGAGAGAGGGTGAAACACAGCGCGGTGTGTGGACTTACGTGAAGCTTTCAACGTCGACAATCGCGAGCTAAAGTTTTAATTTTATGCATCTCTGTCGGCGGCTCGGTGACCTTTTCCCACCTACTCGCGTTTTAAGCTGCTGCAGAGTGGAGGACGAGGGCTACGAGGCTGACAGACCCACAGGATTCAGTCGCAGAAGTAAATGACATCAGAGCTCTAATTAACGATATGCAGCTATATTACCCACTCACCAGATATTTCAGTCGGACATACCGCCATTAAATGATTCATCGCTAAAGTAACTTTATGTTAAATTACAGGACGCAGAAATACATAATACATAAATGACCTCACCCCGCAGTCATTGTCAGACGTCTCTCCGGAGGAAAAGAGGCCTTGGGAGTCGGATTCCCTCCGCAGCATGACCTCTGACCGGGCTCACACACTCACATAGACCTGCTGAGGCAGCAGAGGAAGAAACATGAAGTTATTTCCCTCCTTTACATTAAGAGACCAAAACTGTTTGTTGTACCAGGCTGTAAACATGTTTATCTCTGCTTTAACATGGGGACTTATGGAGACTGACTCACTCCTGGAACCAGCCTCAAGTGGACGTTTGAGGAACTGCAGTTTTTGGCACCTCGGAGGTCATTACATACAGCTTATAAACCCTTAATAGAAGTATTCATAAATATTTTTAATCATATTTTTTTACTAGCGAGTCCATATTAACATTTCTTATTGTTACACATGTCCAATAATTCTGAATTAGTTTATAAAATACTAAAACATGACAACATAAACATAAAATTGTCCATAGAGATAAAATCAGCCTCAATATTTTGTTATTTTTAATAATAATAATAATAATAATAATAATAATAATAATGATGATGATGATAAAAGACTTGGTGATGATACTTCTGCAGCCAGCCTCAAGTGGCCGCTGAAGGAATTACAGTTTTAACAAATCAGCTTCATTTCCCTCCCACAAAGGTCATCACTTAATTATAAACCTTTTATGAACGTAAATAAACTTACAAACCTAAAATACTTCAAATATAAATAAACATAAAATAAAATTATCCATAGGGATAAAAATTTAAATAAAATCTGAGCGCGTGGTCCTCAGTGAATGAGTCATCCTAAACTTAATGAAGTGTTTAACAAATGGAATAATTAAAAAGACTTGATGATGCTCGGGCTCGTGCGCTCACAGACTGTAACATCTGCTGTCCGCATCCCATTACGTAATACCACCGACAGTCAACGCACGAGCCGGACAAGTTTCCACGCGCAGACACAAGCAGAGTAAAAATAACTTTAAAAATCAGATTTCATGACGACGTAACATCATTTCCACACACACACACACACACACGCAGGTGAAGCGCTGTCGGTGTGCCGTCACCTGCTCTTACCTCACGCGCGTCCTGTCCACGAGCATGCCGAATCCACGCGGGCTGACCGGAGCAGTGTTCAGGGGATGAGCAGCGGCACGCGGCGGTGCTCGTCTTCATGGTGGCGCGGGGAAGCCATGAGCTCGCGCTGCCTCCGAGTGTTTGACATTGTGGCAGCGAATCCTCCGCGCGTGACGTCACAGCCGACGATGATGACAGGCAGTTACAGTCCGGGGGAAGCGCGCGCTCACGCACCGGCGGGACACCCAGTGTTCCCAAAACAAGGGCGCGAGCGCGGGAAGGAGGGACTTCCGCCCTGGACTTTCACAATAAAATAAAATGAAGTCAAACGGCAGGTGAGGTGTCGGCGTGGATGCAAGCAGGCCTGTATATCTGCACCTCATTCACAGCAATGGGTTCTGTGTTTGGCAAAATATCAGCTTAATATACAAAAAATAATTTTTACAGCAAATTTATCTCCATATATGGTCAAATGTCACGTGGTTGTCCAACGTTTAGATCCAAAATGACATTTTTTCTATTAATTTTGATGATACATCGCCCGACAAGAGTAAATCTGGGACTGACTTTTAGTGGTTGGTGAGAGCTTGGTGAAATAAAAGGCTGAAAGACAGACGCCGAGCTGGGCTGACTGCTGCTGGACTAGTCAGTGATATTAGCTGCTGCTGGTGACCTGGTTGATGTTTGGCTGTTAGCTATGCAAAGTTCCCTCATGCTGGAACAATCCCTGGCTCCAAATCTGTACAAACAACAACTTTCAGAAACATTTAACTTGTTTTTGGTCCGTCTCTACCTCTGGCTCGGTTCTCGCCCCCTTGGATCATGGATCTGAAAGTGGTTTTGTGAACCCACCAATCATCAGGTCCAAAAGGAGCGAGCCTACCTACATATCTTCACCGGTCACAACCGCCACTGCATTGTTGCAATAAATGTGTGGTACGGAGCAGTGTGGTACACCGGTATGAAAATGAGATGTTTAGTTGCTTGGAGAAAAAGGTGTGTATCGAGTGGTTGAAACTGGATTGAAGTTGTTTAAAGAACAGCTCAGCTCGTTGTTGGGATAAATTCATGAAGTTGTTGTCTCACAGGCATGAGGATTGCAAGTCATCATCCTTATTTCCAGATCTTTGAGATGTTGCTGACCTTTATATTACAACATTCAAAACCTTAAAAAAACGTTAATATTCTCGAAGCAAACTTGTCGTAATTACATGTCATTTTTGCCTGGGTCTTTATCTTGCACTGTTGAGCTACACTCATTTGGGGCAGACAGAGAGACACAACCACGACCACACAGACGTAGACAAGGATCATCAAAGGAAGTAATCCGGAAATGTCCGATGTCTCATGGGGGAATCCGTTTGTTGCAGCAACTGCGCCACATTGTCACCAAAACCCTGCTCAGTTCAGCCAGCGGTCCAGTTAAATCTTCCCTTTCCTGTGTTTGAACACATACTGATGATCATTTGTCAGTCGAATTTCAAAAGCTGCCAAGAAGCCGAAGCCCGTCGGTGGGCGACCACTCCACGGTGCGCCTACCAAGAAGCTAAAAAAGAGCTTTTACTTTCTAAATCCAGTCTTTTAAAAAAAGAGCTTAGGCTTTTTGTTTCTGGCCTGAATGTCCCATGAGGCCCACCGAATGAGATAAGGTGTAATTAGAGGGGGGGACTAATGGCAGAGGGAGGGATCCCTCATTATGGCGACATGTCAACCATGCAAATCACCCCTGTGAACATGAGTGTATACTGGATGTTTTGAAGTGATCCAGCATAGCAGTTTGAGCAGAATCCATGACGTTTTTGCAATCGCTGAACTGCACCCTAATGTTTTATTAACGAATATTTCTTCCTTATTAAGACGTTTGTTCCCCGTGCCGATCATCCGCGGAGTATTGCACGTATGAAAAATGTTCAGGGGTCAATCGTGCTCTTTTATCGCACACAGGGGAGGTAGAGAAGGAGGGAAATCACAGATCCTCAGTGGCAGATAGAGAGGTTTGTGTATACACAAGTAGCAATACAAACAGGAGATCCAAGCTCGATAAGGAAATTAAGGGAAAGGGTGCAACTCAAATATACCAAGACTAATGTACCAACGGACCAATGCAGCTCTCTCTCTCTCTTTCTGTTTCTCACTCGCTGTCACTTACAGAAAGAGAAACAGAGAGAGAGGGGGATGAAAGTCAAAGGAGAGCTGCAGAAGCACGTCATTTAGACTTTCTGGAAGCACTGCAGAATGCATTCTTTGGATTTTCTCATCAAAATTGGATGTAGGACCAAACGCAACACGTCTAAACTCAGATGAATTCTCTATTTTTGACTGTGGTCACAGGTTTTTGGCGTGCACACGCTCACAGGAAAACAGCAGACTTTTGGATCAAAGCGTCAGACGCGTCATTTTTAGATTTGAAGGACAAAAACACCACCCAAGGCAATTGTAGGTTACGGTGCTGTGAGAACACCCTGAGGTGGTTCGAAGATTGTGATTTGGTCGTGTGAGTTATGTGCTCCTGTGGTCAACAAGTGAGGCTGAGCATCTCCAAACGTTCGGATGCGTATGCACAGTGTCTGAGGGGTTTGCTGACTGCACAGTGAGAAGAAGAGAAGAAGGAAGGAGTCAAGTTTCGCTACTGTCTGGAACACACGGACGAAAGCAAATATGCCCTAAATCTGATCTGATACAAAAAGGCCTTGTTTCTATCTAATATGAGGAGGGAGCAAGCTTTTTGGAGTCACCTTGGAGGTTATTTCTGAGCTTTGAAAGACCAATGAAGGAGTCGGACCAAACCAAGGATAACCCCCTGACCTGGGATTTCGACCAACCCTGGAGTTCATTCCTAAAACCAGCTGCACAGCTTTGCCTCAACACCTTGGACTTTTCAGACCTCTGGGATGAGGAAGACAGTACAGAGGATGAGGGAACTAATTCAACCAATCACCAACGCGTCTCCAAAGCCCTTCAGGGCCCTCCAGCACCCCCTCCTCTTCCTCCTCCTCCTCCCCCTCCACCTGCCCTGCCTTTGCCCTCAACCTCCAGTAAAGGTGTGACCAAATGTCGCACCTTGAAGCTCCATTGGAGGGAACTGCAGAGTTTGGCTCCCCTTCCAAGGAGGACCCGCTTCGGGTCGCAGACAATTTGGGCCGGACTTGAGCCAGTCCATTTGGATACAAACCGACTGGAGTACTTGTTTGAATCTAAAGGAAATAGCACCAGTTTTAACTTGGTTTCTGGTAAGCAGGTAAGGCAAAAAAGATGATGCCTCAGGGACAAAATACTGATTTATGAAACAACTGTAAGCATCTTTTTCATATATTTGCTCAGTTTGTGTGGTTCTTTGTATTCCAACGCAGAAGCAGCCAGCGGTCTCTGTGTTGGGGATGAAGAGGAGTAACATCATAACCATCGCCCTGAGCAGCCTGCCTCCTCCTCGCCTCCTCCCCCCTGCTATCTACAGCATGGACAGCAGTGTGCTGGACAGAGAGGATGTTCAGGTACGATAGAGGTCATGTCCTCTGGAATTTGAGCCTCAGCATTTGCTCAACTTCTAACGTCTGATTTTGTTGGATAGGCAGTTTTGTTGCCCTTAAGATATCTCTATTTCATTCCCATTAGGAATCCAGAATAGTCCTGCAGTATGAGTTCATTTCTTTCTCTTTTCTAAAACAGCATCTTCAAGCACTAATCCCAACAGAAGAGGAGCTTTGTTTGATCAAGGAGGCCAAGGCCCAGAACCCCAACGCCCCTCTAGCCCCAGCTGAGCTCTGCCTGTTCACTCTCGGGGAAATCCCACATCTGAACTCCAGGCTTCAGCTGTGGGCCTTCGCTCTGGACTACGACTCCTTAGAAAGGGTAAGTGAGAGTCTGAAAAGTTATTTTGGAGCCTAAAACATATCAATCAGCAGCATTTTGTAGAAAAAAATAGATGTTCTGTTTTGCTCCCCGAAGTGATGAAAAGTGATTCAATGTACGCCGCTGCAGTGACTTCCTATCACCAAATACGTCACCGGACTAAAAATAAAACATGCATTTGATGGCTCACCTAGTCTGTATGAATCACTGCATTGTCCTTTATGTCTCACCTCTCAACAGGAAATTGCTGAGCCTCTCTTTCATCTGAAGTTGGCCATGGAACAGCTCTCAGCCAGCCAGACCTTTAGGTGTATTCTAGCAGCCGTGTTAGAGATCGGTAACTTTCTTAACGGATGTAAAGTGAGTATGTTGTCATCCCGGTCTTCTGTTATCCATTTGTAATGGGTGTTAGTGAGTCTCATGATATATTTTAATGTGTCAAGGCCCGTGGTTTTGAGCTGAGTTACCTGGGGAAGCTGTCCCAGGTGAGGGATACGCACACTCGACAGCCCCTGCTGCACCACGTCTGCGTGCTACTGATGCAGCTCTACCCGCAATCGTCTGACCTCTACTCCGACATCACTGCTGTTACTAAAGCTGGCAAGGTGTGCTTATGTCTGTGTGTCTTTGTCTCCTGATAAATGGGCTATGTGGACCGAACTGAAACTTATTTTTAAGGTCAAACCAAGTCAAAACTGGCATCCGATTTCAAACGGACAGCGCACAAACTTCTCTTCTCGTTCTCGTCTTCACAGTGTGACTACTCCCTAGTCCAGTCCAACTTCGCCCAGCTAGAAGCCCAGTGCAAAGCGTCATGGGAGCAGCTGAAGATTTTGGACAAGTCGGAAGACAAGAGGAAAGGAAAGTCAGAGAAGAGGAGATGGGGAGGACAAGACGACGTCCCGGAGGGATCCCTCCGTCACAGGTTGCCGAAACTTTTGAAGGAGTGTGAGGAGAGGCTGAAGGTCCTGAGGGCCGTCCATCGCCGGGTCATCAACAGGTGTGCATGGTTTATTTGAGTTTGTTGCCAATTTTTAATGCCAAGTTCTCCTTGATGTGGTGTTCTATGGAGTAAAATCTTCTCTCTGGTTTTGTTTCTCCAGGTTCCACTCTTTCCTCTTATTCCTAGGCTACTCCAAAGCGATGGTGAGAGACACCAAAGCGGAGGACTTCTGTAGAACCGTCAGTAACTTCTCTTTGGAGTACAGGACCACACGGCAGGCCATCCTCCTACAGAGAGAGAGGGAACAACAGAGAAGTAAAGCAGAGAGCCCAGGTCCCAATACTCCCGCGGTCAGAAGGAAATGTCAACAAACGGCAACACAGGTTTTTATCTGCTCTTAAACTGATTCTGGACAAAATAATTGAATAGTTTTTAACATTAATCTGCTGTGTTGATCTATCAGGAAAGTGAGGAGCAGCGTAGGCTGGAGGAGGTGCTGAAAACACCCGAGTCCAACTCAAGATGGGACGCCACGCTGCCTCGAAGCCGCAGGAGGACGGCTGACATTCAAGGTACTACTACAACACACATTCCTGAATAAAAACTTCTCTTTTATCTGTCAAGAATGATGTACTGAACTCATATTTGTTCACTTCTCAGGCCCTTCATCACGGAAGCTGAAGTTGTAACCCTGCTGATATACTAACAAAAGTCATCAGTCACTGGCGTATTGGAGCAACGGTGTTTGCAATTGTTATTTATGACATCACATTTTTGAGGTGCTATGTCGTTAGGACGGACATGTGCATGAGATTTCACATACTGCTGCAGTTTTAATCGCGTAAAGTACGGATGCACTAAAAGTCTGTGTGTGGAAAAATGACAAAATCAATGATGAAATGTGTAAAAACTCAATAAAAAATGATCAACCTTTCAAAAAGGAATAAACATTGAAGGAATTATTATTGTTATTTAGCATTTCCAGACTGGCTTTATTTCCCAACACCAGAGGTCGATGCTGATGGAAGGAAGGCGGAGCTAGTGTCATGCCAGAACAGGAGCTGAGCAATCATCAGTATAATATGGACATAATGACAGAGGCAAAGACACGAAGAGGACGATGATGCATGGATAAATTTGAGACTGGCTTTGTCTGGGTGACATAAAAGGCTGAAAGTAAGTAAGTAATGTCAGCTGGTTGCTGTGTCTTGTATAATTGCAGATGTGTATGCCGTGTTGCTTTAACATATAAGTCTACATTATAACACGCTAACTGTTGTTACGTGCAGTGTATGACGTCACACCCCCCCTCACCCCTCCATCAGCTGTTGCTCGCGCGCCTACAGCGCGTCTGTGCTTACGTCACCAAAGCAAAGCTTTACATTTGAATGCCATCTTTCCAAAAAGCCTCAAATGTCGTCAAACTCCTCATTTAAACAGCACACAGTGTGTGTGTGTGTGTGTGTGTGTGTCGTATACAGTATGTGTGTGTCACAAGCGTCATCTGCCAGTCCCTGACGCGCATGTCCATGGGACTCCAATAGGAAACTGGGAATGCAGCGGGGTGGGCGTGACCCTTCCCCGTTGTTCGTATTAGTGATGGGAAGTTCGGTTCTTTTTAGGGAGTCAGATCATTTGACTCAGCTCACCAAGAAGAGCTGACTGCACCGGCTCCCAAATGACTCTTTGTTTTATCACTTACACCTTCAATAATTCAGCCAGATTTAGCGCTGTTTGACTGTATGTACTTAAATCATTCAATACATTCTTTGTACTGGAATATTCTCAAGGTAAAATCACATTTTCTAATATCAATAAAATGCTGTAGCCAATTGTTTTTATTGCATTTACAGACCCTTGTAACTCTCAAACCACCCAATCAATGCACTGACTTGTTTCTAGAACCACTCTGCCACACAAAGTGGATAGAAACACGTCTAACAAATTCAGCATATAAATAAAAAAGTAACTATTAAAATAAATAGAAAGCTGTTGTCACTGCATGTACGTAGCGCGCTGTACATGTAAAAATCGGCCTGCGGACGGGAGCCGAGCTTCACTTAAAAGAGCCGGCTCTTTGGACCGGCTCGTTCGCGAACGGCACATCACCAGTGCGTATGAGTCGACGCCATTTCGTGTCCACTGGTTCAAGGTGATACAATCAGCCTGCAGAGCCGTGCGCGGATCTTTACCGAGCCAAGTTAAAAACCCAAAAACAATCAGCAGCGTTGACTTTTACTCATTTTTAAGTATTAAGCTCCTGGTGAGTATTTTTAACCGAGAGATTTTTACCCTCATTTTTTTTAATCATTTTTTTTCCTGACTCTGAAACGTCTTTTGGACTTTTTAATTTTTTGTTTTTATTTTTAATGCATATTTTTTCTCCTCTGTCTCTCTCTCTGGCTGGCTGGTGTTCCCGAGACTGTGTTTGGCTTTTATAGTGGCGTACATTTTGTGATGGCAGTGTGAGCTGCGCAGAAACTAGTTTGAAGTATTAGAAGCTTTCCACGACAAAGATTTTTGCTTTTATTTTTCGACATACGACATTTGCAGAGCGGTTTTTCCTCCCTCCCCCACCTCCTGCAGGGCTGCTGCTGCTGCTGTGTTTCCTTTTATTTGTTGCTCTGATTTGTGGTCAAAGGAAAGAAAAGAAATATGGAAGATTGTTCCAGTCTTTTCTGGACGTTTTTCTGGAAGTATGTTTTTAAAAGGCTCCTGTGTTTGGCCCCCTCCCCACCTGTAACTTGATTTGCAGTTTTCTCTGTGCAGTGCTGAGACATGAGATATTTTACTACAGCTGTAATTTTTCAGGCAAGATGTCTTTTTTCGTCTCTTTTTTCTTTTTTCTCTCTTTTTTTAAGGAACAAGACGACAGTGTTCTGATGTGTTGTGCAGTCGTGGAGCGTCGGTGTGTGACTTAATTTTGTTGCATTTGGTCATTCTGATATCCTCACTTGAGATTCATTGAGCAGCAGGTTTATTCTGAGCTGTGGAGGCCTGCAGAGGGGCCTCCTGCACCGAGCTGTAAACAGGCCTGCACCTTCTAACGTTGCTCTGTTCCTTCCAGGAATCTGTCATCTTATATGAACTCGCTTAGACTGTGTGTGTGAGGGGGGGGCTTTACAGTGGGAAGGCAGGGGGAGGTATATGCAGTTGAAAGTGGCCCACATACCCCCGTACTGTGCCCCCCACCCCTTCTTTGGCCCCCTGTGTGTCCTCTGGAAGTGTCCTTGAGCAGGCTCCAGGCCCTCCAGGCTCCAGTGGGCGCTGTTCTGCAGTTGACCCCTTTGCTCGAGGGCAGGAGGGTCACCAAGTCCCCCCCAAACTGGCGATGCTCCGCTCTGATACGGAAGCCCGAAGCGGTCATACATTCATAGTCTAATAAGTTAATTTCAACTGTTTTCTCTGGATCTTATGTCACACGTGTCGTATCTCGATAACAAATAGAAACTCAAACCGAAATGAAAACTGAATGTTTGGCCGCTCGGGGCTTCTGTACTCTGAAGCTGACACCAGTGTCTGATTGTCCTGGGTGACGTCAACATACCTGTATCTTAGTTTTACAGACAAATATTCATTTGATTTCCTGCATGACCGTTTGACCAACCCTGGCATTGTTCACCTGCTTACACCTGCGAGTAGAAGCATTTCTGTTTTATTTATTTATATTTATGGTTTCATGTTTTTTTATATATAAGTAGCATTTTAGCTTTAGCAGCGATTTCTTTAACTTCCATATTTTGCTGCTTGTTTTGTGGTGATAATAGTTTCAGTTCATTTTTACTTCTTCTTTTCTAATATAACGTTTTTTTTTTGTTTCCCCTGTTTAGTTTTTGAAGCCTCTTTTTTGAACAGCGGCAAATCGTAAGTTGGTCTCAACCTTTTTTTTTTTTTTTTTTTGGTTCTTTTTTTGTTGCCTCAACTTTTGCATCACTTTTTTTTTTAAATATATATTTGTATATTTATATTCCACTTTTGTCTTCAGCCCTTTTAGACATTTTCTCTCTTTAGATCTCCTAGAGAAAGTAGCATGTAGTGTGTTTTTGTTTTTTTCTCTCTCTGTGCTGTGAAAGTAGAAAATCAACTGTTTGACACTAGCGGCCTCTTATATTTATATTTATATTTATATTTATATTTATATAAGCCCACATGTTATAATATGGATAACGTTCAGTGTTGATCATAAGAGGCCTGATTTGTATTTGAATTGGCTGAATAACATTCCCTCGGCTCCCTCCTGCATCCGTCCTTGAATCCAAAGACCGGCTCTGACAAAGGCAAAATTTTCCCGCCTTTGTTTTTTTTTTTTTTTTTCTTGAGTGTGCATGTAATTTGATGGATTCAAATCTGACCCATTACCCACAGAAACACAAAGACACCTGCTCTTGATAAAAACAATGATCTCATCATTATCACCCCCGATAGTAAGTCTATACCCATGAGAAAGAAAGCATGCCTACTGAACACCATGAGTTACTAACATTTACAGTGATCGCTAATATTGAATCTTGTTTTTTGTGCCCTGATATCAAATCAAACCACCTGCAGGCATCCACAGTCAGTTCCAAACCTCATAAACCCTCAAAGGTTCAGATCATATCCCAGACTCTATAAACGAACCACGTCCAGCTGCAGCCGAGTCCCAAAGAGCTGCAGGCGCAGCGTCTTCTCACTGTTGAAGCACAAACATTAAAACCAACACTCACTCACATCATCAATAAAGCCCGGATGAGGCAGAGGACGAGCTGCATCTGTTATAACCTGTAAATATGTCTTCTTTAATGTCACACCGGGGCCACAGTAAGGATTTGGCCCCTGTAACTGAGGCTGATAAGGAATATAAGAGCCCTGCACTAAACACCGCCTCTGTGAAGCGAATACTTTCACTTTCACACTCAGGAAGTTCCCCAAAACACTCATCACTCCCAGAATAAATACGGTGAATGTCAAACTCTTTCTGTAACATAATTCTGATTCACAGACGCTTCGTATCGTGTTGCGTTGCATGGACGTGTTTATGAGTACATCATCATCATCGTCACTGCCAAGCAGACATAAGTAACAGGACACACTGTGAGCGTCGCCGGGCCGTTACATGTGAGACGTTCCTGTTATTTTGTCCACCCGGTGTGTAAATATTAAAAAAAAATCTGATGAATGATTTTCTCTCTGATTGGTTCAGCGTCATAAAAAGAAAAGCACACGCAGTGCTTGTACATAAACCTTGGCTACTCCCGCTTGAACCCCATCATCCCACAAAGAATTAGAAACATCCACCCGCCCCCTCCTGAACACACACACCCGGTGTTGTGGACGCCCTGTCGGCTTGCCAAGAAATAGAGCCGTCCCAGGCCAAATCATGTAGAGGCAGAGCAGAGCATTAAGCTTTGGCCAGACAGCCTGCTGCAAAAGCGTGTAATCCCCTGCTAGTAGCTGCTGGGCAGAGATGGAGAGGCTGCTTGCTGGGTTACAGTTTAGCCCAGCTGGCAGCTCGGTTGTGTTCTGGCAGGTGAGACGTGGCTTTGCCACATGACGGCTGAAGTCAGAGGCTGTGCGAAGGTAGCTTCTCACGTGGTGATCGGGTTTATTAAAGTAAAAATATCAAAGGAAGGAAGGAAGAGCCCCGCTGCAATGTTACATAACTCTGCAGTGTTTAATACAGCAGCGCCAATCTGTACTGAAGCTGACACACTTAAACATCAAACTGCGTTTCCATGAGTGTGTAACTACCTGAAAATAAGAATCAGATTTTTTATATCAGCAGATCCTCTTATACGGAGTTTGTCATCCACACTGTAAAGAAAAGAACGTCATACTTTACGGTCTTTTACCGTCATGATTTGGTCGTTTTTCACCATCAAAGACATTTTTTACAGTGCACACTGGCACCAGATAAAATCCTTTACATCTTCCTCCTTCGCCACTGGATGTCACTAAATCCTACACACTGCCCCTGTAACGCTGCTGATCGTACCTGAGTTGCCTGTGGATCAGATGTCGAGCAGCAGAGAGAAGTCTAAAGAATCATGATTGCTTCAAAAGGACCAGGAGCACCGACTGAAATATAGGAAGTATAATAAATAATAAGACTGCAGATACAAGCTTCAGGAAAGTGGTGTTTACTGCAGGGATACTACAGTGTTTTCTCTGGCCTCTGTAGACACAAACACACACATCATCAGTTCATACACACATTTAAAGAAGCAGATTCCACGTTTTAATGTAATATCTTCTTCTGTAATAACAAACAACGTTTATCCCGCAGGTTTTTTATGGCTGCCTCCATTTTTAAAAAAAATCATTTTATCTACCACCTCCCTCCCTTTTTAAACACTTCTTGGGTTTGCCATGAATCCAAAAAAAAAGAAAAGAAAAAACAATCTTTTTGGAGGTGTAGTAGATGTCACTGAGTCCCGTCTCTCATAGTTCGTCGACGACCCTCTTCTCTCCAACAGAGTCACACAGGCAGGCAGACCTCCACCGACCCGAGCACAGACACAATGGAGTGAGTGCTGGCTGCTTCATGACCCGATCACACTGTCTGTTCTGCTATCTGGTATCTCAGAGACACATGTAGTCCCCCCTCTCAAATCCACCTGTATTGCAGGGAGGGGGGTAGAAAGTAGGATTCACAGCTTGAATTTGTACGTGTTTATGACTGATTCCAGCCATTTTGTCCATATAAAGATGCACTGTTGCGGTTGTAAGTCATTCATAAGCAGAAATGCCCAAAGTTTGCTGGTTCCAGCTTCAAATGTGGTGGAATCGCCGTTTTCCTCTAGTTATGACTGTAAATTTAACATCTTCTTGCTATGGGCTGTTGTCAACTTTGGCTCTATAATTTTTATACACTAATGAACCAAAATGGACAGATTTTAGAGCTTAAGCAGTGTGGTTAACGCCCCACTATGAGGTCCAAACTCTGTAGATATAATCTACAAATTAGTGCGAGAACATTGTCTATCTTCCACCCCTTCCTGTCTCCCTGAACATCACTCACCTCTAAATATTGACCCCAATCTCATACCTCTTTTTCTTCTCCTTCTTCTTATCCATCCATCTTCCATGCCCACCTGTCTCCACCCCTCCCTGCCCCTTGTCTAGTTGGTCGTCGTCCTCCACCTCTAGCCTAATGGCCAGCAGCAACGTGACCAACAAGACGGACCCTCGTTCCCTCAACTCCCGCGTCTTCATCGGCAACCTCAACACCCTGCTGGTCACCAAGGCCGACGTGGAGGCCATCTTCTCCAAGTACGGCAAGGTCGTCGGTTGCTCTGTCCACAAGGGCTACGCCTTCGTCCAGTACTCCAATGAGAGGAACGCCCGGGCAGCCGTGGGTGGCGAGGATGGCCGAATGATCGTGGGACAGGTGCTAGGTGAGGTGGAGAGTACATCCAGCATTGAGTGTTGGAGGTTGGAGATTTGTTGTGTTGTTGTTACCTTAGGATGAGCCTCAGTCACTGGGCCAACCCCCCATAAAACCCCAAAGTGTTGTAGGCAGAACAGAACAGTTATTGGCAAAGTATTACATGAAAATGACGCTGCTAAAACTTTTTTCTTCCATTTCTTGTACCTGCTGGATCCTGTCCCAGCATGCAAACAGATACATTCACCCTCGCTATCAAGTCTTAATTTCAAATTCAAACCCAGGATCCTTTTTTTCTGTTTCACAATGCCAACAACTGAGACACTGCGCTGCCGTCTAGTGCTTCAAAATGGCACTGAAAGGCAGAGAAACAGCTGGTTTTGGTCTTTATATTCTTTATATTCAGACTTGTCTGGTGCTCAGAGCAGGTTCAAATAAAATGTGAGTAACTATTTGCAAATGTGTCATCAGGTGGACAGGAGGGAGTGTTAACTGCGAGTTAACTGCCTTCATGCTTTTTGCTCATAACATGTTCTGGCACATTCTTCCACTCCTTCCTTGACTGTTGTTGTGTTTTTCCCTCTCTAAGATATCAACCTGGCCGGTGAACCGAAACCTCACAGATCAAAGACGGTGAAGCGTTCTGCGGGAGACATGTACAGGTGTGTACGCGCTGATTCATGCTGTCTGTAATCGGGCACTGAGACAGGTTTTGAAACGTAAAGTTTTACAACAAGTCAAAGTTGCTGTTAATCTTTCTAAGCTGTCTCTGCTCTGTCCACAGTTCATCAGTTGATTTGGACTATGACTTTCAAAGAGATTACTATGATAGGTAAGCTGTGTATTCTTCATATTTTTAAGAATCATAGCTGTTTTATCTATTATGTCAGAGATTTGAATGTTGGAAGGTCGGTACAGTCACGGATGTGGTTGGAGAGAACTGCATGTGCTGTACCGGCAGTTCTGGTGGTTTGGGTTATGGGATGTTCAAAGGAGAGGTCATTGTCAAAGATGACTCTGAGGTTGCACCTGTGAGGGGATGGAGACAGGGTGGAGTTGTCGATGGTGAGGCAGCAACCGTCAGTGGTTTTTGGTGAGGGATTAAGGGCAGATGATGATTTAAAAAGTTGAGAGAAAAGGTTTAAGGGTTTCCAGGTTGACTGGTCTGATCTTCTGACGCTGCAGCCACAGCGAGATATAGAGTTGTGTCGAATCCGGCTCATCTTCTCTGGCCCAGGTTGCTTTTTTTGCAGCCAGAAACTCTCCATTCAAATGAATGGGAAAAATAGGAAAACGATCTGAGCTCTACCTCTCATGCTTGTCGTGCTTGCATCTCTGTATCTCAGGATGTACTCCTACCAGTCCCGAGTGCCTCCTCCCCCTCCACCTCCCCTGTCCCGTGCCGTCATTCCCTCAAAGCGTCCGCGGGTCAGCCTGAGCGGAGGAGGGAGCCGACGAACCAAAACCAGCTTCTCATCCTCCAAGAGCAGCCAGAGGACCTCCCGTACAAGTAGGTTACACCACAGCCACATCGAGATCGCAGCTGCCCCGTGCCACCTTCGTCTGTGTTTGTAATAACCTTTCTCCTCCCGCAGTGAAGGTCGATGAACTGCAGACCATCAAGAGGGAACTCACGCAGATCAAGCACAAGGTGGACTACCTGCTCGAAAGCCTGGAGCGCATGGAGAAGGACCACAGCAAGAAGTCAGGTAGGCCTTAATGTAGTGGTCCTACACACTGGTCTTTGAAGTGTAGGTGTTTCGGAAACTCACAATGTGGCATCGCTGAGCCACACATGGCACATTTATGTCAACTTACCTGCTAATGTGCAAATGCTAAATACCAAAAGATGCAAAAACCATCTCTGCAAATGCCAAATGTATAACAGGAGTTTTTAATTTTAGCTTGTTCTTCTCACCCTTTTCAAAAAGAGTCTCTGTGACTCATTCTGCACTAGGATGACTCATGAAGGGGCATATGCAAATTTCAAATATATGAATTTAATCCATTAAAATGAGTCATTTTGGGGTTATCCAACAAACCCCTTCCATCGTATAAAATCTAACCTATCAAAGTAATTAATGTCAAACAAACCTTTCCACCTTAAGTTTGGGGCAGATGATCCTCAAAAGCTACGATAAGATCCACTTCTTCTGCCTCTTTTTTCCCCCCTGCTTTCTTCTTCACTCAGAGATGAAGAGCTGCAAACCGGAACCAGGCGAGGTGTCCTCCCTCAACTCCTCCACCTCGAGCAAGAGAGACGACAGCCTGAAACGGGAGAGAGAGAGCCAGGAGCTGAACGACTCCGAGGAGGGGGATCTGCTGGAGGACGAGGACGAGGTGAGGGCCGATGAGAGGAGGGCTGGAACCTGGACGTCCAGATCTAAGACGTCGGTGTCTTCTGAAGCAAGTTGCTCCGATAATTTCTCATTTCAGTCTGTTGATTATAATTAAGTCAGTGAGAGAAGTTAGCTTAGCTTCTTTGAGGTATTACTGTACTCGATTACATTGCTCATGATCAAAAACTCCACAACACATAGCAGCCAGCTAATATTACAGACTAGTCCAACAGCAAGAAGCCAGCTTGGCGTCTTTTAGCCTTTTATTTCACCAAGCTCCTGTTCTAGCATGACACCACCAGCTCCACTCCCTGTCAGCATTCAGCCTCACCTCGGACCTCCTTGTAAAACTCCTCTTCTTCTTCCCGGTGGTCCAAAACACCCATGGTGCAAGTTAACTCTCTCCTGGCGCTCTCACAGCCCGGGTAGCCCGGCTACCAAACAGAGCTAACATTAGCTAACAGCAGCTACAGTGTGCCGTTACTAAAAGCTTATTTTTGTCCCGCCTTCCCTCCCGTGCAGATGAAAAGCAGGGGCAGAGAGGAGGACGATGAGGACGAAGAGGAGGAAGGAGAGCAGGAGGAAGGAGAGGACGACGGCGACAGCGCCAACGGAGATGACTCCTAAACACAGGCACACACACACACCTGCACACCTACACACACACACACACACACACGCACATACACAAAACAAATTGTGTATGATTGTATCTCCATGCCAGACGTGTACGCGGCGGTCATGTGCTCATATCTGCTGAATCGACTGGACGTTTCTAAACAGTGTGTTTGTAGATATCGCTTTCTCTCTCTCTAACTCACACACACACACACACACACCCACACACACACACACACACAGAAATTCATCTGTACGTCAAAGTACTTGTTTCTGGATTTTCTTTTTGATGTTCTGTTTTTTTAAATTTTCTTTTTTATGGACGTTTTCCGGCATTGGATAAATGAAACTCTGACGCGTTTCAGGTGAGGTGAGGATAAATTTAACATTGTCTAACATTGTATGTTTGAACTCAGGGCTGTAAGCCGCCACAGTATCAGAACTCTGAAAGGAAAAACAGTTAAGGCCTCGTCGATAATTCTTATTATTTGTAAAGTTTAACACCTGACAGAGGCCGACATTGAAACAAATCCAGAATAAAAACTATGCTCAGGTTTCACCGTCAGTCTTGAGACAAAATACCACACATGGTACTCACAGCCCGGGCGTGAAAATGTGTACAAAAATTAAAATATATTCCTGATCCAGCTGCTGCACAGCTGCCTCCAAACCAGCAGGTGGCAGCACATCACAACAACTCGGCCACACACAAAAGGACTTCTTTCTGACCACAGAATATCTTCACCATCTGCTCGTCAGATAACACGAGCAGCATGTCACGCTGTCCCGCGCGAACGCCGTTCGTGCTCGCTCTGAAGAAAACGTTTTGGTTTGTCGCAGAGGTCTTGCGACCTTTAACCGACCTTGACTTGTGTAACGCAGTGCTACTCCATGTTCATCTGTTTCCGTTGGATGTTCTGTTCTGTCATTCGACTGCGCTGGTGAAAGTGAATAAAAATGTTTTCCAAGTTGGAACCTGTCGGAGCTTTTTTTACGATTCTATGGAGGCGACATCGAGGTGAAATCTGTGTATACAGATATCTCATCATACACTAATGAACACATGCTAATGAATGTCACGCCCCTAAATCTCCGACTCTGGACCTTTTAATCTACGTTTCTCACCTGCAGACTTCGGCGTAGATTGAACATTTTCACTCTCAACAAGCTTGACATTGAAAGAAAGAAGCAAACGAGCTTGTTTGCCTGTAACTTCATTACCACTGACCGCCCTGCATCGATACGCAGCTTCCTTATGAATATACATTATCCTGCTGGGAGTCTGCGGAGGCCTTGGAGCTCGGTAATGAAGGCCAGGAACAGAAACAGAGACCTGGCTGGAGTAAAGAGGGAAAAAAGAGGGATAAGGAATCAATGAGGAGTAGTCTTCAGGGTGAACTGTGATTAACGAGAGGACAGCAGACAGACGGAGGGAGGAGGGGTGGTGGATAATAAGAGTATGGATGATGTAGGGCTGGATGGATGGATGGATGAACAGGCTGCAGAAGACTGGAAGCAGATGGAAGAGTAGCTGACAGATGGAGAGATGACGGACGAGAGGAAAAGATTTTGAGGCGCGACCTGGGGAGGGGAAGAAGGATGTGGAAACAGCGAGTTACAGTTACAATGATTACAGAGCAGGAGCGTCTGAGGACGGGAGACGTGTGAATACTTCGAGAAACCAAAAACTGAAGTGTATCCACGTGACCTCAGAGACCTCAGCCAGCAGGTAGACATGATGGACAGATTTTGAAGCCCGTGGGCGGCGCCGTCACAGACACACGTCCATTCTTTATTAAAGCTGATGTGGAATCATGGTTAAATCAAACGATACTTTTGATTCTTGCCGCGCCACGTGACTGCGGCTAAATGAACATTAAGAGTGCAGCGGGGGGTTAAAGTGCAGCCGTGGTGTGATCGCTGTTACGTGGGGAACATTGGCCAGTCCAGCGGAAACAAAGTCGAAGTCGCACAGAGACACACACACACTATTTTTCTCGCTTTTCAGCTTCATCACACATTTACACACACACATATACACACCCTCTGAGAGCGCAGACGATCACTATGTGGCTTTTTAACCGGATTAATATCTAAACATGTGAACGGTCCAGTGACGAGCATGCATCATGTTATTATGTAACGGATTCATGCATTCCCTCTGACCTCTTAAAGCCTCGTTCGTCTCTGCTCATGAAAAGAATGAAACCTTTTTTTCTATACGTTCCTGTTAGCGTGCTCTCAACTCAACATTGACACAGTGAAACCTTGAAGCGACTCTTGACGTGATATATAACCGTTTAGCCCCGTGATGAACTGCCGACCTCTCCGGGGCGAACCCGATCGG
Organism: Nibea coibor; assembly: GCA_023373845.1. Taxonomy (NCBI): domain Eukaryota; kingdom Metazoa; phylum Chordata; class Actinopteri; family Sciaenidae; genus Nibea; species Nibea coibor. The sequence continues at coordinate 2,002,470 of CM041729.1, forward strand.
CTCCAGCGACCCGTGACCGTGACGAGGACAAGTGTCGGTCAGTTTGTCGTGTCAGGAAACAGGAAAAGCTTTAAAAACATTAAAGGCGGCTCGGTTTGCCAGATGAGCCGTTAGCATGGCTCATGATGTGTGACTAATAACAGCGCTAATTTCCTCGTTATGGTTTCCTCTGCTCAGACAAGACTAAACCATCAGTTTGTAATCGTCCATTGTTCCATCGCCTGTCGATGACACTTATTGATACTTTTACTTCAGACTTTTCATCAAGTTTGTTACCTTTAGAGCTAGGCTAGCCCATGTTTCAGGTCTTTATGCTAAGCTAAGCTAAGCTACAGCTAGGTTTAGCACAGAGACTCTCTGGTTGGTGTATTTTGGGCATTTTCCTCCAGTTTAAAGTCCTTGCGATGCTAAGCTAACCCAGCTAGCTCCATGTTTCCCACACAGACATGAACTAGCCTAGCTCTGTCTAAAGGTGACTGAAAGAGTTTAACAATTTCAGATTTCACGTGCTAACTCGATGAGTATCAGCTCGACAGGTCGTCTTTGAATTCCCTTTGTGCTTTTGTTGCACACACACACACTCACACACACTCGTACACTGTTTTGTTTGAAGCTGAAATACACCCACAGACTGTTGAACTCATATTTCATTCTGTGTTTTCCAAACTCTCTCTCTCTCTCTCTCCGCCGCGCTCACACTCGTGTGCACACACTCGTAGATTTCTCGTTAGCTCGGTTACTTTTACGGCTCTCCCCTTCAGCGTGTTTTTGTCTCACCGCTCCTTTCTCCGCCGTCGTCGGCACAAAAGGAGCTCCCGGCGGTGACACTGATGAATCACCCCGGAGGCTTACAGCTCCATCCCTCTATCTCTCCTCATCACCTCTCCCCTCCCTCCTCGCTCTGCTTCGTGACCTCTCTTTCATCCTCCACCTCCTCTTTCACACCCCTCTCCTCCCTCGCTCTTCGTCTCGGGCATGACCTCTTTTTATTTTTTTGCGCCTCGCCCACCTGCGAGGCGTCCTCACATGGTACATCACGTTCATTTTATTTGCACGAGTGATGTTTGGATGGACGGACGCTAACAAGGTCAAAGCAGACGTTCACCCTCAAGAACTCGCCAACGTTTCAACGATTCTCTGCTGATGTTCACCCTGAGTATCTTTTACATGTTCTCAGGCCACATCTACAGTCACCTCCAGCAGGTTCTAGGTCTGGATCTCCTACCAGGTGTCCTCATAGACCCAGTAGCTCCAAGCCAACCCGTGTCGGACGTTCATCCACATCACCTGCAAAAATCCTGAGCATGAATATCACCAACAGAATCAGAAACGATGGGGACCCAAAGATCCACAAAGAGAGCAAACAACGAGTGTTCTGGTTCTGGTTCAGACCCGTTGTTGTTGATTAAGTTGCTGTTGGCTACCTGAAATAATTTCCTGCACACAAACATGTTTGTGATGAAGGAAAGTTCCTCTGTTTTCATTCAGCCTGTTGTGGCTGCACTCGGCTGTACTTCATTTAGCCCGACAAAGAAGAGCGTGACTGTAACTGTGTGTGCGCGTGTGTGTGTGTGTGTGTGTGTGTGTGTGTGTGTGTGTGTGTGTGTGTGTTTGGAATAGCATTGTGCAGCGGTTGCCCTGTGACTAGCCCCATAGCTGGTGTGAATATAAATGAGAGCGAACGAGGGTTTCCACTGAACACAAAGGGGGAAGAAGAGAGGAAGAGGAGGAGGAGGATGAGAGGAGGAATTGTTGCTGTAGGCTGTTTTGCCTCCTGCCTTTGGCCATTTTCACCACGGGGAGGAAAAGTTAGTCTCCCCCCTCCTCCTCCTCCTCCTCCTCCTCTCTTATCTCCCTCTCTCTGTAAAACCTTTGAACATCCCTCCATCACTCTCGCTGTTGCCTCCATCCTTCCATTTTCACCACACTTCATCGCCTCTCTGCGTCTTCATCCGTCTCTCCACTCTTTCTTTTTAATCACAGATAGCATCACTCTCCTTCCTTCCTTCCTTCCTTCCTTCTTTTCCTCCTTCCTTCCATCCCGAGCGACTCTTGTCTGATCTGACTGCACAGCCTCAGATTAGATCGGACCCCGCGGCTGTAATCAGCCCTCGGCCGTCCCTGCTCCTCTCAGATAATCTCGCTCGCATTCGGCAACACAAAAATCTGTCGGTACATCTGTTTTCCACCCTCATACATTTATACAGTTTTTGTTATTATTGACTATTAATGTGCAGAAATTCAGAATCTGTCCCCAAAGCCACGATTTTGTCAGAATTAGTGTCCTGGTTCTGGTTCTAACAGGTTTTACTTCATGGTGAAATACGTCAATATCATAAAACAGATTCCACTGTCACTTAAAGAAACAGACACAGGTTGGAAAACAGGCTAACATGTTCTGTTTCTGTTTCTTGGCCTGGACCAGGAACTTTTCTTGAGTCTATGCTGGTTGCCTGGAAACAGGAAATAGTCACACACACACACACACACACACAAACACATGCATGCCATAAAATGACCAAATGTTTTTTGTACCAGTGGGACAAACAAACATGCACAGAGCTAAGCTAGCTTCATGCTAAGCTAAGCTAACCTGCAGTATCAGAGGTTTAAGCACACACGTATATGCAGCATTATGTCACAGGATTAGTACTGGTTGGCGTTTAATTCCATATTTTAACAAGTCTGTAGATTTTACGGTGAAAAACTGTCAAACTGTGACAGTAAAAGGCCGTAAAACATGCAATTAAATGTTTTACTGTCTCAGCCTCTTATGTAAAATACTTTATTCTGTATGTATTCCTTTAAAATGTCATTTTTATTGGCACATTTTGCTGTTATGGTTTTCTGGATTCATGTACGACAACAAACTGCAAACAGCTTTCAGGAGTTAAAACTTCATTATCTGATGTTTGATGACCTGTAATTGTCTTAATTAGTTCCTTTTGCTTGATTGCTTGTTGTCTTTGAGCTGATTGCGTGGTTGTCTGACTGTGATTGTTTCTTTAGTTCCAAGGCCTCTCAGGAGATGATTACCTGAAGATTATCTGAATAAATGAAGTTACTGAAGCCATTACAGGCTTGTTTCTCAGACGTTCCACAAATGATAGTCGCTCACATATTGCAGATAAAGTGTACCGTACAGTCAGTGTATGAGCTTTTCATACCAGGATAACGATACCTGTCAGGGATGATCTGAATGGGCGGGACCTAATCCAAAAGTGGGAAGGTTGACATTTGAACATGGGGACTTATGGACACTGACTCACTTCTGTAACCAGCCTCAAGTGGACGTTTGAGGAACTGCGGTTCCATATTGGCTTCATTCCCAGCAGGGAGGTTGCCATGGAAACGCTAGAGCTCAAATCAAATCACCTTTGAGGTTGTTTATCTTTGATATGCCCATATATGGTAAATAGGAGGCGTGTCTCATGTGATGTCACACATTCTAGAGTCTTTGATCTCTGTCTCTATAAATGCACCAACACTGCTACAGAAAACTCACCAGATTCAAGATTCAAGATCCCAGAGTAGGAAGTAGTAGACGACTCGATAGAAGAATCAATACAATGAACTCACCGATGAGCACCACTGAGCCTGCGGCTCCTTCTGCTTCTGGCTGCGAGTCTCCAATCGAGACAGACAGTCAGAAGCAGCTTCGCCTGTTTGTCACCATGCTGACCATAAGACTGTTACACAAGTGTAACACCCTGCAGAGCCGTACCCGGGAGCAGTGGGCGGCCCACATGAAGACTCTGGTTAGCCAGACCATGGAGGAGCTCACTGTGACGAGAAACTTCAGCGCAGACGGTAAGGACATCAAGAAGGTGTGCAAGGCCGTGCAGAAAGATCTGCAGAAGAAGTACGGCAGCAAAGGACTGGTGCAGGCTGCGATCCTGCAGGAGGATGCAGCCACTGACGCCAACATCGCCCAGTGTCTGCAGACTCACACCAGAGCTTTCATCGCTGAACGGGCGAAGAAACGCTCTTCTCGCACTTGGAGGGATATTTTTGAAAATTCTCTTGCTGTGGCCGGTTTAGCCGGCTTTCCTGTTATTTGGTTATGCGCGTTGTTATGTGCATTTCTCGTGTAACGTGGAGTGCTTTCCAGGTGTGAATGTGGAACACTGATCACATTCACACCTTTTGGTTTTCTCCGGGTGCTCCGGTTCACCACCGTTTAATTTAACAGAAAGAAACAAACTGTACTTTCTGACTTTCCATCTGGTCACAGTACATGTCGGGGTTTTTACTCCGGGTCGCTCCGGTTTTCCCCTCTCATCAAGAAAAAATTACCGTAATAAATAAACGGTATAACCTTTTCCAATACTACAAAAAAGGGCATTAGTATCGTTGATTTCACATTCATCACTAAAGATATTCCTCCACCATCTGCACATTGTCACATGAAAATATAAAACATGTAAACAAACAGACAGGGAGTCAACTTTAATAAAGTAATACATCTGAATTTACAGTTTCAGCTTTCTTTAATGAACATTCAGTGTGTTATGGAGCTGCTAGACTGCCTCGCAGATTACAGACCAACTCTCAACACTCTCAGAGTGACCCTACAGTCATCTACTGACAATGTGATTACACTGCACCAGAGTATGTCAGTAACTTCACAGAAATGTGGGCAGGATGGTGTTTGCACACCGTTTACATCAGCCTCGTGTTTGCTACCGTCATGAAATATCGTATAATTCATGACAAAGAACGCCACGATCAGCACTAAATCTCTCTTTCCCTCGTGACACGGAGCCTTTCTGTCCATATGGTGGAAGCTTTCTGTTTTGTCATGCCGTCAGGGTCAGCGCCGCTCTCCAGCACATTAATATTCACTGATAGAGCTTTAATCTGTTGAAATTGGGTTATTGGCAACAGTCGATGATTCTCCCTCTCTCGCTCTGTCTCTCTTTCCTATTTCACTCTCTTTTCCGTTTGTGGCTCTAAGATGAAGGAAAAAACAATAAAAGGGAGATTGGAAAGACGAAAAGAGGCAGAGAGAAAGGAGTTGTATAAGAGAGGAGAGGGAGGAAGGGGGCAGTGAGACAGACTGAAAGAGACAGCGGTGACGTCACGGCCACTTTAAGTAGGTCAGGTATGTAAGTTGTGATGTCACTTACGCTGGAATCGGCCCACTGGGCCAATCACATGCAGGGACACGCCCCCTTTTTCCACCAGAAGAATAAACTGCAACACCCCCCCCCCCACCCCCCACCCTCCTCGTTTCTGCAGCTGTCTCAAATCTCAAACACATGCACACCCAGCCATGAACGCATACATCCCTACTGCATATATGAAGACACTAACAGTAGAGTACTACAATCCCTGAGGAGGAGGTGCAGTAACTTTTAGTTTTCCACCACCACCCCTCAGTCTGCTCCATCTCACAAACGTCAACTCTCACCAAAAAGCCTCTTTGCTCGCTCAGGCGGCGCTAAAGAGGACGTCTGTGCGGCGCAGCCCGTCGCAGCGATGCTCTTTTGATTTTTTTTCCAGCATCAAACAAATCCTCTCGTGCTTCATCATCAAGACTTGAAGACTTGATGCCTTGAAGAGTGCGTGCATGTGCGTGTGCGTCTTAGGTAGATTTATGCAGCTCCTGAGGCTGAGGCGAGCAGGATGTAACATGAGAATATGGATATGGGAGTGTGGAAGATTTAGGAGTATCTATTAGCAGGAATGAGAATCAAGTCTTCTTCTTCTAATGAGCCCTTTATATCCACAGCGAGAGCGGGTCCTCTTCCATGTAGTCTGCCATTTTGTACAGTAGCCCAGAACAGACAAACCAAACCCTGATCTAGATATGGACTCATGTTTTTAATGTGAATTTGGCAGCCAGAGTTTTCCTCCATGCTTACAAGAAGAGGTTGAGGCCTGGGAAAGTCTTCAGAGGTCTCATAATTGTCCAGTTATTGTCCGATCAGTTGCACCACTTTGGAATACGTACCATAAACGAACGATGGTCAATCGACAGTTCTTGTCACAGGACAAATGAAGCAAACACCCTTCCTACAGTGGAGCACGGCGGTGGAAACGTGACGCCATCTGTGAGGAACAGATGACAACGATCCCAAGCAAGTCCACCAAGGCTTGATTTCCAGAAGAAGTCCTGGAAGGCCGTCACAGTCGCCTGACTTGAACCCCATCAAGAATGATGGGATTTGAAGAAGCGCAGAAACTAAGACTATTAGTGAACTGGAGGCCATTTCCCATGAGAAATGGACTAAGATTCATCAGGAACGCTGCCAGAAGCTGGTGTCCAGCTGTGCATCATGTTTGCAGCAGGTCATAGCAGCAAAAACGTGCTCTGCTCAGTGCTGAAGACGCTTGTCATGAAGGAGCCTGTTTAGGCTAACACACACAAATCACCAAAATTAGTTAGAAAATCACAACAATTACAACTCACTGTGGCTCAGAGCTTAATCTCACAAACATAATCAGAGTATGGCACGAGTACGGGTCTGTTAATCACTCTGGATAAGTGTGTCAGTCATTCCCAGTGTATTAGGCTGCTTCAGAATCTTAATAAGGTGTCTTTTGGACAAGTTCAAGGTGCCTCAAAGTGAAGATTTTTATATTTAGATCATCGAGTGCTTAACTATAAATTGTTCTTCTACTCAAAGCTCCTTCTGTTCTTTCTGTGCACTGCCTAGCCATGTGTTTGCTATTATATCCATGAATGTTGAAGGATTCCTTCAACATTGACCCTGATGGGCCGCTGCCAGCAGGAGGTCGGGCTGTAGGAGGTAAAAGAGGGGGAGGATGTGTGTGTAAAGAGGGTAGACAGGGTCGCGGGGTCAACTGCAGTGATTAAAAGGAGCCTGGTTTATCCGATCAAAGGGCCACCCGTAACCAACTGGAGCTGCACATTATCCAGTCCGACCGGAGAACAGGGAGCGGCCACATCAGAGGGACTTTACTCACAAAGAGCAGAGGGAGGACAAAAGCTTCAGACGACTGAAGAGGAGCTGACACGGAGGAGATGAAAGTTAAACTCCAGGACTCGCACTTCTTGTTCGACATGCTACAACGGCCAGCGGCCTTTCTCAGGAGCTGGTGGAGGCCAAAACAACGACTGCACAGAAACAATAATGTCGCTCTGCATGTGAGAATATGTCGTATGTGTTTACAGCTTGTTTACGCTGCCCCCAGGTGGCAAAAAAAGTTACTGCAGCTTTAAACTGTTACAATTAAAAAATAAAAATCTAACAATGTTACATGTTTTCTTTGTGGTTGCTGATGTTCTGGAGCGGTCCATTGGTCTGCACTTGAATCCTTGAAATCCTTGAGTTCATTCAACCCACACTGCTGCTGAAATTAAACACGTGACGCACACCTTTCCCCTCTCACGGCTCCGTCCTCCCCCTGAAATTCAATTATGATTAAGCTCAAATCTCATCATTTTAATAGCACTATAGTGAATTACACACTCGCACAGGCTGGTATTTGATTGACGTGGCGGGGTGATTAAAATGGAGAGGGGGGTGGGCAGAAGCAGCATCCTGCTCAATCAGAAGTCCAAATGCGTCTTTCAAACACAAAATCTGCTCAGAATGCAGATGTCAGACGATGTTGGGTGCATTTTGGATTATTTAGCGTGGAGTTTGAGTAAGCGCTAAGCGCTGTTCTGTCACATCCTGCTCGGCATGTTGCTGTTGGCAGCTCGGCAGCCAGTTTTTTATCAGAAATCAAACAAAAGCATTTCCAGGCTGATTGTTCTCAGCGTGCCACATGATTCAGAGCGAGTCCAACATTCTGTTTTTATATGGTGTTACAGTACATGGCCATAATTTATTAACCTTTTCGTTGGCAGCAGCACAGAACTAAATGACTGTTTACTCTTGGAGGTATTTGTCTCTCTGACTCACAGACCACACACACACACACACACATTATATTTCAGGACGGAGAAGGAAAAACCTTTTGTTCATCAATTATTCAACCTGCCATGACCTCACTTCAGAGCACAGGGCGCGCTCGCCTCGGCCGATGACTTGATTTAAAGGTTGGGGTCGTTCCAGGTGACGCGGAGTTCAGGACAGATGGAGCTGAAACTCTCACATATCTTGTTGAATAATTCTCAGCTGTCTGGTGATGATAGCGCGGCAGCCCGTCGTGGTTTTGAGAAATGTGGCCGAGGCAGACTGTTGATGGAGCTAAAGACGCGTTAGACTAACTTTAACAGAGCACATCACAACACTTTTGTTTATTTGGATCTATTTTAGTGCACAAGGCTCCCAGAATATGTTCATAAACACAGGTTACTTCTCTGTATTCCAGAGAAATTCAGCGTTTGCTTTGCTAAATATTCTCACTGTCAGTTGTTAGCTAAACATCCAAACTACTGGACTACATGACATTATACTTTAATGCTATACTGTGTAGCCAGGCTAGCCGTTTCAACCCGTTTCCACTCATTATGCTAAGCTAAGCTAAGCGGCGGCTTCATACCGGACATGCTTTTGGTATAAAAGCTGACTCTATATGATAAGTTACTATATATTTTCTATAAAGAAATGTAATGTCTAATGTCTGAAGATGATGAGTCACGTCTTGTCTGCAGCAGTAATCACACATGCACAGCTTAGCGTGGACCCTCCAGCACGGCTCGCAGAGGGCGTGTTACATCACCTTGAAAGCCCTTTAATCCAGCCGGGCGGCACAGCTGGCGGGTCAAGATAAGCGATGGCCGCCGATATCTAACTGTAACTGTTGGAAGCAGTTGGTGCGCTGCATGTTTGGCACCTGGATGAAAACAGTGACCACAGAAAGTTTGACTGTAGCCGGCCACCGTAGCTTCACTGGGAGCGGTTGGAGAGGTTGGACGGTTCAGTTGATTGCAGTCTGCAGTCCCGCCGCTAGACGTCACTAAATCCTCCACATGGCGTCTTTATTCATTCTCTTTCTTTAAATATAAGTCTATCTGTGGTGGAAAGATTTTAAACCGCCAGCTTCAATGCAAATAACACACTGAGTGAGTTTTATAAAATATAATCGCTGCTCAGAACCACAGCTTGTCTAAACACAGCCGGGAAAGTGCGGTCAGTCTATGTGTGTCACTTGGGGGGAAACTGGGCTTACATAACGCCGAGCTGATGAGCGGTGTTCTGGTTGGAGTACAGTAGAGTACAGTGTCGTGTTTATTCCCCCCCTGCTCCTGTATAAAGGAGCTCATTATGGATTTCAACGTAGGAAAAATCAGAGTGGAAAAGTTCATGACTTCATGGCCACAGTGGAAGAGTTGGTCTGATCAGAGCCTGACGAGGCTGGAGGAGAGAGAGGGAAAGAAAATGTTTGTGTGCCATCACGTCATGTTAGATTAGTTTATAGTTCCCCTGTTAATCCATGATGAAGACTCCAAGTATTATTATAATTATTATTATGACACTGGGGGAGGGTTGATCCATACAGAATGCACAAAGCTCCAGTGACGTCGTGTTGTCTTGAAGCCATCTTGGCTGAGGAGGGCTGAATGACGCCTGGATGCTCTATGTAACCACGCCCACCTGTCAATCAAAGCGTTCACGCTCTGAATCCTGCATAACTTTAAGCCTTAATATAATGTGAACAGGTGAGTTGTATATAAATTCACCCTCAGTACAGTTGTCATGAACGGGGAAATTATCTACAGAGACCAAAACTGTTTTTGTACCAGGCTGTAAACATGTTTATTTCTGCTGTCTAACATGGGGACTTATGGAGACTGACTCACTTCTGGAACCAGCCTCCAGTGGCCGCTCGAGGTATTACAGATTTTAGCCTCCTCCTCCACCTCCTCTGTCCAGAGATGGAGGTCTCTGTGACCGTCCTCTCAGCTCAGGTGTGTTTTATTTACCTGCCGCTGGCTCGAGACTGGCTCGTTGGGGGAAATGCTCCGCACGCTCGCGCGCTCGGCTCAACTCCAGCAGCTCGGCGCGGGTTGGACCGTACCAGTGTGATGTTAAGGAGAGGGAGGGGGCAGGCGGAGGGGGGAGAGAGGAGCTGTTTTTATCCGGACAAACGCGCTCTGCGTTGAATGTCGCTCAAACCGGAGCCGAGTGAACCGGACTCACACCCTGACCGGGTCCGAACGCGCGTTTCAGCCGCACTCACAGCTGATTTACCGGCTGGAAACTTCCCAGCTCCCCTGGAAACATCGCTCCATCTCGCCTCTTTCTGATTGACCGCTCCGTTTTTTTCTCTTTCCTCGCGCTGAATTTTTCCTCCTGCTGGAGAGAAAAAAACAGAAGACAGGGAGGAAGCGAGGAAGGAGGCACGGCGGAGTATAAAGGAGGGCGGAGGAGGGAAAAGAAGTGAAATAACAGGAGGTCCGCGGGAGGAGCAGGTTGGAGGATCCAGAGGACGCTTCAGCTGCAGACTGACTTTGAACACGCTGTTTGGGATTGAAAGGTGAGCTCAGCCGCGCGCGCTCTGCACATTTAAACACGTTTGCACGCGCCGATCTGCACGAAAACAGCTGATTTTAAAGACGTTTGCGTGGCGCGCACGTGTGGCTCCAGCCAGCGGCTCTTTGTTCCTCTCCTCCTCCCTCCTCCCCCCTTCCCTCACCCCCCTCTCATCATAATCACCGACCCGGGCCTGACAGCTCCGTGCAGCACTGACCTCCCCACGCCGCGTGAACTTGAATCATACATGAACCCTGAGCTCCACCTCCACCTCCACCCCCGGGCTCCATCTCTTCCTTTGTGGCTGCAGAGCTGCAGCGTTTCATGCTTCAGACTTTGTGTTTGATTATTTGCTGGGTTAAATGTGAAGGTTCGGTTTGTAAGAGGTGGAGAGAGTGAGCGCGCCGCTCCGGGGGGGAGGGAGGGAGGGAGGGAGGGAGGTTGTTGTGGCTGTTTGCGCGCCAGACGAGGGGATCTAATGTGTGTCAATGTCAAATGGAGGTGTGTCCAGCTGCGCGTGCGTTCACTGGCTCCTGTGCGCGGCGAGAAAAACACCAGACACGCGGAAACGCGGTGATGTCCCGATGAGACGTGTCTCTGACGGGGGGGCTGTCTTTGTGCTTTTTAACTGTGTCGTGCCAGACCAAGGACACACACACACACACACACACACACAGGGACACACACACACACACACTGGGACACACACACACACACTCACACAAACTCTCCGCGGGCAGCTTTTTCACGCACACTCCGGGCGGGCTCGCTTTGCGCGCACATTCCGTGAGTCATGCCGCATTTTGGGGGGACTCGAGCGAAGTGGAGCCCCCCTCCTGCTGATGATACACACGAACGCGCATGCACGCACGTGCGCGCGCACACATTGTCACAGGATTTAGATGTATACAAATGGGGGCGCGCGCACACGCAGGCTCAAATTCTTGACAGTGTTGAGGCAGACTGTACACACACACACACACACACACACACACACACACACTGGGTGTACTGTTTGTGTTGTTGTGGGTGTGGTGTTCCCAGCATCCCTTTGTCCATCGTTCTGTGCCTCCTGTATATTCAGATGAAGGACTGACCACATTCAAAGGTCAGCTCGGCCGTGCACGTGCACGTGCTCGTGCCCGAGGTTTGAAAAATCTGAAATAATGTCACGGTCACTTTTGTTTGGGACGCAGCAGCACAAACAGAATTCCATTCACCTCCATTGTTTTGGAGACGGAGGCTGATAGAAGTATCTGCGCTGTGATGTCGCTGTGTAAGAACCAGCAGCGACCGGCCACAGCCGACGTTCAGCACAGCACAGCCCTGCTCCTTCACTTAAAGCAACTTTTCTACTTTTTAAAAAACACTTTAAGTCACCACCAACTCTTTCACTGTGTGTTCATGTTCGCACCACTGGGACTTAGAAGTTTTCAGGCCCAGGCTAGTGTTATGCCAGAACAGGAGCTGGGCTGTAGCTCAGTTTGTTAGCCGGGTCTGCCTGGACTGTGAGTTCAGAGCACCGGGGGAGTGTTTGTGTTTGTAGCACTGGTGTTTTGGACCACCGGGAAGAAGAAGAAGAGATTTACAGGCTGGTGTCGTGCCAGAACCTGAGCTGTGCACTCAGGCAATGTAACTGGACTTTGCGTCCTGTTTGAACATTATGTCCAAAGACAATAAAAAGACAGAAGAGAAGACGTTGACTGAGGAAGCTAAGTGTATTTATAGAGGTCACAGGAAGAACTTGTTCTGCTGTGCATTTTTTTTATTTCAATTTTGATTGAGTTCCAAAGACGTCGAGCTGCAGAACTAATCCTGCATGACTCACCACCGAAGCCTGTTCTTCATATAGACCTCATATAAATATATATAGCAGTAGTTGAATCAAACGGGGTGAGGCATTAGGCTCCCATACTGTGAGAAATTCTGATTTCAATCTGTGATATTCCACTGAAGATTTCTTTCCATCACCCCAACAGAAACACGTTTTATGGCAGTTCCAAGCATTGCTTTTCAGCCTAGACAACCTCTTCAGCAGCTGTTTGACCGCCGAAGGTTGTCAACTCTGTTTATCTTCCAGCACACCCAGGTTGCAGCGAGGTCACCGTTCCTTTGAAAGAGCCGGGGCCTGTCGAGGTGGCACAGCGGTGATTTGTGTCGTTTATCTGCGCTTGTGTCATGGACATTTGTCAGGGCCCAAAAATAAACTCTTCAGCTGGAACCGTTGCCTTTTGCTCTGCTGCTGCATCCCCGAGTGTTTGTGCTGCTGCCAGATAATAGTCCAAGGAGATCAACTTGTTGACATCATTAAACTGTGGCGGATGGGAGCCGTTCATTTCAGAGTCCTGATGGAGCTCACAACAGAAACAGTCGCTACGTGATGAATTCAGAGCTCAAGTTTTGTATGTGCAATCTGAATTTGACTCAGTGGAAGAGGACCTGCAGTGTCGAATCATCTGTACGGTTAGCAGATTAGCTTAGCTTAGCATGAAGTCTTGAAACGTCTCTGGCCACATGTTTGTTTAATCTGTCTAAATTTTACACGCTGGCCCTTTAACCCGAAGAATCCTCATTTCATTGACTCTGCACCATTGACCTTGTTGCTATGGCGGCTATTGACCAGCATGACCCCATTACAGACGAGCTGAGCCATCATTGGACGTCGTCCGTGTTCATTTGGATTTTCAGTGACTGTTGCTATCCAGGCAACTTAAAGAGGTCCACAGGGACAATGCATTCATTTTTATGTGATTCAAATTAATGACAACTGATTTAAAGGTGATTCAAAATACCAGAACCTACAGCAGAAGTTCTGTGATACCGAACATGGAACACTGAAACTGCAGAGTTGCTCCATTTACCGCAGCACACATGCACTTCCTTTGGCTCCCGGTGTGTGGTGGGGGAAACTTACTCGAGCGTATTCAGACTGTCACCTTGCCTGTTGACTCTACCAATATTAACATTTACTCCGCCAGTGTTTGCTAATCCATCAGTGTTGACTGCGGGGAAAGACGATATGCTTCACCTGTTACGCGGGTCCATAGCGGCGAGGTTTTAAAGTTCAAATCACGGTTTATTTCTGACCTTCAATGTCAGAGGTAGACACACTCCTGACACCCGTTTACTTAGTGATTATTGATTTTAAAATGAAGTAACCATTACCTGAATATTCCACATGTTTCATGAGCTTAGACTGCATGGTGCTACGCCAATAAACGGCTATAATTGGACCCCTAAGTATCAGAGGTGGAATCAGGTCCCAGAATATAAATGCCGTTGTCATCTCAGCCCTTCAGAAATAGTCTTTGTCCTTTGTTGAAGCGTGCACGATGCTGAAACGATCTCCTTCCTGAGTGCTCGGCAGCTGTTGGGTGCGTATGGACCAATCAGTGTTGTGACATGAGCGGCACTGCGACGCCAAGCCACTGATTAAATTTGAAGTATTGTCGTGGTAAGTGGACTTTGTTATGGCGTTTCGTTGCTGATGCTGTTATGGAGCTGATGCTCATGTCCGTGGGTGTAATTGCCTCTTCAGAGTGAGAGTTCTGTTTACTGCTCAGTTTGAGTGTTTCTGTTCTTTTACAGCAGATGAGCCTGACGAAGGCTGTTTAATTAGTTTGCCATTGGAACATTGATGAGGATAAAGTAGATAGTTAAAGCTGAGCTAATGAAGAACGACCAGGTGTGACGTAAAATCTGTTGCTCATCGTTCAGGCGGGTTGTCCTCCCAGTCGAGTCGACGCTTCTTAAGTTAGCAATGTTTTTTCCATAACTGTGTATTCTTATCATGGCTGCTTGGTCAACTGCTATTGAGCAGGCCTTATGAAGGGTTTGCAGTTTCCCCCAGCTCAGCAGGGTGCTTTAGCATCTTTTCAGATGTTTTGTGATGCCTTTTAACTAAAATAAACCTCGTTTCTGGCATCCTGTCCAGCATTAAACAGGAAATGGACAAAGTTAGCAGCTAGCCCCGGGAACACAGTGGAGCATTTTAGCAGCTGAGTCAGACAGGAAGCTAAAGAGCTTAAAGGAATATTGGACTTATATCATCACATTACCAAATCCTCAACTCCAAATGGATGCTAATGTTGCCACACGTGTGCTGGGTGTGTAAATCCAGCAGTTAACTGTTTGCTAACACGTTCACCATCACAACTTTCAGCATTGTTGTGATTTGCAGTTTGAAGCACGTGCAGTGCCCCCTAGTGGCCAAAAAAAGCTGCATGCCGTCTGTCCAAGCAGAAATCATGGTACCGTAATCTTTTGACATGTGACTTTTTGATGCTTTTCTCTGTTATATATGATTGCACACTGAATAACTTGAGTTCTGGGCTGTTGGTCAGACAAAAGAAGGACGATTTTGAGGCAGCACCTTGAACCGTGATCAACATTCTTTGTTACTAAGAGCCAAATCTTGAGATATAAAAATGTTGGATGTTTGTGTATACTGTAATACAGTATGGGAAGAAAAATCTCCCTCCTCCTGAATTTACACGCTCCAGTTGTATCCCGTATGGCCCCTCCGAGTGCATCTACTGTAACTAACATTGTCTAATGTTGCATTTCTCCCTGTTGGCACCGACAGAAACGTCGATTCTTCCCTGTTGACAGTAGCTTGGGCTCAGTGTGTTGAAGCTTGGCCGGCGCGAATACACAAACAAACACTGAAATTTGTGCTCACGCTTTGGACGCACACCAACGTTCCCACTCAGACCTGCAGCTCACGGCTGATGTGTTGGAGAGCATTTTACACCGTTTTGTTTCATAAATTTACACTGCGGAAGATGGCAAATAGATTTCTGTCAGAGTCAGACTGATCCTTGGACATAAATTATTAAAAAAATAATGACACTTTGAAAGAATCCATGTCCAGCATCGCCTTTGTAACTGAAGATGGGTCAGTCATTTTGATATGCGACCGTACGACAGCGTGGAACGACGCTCGCTGCGTAGGTGTCCGAGATCAGTCTAGTCTGAATAAATTCTGACCATGTGAGTAACATCTTTGTGTGTATTTTATCCGTTCTCCTCAGCCTCTTGGCCGGCGGCAGCGTCTAGTGCGTATCTGGGTGGATGTGTACTTTGGATTTTTTATTTTTTATGTTCTGTGTAGGTGTTTCAGAGCAGAACAGTCTCAGCATCTGGATCAGCGTGTATGAATGTTATACTGTGTAGGTGTATGGGATTACAACAGTCTTCATATGCAAGCATCTAGGCCAGTGTGTGTTGAAGTGTGTGTGTTTGTGTGTTGCTCAGTCCTCTGCCTAATGGCTGGAGGCCAGATACAGATAGGCCAGGCAGCACAATGCCCTGTCTGTTCCCACGAGTCCAAACAGCCCTTCACAACACCCTATTTATAGACAAACGCTCGACCCAAACTCCATTCATATTTCCCAGTGTGAATTCGAGTGTACGCGCTAACTAAAAAACTCATACCTGCATTGCAAGATGTTACAAACGCGCCCCCGAACGTGCGTTGAGGCCGTGTTGTCAGCGGCGACGCTTCACAATGCGTGTGTTTGGTTCACCAAGTGAGCATTCCACAGCGCGGTTACATAATCAGGAGTGTTTGTCAATAGATCCACAGGCGGAGGAAGAGCTGAGCGGGGCAGAAACGTGTTCGCAGGGGCAACGTTAGCCCCCCGCCGGGCACGCACAATATCCATGTGAAGTGTATTTATACAGAGGAGATTGTCGTGGTCGTGTCACAGATCTCCTAGCAACACTGCCATGATGGACGTCCACTGCAAACAAGTGTGCAGAGCAAATATGTAACAGGAAAACCAGAGGGATGCAGGGATTAAGACGTAGTGCAGCAGCTTAAAATCTGAAATAAACCTGTTAGTTGATGGATGGGACAACGAAACCTCGGATTTATCATGGGAGTCAACGTTGGTTTCCTTTGACCATGACCACAGTCATTATCTGACTGCAGGTGGTTATTATTACAACCATGAGGACTGAGAACATTTAAAGTGTCTCCAACCCCAGAAAACTATTTTAATCCAAACTATGACTTCCCAACGCTGACCAAGAATGATCAAACGGTGATTTCTCTCAGTTTTGAAGGACAAATGATCCTTTTCTGCTTCTAAAGGGCAGTTAGAGGTCAATAGACACATAACAAGATATATATCCTGGTTAATTTACATAAATAAAACCATAGTTATGCTTAAATGTTACACGCAGGACCTCCTAATGGCATTTTATAGACACAATGATGAGTCATCCATCCATCCAGAGTCTATTTTAAACCTGCTTATGAGCTGAAATGCAAAGCAATTAGCCTTTTAATAACAGCAGGGCAGATTTACATTGACTCATTTGGTCTGAGAGCCGCCAATCAACTGTTTAGTGAATAAAGTAATCAAAGCGATTTGCCGCTCGCTGTAATAATAGCTCCCGAACGTTCCCTCCACGTCGCTTCTGCTCCGAGCTCACAGTCAGACGCTGTTTGAGTTCCAGACATTTAATCGTGTTTATTTCTACGTCTTTAATTTGTCTGCATAATCAAACAGTTCACCGTGTTTCAGCAAATGTTTCAATGGAGACTGACTCACTTCTGCAGCCAGCCTCAAGTGGACGTTTGAGGAACAGGAAATTTTACCCACTTGAATCAACCCTTGAGCAAGGCACTTCACCGCAGCTTCTTTAGCAGACCTGCTAGTTTACGTGATCACCGCGTGAATAGCACTCCATCATCTGCGTGTTTGGGAGTTGGTGCTTTGAGGAAAGCTGCAGCAGCTCTCACTCTCCATCACGGAGTCATTTATCTCCATCAGCTCTCAGCCAATGGCTCCAACATACAGATTTACCCCAGCTTGAAGGTCAGTTAGTGTATGTGTGTGCGCACGGTCGCATGTCTCCGCCTGTGATCATGCGTTTGTCTGTCGGCCTGAATCGAAACAATCGATTCAACCCTCTCTGTTTCTTTGTTTGTTTTAATGTAGCTGAATTAAGCGGTCTGACCTGGACGGAGTGAATCCCCGTCTTTTGTACATTTAGCTAATTAGTCAGGGTAATTTCTGGCTTCACTTCACGCTTCGCTCTGATACAGCAAACAGAATAAAACTCTGTCCGTCTGCTGCGAAGGGGAGAGAATTTGAATTTCATAGATAAACAGAGAGAACACGCTCATTCGTTATCATCTGGACGTTTCTTCTTCTATGCATGTTTGTTCCTCGATCAGGAACTGAACTTCTTTGGATCCACTAATCAATAATCATGATGAAATCTGACGTTCTAATATACTTGTATGTTCATAACGATCTTCCTGAAGATGCCGTCGATCATCCGCTCACTCAGCGATTAACGTTTGTCTTTCGAGTGCTCTCAACTTTCAAACACAGTCAGAGGGACTGCACGTCTGAGTGGAGGTGATATCATGACGGAGGGAATAAGAGCTGGCCCGCTAACTGAAAAGGAGAGCAATGAGCTGAGTGATGGACGACTGAGGATACGAGGAGACAAGAGGCCCGAGCGATGTGCTGAGCGACACAGAGAGACGGTGAAAACAGGCTTTTCTAAGCTGCTCTTTCATTTGTGTGTGCGTGTTTTGGAGAGCCAAGATGATCCATGTATGCCCATCCAACGCCGTGGGAAGCAGCACGGGAGATTTGAAGAGCAAAGGCTTTGGCTCCGAGAGGTGACGGGGGGGAGCTTTGGCCCCTTTTCTGGGTCTCCATGGCGGCTCCTGTTAGGCCTCCTTTCTCTCCGGACATTTGTTGCTAATTTTTCCTCTCTCTTTTTCTGCCCTTGGACTTTGTTTTGTCCAGGAAGACCTAGCAACAGAGCCCGAAAAAGAAAACTTCATACCTCAAACTGACTGCAGGTCAGTAGCAGTTGTTGATGTTCTACTTCCTTAGAGATGTAATGAGATTTGTTTTAAACCGCAAATTGAATTTGCCACCAAACACTTGAGCACGTTGAGATGGATGCTCATTGATCTCCATGTGGAAATTAGGTTATCGCAGCGGAACAATTGAATAAGAACTGAAGCATGGAATCAAATAAAAGCCCATGAATCTAAAACAACACAAAGTTTGGCACATGTGCAGAAAATACAGCAGGGCACAAAGACTTTCTATGCCGACGATCACTCCTAAATGTTTGGTTGCTCGTTTTGTGTCTGATTGTTGAGCTTCATGGGTGTTGGTGGGTTCATTGAACTAAGACAAATACTGAAGGAGGTCAGGAGAATTCCCTTTATGACTGAAGTGCCACAGTCCGTCATGGGAGGGAGCGTGCAGTGGAAAGTTGGACTACATGATCCATGTTGCCCAGCGTGAAGTGTAAAAAGAAAAAGCCTCAGCAGACGGTCTGAGCGCCGTCACCTCAGGCAGGCTGCATATAAAACTGACAGCCGGGTACCCAGGTGTGACAGCAGTGAAGTACTGCAGACTAACATGATTTGCTTCAGGACTGAAAACAGATTCGGTCCCGAGTGTGTTTACGTCTTCGACACCTGGGTCTCTACTGCGTGATAAATTCTGTCTGAGGCGATTGCATGTTTCCACCTTTCATGACTGTCAAGTGACAGCTGTAAATCTCCAGTGACGTTTGCTTGGACACGCAAGAAACAAACTACCTGCTGCCTTTTACCCACCCGACTTTTATGTGTTTTTCCCTCAGGATTGTTTTTTTTCACAGTCTTCTACTTTAATGAAACATTTCAGAGCCAGAGGGAACGGTGTCGTACTATTCAAAATGGGTTTTGGTCTCAGGAAGGTGTCGGTTTCATCCCGGAATCGACTGCATTTTTAGTTTCACGTCTCGGTTTCAGACAAAGAAGACTCTGGATTATATTTCCAAACCAGATGAGACCACAGCTGCAGGATATCAATAGACTGTCTGTGCATTGGCTGGTTTATTTCTTACCATTATTTCTGTGACTGGATGTAAAGCATCCTTCTTCAAAGGCAGCCCATAACTTGACTCACTTCTAATTCTACATCACCACCCGCCTTCACACTCCCTCCAAGAAGAGAAGAATCGGTGGCTGTGTGGGAGACGTCAGTACTACAGATTGGACTGCAAAGAGTTCATCTGCAAAGAAGGAAACACACAGCGGTCTGATGATTATTACACCTGGAGTCACGTCTCATTAGCGCCCTGTGTACAGTAGATTATAGACTGGTTTTGGTCTCGAATAGTCTTAGTTCCACAAGTCTTGTTCGTGTCTTCATAGAATCTGGTCTTGGTCATGAGTTGGTCTCAGACTACAACACAAAGAGAACTCAAACTGCGGCTGAGAACCAGTTTTCTTTGAGTATAGACGAGATTTTTTTGAGAATTTTCTTAGTTTTTGATTGAATGAACGCTGAGTCGTGCTGTAAGCCACATCTGCATGACTCACCGTGTCCCACATATAGAAGCAGCCACGCCGTTTGTCACCTGAATGCCACCGGTTTGACCTTTCAGCGTTTCAGCCTTCAGCCTGCATTCTCAATATAGGTGACCTTAATGCTCAGTGCCCTACTTCAGCTCTGTGTATACGTCTGGGTTTGTGTGTATCTGAGAGTCTGGGCGCGCCTCTTTGTTCAGAGCTGCAAAGACAGAAAGAGAGAGGGAGAGGAAGGAGTCTGCCAGCAGGACTGTTTGCCCATTTTTCCCTTTGCACTTGCTGTCGGGGTGGAGA
This sequence comes from Nibea coibor, assembly GCA_023373845.1. NCBI lineage: Eukaryota > Metazoa > Chordata > Actinopteri > Sciaenidae > Nibea > Nibea coibor. Next base: position 2,022,501 of record CM041729.1, read on the forward strand.
AAAGGAACGAGAGACAGAAAGAAGGTGGCAGAAATGAGACAAAGAGCTGCAGTGAGACGAGAACGTGGAGCGATGACGAGCTGAAATCGAGAGTCAGCAGCGTGACAGAAGATGGACGGATGGACGGAGGAGAGTGCAGAGCTGAGAGACAGATTAAAGAAAGAGGAAGAGGGCAGATGGAGAAAGTTTTCCTGTTATATCAGCCCAGCAAACAGATATTTGGTGGTTGATTGAAGAAAAGTACAGATGCAACCTGTCTGTTGAGAAAATGGCCACAAACGTCTCTTTGTGATTGCAGATCTGACGCCTCAGACTCTGCCGCTGCCCGCTGGCACAAATTAAAGATTATGAACGCCCTGCTGTCGGCTGGCTTCATCCCTGCTGAGGTTTCTCTTAGCAAAACACAGAGCGCCCTGCTGGAGTCTTTGCAGCAGCTAACGTATCCGGTTACCGCCCACCTGCCTTCGGTCGGTTTGTTCAGGCCTCGATTCCTCGGCAGACGACGCCCTCCGATAACGCGAGTTACATTTCAAACGCAGCGGGGAAGTCCAGCAGTATCTACAGTCACACGTACCGTCTTATATCCTGATGTTAGACGTTCTCTGGAGCTTCAACTGAGAAATGTTTCCAGATAAAAACGACCAAACGGGAATTAAACATGTTGAAGTTCAAACCTTCCTCTGTGCCCTCAGTGATATCATTGCTATTCTCGGCGTGCGGGTGGCAGACTGGCATCTACAGGGAGTGTCGACCGCAGCTACCATGTATCAGATTTGTATCTCGTATGAGCCGAGGCTTCAAGTACAGAATCACCTGGGTTATGTCCAAAATGTAATGTAGTATCCATACCTGTGTGTAATCTCCTGAAAATGAGAATCTTTATGGTTTTGTTACCTTTCAGTTTGGATCTCTTCCTAAACTCTGACTCTTCAGGGTTTTTTGCCCGTTGCAATCACCAGCTACACCCACATCACACACACTGGGCCTCACAGTCTATAAACCGTTAATTAAGTTGGATCTTGAATGATGAAATTTGGGCCCCCCCTCACCAGGCCTGCAGCTCGAGGTTTCCCGTAGCTCACATCAGGCGGCCCGTTGGCAGAGTTACTGTATGGTGACATTGTGTTGCATCAAAGGATGAAGGGATGGAGTCAGTGTGACAGGAGGGAGGGAGGATGAGGGGAGGAGAGGGGGAAGGGGGGGGGTGGGATGACGGGGAAGATTGACGAAAACAGATTGTGACATGTCGTGGTGGCGTGCTAACGGCTGAAACGTCGTGAATCTGCATTTTAAAAGAAGCTCAGATCAGTTTAGCTGGAGCAATTGTCCTGATACGTGAGACGTGGAACCTGCTCGGTGCAACAGATGAACCGAACAACTGTCTGACAGCTGAACTGTGCAAACAGACACGAGGCCAACGCGACGCCTTCCCGTCTTTCTTCCTCTTCATGCAAATGTGTCCTCTCCTCCGTGTCCTCTCTCCGCCTCCTGTGCGCTTTAACAGTTATTACACAACCTGAACCACATCGACTCAGACAGAGGGACGAGATGAAGAAAGCAGAGCGGAGCGAGTTAGGCCAATTTGAAACTGACTGAGAGAGAGGCTGAACGTAAGGGACGGAGCAGATTAAACATACGTGGCTGCCCTGTTCCACCTCGTCTGTCTGTCTGCGGGGTTCAGCAGCTCGTCATGTCGCTGACCTCTTCATATTTCATCAATATTCAGCCTCGTTTGTCTTCAGCGCTGAATAAATTACAGATCTTTTGCTGAGGAGTTGGTGTGGACCAAAAACTGAGCTAACAGCAGAGCTGACAGTTTGTTTTCTAACGATACATTGAAGTCAGTTGATCTTTGTGTGACTAAACGATGAACTGGTTAACTGGACACAGACACATTACGGGGTTAAAGAATCTCATTGTGTGGCTCGTGTGTTATCAGAGATCCTGTTGCGGGCAGAACTTTCTCAAACATCCATACGGGGTAATACCAGAGACCTATTAATATACACACAGCGGCATGTAAACAGATTCACTCTGCTGTCACGTCGGTACAGCACTTATAAAAATAGTGGGGGAGTGGCCGTGGCCCGGCGGGCCGCAGTATCAGGGACAGACACTGACCGTCAGCCGGTGCGGTCGGGTTTAAGGCTGCGTGTCAGCGAGCAGCTGCCCAGCACGCCGAGGTCCGGTCATTGCTCCTGAGCTCAGCTGCTCGGGAGTGTTTCCTGGTGATAACGCGGCCAAACTTACCTTGACTGTAGCTCACAGGTGTTTGAACGTGCTGCTCTTCCATTGGTGCATTCAGGCAAATATTTGTAGCATTCGGCACCTTTGTGACAGAAAACATTTTATTTGTTTCAAATATGAATATATATGCTAAAGGAGAACAGCCAGGCTCCGTTCAGTGGACTCATTGATGATGAAACATCAATGATGAAGCAGGACCAAAATGGATTTAGCCAGATGTCTGTTGGCCCAAAGATCTCTTGATTAAATTTTGGGTGTAATCTGGCTGCAGGATTTCCTCCATTAGACGATTAATCTTGAGGTTGTTTTGTTTTTGTTGGAGCTCTCACCCCGGGGCTGCTGGGAAAGTCCAAGATACACGACGAACAACGAGAGCATGCTCGTTCCTCTGAAAGCTTCACCCACAGGCGGAGGAGGCTTCCTGTCGCTCACGTGTGTTTTAAGTGAAATAAAGGTGGAGGAGAAGACGGAGACACGGTGCAGCAGAGAGATGGATGACCAACAACGGGCCTGTGTGTGTGTGTGCGTGTGTGTGTGAGAGTTGGTGGGGGCTGCTTTGGTGACTAATCATTTCCGTTTGAGACCCAGAGAGACGCTGCAGCCCCCCGAGGCAGCACACACACACACACACTCGCCTCGCTTCCCCCTCTGATGTAATCCTGTGACGCCAAATCTGCAGATAGAATACAGTCATCGGTTTATGAGGGCATGAGCTGTGCAGGGACACACACACACACACACACACAGAAGATGATGGCCCATGTTTCACCTTGAGATTCTGGAAACACCTGCCGACCTGAGACGGGCTGCCCTAACGTCAGACGTCAGTGTGGCCAAACTAAATGAACCCAACCTTCACGGCACCCTCGGGCGCAGTGTCACGCCTGGACTTAGAAAAGGACTCAGATGCAGAGATCGGAACGGAGAGCCGCTTTATTTGCTCACACAAGAAATCCTCGTCTGAGTGAGGCTATACAAAGGCCTGAACTAAGAAAAACAAAAAATCACTCCTAAGGAGGAAAAACACTAAACTTCTCTATATAAGGTTAACAAACTCAAAATCACTCTCAATGAGGAAAAACAAAGGCTATGAAACTTTAACTCAAAGCGCTCCAATGAGGCTGAAAATAAAACACTATACTATTCAGAAAGAAACAAAAGCTAGACTACAAAATTACAACTCAAAATCACTCTTACGAGGACAAAAAACAAAATACAAGAGCTATTGAACATGAACTTTGGACTATGACAAGAAGGCTTGGGTGTACGCTGCAGGAGACGAAACACTTCGGCACAAGACAAAGGGAGACGCAGACAATATATACACTAGGTAACAGGGAACAGGTGGAAACAATCAGGGCGGGGAAGACAATCAGACCGGTGACACATGAGGAAGGGCAAGTGACCTGAAACGAGAGGAGAGTTAACTTTCAAAATAAAACAGGAAGTGACAAGACAAGACAAAAACCCCAACTTGACCTCACCGCGGTGTGACAGTACCCCCCCCTCTAGGGCCGACAGCTGACGGCCCAGGCTGGTCAGGGTGGTCTCTGTAAAACTCCTCAATAAGGCTGTGGTCCATGATGTATCGTGAAGGCACCCATTGTCGCTCCTCCGGACCGTACCCCTCCCAGTCCACTAGGTACTGCCTGCCCCGGCCCCGGTTGCGCACAGCCAGTAACTTCTTGACCTTATAGACCGGGCCGCCGTCCACTACCTCTGGGGGAGGAGGGGGTGGGAGGGCTGGGACTAAGGGGCTCACCTTGACCGGTTTGACCTGACTTACATGGAAGGTAGGGTGAACACGGAGAGACCGGGGCAGACGAAGGCGAACCGCTGCAGGTCCGATAACCTTGGTGATGGGGAATGGCCCCACAAATCGCGGTGCCAGCTTCTTGGAGAGGGCTTTGAGGTGAAGATTCTTGGCGGAGAGCCACACCCTCTGGCCTGGCTGGTACGCTGGCGCGGGTCGTCTGTTCCGGTCCGCGGCCCTTTTGACCCGGTCCCCCTGGCGGATGAGGAGCTGCCGGGCGGCTGCCCAGACTTGTCGGCATCGGCGGATCATGGCATGGGCTGAGGGCACCGACACTTCAGGCTCCTCGTCTGCAAAGACCGGAGGCTCATAACCGTACACACATTTGAAAGGGGAAAAACCTGTGGCTGAGGTGGGCAGAGAGTTGTGAGCATATTCCACCCAGACCAGGTGCTTGCTCCACGTTGAGGGGTTCTGGGATACCAGACATCGGAGGCCGGTCTCTAGCTGCTGGTTGAGGCGCTCGGTCTGGCCGTTGGCCTCCGGGTGATAGCCCGACGTAAGGCTGACGGTGGCTCCGATGAGTCGGCAAAACTCCCTCCAGAAGCAGGATATGAACTGGGGCCCCCGGTCGGAAACGATGTCCCTAGGAAAGCCGTGAACTCGGAAGACATGGTGAATCATAATTTCAGCCGTCTTTTTGGCTGACGGCAACTTGGGCAATGCTATGAATCTTGTCATTTTTGAAAACCTGTCCACCACCGTGAGAACCGTGGTGTTACCTTGGGAGACCGGGAGCCCCGTGACAAAGTCCATAGAGATGTTGGCCCATGGTCTGGTGGGGATGGGGAGTGGTTGGAGAAGTCCCATTCGCCGACCGGAAGACGTCTTATTCCTGGCGCAGACCGAGCAAGCCTCGACGTATTGCCGGACGTCCCGCTCCATGGACCGCCACCAGAACCTCCGAGTGATGGCAAACATGGTCCTGCGAACCCCCGGATGACAGGTAAGCAGCGAGGTGTGAGCCCAGTGGATCACCTGTGGGCGCAGCTCAACTGGAACAAACAATCGATTCTCAGGACACCCACTAGGTGGCGGGCTCTCACCAATTGCCTGCTTGACCTCATTTTCTATCTGCCAAGTCACCGCTCCGACCACACAGGTTCGTGGAAGGATGGGCTCTGGTTCTTTGGCAACAGGCTCGGGGTCGTAGAGACGTGACAGGGCATCAGGCTTGATGTTCTGGGACCCCGGCCTGTAAGAGAGAGAAAATGAGAAACGGTTAAAAAAGAGGGCCCACCTGGCCTGGCGAGAATTCAGTCTCTTGGCTTTACGTATATATTCCAGGTTCTTATGGTCGGTCCAGACGATAAACGGGTGTTCCGCCCCCTCAAGCCAGTGTCTCCATTCTTCCAAGGCCAGCTTGACTGCCAACAGCTCCCGGTTGCCGACGTCATAGTTTCGCTCCGCCCGGGACAGGCGGCGCGATAAGAAGGCGCAGGGATGCATCTTCCCGTCTATTTCAGAGCGCTGGGAGAGGACCGCTCCGATCCCCTCGTTGGAGGCGTCCACCTCTACCACAAACTGCCGCCGGGGATCAGGCATTGTGAGGATGGGGGCCGTGGTGAAGCGGGTCTTGAGGTGTTGAAAAGCAGCCTCTGCCTCCGGAGACCAGCGGAAGCGCTCCTTCGTAGAGGTTAGGGCATGGAGCGGGGCTGCTATTGCGCTGAAGTTTCTGATAAACCGCCTATAAAAGTTAGCAAAACCGAGGAACTGCTGGACTTTTTTGCGGCTATCAGGTGTGGGCCAGTCGGCCACAGCGCTCACTTTAGCCGGATCCATCTGCACCCTTCCAGGGGCTACGATGAAGCCCAGGAAGGAGATGGTGTCGGCATGAAACTCGCTCTTTTCTGCTTTTACATAGAGCTTGTTCTCCAACAAGCGTTGGAGAACCTGGGTCACATGATGTCTATGGGTTTCTTGGTCAGGAGAGTAAATAAGTATGTCGTCTAGGTAAACATATACAAACCGGTCTAAAAAGTCCCGGAGCACATCATTGATCATGGCCTGGAAAACAGCTGGGGCATTGGTAAGACCAAAAGGCATCACTAAATACTCATAGTGGCCACTAGGAGTGTTAAACCCGGTTTTCCATTCGTCACCTTCCCTGATCCTGATTAAATGATAAGCGTTGCGTAAGTCTAATTTGGTAAATACCTTAGCTTGTTGGAGTTGGTCAAACACGGAGGTCATGAGTGGCAGGGGGTAACGATTTTTTATGGTGATGGCGTTTAGGGGGCTGTAATCAATGCAGGGCCTGAGAGATCCGTCCTTCTTTCCCACAAAGAAAAACCCGGCCCCCGCTGCTGATGAGGAAGGACGGATAAGCCCCGCCTTCAGTGATGATTCAATGTACTCTTTCATGGCTGTCCTCTCCGGGCCGGAGATGGAGTACAACCGGCCCTTGGGAATGGGAGAACCAGGAATTAAGTCTATGGCGCAGTCATACGGTCGGTGAGGAGGAAGTGTCAAGGCCTTAGCTTTGCTAAAAACCTCGCTGAGATGGTGGTAGCAGGGAGGCACGGCCCTCAGATCGGGGTTCTCAGAGTCTGTGGCAGATGTGACAGAAAAATGGTTAACAGAGGTCATGTTAAGCCCCTGAAATGAAGCAGGGTTGCAGTGGATCCCACACTCCTCCCCCCATCCCATGACTTCCCCTGTCCTCCAGTTTATGTGGGGGTTGTGTTGACACAACCAGGGAAATCCCAGGACGAGAGTCTGAGAGGCAGTCTCAATTAAATACAAGTTCAGAAACTCCCTATGCTCCTGGATCTGCAGTTCCAATGGTTCAGTAATGTGCGTGATTAGGAACAAATCCTTCCCATTAAGAGCCCGGGCCCTGATGGGGCTGGCCATGGGCTCTGACCTTAATCCCAACTTTTCCGCCAAACCCCTGTCAATTAAGTTTTCGTCGGCCCCAGAGTCTATGAGTGCCTCAATGTCAATAGTGGTGGCATGGTGTGTTACCTTGGCTGGGGTTAAACTGCGCTTAACAATGGCTGTGACTGGAGAACGACTCACCCCCCGGGGTTTTCTGGACGGACAGGCAGCGACGAGGTGATCTGGTTTGCCGCAGTAAAAGCAGCTGCCCTCCTGCTGGCGTCGTCGTCGCTCTTCTGCGGTCAGCCTCGTCCTGCCAAGCTGCATGGGCTCCTCCTCCCTGGCGGTGGACGAAGGAAGACCGTGCTCTGGCGGCGAATAACGGGAGGCCTGCCTGTCTGGGGCTGAGTAGCGTGGAAACCTCTCCGACGTCGAACCACTGGGTCGCGGTTGCCGGAGCTCACGAACCCGATTGTCTGTCCGGATCGCCAGCGCGATGAGGGAGTCCAGATCTGCAGGCAGGTCCACGGGCAGCAGCAGCTCCTGGATGTGAGCCGCCAGTCCCTTCAGGAAAACGTCGTACAGGGCGGTGTTATTCCAGCCGCTCTCCGCCGCCAGGGTGCGGAAGCGAATGGCGTAGTCGCACACCGAGTCCCTGCCCTGTTTCAGCCTGCTGAGCTCCCTGGCCTTTACCCTGTCAGTGGACACAGGATCAAAAGTTCTCATGAGAGCAGTCTTAAAGTCCGTGAGGGAAGAGCAGAGTGGAGAGTCACGAGCCCATTCTGCGGTGGCCCAAGCCTTGGCTCTCCCTGTCAGGTGGGAAATAATGAATGCGATTTTTGACCTGTCGGTGACGAAAGCCTGTGGGAGCTGCTCAAAGTGGATCGAGCAATCAATGAGAAAGGCTCTGCACTGTCCTGGTTCCCCAGAATAACGCTCCGGGGGTGCCAGCTTGATTCCCACCCCTGCGCCCTGGGATGGAGCCGCTGCTGCTGCTGCTGCTGCTGGAGACTCCGGCGTCGCAGGTGGCTGGGTGGTCTGCCGTAGGTGGTGCACCAGCTCTCTCACCTGGAAGGAAAGCTCTGCAAACTGCGATGCCATCGCTGTCTGAAGCTCTTCCTGCTGGGTGATGCGGGCTTCCTGAGCCCGTAACTTAGCCGCCCACTGGCCAGTCTCTGCTGAGTCCATACTGGCCGAAGTGTACTGTCACGCCTGGACTTAGAAAAGGACTCAGATGCAGAGATCGGAACGGAGAGCCGCTTTATTTGCTCACACAAGAAATCCTCGTCTGAGTGAGGCTATACAAAGGCCTGAACTAAGAAAAACAAAAAATCACTCCTAAGGAGGAAAAACACTAAACTTCTCTATATAAGGTTAACAAACTCAAAATCACTCTCAATGAGGAAAAACAAAGGCTATGAAACTTTAACTCAAAGCGCTCCAATGAGGCTGAAAATAAAACACTATACTATTCAGAAAGAAACAAAAGCTAGACTACAAAATTACAACTCAAAATCACTCTTACGAGGACAAAAAACAAAATACAAGAGCTATTGAACATGAACTTTGGACTATGACAAGAAGGCTTGGGTGTACGCTGCAGGAGACGAAACACTTCGGCACAAGACAAAGGGAGACGCAGACAATATATACACTAGGTAACAGGGAACAGGTGGAAACAATCAGGGCGGGGAAGACAATCAGACCGGTGACACATGAGGAAGGGCAAGTGACCTGAAACGAGAGGAGAGTTAACTTTCAAAATAAAACAGGAAGTGACAAGACAAGACAAAAACCCCAACTTGACCTCACCGCGGTGTGACACGCAGCATTTAACTCCCCGCTGCTCCGGCGTTCTCACAGTAACACACACACACCGCGGTCGTAAAACGCCGCGCTTCACTAACTTTCCTCAGATAAGACTGTTTCCTTCACTTCATCCTCGTCAGCCGCTTCGTCTCGGTCAGTCCTCCCTCGTTCTTCTCGGTTTCACCTGTAGCTACTCTTACCTTCAGTGTTTACTTGTTAGTGTGTGTGTGTGTGTGTGTGTGTGTGTCCATCTTCTGATCCACTCCTCTACAGGAGGAGCTCTTTCCTTTTCCTGTCCCTCAATCCATTTCTGCTCGTCTCTGCTGGCACTAATTACTAATTAACGTTCATAATGTCCCACAGCTCGAGCGAACTCCCAGGGGAAAGCATACAGTACTTAATCACTGAGTGAGTGAGTGTGTGTGTGTGTGTGTGTGTCAGGTCTTTGTGTAAAGGGTGACAGTAAAAATAAGATGCAGCCTTCACACCTTCACGCTCCGCTCTCTGTGTTTACCTGCACAGGAGGCGACGCCATGACGACAGAAATGCAGGAGATCGCCATCACGGAGGAGAAGCCGTTACTGACGGGTCAGGCTGACACCAAGGTCAGAGCGCCACACACACACACACACACACACATTATTGTAAACGATTATACACACACGTAGGCTGACATTAATCTTATCCAACACGAGGACACATAAGTATGTTAATTGCACGGTTGTCATTGTGTAACGAGGATAATCTGAAACCAGAGATAAATGGAGAGTGTGTGTGTGTGTGTGTGTGTGTGTGTGTGTGTCCATCTGTGTGTGTCCCAGGAGACAGAAAGAAACAATCGGTTTGAGCATGTGTGTGTGTGTGTGTGTGTTAACATTTGTCTCTTCGCGTATCTGCATGAATGCGAGTTTGTGTGCTTTTGAGCAAAGCCTGTGTGTGTGTGTGTGTGTGTGTGTGTGTGTGTGTGTGTGTGTGTGTGTGTGTGTGTGTGTGTGCGTGCACAGCTGCAGCTCTGCCTCGGGTCTGCCAGGCTTGACGTCAAAGCCTGAGGGATCGAGAGCTGCGGAGCCGTTTGTTTCTCACTGCTGACACCTCGAGGACAGACGTGGAACTACAGCGCTGAAAACAAACGGCAGAATTAAACATTCAGAGCAGAACAGAAGGAGGAACTCGTTTGGATTAGATCAGATGCTCGTTTCCAGCCGTACAATACTAATAATCATCCACAGAGCATGGAGGCAGGGTGGAGGTCAGACCTGACGTCAGCGAGCGGCAGCGTGGAGACGACCCCTCACACGTTCTGAACTGTCAATATTTGATGAGGCGCCTGAATAAAACACGTTTATTATGCATTTATGGGTCGAACATGTTTTCATACAGCGCTGAGCTGCATCGCTTTCACCGCGTCTGCTGACCTTCTGTTTCCTGTTAGACCCCCGTTAACAAGAGCTGTTACAGGAACACGTGAGAAATGCAGGAATATTCAGTTTGAATCTGTTTTAGTTAAATAAACTTAAAACGTTAAAACCTTTAAAGGCAAAGAGGAGAACCAGAGCTTGATGGATGAATCTCTAACATTCATGATTGTCACTGTCGCCTGCAGCATCTGCTACAGCGTGACCCACACCAACGGGGCGTGAAGGCGTCTTCTCCTCTGAGGAGGAAATGAAATAAAAATGACACATCCGCGCTCCACCCGCACATCCTCTGAGCGTCTTCATCATCCAGTCGGGTTCTGTCTCTGCAACCGTCCATGAACGCGTTGACGCCCATCTCCACTTCAGCTTCCCAGAGGGCTAATTTCCTAAGAGCTCCTGATGCTAGCAATTCATTAGCGGGGGTGAATGGATCCAAGGTTGCAAATGAATATCCCGTTTAAAACCTCCCACTGACAGACTTCCTCCAGATAATCCTCGGCAACAGTAACCACCTGCTCCCCTGAAGAGGTCCTCTGCTGCTTCTTCACGAGCGCCGTGCCGCCCGTCTTACCCGCGGAGGTGTTAATTAAGAAGCGAGGCTTCTGTTATCATGACAGGAATGTGCCTGAACAAAAAGCTGAGAATTTTCTCTCATATCTACTTTGAGTTTCTCATTTTTACACCATTAAAAGACAAAAAGAGAGTTACATCTCCTACCTGAACACTTCATTCTATGAGACCTCATTCCTTCTTTCCTCTTTAACAGGATGCTGAACTGGCTGCCAGGATACTCCTGGACCAAGGACAGGTAAGACCCTGTTACAATGAGACCAGAACACATGTAGAACATTCTTTAAGTCTCCTAATAATGTTCAAATCATCAGTTAACTTGGTACCTTTACCTGTAAATCCATGTTCCTACATTAAGCAGACGATGCTAACGATGGCAGAATCTGTCCAGAGACTGTACTTTAGCATTTTGTGTCTGAGTCTTAAAGGTTTTTAAGCTCACTCCGGGAACTTCTTCTCTCTCCAGGAGCACAGTATTGAGACCCCGCACGGCGTCCTGCACGTGACCCTCCACGGCACACGAACCACCCGCAGGCCTGCCATCCTCACCTTCCATGACGTGGGTCTGGACAGTGAGTAACTCTCTCTCTCTCTCTTCAGCCTGTTTTGTTTCTCAGCCTTCCACTTCTTCATATCTGACTCCTCTCTTTCTCTCTGTTAGGTAAGAGCTGCTTCTCCCCTCTGTTCAAGTTCGAGGAGATGCAGGAGATTGTCAAGAATTTCACCCTGATTCACATCGACGCTCCGGGGCAGGAGGAAGGGGCCGCTGCCTACCCCACAGGGTACGACATTATATTTTCTTTTCTTTTTCTTAGAAATGGAAACAATCATCTGTAGAAGGCTTAAACCCTAATCCCTTCCAAAGATACTCCAACATCTCCTTTTCAGCCTCTCTTGTCAGAAAGAAAATCCTTGTGTTAAAAATGTTAGCCGCTATGTGCTTATCTCTGCAACTTTAGGGTCAGCACACAATCTCCATCCAAGAGAAGGTCTTTAGTCTTCAGTCATGTTTTGATGGTTCATCTGTGTTTCCTGTTGCAGTTTCCAGTATCCCTCCATGGACACCGTGGCAGAGATGATCCCGGCTGTCCTGCAGTTTTTCAAGTGAGTTAACAGTATTTATTTTGACGGGATTTCATTTGGCGTACACGCATTGAGGGTACGTGGTGCAAACACAACCGGAGACGGAGTGTAGGTCCAAAAAAAGTCATTTTAACAAAGTCAGAGGGGTGAATAGTGCAGAGTGATAACGAGGCATGGCTAAACGTGGCAAGTGAGGCTGGCAGGGATCCTGAGGAACAGGGGTTATCAGGGTTTGCAAAAGAGCACTAGATTTGGTCACTGACAGAGTCTGGAAGGTTGACCCAGGTTGATAGAAGAACAAAACAGCAACAGCAAGGGAAGGGAAAGATCGTGGAGACAGTTGGGTCATTTCAGGTCCAACAACTTGGCACTAACATTTCCCATGAACAACAGCTGCTGCTAGAGCACAGAAGACAAATACTGTGTGTATTCATGAACAATAATTCTGTCCTTCCGCAGCTTCCGTACTGTGATTGGAGTCGGCGTTGGAGCCGGAGCGTACATCCTCTCCAAGTTCACGGTGAGTTTTGCCTGTAGCTCTCAGTCGAGCATCAGTGGTACCCCAGCAGCAGTCAGGGCATCAGTCGGTCCATGACCTCGACACACGGCACAAGCTTTCTCCCGCGGTCTTGTTCAGTTTCTGTTTAACATCGACTGCTCACCATCTGCCTCTCTGCTGCTTCCTTCCTCTCTTCAGCTTGCAAACCCCGACTCAGTGGAAGGTCTGGTTCTCGTCAACATCGACACTAACGCTCGAGGATGGATAGACTGGGCTGCTCAGAAGGTACGTCAGCGCTGCGTTGTGTTGTGCACAGAGATGCGGTCTCTTAATCCACTTAATTCAAATGGGAGTTCTTCATCAGCTGGAGTTTAGCCGTGGATATGAAATTATGGCCTGTGTCTCTGAGGAGGATTGATTAAGTCTTGGCTCATCATATCAACCTGACGACAACCCTATTGATTTCTCTCCTGTAGCTCAGCTCTGTGACGTCCTCCCTCACAGAGCAGATCCTGTCCCACCTTTTCAGCCAGGTACGACCACAACAACACGAACATGAATGTGTAGCACAGTTTCCCAAAATGCATCATTTTGTGTTTTTGGGTTGTTTTTTCTTGCAGGAGGAGCTGTCATCGAACACAGACCTGGTGCAGTCTCACAGAGAGCGCATCTCCAAAGCCTCTAACCTGGTCAACATAGAGCTCTTCTGGAAGACTTACAACAGGTAAACACACACACACACACACACACATCCTTGCACAGATTTACCTCACAGCGAACGATGACTGACATCATCTTTTCATTTCCGTCCAGCCGCAGAGACTTGAACATTGACCGCAACAGCACCTTCAAGTAAATACCCTCTAAATATTAGACTTATATTTAATTTATCTATACATAAATCTGTTAAATCTCACCGCTCGTATCTTCTGACGACCTCAGGTGTCCAGTCATGTTGGTGGTGGGTGATCAGGCTCCATACGAGGACGCTGCCGTGAGTTTTGTGTCTCTCACGTCTCTCGCATGTTTCAGGTGTTCTCAGTGTCTTGTTGTGGTGGCAGAGCTTTACTGTTGTGTCTTCTGTGACCACTAGGTGGAGTGCAACAGCAAAATGGATCCAACAACGACCTCGTTCCTAAAGGTCACGAACCCTCATCTCTCTTTATTAACCTTCCTCTGTGCGTGCTCATCGTGCACTCTTACTCACTTCTTCTTCTCTCCGTCCTCCAGATGGCTGACGCTGGCGGCCTCCCTCAGCTCACCCAGGTAACGACAAATCACCTGACACTTAAATCTGCAACAACCAATAGCATTGAGTTAAAAACATACCTGCTAAATCAGCCACCATGTGGTGAGCCTCCTGATGTCAAACATCACTTCCTGTCTCTGTGTTTGCAGCCTGCTAAACTGACTGAGGCTTTCAAGTATTTCATCCAGGGAATGGGCTACAGTAAGTGATACATGTCTGCGTACACCCGACAGTGAAACACGAGGTTCATAGCATGCAGAGATCTTATAGTAATTACTTTGCACCATGCATTCTTGCCTGTTGTGTGCAGTCTTGGCAACATTCGAAAATCCCACAATGAACTGAAGCTAATGAGAATTATCTGTGTAGCCAAAGCCTGGTTTAGCCTAATCCGTCTGTACATTCAGCGTTATCCAAAAACAAACACGTCAATGAGCAACGTCGCTGCACCACAGCGCCCAGCTGCTAAAGGAAAATTACAAGTAAGAAGCAACAGCTTGGAGCCGAGTGTCGCGGACGTGGTCAGGAGCCATTCTCGCCTCCTTTCACCGGGCGACGCGATGACGTCAAACTGTGGGACCCCGTTAAACCGGCAACACGCCGTTCATATGAATCAGACCACATTAGAAGAGTCTCCACTGATTTTCTAGTTTTTGAAGCTAACTTTTCTCTCCGTCTCTCCACAGTGGCTTCGTCTTGCATGACCCGCCTGTCCCGCTCCCGCACCACCTCCCTCTCCTCCTCCTACTCCATGGACGGGTCCCGCTCTCGCTCCCGCACCCTGTCCCAGGGCTCGCAGGGCGGCCAGATGCCACCCAGCCCGTCCCAAACGATGGAGGTGTCTTGTTGAAGGGAAAAAGAAACAGACAGAGAGCGAGAGAGAGAGAGCGAGAGAGGGCGAGAGAGAGAGAAAGGAAGGGAAAGATGAAGCGTGACGATAATGCAGAAACGAGACGAATGGGTTACTTATTTGTCACTAAACAACTCCTCATCATTCCCCACGAGAGCAGAATAGGAATAGAGGAAGGGAGACAGAGGGAGGAAGAGGAAGATTGAAAAGAAAAACACATTTTTGCAGCACATACAAAGTCCAGTCCTCCTCACATTCCCCTCCCATCTGAAAACAAAGTGGATTGGGCTGTTCCACAGTGAAGAATAGGCGAGAAGAGATTAATAAAAATAAGGGGATGTGTGGGGTCCTCGCTCCCTCCCTCTATTGGAGCCTGCGTCAGCCGGTAGAGCCCTTTAATTTAGATAAGGAGGCCCCCAGAGAGCACACACCTTCGTTAACCAATAGTAATAATTCTGAAACCAGTATTGTTGTTGATGATGATGATTATGTTGTTGATGATGAAGCTAATGATGATGATGATGTAATAGAAAAAAAAACAGTAACACTTTTCTCTTTATTACTCAATGAGTTTAAAATGACATAGATAAAAAAAACTATAGCAGAGATACTTATAACGATGTGTGTCTACTACTTTTTAAGCTAGTTTTTATAGTGTTCATTTTATTTCTTTAATCTGATTTTTCTTATTTGTAACCTGCCTCAACAAAAAAGGGGCTGAAGCTTCTGATTGGTTGTAACAGCCAGTGAGAGCCATTATAGTGATTACTTCCTCCTTGATGTTGCCAGGTTGTTTATGTCTTCCATTTGCCCCGTCGATAAGTGACTGTTTTGTTCTCCCATTTGGGCAGGAAGTTTATTTTTCTTCTTCTTCTGGACTGTTTGGAAGCTGCATGCCTGGTATCAGCCCATGTGAATATTGACTGGATAATATTTTTTCTTTTATATTCCGCAGATGAGTTGTGTGGATTTGAATGTGTGTGTTGTTTGCGTGCTATTCTGTTTTAGCAAAGTGACGGTCTCGAGGCTGGATTCACACAGGATCAGGCCCTCCTGCAAAAAAGAGGTTTTTCCCATTCATTTCAATGGGGGTGGCCCATTTGGGCACTGGCACAGTCCATGATGCAGAGAGGTTGATCCAGATCCAACTAATGGATCCAACTTTGGTCCAATTTGTAATTTAGGCCACAAAATAATGACACAAAGAAGTTTAATTTGATTTGTGAGACATAGAGCGAGCACTGGACTCGATATTTCCCGATTGTTTGATTGTTTGACTTACGCTCCCCACCACCACTGGACAACCCTGCCATAACTTGCCGCGATGCCTGATCCCGTGTGAATCCACACCGAAGGTGAGCACTGGTGAAACTGAGGGTGTTTCGCGTGCTTTAGCGAGCTAGCTGCCACCCTATCGTTAACGCTCGTCACACACTAAATAGTGCTTCCAATATTGCTGCCGGTCTTGCACTGCATGTCCTAATATCCACTCTCGTGTACTACTCAACAGGGAGCATTACATCACTCGGTAGCATGCTAGTTTGGATATTGCATTGACGTGTTAGGCCCGGCCAGAAGGGATCACTGTGTTTATCATCTGGGTTGTAAAGCTCTTAGCCTTGCTCGTGCATGGATACCTCCTAACAAACCCAGCTAACATACTTGAGCTTCTGTGCGATGTGAGGTTAAAAAATGAACACATGCTCGTCTCTAGCAACAAGCGGCTTCGATATCAAGCAAACGGGGTAAAACAGAATTGCATGATACGTGTGTCTGTGGAAGTAAATGTGTAGGTGTATGGAAGCACAATGCAGCAAAGACGAGGCCAGAGTCCTAACGTAAAACTTTAGAAATCAGTTTTGAGACCAACGAAACCTCCCTGTGACTTATCGATGACAATGCACCAGCCCCTTCACTGCCAAAAGAGTTATCCAAACGATGCCACCAGCGCTGGACCTTTTTGGTCCAAGACAAAAGAGTGAGAGTGAAAATGATCAGTCAGTATCTCAACATGGAATTGCAGCCAATAAGCATTGTTACTGCCAAAACTACGAGCCCCAGTATATGGGGTATTTGTAAAAATCAGACATGCTGTAAAGTGTCTCACTGAAACTAAATTCCTCCTAAATTAAGATCTCAATAAAAAGCTTGCCACTGCCCTGACGTGTAGCCGTTGGACTGCCCGTACTCGTAAAAGGACCTGTTTTTGGAACCCGATCCGATATCTTTGGAGTGCATGTGCATTTGTAAGCGTGCCACCTTTCTGCACGTATTTTGTGTTTCTGATGCAGCGACGCACCCGATTTTCTTTTAACGAGAAGTATCATTTTTATGAGTCAGTTGGAGGTTGCCTGTTTTCTTCAACATGCTGTCTAGTGCTCCTTCCCCAAACCTGTTTGATAGAGTAGAGATGGAGAAACGACAGCGACGGGAAAGTCAGTGGAGGGCTTCGGATTTGAGCTTTGAATAGAAAGGTAGTTGGGAGATGAAATCAGGCACGCGAACGTCTACCAAATAAAGGAAAATGGCTGGAGCCGAGAAAATAAAATTGCCAAATAAAGGGAAAAGGAGCGGTACTTCACGGAGAGGTGAGCAGGGCTGTGTGATTGTAAATGCTTGTCCATTTTGTCTTTTGTTTGTCTCTTAATTTTTACTTCAGTCATATTTTTCTTTCCCCTTAATACTTTGGAATTTTCTTTCATTTTTGGTTTGATCTCTGTGAAGTGTTAGTTTACCGTCCCGATGTGCTCACAAGTTAGTTAACCGTGTGATAGTTCTTGTGTAACTTTTTTAGCATTAGCACTGATAAGGGAGAATAATATAATTAACAGTAATAAAAAAAAAGATTAAAGGTAAAGAGAATACAATCAAATTTACTTGTGTGGCTAATTTCTCTGTGTAAAACATCCTAAGGACATCCTTTAAAAAAAAAAGCAAACTTAAATATTAATAAAAGCTTAAGAGAAATATCCTGTGTCCTGTGCTGAATTTTCAAGTTGGGTTGAAAACGTGTGTGTGTGGTTTTTACTGAGTAATAAAGTTATATTTTAGATTTTAAAGCAAAGTCGTCCAACACCATCCACACTCCTCCACACTTCACGTGGGAACCACACATGTAGATACAGTCAATTCACTCTTCCTACGTTGCACAAAGATATAGCATTTGGATTTCCATTGTATCTGCTGCTTTAACTCTGTGAAGCATTTATATCAGCTCTATTCTAAGGTGTGTTAATTGCTGATTCCTGAGGGTGGTAACTGTAACGAGCTCACCCTCTGCAGCCGAGGTAACTCTTGGTCTTCCTTTCCTGGGGCGGTCCTCGAGAGCCAGTTTCATCAGAGTGACTGATGGTCTTTGTGATTACAACAGTGTTATTTAAATTTACCAGTTAACAGTTTTATGCATTTCAGAAAATGTTATGATGCTAAAGAAGTGACTATCTTAAATGACTTCCTGTGCAGTACCACATTATACCACATAGGGGCAGTAATGAACAACGTCTTGCTGCACTATGTTACATTGTTTAGCAGTTAAAACGCTTCAGTTTTTCAAGTGTTTTTATTACCCCTCACAAACATATGAGAGCTGTTTCTGCTAATATTTTTTTATCATCATTATACATGTAAATTCAGTGTAGCGATATGTGTTTTAATGACTCAATAACCTTCAGACTTCAAATGAAAGCTTGATTTTTATTATACAGAATCAAAATGTCTTTAAATTGTAATAAAAATATATTTTTACTTTTACATCTTTGCAGCAACTTTCAGAGAATAAAAACTTCGTATCTTAGTAATATGGATCATTGCATGCAATGTTTTTGCTGTACGTTACAAAAGTCAACATTAGACACAATACCTGTCGAGTATCAGTATCACTTTGTCATTTCCATTTGAATGACTTGTAAAGACTAAAATATATAGAAAAAATGACAACAAAATGGGACAAAATAAACCTTAAAAACTGCACAATATTTGTAAAAAGTACAATAAAAATACATTAAAATACATCTGATTAGCAATTGCTCAACAGAACTGAAAACAATGAATAAAAAAAAACATATACGATGGCAGGGGACTTACATTGATTAACATACAAAGATAATGCTTTAATGATTATTACTTCAAACTTTTTGTCCTCTGACTGTAATGTTACGCTCACATGGTTTTCTAAAGGATGAGGACTTTCCTCAAAATCTTCAAAGAAGGAACTTAAAAACCAAAAAGATGAACAGAAAACTGATCCAGTGTGTTTCTTAATATCTGAAAGTCTGCTGCTGGCAAGATTTCCAGGTCAACATCATTGTTCACTCTGTTGCTTGCTTGATCGTTTTGTTGCGTGTGCAAAACAAGTGTTGAATGCCTGCTATTTAATCAAGAGCTTGGCGTATGGTCCTGTGTATCTTTGAGAAAAAGCCCCCCGGAGAGAACAGTGTGTCTAATGTGTAGACATGAGTCAGGCCTAGAGATTCAAGGCATCGAAGTTCATTGAAAATGTCCAGCAAGGGATCATTGTTGAGCTGGAGGATCTTCAGAAGGTCTCTGGAGTGAAAAACACTCACTGATTCCATTAAAGAGACTAACATGGGCAGAAGATATTGAACCGGAGCTAGGAAGTACACCAGACTCTTCATCACTTTCACATTCCCACCTCTGCCTCTCGCCCTATCTACCTTCTTTATGGCCTGGTTAATGTTTGCCTTGAAAAACAGCAAAGTATTGAGTCTGGCTATCATGTGATGCTCAAATCTGGTCATTAAATCACTGTCAGGGTCCTTAGATTCTTGTGTGGAGTATTTTTGCGTGACGCCAATTTGTTCACAGTAGAGATCAACGGACTTGTGTGCATTTTGCAAATCTTCCAGAGCTCGATCGAGGCAGTCCAGATCCTGACGACTGTCTTGTTGGGTTAAAGATGCAAAAGCCCGGTTGTAGTATGCAACTGCTGCCCAACAGCGGTCCTCCTGTATGGCCTTAGTGTACATCTTGATACTTCCTGCAAGATCTCCCTTCTCACGCAGCTCATTGCCAAATGCAGTGTAGTGGTGCAGGTTTGATAAGGGCGATTCTCCCTGTCTGAGTTTTTTTCTGGCTGTTGTCAGGTCTCCACTTAGCTTTCTTTTCAACTCCTCGATAGAATCATTTGCATTGTACCTGGTAAGCAGCCACATACCCCAGAATTCATTCAGGGCAGACAAAGTTGAATCTGCCGGCTTGTTGTTGCTGCTTTTGTACACTTCGTCAAGGATCTCCAGATACTGACTGAAAAGCTCTTCCTTCTTCTTCATCTTTGGTATGTCATGCTCCAAGTAGCTAGCTAGCCTTTGAGCTAC
Organism: Nibea coibor; assembly: GCA_023373845.1. NCBI lineage: Eukaryota > Metazoa > Chordata > Actinopteri > Sciaenidae > Nibea > Nibea coibor. The sequence continues at coordinate 2,042,192 of CM041729.1, forward strand.
TGAGTCATCTCTGATTTTTTTGACTGTGTTTATTCCAGAGTTGTTTTTTTTAATCAAAAAACATAACGTTAAAGACAAAGCTTTAGTTTCTTCATCGCTGTAGCTTTTTTGATATGAGCGCAGTTGCTTCACAAAATCATCTTGAAGCAGTGGAGTGATATCACTCATACCTTCCAGTAAAGAGTGAAGTTTCTTGATCAAAACTAGCAGTTGGAGTGGTTTTGACAGATGGCTGGAGCAGACTATGAGCTGAGCAGACCCAGGAGATCCCTGTCTAGCAGTGCGGCCAAATGCCTGCGCCTCCACACGAGCATTCTTTGGAAGGAAGGTCTGCAGAACAAACAAACCTCCAGCTGTGTTTACATCTTCAGAAACTTTAATGTCAGTTCCACGACCGGCCAGATTTGTTGCGATAATGACATCTCCTGCTTCAAGCGTCTTGGAGAGAGTTGCAGTATTGTCCATGTTGTTGCTTATGTAAAACTTTTTGTTGGGGACTTTATCTTCTAGAGCACGGTAGAGAACCTTTGCTCGATTGATGGTCTCACAGATGATCAGCACAGCTCTTGGAGCCCTACATGGAGTAGGGTTGACTTGTTCAGTAACAACATTGCAGATTTTTCCAATCCATTCGTTTTCATCATCTACAATCACTCCTTCAACCTCAAAGAGCTTTCTGCGTTTGAACGAAGGTATCTGACAGGTCTTGATTCCTTCATAGATTTTCTGCAAGGTTTCAGTCTCTGCTTGTTGGCCAAGAGTCCCAGAGACTCCAAAGATCTGACTTCCATACTTCTGAAGCAGCCCAACATTGGACATATAGTTTGTGATGGCTGTCATGTCACTCAGCTTGGACTGGTGTTTCATTTCAATGAACTGCTGCAGCCCATCTGTCCATTTCATATTGTTTTCAACAACACCTGTGCAGCTGTAGTCGACAGGCACTACGCCGTGTGTCTCAAGGGTATATTGATGATCCTTTGACATGGTTTGGGCATTCAATGCATTTTCAATCCAAACCTTTAGTTTAGATTTGACCAGATCGGAGAGGAAGCCCGGGACATAGCAGCTACACGGATCTTGGCTGACTTCACATGGTGTAAAATGCAGAACACGTTGGACTTCTGCTTCTATGGCACTCAGCAGACTGTTTTGATCAGAATACATGTACTGACAAAAGCCTCCATCGATTAAAAGCAGGGACACTCTCTGTCTTCCAGCTGTCTCTTGCTGTGCTTCTCTGTTCAGTTCCTCTACTGCTCCATCATTATTTATGCAGTGCAGAGCAAACTGACAGGATGGGAATCTCCTCTCTACTGTCTTAAAGAGCGTTGCTAACTGGTTATCAGTAACAGTTTTTGTTTTTTCAGTTAAAAGCCTTCGGTTTCTTCGAATGTCTTTGACTGATCCTTTGGCCAGCACGCCTGTGTCCTCAGCCATCTGAAGGATGGTGAACTGATCGACACCTTTACCCTTTGCTATATTTTCAAGCACGTCAAGAAACGGGTATATTTGCCCCACAGTTACCCCTGTGCTGATCTTACTGTACTGATTAGCAGTGGCCCATATGAATGCCAAGAGTGCATTGAGATGTTGCAAGGCAGGCATATCACTACTTAGGTAGACCGTGTGATGACCCTTATCAAGCATCAAGGAATCCACTTCATCCACAATTGCACACTGGAATGTTCTTTGCCCAAACAAGTCCATCCTCCGAAAGTTTTGCCGGAGCCAGTCTCCAGCAAACTCTTCAACAGTACCATAAACAACCTGACAGGTGTAGCACGTTTTTAAGTCTCGAGTTGTTTTGTTGGTGTTACAGCTGACACTGATATTCAAAGTCTGATAAAAATCTCTCCACTCACCCAGGTCTCTTTCTGCAAGAACGGAGGAGCTGGACATGATATCAACTTTTTCTCCTCTCAAAGCTCGAAAAGCTGCAAACATCGCCACAATGCATGACTTTCCTTCTCCAGTGCCGACCTGAATTAACCTTCCTGTTTCAGAAAGAGCCATAATACACCAGCTCACCATCTGTGTCAGCCGTGGTGTAATGCGGTTAGTTTTTTCTGCTGCCTGACAAAGCCTCAGCAAGTCTTTTTTCAAACCACTCAGCTGTGATCCGTCACTTTGAGAAATAAGAATCGGATTCACTGATGACACAATGTCTTTCACTTCATCTAAAAGCTTTTTATCAATTTGGTTTAACTCTTGTTGGCCGATCTCTTCAAGAATTCCATCCAGTTGCTTTTCTGTGTCATCGGATAAGTATGTCTTGAGGTCTTCATTCGTTACAGTATTGTCTCTTACCAACTCGATCAGTGTCTTTCCTGTTTGTTCAGATGTTGCTTTTTTCCAATCAGGAGTGATAAAGTTAATCTCCACACAGTGCAACATTTCCAACATCCATGGGAGAAGACGGGATCTGTCATTTGTTGTTGAGTTAAATCGTTTCAGAAGAGATTCAAACAGCTCAGCAGCACCTTTGCAGCTCCATTTGATGTTTTTAACCAGCCCTCGCAGCTTATTGAGAAGAAGCTCTTCTTTATTTTTGTCAGATTCATCCATTTTAGAGAAGAATCGTCAAATCTAGTCACAACAGAGATGGAAAAAAGTAGGATTTTGAGATTAATATATTATATAGATTTAATATATTGTGGTAGAAGTAAGACTCACCTGTTACCAAGCTGTGGTAGCTGTATATTGTCAGGACACCTGTGGTGATCTGCAGTCTGATCATTGGAGATCATTCTTTTATGTCCTGTGGTTTTGTTTATTTTTCATCAACCTTGACGTGGCACCGCCCTCAGGGACTTCCCTGCCATCCTTTCGATTTTATTTGGATTTCTTGTAAACCACGTTACTTACTGTATTTGGAGATCAAGCAAATTTTAAGCTTGAGGAAAGTTCTGACCAGCAATCATTTCACCCAAAAAACAACATTTACCAAATTAATCAATTTTTGCAAAGCTGGGCCAAAAAGTTTATTTCTGGTCATGATCTAAAACTTTGTCTGTTAGTAGAATCGATACATAAAACCCAGAGGCAAGCCAATGAATCATGTTATGAGCCGAGAGTTCCATACAGAGTAGTGCTATTTATTTACTCTGGTCTAATGTTTAATTGAAGAGTAATCAATTTTAATATAAATATTAATGGTAAATATACTCACAGACGTTCTAAAGATGAAATACATTTAATCACTATAACCTATAATTATAACACTGAAAATACAGTTCATTTAATTGAGGGTCGGATCTGTATTGAACTATGTATGCATGATAGATTCTACATTTATCCACTGCGACTTAAAACATTCAAAAAGATAATTAAAATTCATGTGGTTGTAGAGACTGTGTTCTGTTTAATGAAGAAATCATAGATTCAAAGTTTTGTAACAATTTACTAGGCCAGTGTAAAGTGAAGTTTTTCTTTCACCTTCTTCTCATTCATGTGTTTGTAGTTACGTTGTTAACCTTTCTGTTACAGCAGTTCTCATCAGAGGTCAATCAAACCGTGAATTATCACAGCAGTGATCTGTTGTCATAATACGTTTAGGTATCATGGCCCACGATCAGTTGCACACACCCTGACATGCTTTGAAATGTGTGTGACTGTCAAAGTGAAAGAGAAAGTCAAAATGTTTGGACGTGTGGTGATTGTTGGGGAATTCTGACATGTTGGCAGACTGTGGTGTGACTGCCAAACTGCCCATCGCACGGCATTTTCTATTTATGGCGGTCATGTGCCCTAAACGCACGATGACAACAGATCATTGTTGTCATAGTTATTGGTTTGCAAATGGAAAATCACTGAGGCCTGGGAGGATGAGTTTGGGTTGGACCTGGCGCTCAACATGTGTTTGTTTCACATGTTTGAGGTGATATTCAGGATTCATTTTTTCAAAGCTAGATGACTACACACATGCACATTTTATCATATATATGTCTGTACTTATTATATTCTTCTTTTAGACATTAGAAATTGTTCATATTGCCGATTGTAGAATTGTTGTCTTGTTGTCTCGGGGACTGACACTAAATTTTCTGTGACGTTGTATGTTATGAAACTTAAGATTCACAAAGAGCTTCTGCCATCTTGTGGATGAATAATGTCACAACACTGTTTATATCTGGATGGATATCATGATGCATATTTATCTGAGTAGCAGAAGAACGCCATCGACATCTGCCATGACAGAATGTTTCATCATGAATTTGAATAGATTTCTACTCGTCATGTAACTGCTCGAGTTTAAGGTGCTCGACATCAGATGCCCTTAATCCACCTTAAGGCCACGCCTGTGTAACCCAGAGAAGCCTGAGTGAATCTTTTGGACATACCAACAAAGTTTTGTTTGCATTGCCTCATTATTACGATGATCCAACTTAAATCTTAAAAGGCTCCTGGTGGAGTTGTTGATGTTTTTAACTCCTGCAGAGTCTGAATGAGAAAATAACGTGGTGAGAGGCCATGTAGTGGTACAGGATGGTTACAGACTGCAAACAGCTGAACATTTCATGAGTGAAGTGTGAAGGGGAAACTACAGTGGCTGCAAAACTTGTGGAAACTGGTAAAAGTCCCACATGGAGCCAGTGTTTAGTTTGTCCTTTCTGGGCCACTGTAGAAAAATGGAGGTTGAATGGATGGATGTCAAATATAAGTTTTCTTTGAATTTCAGGTCTCTGGTCTGCTCTGATTGTTACACTTCAGTAAAGTGTTGAATGTTTGAAGTGCAGCTGAAGAGCTTCCTCATCTGTCAGCACACCTGGACCACACCAACACCACAGCACCGGCCGGTTGGGCTGGGCGGGGACAACCGGTCGGTTTGCATTGAGATGAAGACTCTGTGGAACAGGTGGTGTCAGAAAGAGGAAGCAGTGTGGACCTACCTTCAAAATAATGGCCGACTGTCATGAGTTGTTTCGAGTATTGTCGAAGAAGGATTCTTAAAAATGTTTTCACTTCCCTGAATCTGCAGCAGCATGTTTCATGGTTAAAAATCCTCTTTGTCAAACTAAATGAAAAGTTCAAGGCGAGTGAAGTATTTTATTTTGAAAAATCGGTTCCCGGATGTTTAGATAGTCCTCGCGCCCGGCTTGTCTCAGGTGTGTCACAGGTGTGTCAGGCTGGGAGTTAATTAACACCGCGAGCCCTGTCAGGAGGACGCTCTGACGGGTTTTAATGAAACTGAGAAAGAAAATAATTAAATATTAAAATCTTCATTGATTATGAGAGGAGGCACAGCCACGGTGAGTCCTGACCTGTGTGTGTGTGTGTGTGTGTGTGTGTGTGGTTGATGTTATGTCATTTTAGCATTTGGGGAAGGTTTGGAATTGGTTGCAGAAGCGTTTGAAACATGTTTTTTTTTTTAGGAGAATGAGGTGGAGGATGATCATGGAGACGCTGCAGCTGCAGAAACATCTGGAGAAAGACGACCTGTGAGTAGATGAGCAGACATGAAGTTCTGGTCCATTCAGGTCAGAGTCCGGGTCAGTCAGTCAGTGTGCATGATGACTGTGATGACCTTAATTAGAGTCATTAAACGCCTGTGATGACCCACTTCTTTCATTTCAGCAGCTTCTTTAATTCGTCCTCCACATGTTTTCAGATTTCACCTTCAGCCTCCAAACAGTCAGTTGACAGCATGTGGCTCAGTCTGTGTCCCTGCACTGCTGCTGCTGCATGACTGGCATATTTCTGTCGAGGCAAGCCAACTGGAAAGACGAACCCGGCGTGATGTCGGCACATTTGAATCTCTTTAGCACTGTCATGCCTGTGCAGCAACAATCTGCTGGTTTCGTTTAAGTTCAGAGTCTAATAACCATGAGAGTCTTCAGACTGATGCCAGTGTCAGAGCAGGAATATTCAGAGCTCTGATCTATGATCTTTTGGAACAGATCTTTTCCATGTGCTCCGATTTGATTCAGCAAACACACTCAGAATTCTTCAGTTTCATATTTTTGAACCCGTTAAAGAATTTTTCTGCAGCATGAAGGTTCCCCCAGCCACCACCCAGCATGTGTGTTTTCTCTGTCTTTTCTTCAGAGTATCGTGAAGCTCCAAAGTATGCTGAAGAAAGTTTCCCAAAGTCCTTTCCACAGTCAGTACAAGGTGAGCGGCTACACACACCTGTACATGAATTAAAAGCAGCATTATTGTCTATGTGATGTCATTTTTTATTGTTTTGTCTCTCAGCCTCTTGTTCCATCAACCTCCGACTCCAGTGGATCATCGGCCAATGAGTCTGGGAACAAACAGGTCAGAGCGCTGATAACATCGTCTGTTAGCTCTGCATACACCCAGAAGTCCAGGTTGGACATCAGCACTCCACCTGTGTGTTTTTAAAACCCTCCCATGACGCTGTAACGCCTACGTAACAGCAAACACATACATTCACATACATTCCTACCACGTGAACAACCGGAAGTGTCAAAGCTGTGATTACATTTCTGACCAGTCACACGCGACGTGCTTCATATCGCAGCGGTGGAAAAGCGTGACGCTTCCCACGCTCGCTTTCACAACAGCGTTGTTTTGTTGTTCGTGCGGTGTCTTTAACTTTTCCGTGGTTCGCAGGATGGCGAGCTCCTCTGCGACCTCTCAGCTGCTGCTGCAGGCGTGACCGACGACCAGCAGCTCCACGTAGGACAGGTGAGAAGAAACACCTACAGGACGTTCAGCTGAAATGTCCAGAACTTGCTGCATGAAATGCTTTTTAAACGGTATTTGTTGGTTGGTTGGTTGGTTGAGCGTTGGTGAAGCTGAACCTGCTGCTCACATTCTCGTCATCACGAGTCTTTGTTGTCCTCAGAGCGGTTTGAAGATGGATGATAATCGTCTCCTCGCTGTGGCAAAGGTTGAACACACACCCTTTTACTTTGAGCACAATGTGACTGCTTGTCATTGTGAGATTGTTGCGATGTGTAGGCGTGTTTGTGTGTAAGCAGTCTGACGAGACTTTTCTATTAATAAGTCACAAGTCTGAAATTAACAAACAGGGCGCTGCTGATCTGAGAGCCTTTGTAGTTAAAACATCCAAACCTCTGCAAAGGTTTCCATGTTTTGGATTATTTTGTCTTGAGTGAACATTTCCGCTGTGTCACCGTCAAATTACTTTTTTAATCCATTTCCTTTTCTTTGTTTATCAGAATGGAGTCAATGGAAGCTCGGCCAGAATGAACCCGTTCTATTCTTATTATCTGGTAAACAAAGATTTCTCACATTTTCTGAAATACCTTTGCTTTCGTTGAGCGTGTTTGGAATGACCTCGTGTTCTTTATCAGGAATCAGGCAACAAAGGTCACCTAATGGAGGATACAGGTGGAACAGAAGGAAACCTCGATGCCATCTTCGTCCCTCCTCCCGAATTTCAGAGTTCACCTCTGGATCTTCAAACTGAGATGAAGAGTGCAGAACTTTCTGAGCCTCCTTTGCAGGGCCTCCTCCAGATGTCGACATTGGCGCCACAACCATCTACCAATGGCCATTTTCGTGATGTAACTGTGATCTCACCAGATGTGTTCAGGCCGGTTCCTGCTCAGAGGAAGAACCTCTCGAAAACTTTGGAATCAAAAAGCTCTGAGCTGATTAAAGACGAAGGGGTCAGTCTTTTCCAGGCTGCTAAAGGAGAGGATGGACACACCAGAGAGGTGAACCTCTCCGAAGAATCTCCTAGTATTTTTGCAGACCCATTCGGATCACCTTCAAGCAAGGAGGCTGATCTGTTCCAGTCGCCACAGCCTATTGTTTCGAACCCATTTCATACTGCCAAGACCGATGGAGCAGATCTGTTTCAAACAGTTCCAACCAAAAATAAGGAGCATCCATCTACAACAGAAGACATTTTTAGCACGTCCTCAAAGAAGAATCTGGATATATTTTCCCCATCAGCAACAAATACAGTTGATCCATTCCCAAGCCCAGTTACAGTGGATTTATTCCAAGATGTTTCCAGTTTGGATGACCCGTTTGGTCCTACTCCCCCAAAACAATACAACCCTTTCCAAGATGTCTCAAATGGGACTCCAGACATCTTCCAACCACTAAAGACCAACAACGAGGATATATTTGAGATAACCCCGAGCAGTGCAGCCTCTGCGGCATCAGAAATTAAGTTGGACACGCTAACATCCTCACCAGATCTATTCAAAGCAACCCCGTCAGGATCCAACCAAACCATCCAACCGAAGTATCCGGATGAAATTGTCTTGACGACTCCTCAAGGAACTAAACATGATGTTCTCCTGCCGACTCCCTTCACTCGGGCCAGGAATCTGTCCATGTCGCTCGGCCAGTCTCCGTCTGAAATGACTCATGTATGTAACAAGTGCCATTTGACATTTGGACAACCAAACCAAATACTTCAAGTTATGGATTTTTGACAAAGTAAGACATATTCTGATTGATGTTATTTACAATTCCACTTGCAGGTGTCGAACTTCAGACGTCCACCAAAACCACTTCCTCGAATTAGACCACCAAGCAAAGAGAAGCCACCCAGGCCAGAAAAGCCACCAAAACCAGTAAAGCCACCAATGCCAGCAAACTCTGTATGCAAGAATACGTCTGTCACTCACTAATTCTTTTGATACTGTAACTGCTGTCTGTTAATTAGCGTATTCTTTTGTCTCTTTTTGGTCTGTGTTTAGACTGAACCAGTTGTACCCAAAATTTCTCCTAAACTTGCCTTCAGACCGCTCCCAAAACCAGTTATTCACCGCAAACCAAAGACTGTGGTAAGATAATTATCTGCCTCTATTAGCTTGGGAAAACGGTATGTTCTAGGATATGAATGTCAAACAGTATTTTTTTCTTTACAGGAAAATAAACCGACAGATCCTGAGAACTACGTCGTCTTTGAGGACATCCTGCTCATTGGACAGGTGTGAAAAATGTTTTATGGACATACTGATAAACCAAACATCATTATCACACTCACCGCTCGGGTTGTTAAGGCTGATGCACACACATTGTATGTTTGATTATTCTACTAAAACTAAAACTGTCTCAAAACAGGAGAGGTGTGTTGAAGACTGGCCTGAAGACAGCCCTCAGCTTGACCCCAACTTCAAACCAGTAAGAAAAGATTTACACGTGTTGGTTTTCTATGAATTATTGTCCCGTCAAAGACATTTCAGCTCATTTTTCTCTGTTTTATTTCTGAAAGTCTGGAACTTTGAGACTACGGCGAGAATCACTGAAAGTAAGAGACAAGTTACTTCTCTAGTCAGCATTGTTTGTTTGGTTGTAAGCAGACAGAAGAAGCTCAAAATGTGACTTTTCTCTAAGATGAAGGCCGACTCTGATGGAGGAAGTGGCGAGGATCAAGAGGGCTCTGGCAGCCATGGAAAGGTAAGGATAGTCTCACTCATCTGTCACTGTTTAGTTTCCAGCATAAAGTTTAACTTTTTTTTTTCTTTTTACAGAAAAAAGACAAAAAGTACAAAATGTCTCTGATTTCCAGAAGAGGCTCGAAGGTACCTGATACGATGCAAAGTGACAGTTTCACTGCTTTGACTGTGTTTGCATGTTCGTCTTTGTAATGGTAATGATTTCACTCTGTAGGACAAGTTTGCTGATGAGACAAAGGACGGGAGGAGCAGGACACTACCCACAACACGTAAATCGTCAAAGGTAACAGTCTATAAGCACTGGAGGGGGTTTGAACCTCATTCCCACTGAATTTCTTTCAAATACGGACGATAAATGAAGTAAAGTAAGCATCCAAGACAAGTCGCTGATATGTAAACCAGTGTGAAGTAAAATCTGATCAAAGACTTAAAAGTTGCTGCTTGTTTCTTCAGGAGTATTTTTCAGACATGCACATGTCGGCAGAAGAGTATGACGATGCAGAGCAGTTGGACTACAAAGTATGTTACGTGTCATCTTGTTCACTATGGGCTGTATTAATATACCAGCAGTGGTTTAATAATGTTTTCTCTCTTCAACAGAAGAAACCTCTGAAGACCAAAGTCAATCAGCTGCTTCGAAGAGCATCCACTGCTTCCTCTGTGCCCGACAGAAAACACATGAACGGACATTTACCTCAAGAATTAAAGGTAACGTGTGCCGGACAGACGTTGATGTCCGTCCGAAAAACTTCTGTAATTGTGACTTTGCAGATTAGTACTGCAGCTCTGATTTAAACTTTATCTGTGACTCCAAACCAGGACGGTGATCTGAGTAAGAAAAGTATTCACAAGGAAAAGTCCATACGCCGATGGTCAGAGGTAAAACACCATTCTACCAACTATTTATCGCACTAGTTAGATCCTGAATATTTGCTGCAGACGAAGTGTGAAAGGTTTCCAAGAGCTTCTCTTCAGTTCAAGTTCCAAAGACTCTTAGCAGCTTTGTACTGTTTTAACTGCTGGGAAACGTGCACCGGCAGAAGAGACATGGTGCAGTCATCTTCGTGCAGTTAGCATGATGAGTTTCTGATGTAGTGTTTTGTTGTCGACAGGGCACGGCGTTGGACAACAGCGCCGGCGAGGACGAGGAAGTACGGGGAGCTCAGCACGAAGAGGTGAGGAGTACTGGATTTGCTACACTTCACATTAATGTGATTATTAATGTGCATCATTTCTGTCATCATTCAGCCTGCAGTAGTTGTAGTTTGTAGGTGATGACTTAACTTGTGTGATTGAATGTTTTCTCTCTCCAGAAGAGAAAACAGACGGTGAAAATCAAGTTTGTGCCGCACAGAGGATTTGCCATCATGAAGGTGTCACACCTGTACTGCCTCAACATTTCACTGTACTTTATTCATCCTTTACACCTTGATGAATGTGTGTCAAAATGTCTCTGCAGACTGACGTTGAACCGAAGGGAGCGCACGGATACGCGCCTCGTAAAGGCTCCAAGGTATGACTGGATTTGAATACGGCGAGGTCTGTTTGGTATGCATGCGCTCTGTTCGCACATCGTTTCTGTGGTATGGGGATGGTCAGGGTCACGTCACATGTTTGAAATGTTTGTTTTCCCCTCAGGAGAAGTCACAAGATGAAGTTTACGGTGCACATGGCTACACACCACGGAAGAAGTCTCAGGTATGAAGATCAGCTGAAGCACAACTTGTAGGACAATTCATCAGAATGAATGATCTGTGTTCTGTGAATCACTTATTTGGTTTATTTAAGTTCTACTTTAAATTTACTGACTCACATATGTTAACTGTTTACTTGGTCATTTATTTCATATTTTAGGATGATGGTATTGAGGATGTGGCAGAGCTGAAAGGAACTGAAACTTTTTTTACGATGTCGTCTGACATAAAATATGATGCAAATATGTTGGGAATATTGCAGATTTTCCTCGTGCTTGAGGAATAACTGTATGCATGGTTTATACCTGAATGATTTTGGACAACATCGTTCCTGACCTACCTGTTCTGAATATGTTACCAGGCTTATGCTTTCATGGAAGACGAACAGCTTCAGAAAGTGCACCATACGTCTGTCGGATTGGACGGAGATGAAGATCCGTATAAAATGGCCGACTGCAGACCGGTACGTTTCTTTCTTCATACTCACTTTGAACACTGGCTGTTTTCACTTCATGTGCATTTTATTTTCTCCAACAGAAGAAACCAAAGAAACAGCTGCACACTGGTCGCCGAAGCTCCAAGGTAGATTTTCTCTGTTTGATGTCGAGGCAGTGAGAGATCATTTAGGTTTTTCATAAATGTGTGCGATGATTTTATTTATTTATTTATTTTAGGAGGACATGCTGGATGAAACCGGTTCTCAGAAAAAGAAGAGCAGTTTCTCAGCAGACAAATTAGACGACGGCGAACTAAACGGGGTGGAGGACTGCAACCCGGTAATTTTTATATCTGAGCATAGCATTTTTGTAACAGCAGCAATAGGAGCACAGTTTAACTGCGTTTTAGAAACACTGTGAGATGCAACAACAAGTGTAAACCTCAACAAACACTCCAGAGGGTGAGAATGGTTACACTGCACGGCTGTACATCAGATTTTATGCAGACGACACTGTTGTTTGCTTTTGAGTTTATTCCACCAGGCAGCAGACGAGATCTTAAATCAGTGACGTTTATAGAATTTCAACAATGTTTTTTCTGATAGAAAGACACAAAAAGGTGGCACATAAATGCTCTCCTCCCATCCTGCCCAAATCTAAGAAAACCAATGCACTGTGGGAACTGGCTGAGTTCAGCCAGCACGTCTCTAATAATTCAGCCTAATTGTTATTTCTGACATTTATTTTCAGGATATTTTCGCTGAGGACGACAGCTGTCAAAAAGGGAAAGATTCCATGAGTCCTGAAGAGTTGTACGACGGCGAACAAGATGACCTGGACAGCTGTGAAGCGGTATTCTCATCACCCTCATGTTCACTTTAACTTCTTCACTGTGGCTTTATTCAAGATGCGCCTCTTAAATGTTGTTTTTTTCTTTTCAACAGACGAAGCCGTCCAAACTGCAAGGCCTCAAAAACCACAAGGCGAAGGTGAAGTGTGGTCCAACATATTACTACTTTAAAAACAGGAAGAATGACGTGCTCACTTTTCATTTCCTCTTCGTCATGACAGAGCAAAGCCATGCAACTAGAGTGGGAAGATCCACCAGGAGCGACGTCGAGCGACTTCCTGTCAGAGGCCGCCAAGGTGATTTTTACTGCAAGACGTTTAAATGATCAGTCAACACATGGCTTACTTAGTCAGCAGATCCTATCAATGGTGCATCTTTAATCCTGAACTCCATCTTCGGCTCAAACCGGTTGAGCCGAAGATGACCCAGTTTTCCTGTCACATGTTTTTGTTGTTGTCCTTGGCGTCTTGGCAAAGTCTCCCTCCAAAGAGAGGTTGATCTCAATGGGCAGGACTGGTTAAAGATGAGTTCAACTAAAAAATAATGAAATCATGGCAGTAGTGTTCTAAAGGAGGCCGGCGTTTGAGCCGGCATTCAGGGTTACATAGAAAAATGTTCTCGCCTGAAAGATGATCTAGATTTATTTAAACGCTGCGTACTTTGTTTACGTCAGCTGACAGTTGAGAAGCTATTATGCAATGTTGTTGTTTTCCACTGTTAGCTTAGCTATCTCCATTTCTCTGTTCCTGATGGGACAGATTCCTTTTGGCATGTGACTGAGCCGGTTGAGCAGCATAGCATTCATCAGTTGTCACACCAACTATTGTGCAGAAAAGTCTTAATATATACAAAGGCCTTGGTTAAATAAAGGCAGGTTTTTGATGAGTAATCTCTGTGGATGTGGTAAAGTATGTAGCAAAGACGTAGTGACGCACTCACTGGTTTATTTCTGTCCTCCATCATTCAGGCGGAGTGGCTGGCTGCTCAGATGGATGAGCGCGCTATGGCAGATATGGAGGATGAGGACGAGGACGGGGTCAGTTTCCACAAGATTCCACTTCCCCACCGTGCATTTCCTCGTTATGCAAGCGAACAATGTTCACCTTTTCTAGTCGAGCAGTACTCGGGTGTTCATGCTCTTTGTTTTTTTTGGTCACAGGACACTGACAGTTTGATGGAGTGGTGGTACACTGTGGAACGTGAGTCGCAAACTTCTTCTAAGGAAACAGATTCAGACATCTGAACTGTTTACTGCACTAACACCTGTTGCCGGATTGTATTTCAGAATGGGATGAGGTGCCGTCAGACGACGAGGACAAAATCATGAAACAAGATGAGTCCAAGTACGTCGGTTTATGTCAGTACAGAAATATAATCAATTCATGACTTTCGGCCATTTATTGGCCACTGGAACAAGCGTGAAACCTTAAAGGTTGAAAAGCTTTCCATGTGAAGTTAAGCTGGGGAACTTTGGAAATATTCAGAATCCAAATCAGAATTATGGAAATGTATGTACTTTCCAATGAATAACATTGCTTTGGTTCCCAGATCGTTTACCATCTTGGCGGAGAAGGTCCAACGCGGCCTGCGCCTCTTCAACAAGGTCTTCACGGAGCGAGCCGAGGTCCTCTGGCAGTCCATCATCAGGCTCCATGCCATCGCCGACGACATCAGCAATTTCCACCACAAGGCCAAGATCGCCGGCATCACCGGTGGCACCACCACGGCCGTGGGTGGAGTGACCGCCATCGCCGGTTTGGTTATGGCTCCCTTTACCTTTGGTGCCTCTCTCGTAGTTACCGCTGTAGGTGTCGGCGTGGCAACGGCTGGTGGGATCGCTTCAGCCTCTGCAGCCATCTCGGATAACGTCAACAACATGCACGACCGGAAGAAGGTGAGCTGGATTCAGCCAAATATTGATCTTTATTATTTGCAGTTTAAAGACGATCGGGGCGTACAAATGTTCAACATCGTTCCCTCTCTCCTTTCCAGGTGGAGATAGTACTGGAGGAGTATGAGGGTCACTTGAAGGACATCGGGAAGATCCTCCACTTTGTCAATCAGGGCTTGTACAAACTCCGCGGCCATCCTTTCCTCAGGTCTGGCACCCAACACTACTCGAGCGACTGGGAGATCCGCAGGGCCGTGCAGATGATCAGCTTGGTGGACTCGCCCGTGATGCGTGCTGTAGAGATAACGGACACGGCGATCACCTCGGTCCAAGGACTCTTCAAAGGCATGGACAAGTACTTCATCAAGGACTCCCGAGAGCTGAAGAAAGGCTGCAAGAAAGAGGTGGTGGCTCAAATAAAGGAGGTGGCAAACATCCTCAATGACGGGATAGTGGAGCTGAACGTCATCAGAGAGGAGCTACAGGATGCTACTGGAAGCGTCTGAGCAACGTTCAGCATCATGCTCAAAGAACACCAGCAACCTCTGCTGGCTAAACAAGGGAACTGTAGGTTCAAAGAGAGGTGTGTACCTGCCGTGAAGTAGTTTCAGCCTTTAAAAGGTGCAGTATAAGAAGTTTAGACAATCGAAAGTTTATTTTAACAGATTCCAATTATCCTGCAAAAATACAACCACTGTGAAGCGACCTGGTCGTTATTTTCTTGTAGTTTTGGTAAAGAGGTGTTAGTTAAAGTCACTTTTGGGGCTGTGGATCATTCTTGTAGTCTTTGTATTATATTGTAAGATATGTACTGCACACACAGGTACTGTGTAAAATAAGAGGTTAGCATCTTTGTGGGTTAAAATAAGGTGTAAAATTTAAATTTATTCACTCACTGTTCACTACTACGAGCTCAGAAACGCCTCTCTGAAACCTCTGTATATAAAAATGTATTTTTGTTACTATATCTGTAAAAACTTGTTGTGTTGTCCCAGTATTTTGTCCGTTCTGTGTCAGATGAACAAACGATTGTAGCTGAGAATCTACAAGACTCAAACTTGGACTTTGTTTGATTTGAACGTGTTAAATTTGGCTTGTCAACAGTTTTAAAGTTTGACTTTACCGACAGGACTGTTGCTGATTTGCTGCTCACGTATTCGTTACACAATAACCTGTTTTTATGCTTGTGACTTCCACGTTCACAACAATGTGTATATAGGGTAATTTATTTTTAACACAGCTGCATGCTCTCTTCAGGTGTGATGGATGAGTTTATCTTAATGCCCGTTGAGATGGAGGTTGTGGTTCGCAGGTCTGTTGGTAAATGATGTGCACGTGTGTTTCAGCTATATGAAGAATCCATGTACTGCTACACACCTGTGTGGTACCTTCATGATTTTAACCTGTATGTACCTGTAATATTCTATTTAATGTCAGATTCATGTGTTTTATGTATATTGAGAACACAAAGATTTCTGTTACTGTTCATTTTAAGTATTTTGTCCTGCATTATTTTAACCTGAACACCTGCAAAGCTCTGAAACTATTCTGATATTTTATTGAAACATTAAATCTGTGAATAAAGAATTTGACTCTTGATGTTACTAAAGGACAAAACAATAAAAATGACATTGTGTTTGCAGAGTGAGGAATTACATCAGCTGCAAGAAGAATGGAAATAAATAATAAATTTAAAGAGCTCCATTGTCACAAATACAGTTAAAATATCAAGTTAAAACCGAGAGAAGGTCTCAGGAGACATTAATAAAGGTTCATGAGAGTCTGAACAAAAACAATATTATTTATTTTAAATCCAAAGTTGGGTTCAGACTCAGCAGCTCCGGTACAGGTGTGGATCAGCTGGAGTGTTTTTAAGCGACATCCATGGACAAACTGGGAAAAAGAGGCCACGCCCCTGTCCAGGTGAGCCGCACAGGTGATCCGCGTGAAAACATGGAGCCTCTGTTTCCCTCTCAGACCGAGCACAGCTTTGAGGGAGGCTGTAACACTACACTCCCTTCATCCACCCAGAGCTGCCCATTGTTCGCCTGTTAATCAAGAACTTCAGCTGAAATCAGAGCAGGTGAGTCCGGTACCGGCAGTAACCCAACGCGCCTCCGTCCGCCTCTCTCAGGTTTGGCCAAACCAGTCTGACGCCTGTGCGAGTCGTCGGGGAAGTGAAGGATTGTCGCAGGACTCTGTTGCTCAGCAGTTTTCATGGTCACCATTGTTTCTGTGTGGCAGCACTCAGGTATGCTCGTTTCATTGTGTTTTTCTTGTGTTGTCCCCCTGTGAGCGGCGGGAGTGTGTGTGTTCGGGACAGTGTGTGACTTTGTTTGTGTGACCGAGCCGAGCTCGGTTTAAAAAGTTGCGTTGCCTCGTTGCCAAACGACGCGTCGGAGGAAGCAACTTCACCTTCACACAGCTGAGTCAGACACAGTTCTGCAGCTCGGCTCAGTCTTAAATCTGAAATCACCACCTGGATTCACACAAAGCTCAGTGTGAGCTCACTGGTGTCACGTGACCTGGGAAAAGTTGAAATATTATTAAATGTGCAGATTTTCCCCCAAACACTTCAACTCTTACTTCACTTTTAGAAGTTTTTCTAAGTTTATAGTTTACAGAGCAACTTAAATTGTCAAAAATGTGAATGGGGTTTGGTGGAATGAGTCATGAATGACCTCCATTGTTTGTCACGGTGTGTATTTGTCCGATACCGTCTCATCTTCGATGTCATTTCAGCATGAACATGTTCAGGAGAGATTTAAGCTCGACGGCTCCGACTCCAGCGGTTCCACCCAGACCAAGCAAGGAGGTAAAGCAGTGTGAGAGGAGGAGGGGGAGGAGGAGGAGTGGTGGTTTTGTTGTTTGTTCACTTAAACTGGGGCCTTGTTTCGTCACCAGGACCTGGACAACCCCGTCACACACAGCCTGAGCGGACAGGACGCGGGAACGGTGAGTGCTCAAACCTGCACGTACAGGACACGGCACTAAGGTCCAAACCTCTTTAACTGTGATTATATTTCACGCAGGAGCACAGCAGTGAGGTCAACCCAAAGACCAAGGTGAGGAGCTTCTCTGGGAACACGTGCGGTGACTCAGCTGCAGCGGCTGAAGTTTGAATTAATGTGTGTTCTGTGTAAACAACAGAGGGCGGGGGTGATGGGAGTTATGCACAAGGTCAACCCGTTCAAGTCCACGTCGCAGGTAAAACACGACAACATTAAAGACTGATTGTCCTTCATAACTACGTCACGTAAGATGATACCTCTGCTCTGCATGCAGGCCTCCTCCTCTTCGGTCAGCAAAGCTCCTTCCTCAGAATCACTAGAACAGGAACCAGACTCCACACGGGTGAGAAGAACTCCTGTATAAAATAAAACTCGTCACAGCAGCTTGTATACAAAAGCTGATGACATTGTGACTCATGACGTGCTTTTCCTATCCCCAAATGTCAGACTGTAGGAGATGTAATCGTGTTTTACTAGTGTACAAGAAGTGGATCACATCAGTCAGCTCTTCTGTCTCATATGACAAATGAAAACAATTCTTTGGCTTCATCTCGACATCACTTTAGCCGAGCGTACGGAATGTACAGTCCACATGAACCCGGCACCCGGTCGGTCACATGGTGTGCACGCATTTCATTTGGCAACGTCACAAATCTGTCTTTGTTTTCCTCAGGCTGGATGCAAATCAGGTTCAGTCCAGGAGGAGGTAGTAGTGCAGCAGGAGCGAGCTCACTAACTAATCATGCATGGCATCTGAATGCAGCCCTGAAGGTTGTTGAAGCAGTCAGATTTGTCTTTAAAGCTCCTCGGGTGTGTTTACACATCTGCTTCTTTGAGATCTGATGACTATCGGAGTCACCAACCATGCATGAAGTGGTTAGATGTAGATGTCCGAGTGTGAATGCATCCAGATTGGAATTCAGATACTTAATCTTAGTGTAACTAGGTCAGTAAAGGATCAGTGGAAGTAGCCCCTCACTTATTTTCCTGACACATTCATAAAGTGTCACCAACACAAGCCTGTAAAGTTTCCTGAGGTCAGATCCTGATTCGAATGTAGCCCGGCAAAACAAAGACGGTTTGAAAACAGATCTGCTATCAACAGAAAAGTATTTATGTGTCAGTGAAAGTGTGTGCACGGGTCATAAAGTCTTGAATCTCCAGATACGAAACATGGAAATGACAATCTGTGATTAGATAAGCCACAAAATGAATGTTTGCTCGCTGGGCGATGAACTCCCTCCACAGTGTTAAATTACTTTTAACACAGCTACAAGTTAAATAGGAAAAAAAAAAGATCTAATTAAATATCTGGAACTCAAATTTCAGAACCCCGGTGTGCTGAAAGGGGTCATGCAGAAGGTCAACCCATTCAAGTCCACCTCCCAGGTAAAACGGCCTTTGTGCGCGTTACAATGGCAGCGGTAACAATGGTGACGGTGGATCTGTGTCAGACAATAAGCCATTCACTATAACGCTGGTTTTTCTCACGCAGGTCTCAAAAGCTCCGTCGTCAGAGTCACTGGAACAGGGAAGAGTTTCAGACTCGAGTCAGGTGACGGATCATGATTTCTCTTACCCAGAGTCATCTTCACGTACTTAGATTTCATTAAAAAAGAAACACAAACTTTCTGAAATGAGGAACAACCTGAATGCCAACTCTCACGCCATTAACCCTTCCCACATGATCTCACACCATTTATCCACCAGTAATCTGTTTTTGC
Organism: Nibea coibor; assembly: GCA_023373845.1. Classification (NCBI taxonomy): domain Eukaryota; kingdom Metazoa; phylum Chordata; class Actinopteri; family Sciaenidae; genus Nibea; species Nibea coibor. The sequence goes on from CM041729.1 coordinate 2,061,152, forward strand.
TCATTTTGAGCAGTTTTGCACACGCAGAATCTTGCTTCGGGCCGGCCCTTGTAACTGTCTCCGGTCCTTTGGATCTTTGTGTTTGTGTTTCAGAACCCTGGTATGTTGAGAGGGGTGATGCAGAAGGTCAACCCGTTCAAGCCTTCCACACAGGTTTGTTCTTTCTCGATTTCACAAGAGATGACCAATGTCCCACAAACCTTAGCGATATAGAGCGGACCTTTTCAATTGGGACCGATTAACACTGAACACACTTGATGGTGTGATTGAGTAAACCTTCCTCACCCAATCAAAGGCAGACCTTTGATTCACCGTGTATCATCTCTTGGTTTTAGGCACCAAAGGGCGATCCTCCAAATGATGCAGGAGATCCAGCAGAGACAGAAAAAGAACTTCAGGGCAAACAGGTGAACATGATCTGTTCTTCTGCCCGCAGTCCATGGATCTAAAGTCTTAACTGTTAGTCCAGGTTCTTACGTTTCAATCGTCCCAATTAACGTCTTTGTTCTGTAGAATCCAGGGATGATCGCGGGGATGATGCAGAAAGTCAACCCGTTCAAATCCTCGCAGCCAAAGGTACAAATCATAAGAAGAAAGATCTCGATCAACTACATATCAGGGTAGCTGCCGCCTCAGTCTTTATCTTTCTTTGTGTCTGGTCTTTCCAGGATGCTCAGTCTCTACACAGTGACCTCTCCTCCAGCAGTGGAAGCTTGGCAGACAACAACAACTTACCGGAGAAGCAGGTAGATCAAAATCTGGTGCCATCAAATCAATTTCTTACGCTTCAATCGTCCCAATTAACATTTTTGTTCTGTAGAATCCGGGGATGATCGTGGGGATGATGCAGAAAGTCAACCCGTTCAAATCCTCGCAGCCAAAGGTACAAGTCAAAAGAAAGATCCTGATCAACTACTGAGCCCCTACCTCAGTCTTTATTTTTCTTTGTGTCTGGTCTTTCCAGGATGCCCAGTCCCTACACAGTGACCTCTCCTCCAGCAGTGGAAGCTTAACCGACAACAACAACTTACCGGAGAAGCAGGTAGATCTGTTAAAGATGGAGATGTGTGTGCACGTCAAGGGAAGCCCTACTGTAGCTCTTAGATTCCTGAAGTCAAGATTGGATCCGCTGAATTGGAAGTGTTGTGTTGTGTGTTTCAGAACCCTGGAGGGTTCAAAGGGATGATGCAGAAAGTGAATCCCTTCAGGTCTTACACTCAGGTACTGCACAGATGAGTAACTTCTTAACTTTGTCAGCTTAAACTTTGGACGCTTGATTTGAAGATGAGGGTTGATTTCCAGCTTCAGGGGATGATTTCATGGTTCAGGTCTGAACTACAGCTGATGTGGTTTGATCTGTGTGGGACGTTATTTTCTACCGACAGACACCAGCTGGGTTTTATTCGCTGTTTTGTTGTTGGTACAGATGCCGGACGAGGAGTGTCAAACAGACTCTGCGGTGCCAAAAACATCTTCCTCATTCAAGACACAGGTACGGTTAAGGTGAAGGAAATGATCCAGATTCCGATAAGTTGACATGATCTCAGCATTGACCCAGATGCACGGTGACATTGCATTAATCGCAGATCACACAGGTGAGGGTTCACAGTAACTTTCTTTTTCTTTACCAGGAAAAAAAGGCGACTGACAGAGAGAACTCCAGCAGCTCTGAAAGCCTGGATGATAGCAGCATAGAGAGACATGTAAGACATTAAATACATCCACTCGCTGTCTTGAATGATGGTGGGCCTCCAGACTGTCCTTTTTAATGTATTTGCTGTAGTCACAAGGCAGCTGCTGAGTTTCTACGGGGTCAAATGAAACAATCATGACCCCACTGGATCACTATTGTAATCAGATTATTGGCTGACTCTTTGCCCGCTGTGTTTTTGATTTGACTGTCGTGCAGAGATCATTCTCAGAACAAACAATGAAACCACGCAGCCTGCCCATAAAAATTCAAGGCATCTGTCCTGGGAGAGGCAGACGACGCACAAACTCACCACAAAGAATTTAATGACTTTTCACGAAGGTCATGACCGACACAGCCCAGACAGTGGAGACTAAAGTATCTCGCAGAAATGAAAGTGTATTATAAAACACTGCACGTATCGTGTCATGTGTTGTAACCCCCTCAAACAAACTGTCCGCAGACTATTTGGTACACCGATGCCGACGCCAGCTGCGAGGTGAAAAGCCAGCCGACAGCGGCACCGAAGAGAAGAACTATGGTATGTAAAACTGGACTTAAGGTTGATTCAAATAAAGTCAGTCCAACATGTGAAGTGCTCTAAAACCGAACCTTCATTTCCTTTCTAGACTTTCAGAATAAAGAGGATCCTGCCCACTGCGTTGTTTGCGTCCGGAACCAAGGTACCGTTGAACATTTGTGATTACGCTGCTAAGTGGAGGCCTTTTGCTTTCTCGCTTGCGCAGTTCAGTCTCCATCATAGTGTCACATCGCAGTTTGTTTTCTCACAGTTCGTTTTATTTGCTCACAGGACTCGGCAGCAGCGTCCTCCGACACTCCCCAGGTGAGCTGGCAGCTTCCAAACGAGCGATTCGGTGCAGAAAATGAACCACAGGCTGATAACTACAGCCGTGCTGTGCTTTAACCACTCTGCAAAATACAGTTGGCATTTGTACTCACATGCCACCCCTTCACGGCTAAAATGGCTGCTTGATCAGGTGTGGTTAAGGTGATTAAGGTGTGGTTATGTTTATTTGCCCTTGTAATTTCTGTCGTTGGAATATTATTTTGTCCTGCATTAACCCCATCATGGCACAGACGTCTGTGGTTACTTCAGGTGAGCTCCCGTGTCTCTCTTCATCTTCTAATGGTAGCTTTGCGTTTAAATGAAGGACTCACCAACACCAGAGGCCTCTATGCTTGCACACATTTCTCCCCCGTAGCACTAGAGGGAGCTGTGGTGGTACATTTAACAGTCTGAGACTCACTGTCCTGCACGTTGTCTGCATCCATCCAAGATTTTTATTATAAAACTGTATCCGTGAAACAACATGAGGGGCTTTCAGGACACAAGCTCAGGATATTAAAGGTGAATCCGTTTTACAGTGGAAACATAATTTAGTCATTAAACGACTGGAGGGGGGAATGTTTAATGCATGTAACATGGAGATGGAGGCGTTAGAGGAAGTATGATTTTAAATTAAAGCTTGACTTTCCCCAGGCACTTTAATTACAGGTGATACAGGGAAAAGACTCACCCCATACGTTGAATAACAAGCAGTCAACACCTCCTCACCTCCAGCAGTAATTACACCTGCCACTTCCCCCCCAGTGTCAGACCTTTTACTGGAAGTACATAGTTTTTCTTTAATTATACACAATGTTAATAGCATACTTGATGTTCAGTTGTAGACTGAAGACATGGCATTCTGGGTAATGTAGTTTTGTTGCAAAAGTTTTCTTTAATTGGAAGAATTCAAACGTCGCCGTGTTTCAGGAGACGGTGGAAGTTCAGACGTTAGAGTTGGCGGAAGTGCCAGTGCCGAGCGAAGGAACAGTCCTGGACCCTCTGGATGTAAGATTACATTTTATTCTGGTATAATTTGGATGTACATGCTGAGTTACTTGTAATGAGTTTAAAACTGTTCACCCGTCAGGACGAGGACGGCCTTTTAGCGTGGTGGAGAACAGTAGAAGGTGAGCTTGATGTTGATACAGTTCTGTTGATTCATCTTGTTTTGTTACTATTGGAAGTTATAATCATTCTTCCCCGTGTGTTAGGTTGGAATGAGTGGAGTGACGGAAACCAGAATGATGAAGCTGAAGAGTAAGTTATGATTTGATTTTTCTAAGCTTGTGGAGCTCTGGCCAACCGCCTCCTCTAGATTTAGTGGTTAAGCAGCTCCTTCTTTTTCCTCCCTTTGAACTGGAAGTTGCATTGCCGTAATGTTTCTCCCGTTGTCTCAGCGTGGTGGAAGAAGCCGCCGATCGCGTCTTCATGGCAGCTCGTCTTTTTGTTCGGTTTTTCAACCAGCGTGGCGCCTCGCTCCAGCAGCGTATCCTTGAGCTGCTCTCCCTCGCCGATGCTGCTGACACATTCCACAAAAAAACAGTCACGGCCAGTGTCGGCGGCGGGGTAGCGAGCGTCGCGGGCTCGATCACTACCATCACGGGCCTCATTTTGGCGCCCTTCACGGCGGGAACGTCGCTCATAGTCACAGCCGTGGGTATCGGGGTAGCTACGGCGGGCGGGGTGGCATCCGCCTCGGCCAACATCACGGACACGGTCCATTCAAAGACGGACCGCAAGAAGGTGGAGAAGATGATCCAAGACTATGAGGAGGAGATGAAGGACATCAAGGAGTGCCTGGAGTTTCTGCAGGTGAGAGAATGGAAAACAAGGTTGCGTGCAAAGCTTGTTTATTTATTTATTCTTCTGGCTTTAAGCGTGAGAAATTTGGAATCTTTTCTAGTCCTGTGCGTGTGATTGATATTCATGCCAACCAAAACTTAGAGCACAGCAGTGTTCTTTCCGTGTTTCTTCTTTGTTTGTAATGACGGTAACTTGGATGTCAAACCTGTGGCGTTTACTCCTAATATCTCCTAAATCACCTCCTGACAGGAAGGGATGGAGACGCTTGAAGAGTGGAACTTTGAGAAGTACGCTGAGTCCATCTCAAAGAAGCACCTCAACCAAAACATCAAGCATGTAATGAAGGAGGGCGGCCGGGCTGGCAAAGCTTTAATGATCAACACAGAGAGCCTGATTAGCACCGTTCAGGTCCTCAGCATCGCAGGAGGTGCCGCCAAAGCCGCCCAGGTGATGAGCGTCACCACCGGAGTCATGTCGGGCCTCTTCCTGGCTCTCGACGTCTTTTTCCTGGCCAAGGACTCTGTGGAGCTCAAAAAGGGGGCGAAGACGGAGTTTGCTACCAAGATCCGAGAAGTTTGTAAGGACTTGCAGGAGGGGCTGCTGGAGCTGAACCGGATCAAGGAACAGCTGCAGATGACCATGGATGGGATAGAGGTGGAGGTGGAGGAGGAGGAAGTGGATGAAAACCTCTTGAAGTCTGAACTGAAGAAGCTTGTCGAGCTTGAAGAATGAAGGACAAACCGAAGCCTCGCGGTCTTTAAAAACTACTTTTCAAAATGAAGTTTTAACAGAAATAGTCGTAGTTTTTTGGTGGTTGGGAGTTTTTACAGTCACTCAACTATTACTGGAACTTTTTCTTCCAAGAGCTGTTTTGGAATAATATATTAAGTATTTATAATATTTAAAGTAGTCATTTTAATTATCATGTGTCATCTGGTAAATGGATGTCAGTGTCTTTAATAAAAAAGTATTTTCCTGCCATTTTTTTCTCTCGCCTGGTTTCAGTTGTGAAAGGTGGGAACATACTAGCCACTCAACAAGCAAAGAAAGAAAAACATTTACCTTAAACAGTTCAGGACGGATGAAGCGCGATTACTTTGTGCCCGCAGGCTAACGAAGGTGTGCGTGAAGTGATGCATGAACGGGAAAATGTCGACAAACCTGCCCGGCCGGTTTGAAAACTCCCATTTCACGAAACTCTCCGCGTTTATCTCCCTGTGATCGTCGGCGGTTGTTTACAGATGCGAGCCAAAAGATAACGAACACCTTTTGAGAAATGTTAGAGAAATGCAACCACACCGCTTCATTAGTGTCTGTACGCTCAGCTACGACTGGATGTGATCCACTACAACCGCTCAGCCATGCAGTCCACTATTCCAAAGACTACAGGACTGCATTATGCATGAGAGGTTTTGTCCATTTACAGTTGAATTAACAGCTGATTATAAGTCATAATGGTAGAATAAGTTGTACTGTATTGCACTCTATTTTACAGGTGTGTTTAAGTCGATGAGGTAACTCCACTGGAGGGCAGGCTAGCATTTGCAGCCTGTTTTCCTCTGAATAACGTGAACAAAACAAATGATGGTGACGTACTGGGGCTGGTGATTGTCTTAGCGTACTCTCTACCACAGTTTCTGATCAAAATGTATACAGGACCCCAAAAAGGAAGAAGCTAGTTAACAGAGCAAATGAATTAAATGAGCCGGGCTTCAAGTTCACTGCTGTTCTGTATGTATCCAACCACACCGTGGGTAATTGTTCCTATTGTTCCGTCCCTTTCTTTACTGATTTCATTGTCAGTTTTTCATCTTTGTGCTTCGACAGACAGCGTTTACTGACTGAGCCACGACAGACGGACGGCAACACAAAAGCAGGAATTTGGCACTAACAATACTTTGAATGATTCCTCTTTGAGTCACCTGCAGAAGCCTCGTTTAGAAGTTACCGATGTACAGAGGGAGGGTTGTAAATTTGGTCCTGCCAGCACGCTTACAAAATGATTTTAAGAGGGGATCACTTAAGGACAGGAAGAACGGTTACAGTGAATGCAGACATACATTAAGTGAGACTTTGCAAACAGCAATTAGCAGTATAGCAAGTAAGAGGAAATATGTCTGAGCACCAACATGAGTTCTTCAAAGTGTCATTATGTCACTAACGTCAGCGCCCGGCAGTATTTACGGCCAACTGCTGTAAATAACAAGACTCGAAATCTCTGAACAAACAATGACAAGCAAACTATTGTTTCACATCACACGGTCATGGGATCATTATAACATTCCAGTAACATTCTGCTTTCTGTTGCTGCACCAGCGAGCACAGTAAAAACAGTGTGTGAGATGCACTGATATAAAATTCCAGTTGCATTACGGTGTGTTTCGTGCTTGAACATCTCACTTGAATCGTAATTAAGATCTCTTTAAGGATTCCTTTGTGGAAAGTAAAATTAAGTGTACTGTTTTATGAACCTGGAGAGAATATTTCACATGGGAAGGGTTGGACTTTCCCCAGTTTGGAAACAATTATATTTTGACTTGATTCACTGACGATGAATCTGAGACAATGCAGAACTGAGCTAACTGATGAGGAATGTGTTAATCCTATCCTATGATATTGGTTTGAATGTTAAGAGCTCCCTTATTTGAATCAAAGTGTTTATGTAAAAACCATCATTTGACCTCTGTTGTTGAAGCTGCACTTCAACTTAGACAGACAGAATACCCCCATTTAATTGAACAAGTTATTTACCACTGAGCCAGTGTGAATTTATTTTTTGAACTTCTTCTTCTTTTATGTATTTAAACTGTTAGAGAAAGTAAGATCTCCGACATGAGCTACTGCCAGGATTCCTTTTCCCATTGACGATTTCTTTATTGTGCAACACAGAAACAATCCGCTCAGACGTGTTCATGACGCTGTCAAAGCACCTGATTCTTTTCTCTGCGTGAATAGTCTCTGTTCTTTAAGTAAACACACGTGTCTTCTTAAAAACACAATTTCTGAAACAATATCTTGATTTGTCTTGACTCACCCATTTATTTCAACGGGTACAATTATTTTTTCTTTATATTCTTCATTTTATTTTATAATGTATCCCACTTATTTTGTTATTGTTTTCATTTTGTGTGTAGTATTGTATAGTTTTCTGAAAATACTTTATTATAAACAGCGGTAAAAGTCTTAATCAAATAGTCGTGTATGATTTCGTAAAATAATCTTTTTCCCAGAACTTTACATACAGACACAATAAGTGCATATTTTTGGTTACTTATGTGCTACATATTTGTAGCCTGGTCTGCCTTGATAATGCTGCTTCCAATCCCCTTTGTTTGTTCTCAGAGTGCGTAAGCAAACACCTTTCTTTCCTTGACAATACGGATGTGGTCAACGGGTACTAACGGTGTGATCATTTATTTACTCTCCACAAAAGTCAAAAAGAGTCTTACGACATGGGCATTTTGTTCTGCGTTATCTGTCTGAAATGTGTGGACACATACGCAGTTTGATGGATGAGCGATGGGTGGATGAACTCTTTAACTTATCAACAGAAACACAGTTCCGTGTTTGTTTGTGTCAATGTGTTAATTCCTTTCCAAAGTTGTCTGACTGGTTTTGTGCATTCAAGTCGGGCTAGTCGAGACCATTGGGCCATTGTTGACAGGAAGCCAAGACACCTCGTTTATCGTTAGTGTCAGGTAGATTCACACACACAGTGAAACAGTAGAAGAGGAACACTGCAGCGGGGGTGCCCAACCCGCGGCTCGGGACCCACATGCGGCTCTCCAGCTTAAATTTAAAAACAAAATTGTGTGTCTTCCCTCTCCTTTTAATTGTTGTTATTTGTGTGTATTGGGCTGTTACGGCTTAAGAAGCAGTAATACAGTGGCTGCTTACCAACCCTACTAATACAGGATGCCATAGGTTGGCTGTCTGTCTTTTAATTGAACTCAACATGATGCGGTCACGCAGACAAACAAACAGAACTGGATTTCTGTGGTTGCTTTATACTTTGGAACCAACCTTAGGCAAACAAAAGGCTCAGTGAACGATCAGAAACTATTCTGATGAAAAGCATTCAGACGAGAATCCTTGGACGACTTTAGCGTACCTCAACAAACAAGTTGGCCAACAATGGGAGCCAAGCTTGCTTGAAATGATGAAGTGAAGTTACAGTGATCTTTTCACACTGGTTTGCACATAAGTCCTGAACCTTTTAAGTATTAACAGAATGTAAGAATACATCCCGGATCCTCAAGGAATCATGCAAATTTGAACTTGTTTTCTTAATTATGTTAGACAAGCACAAGGAGCATTAGTGTAAACTTGGCAGTCCTATCACCTGGACCTGTTCCAATACATTATGCCCAACCCTTGCATGGTATGGTCATGATGTGAAGTACATGAAACTGCTACTAAATATTTATTAGCTTGTGTTCTGGCACTTTTATTTACCTTTATTTAACCAGAGGGAATTATGGGACTGAACGGTGAAGTACACACTATGACCACATGAAAGTAGATGCTAGAAATATAATAATATCATTGTTTTTGGCTTCTTTCATAGTTTGATTCATTCTTCAGGCTTCTCCTGGGCTGCGAGTAAGTGACATGCAGGTGTTGTCTGAATGCTTTCTCTTCAATTGCACCCTCGTAAAGAAATCACCATGCAGATTCCCTGAAGAAGAATGTAGTTACTGTGCTGGAAGATGATTTGTGGAAGGTCCAAGTTGACATACCAGAGCCACCGAAGCGTCATTATCGGAGCTCATAGTGTAAACAAACACTGCAGAGTATCTGGAGTAAAAATCATTTAATCAGTGAAAACAACAGAACTTCTGGCACCTTAAACACTTTCCAGGACGTCTACTATCTGTCACATGCTCTCGCAGTATTTTACACAATATTTACACAACCAGAAAGGGGAGGAGTATGTAAATATTTGGCTCATGATATTTGTATAGTAATAGTTTTTTAAGCAGTCTGCACGGACAGCTATCCTCATGTCTGTTAGCCGGCTCCAATGTACTGATGTCCCTCTGGAAATGGATAAAGAATATGGACAATGGGCATCTAATTATAGTTCCTCTATACTTTCAATGGGAAAAGACACTAACTAACAGATAAAATGGGGGAATCCTGGGAAGAAAAGGGCCTGATGCACAGTTGTGTATATAAAAGGTGAATTCTGATGCTGACCCATGAATCTGTGACGCGTTGTTTCATCCAGGATGAATCTGATGTTTTAAGGAGAACTGGTTTGGGTTGGGTTGGTTTCACAGTAAACAATGGGATGAAAATTGACTTACCTTACATAGATTCTACATTTGCTTATCTATCAAACATTGGCAGCTAACGTGTAACGTTCTGACCAAACCATTGACCTTCTCTGACGTGCATCTCCTCCCAAACCAAGCTGGGAACCCTGCTCGGACCTCTAAGATACATGGGAACCGCTGAGTTGTGCAAAGAGTTTATTCTAGATGCATTGTATGTTCTGCAGAAACTGGTCATACTTTCCTAATGACTTCATTACACTGGTCATTACACAACCTTAATGACACAGTGCATGCCACGAGGCTGTAGTAGTGGCGTTACACACTACACAAGTATTCTATTATTACTTAGATTTCTTGCTTTGTGTGCATGTGGCTGATTCACCGCAGGAATATGTGCTGAAACAAATCAGTTTCATATGATCCGATATCCTCCGCTGCCATGACAACTAAACATGTTTAAAGCCGGGAGGCGACGACTGAGACTATAATGCTGCAGCATGACTCACAGTCCATTGTTTATTATCTTTGCATACACTGATAAAATTCTTCTCTTCTCGTCGGCTGTTTATGTTACTTTATTTGGAACGTTAACATTATCAGTCATCTTGTCTTAAAGCACATCAGGATGGACAAAAATACAAAAATCCCCCATACTAATACTCTTTGACTGTCTTTGGAAGGCGTACCCAACAGCTACTTGGGCTTTAAAATGTTAGCTCATGTGCAGAGTGGATCATTGCCTAATACGTCATAGAGATGTTTAGATTATTTTTTTCTTGCCTTCCAATCGTGACCATTTGCAGAAAGATATGCAAAAAACCAATAAAGGAAAAGTGTGTGTGTGTGTGCATACATTTCCTTGATAGCTCAATGAGAAAACATCGCGTTTCCAAAGTCCTCACCTGCGATCACGCCTCTGCAGACCTGACATTAATTAACACCGTTCATTCTTATAGACTGACAGTTCAGAGCTGCCTGGACTTGCCTGCTTGATAACTAGGTAGGGTTTGTGTTTGTAAGTAACCGCATTAAACAATGGCAAAATTGAAGTAAACACATCAGCTTGGACTCCCGTGGACAAACCAGTTTTTGGGGCTGTCTCTTGGCTGGTTTCATATACCAACTTATGTAACTTCAACAGAATCACACACAATTGTGTGTGTGTGTTTCGCATGTTGTCTACCCTTGTCCTGGTCGGGTTCATATAAGAGAATTTATATATACAGTCAGAGGCATAAATGCAAGTGTTATGAAGTCAAATCCCCCCACGCTCTCTTAAAGGAATCATCTGGAGTATTTGAGACCCTGAGTTAAAATAAAAAAAACTAAATAAGTCCAACTAATTAACTTGCAGAGACACTCAGAAACTTTATTTCTATGACTTTGATTTTAAATGATCTTAGAACTGGCCTACAAAGAGGATTTGGACTCACAGCTCACCGCCCAATAAAGATTCAAACAAGATCAACAACATCCATCAATTCAACTTCCTGCACATCCATGAATCTTTTCTAAATCTGAAAACTCTGTGTGAGATTTTTACAGTTTTAGAATCATAGATCAGATAAAAGAGCCATTGAAGAAGACACTGGGAAATGAAACTGGCCTTTGTTTTCTTGTCCTCATCATGTTACCATTGTGACCCTTCACAGAGGTCGGGCATTGAGAAACACTAGCATGGACAAAGGAGGTGAACCATACAGTGAGATGGCAAAATTCAGGTGTGCTTTCCATCACACACGCCCTTAAGCCCCTGTTCTCCACCCCACCCTTTGGAAAGACTCAATGATGTCAGAGGGTTTTTTCCCTTTTTTTTTTGGCTCTGTTGTCTTGACTCCCAACCCCTTAGTTTAAATAGTGACACAGAGCAAACCGATGTCACATCTTTACCTAAGATCCGGTTAAAACCACCGGATTAGCCGGCGGTCCACCTGTGAGCAAGTGAGAATACACGGAACTACACAGGATCTTGTTTTCAAGGAACCACTACTTTTCACCCATCACTGGACTGGACCTGAGAAAAATTCCTACAGGTAGGCTTAAACTACAAATATATTTATTAATTACAACAGTTCATGACATTCTTGTGGATGTATGCCATAATAACGTGTGTAATCGATAGAACTTAGTTTTTTTAAACATTTGTTTTCTTTGATTTGAAGATTTGTCAAGAAGAAGAGGTAACTGCTGATCAATAATTGGTGATCAGTAAATATAGCAAAGGCTGCTGTATGTAAAGTAGCTGGATGTTTGTGCGATGTTCGGGAATGCAGTGCTGTGACAAAAAGCCACTTATAGATTAGATTGATTGGGTTTTACTTTTACTAAAATATCTGATGCACTCTGTAGCGACATCAGTAACTGTAGATGAAGTTTCCCATCATGTTATTTAACCAAATAATCTTACTCAACCTACTCTAGGTATGGACAACAGATTGGTTCTCGCAGTCCTGTTTGTGGTGCTGTCCTGGGTATCCGTTGGCACCTACGCTCAGACCACAACAGCCAATATCATGACAACTGATAACATGACAACAGAGTCAGAAAACATGACAAGTACACAAAATGGAACAATGGCACCAACCATGACAATGGCGCCAGGAAACGGCATGACAAGTCCACCAAATGGAACAAAGGCACCAGCCATGACAACAGCACCAGGAATGACAGGTGCACCACCAAGTACGACAATGGCACCAACCACGGCACCAACCACGGCACCAAACACCACAGCTGCAACAACAGCTCCCCCGTTGGTGCCCAACACCACGGTGGAAATTCTCCAGGTTAGTGACACCAAACAACGAAAAATGGGCAAAGTGGAATACAGCAGGACAGAATTAGATCAAGTGAGGTCACTTTTCATTTCCTGTGTTGAACTTAATCAATGTTTCTCACGTTCTTTGCAGACAGATGTTTCTAGAGCAGAATGCGGGACTGAGCAGCTCTGTGCGGCTGAGCCGTCTTCATGCGACCCCTCCACTGCTGGATCATGTTTCTTTCTCGCTGCCAAACGTCAGAGCGGTTCAAACTTTGAGTTTGCACTCGCAGGAGAGGCAGAGGGTTACCTGGCTGCCACCCTGTCAACTGATAGCACTCTGGTATGTCAAGTTCTGTCACGTACTCACAGAGCAGAGGCAAATCAGACAGTTTAAAGTCATCTTAACGGGCTTTCTCATTTTGCACAACAGGGAGGGAACGACACAACCTACATCTGTGCAAACAACAACAGGGTTGTGCAGTTCTTTGGTGCTCTTCTCAACGATGGCCAGCTGGTTCTGAAAGAGGTGATTTTTTTTCTAGACACTCAACTCATCATACACGAATTCAAATAAAACGTTTATGTGAGTAAATTCACCTGATCTAGTGTGGTGCTGGTTGTAATTTCTGTCTGTACTTCAGTTTAATTTGATTTTTATTTTTGTTCTGCACTTCAAATACTGAGCACACCACACACCATCTGCATTGTGTTTGCATTGTGTCCCTGAAAACTCATTGTCTATTATCCCTCTTTGCCCTGCAGCTCAATGTGAACTCAGTGAAGGGTAAGATCAGTGGAACGAAAATCCAGTGTACATTTGCTGCCACCGTACCAGCTCCTGTCACCAGATCAACCAGCTTCGCAGTCGCAATCTCCACTGGACCTTACAACAGCAGTAAGTTTAGAGACTTATTAGAGATATGAATTCACATCAGATGCACTTTCAGCAGTTTGCAACAGTTGTCTTCGGATTGCGCTTTCAGCTTCTGGTTCTCTCGGATCCCCGAGCACCCAATTAAAGAGCCCTGTTGTGAACCTGGCAAGTCCAAACACCACCGTCACCAATGCACTTTCCCCCAATACCACCACTTCCCCCACCACCACCAACCACGGCATTTCATTCCAGCAGTCACTGACACAAGGTAAGCGTGTTTTTCTCAAGAGAACAAAAGGTGATCATAATTAAACTGTTTGAACAGTGAGTACAATGGCTAATGCATGTTTTTCTGTTCTCCCATCCTCCCCTACAGCTCTGCTGATCTGTGCAGGTATGCTCAGTCTGACCATGCTATGAGGAAACTCAATCCCAGATCAATGAAGTTGAGAAAACCAGAATATAAACATCAGCGCAGCCCAGATTGTTAGGGTCATACTTAACTCACCGTAGATGAAAGTAGGAGTGGTCACTCTTCTGCAGCCTCACGTCTCTTATAGGCTCTGAAACAAACACGTCAATCTGTTTTTCAATGTAATGTGTGCAATATATCTTTCTTTGAATCGCAACCAAAGGGCTGCTTCGACTTAACTGAAGCTGAATACATCAACTGTCTGCCAACAGGCATAAATCGATCTTTGAATGGGGAACAACCAAAATAACCTACAGTTAGAACCATGAAATGTAATCTAATCCAGTCCAGCCTTATCTTATGCATGTCAAGCTTGATACAGACTTTGGGTTTGGGGTCTGGTTACCTTTTTGAGCCCATATTACGAAACCTCATGACTTGGTATTAAATGTGATACCAAGAAAAATGTCTGCTGGAGACATTCAACAGTGCATATGTGTCAAAAGGTTGAGGAACTGATGAAGAACCGTCATGAAGGACCATAATTAGTTTTGCTTTGTGTGTGTGTGTCGCTACAAATTTACATTAATATCGTAACTTTGTTGTGACACACACCGGATAAGCGTCCATGTTTTTCACTTCTCCCGTCACTCATAACGATGCCGGCAAATGGCAGACGGTGTGTGTGTTTTGTTACATTGTTATTTTTATGATATTAATCTATTCTTTGGTGTGATGTTTTTGCAGTGAAACCTTCACTTGCTAATGTTTTCATGTAAATGAACAATCGCTCATAAAGAATGTAAAACATGACACCAAATACTGATGATACTGATTTTGCACATTGCATTATGTAACACTTCAGTTGTGATATCTTTTTTAAATAAATATTTTACCCAAACGGATTATCTTTGTGGCATTAATAGATTGTCAGCTATCGGTAATTACCTAGGACAATCACATTTTTCGTGGTTTTCTGTAACTTTGTTGATTTAAAACACCTGAATTTTGATATCTCCCAATACTGGAGCTCCATTTCTTTCTTTTTTATAATTGTTGGTACCATACTTCCGGATACAATCACGTTGGCATTTCTCGAGGGAAATCAACATTTCTCCTTTCTCTGCTGTCAGTCGATGCCCCTTTTCTTTTCTTTCACTTTGGAGTTGAAGGACAGAGGAACTTTACCACAATGGCAGTAAGAAGGGAAAGCGAGCATGGTTAAAGGACACAGAATCCTTCCTTCAGATGTGTTTGCTTTGTAACAGGACTCTTGATACTCCCTGATCCACGTTTGTCATGCTCCTCCAGAATGTTGTCATAGAGACTCATGTGAACCAATGAGTTCCCATGGATGGGAAAACTTCACGCTGGCTCTGCTGCTTGTGATGCTACTTGGCCTGTGCCAGTGTCAGGTGTCAGGGCAGCTTTAACACGCTTATATTAGATCAATGTGTGGACTAGCACCCGGGCTGCCTTGACCCATGCTACATTTTTTTTAATCATCTACTGAAGTGTGATACAGTATTTTGTAAGATAACCTCTCTTTTCTCGGGCTTGCCTTACCTGTTCACCGCAGTCCTCTGCTTTGCTCAGCTTGGTTGTTGGCTAAAAATCAAACTTCATGACTGCTTTTCTTCTTCAAACGCTGGGTCACTAACAAATGCTTGCCATTCTTACTGTGCCAGTAATTAAGAAGAGCAATAACTATCATAGCTGCCATACAAGCTACAACATACGTAAATTAACGCTAAGCTTTACCACCCACGTAATTACTTTAAAAACAGGTTGTTTACTGTCAGTGTGTTGACACTGTCTGGAAATGTAGCTGAAAATATCTTATATATTGAAGTCTGCAGCACAAAGTGATGGCTGACCAATCTAAAATCTGACCATGGTCTGTCATACTTTGTGCCAGATATAAACAATTATGATGAATCTGTTAATAAATCAAATTTGCTCCTTGAGGCAGATAAAAAAAAAAAAACTTGTACTACCACTGAAAAACCAGTTCCTGGCATTGAGTCACACATCTCATGACTGGTTTCGTTTACCAACCTGTTCAACTTTAAACATGCGAATAATTATGTTGTCTGTTTTTTGTAACAGGACGTAGATGTAAAGTCTTGTAAAGGGGACAATGACAATTTTTTAAATTTTTTATTTTATGGACAATTTTATGGGTTTCCCCCCTTGTAAAGGGAGGAAACCCATAAAATTCTGAGTATATAATAAATGGAAGGCAGTACTGAATGACTTCACTTCATTTCTGTCACTTTAACTTGTATTGGCCTAGAAAGAAGATTTGGACTTTACAATGTTTCATCTCACTGCCTAAAGACAAGATTCCCACATCAGTCCAGTCTATCCACTCACATTTCTGGAAATTCAAGAAACATTTCTAAAGATTAAAATCCTAAACAGTCATTTTAATAACTGAAACATTGATTAATATGACACTAAACAACCAGGTGGACGCTTGAAAGGAAAATGGCGACAGTTTCCTTCCCATCATCATTGACGTGGAGAAGGAAGTCATGCATTTAAATTCCACAGACAAAGAAGGTCAATCATGCAATGACATGGCAAAAATCATGCATGCTTTCCATCCGTCACTTGCCATAAGTGTCTATTCCCCACCACACCCTGTAGAAAAAAAAATTTGGCTGCGCTGTCCTCATTCTTCCCATCCCCTTTAGTTTAAATAGTGACACAGAGTAAACGGGTGTCACATCTTCACCTGAGATCCTGTTGAGCTCATCGGATCAGCCACACCTGAGGATACAACCACACAGAAGGAACTGCACTGCTTTTTCCTCCTAAATACCATTTCTCCCGTCACTGGAAGTGAAGAAAAGATTTAAAGGTAGGCTAAAGCAATATTTGCAAGTCATTCATATGAATTCTGTGTTTTATGTAAATGTTTGTTCTTAAAGAAATATTGGAATTTCTAAAAGCCATCAAAGACATTCAATTAATGCCAGAAAGTTCAGTTACATGTTAGACACGTAGCTTCATTTGTTTATGGAAATGCATGTTTGTATTTGACAGTTTAAATATTACAACAGTTTTATTAAGATATATCTTCTTAATAATGGTATGTTAATGGTTCATAGTTTTTTACTAGTGGATTTCAAACGGTGTCCTCTGTCACTCCTCCAAGCAAATATAATTACAGGCGCTATCCTGGGTGTGAAGCTGGGAATCTCGTTCTTCCAAACATGAAGCGTTATTTGCTTAACTCCTCATTTTTTCAGCGTAGAAACATCAAAATATTCAACTCAGTTATTATTGCGCCTACTTTTCTCATTCCGACCTTCTGGACGCTTCCAGAAAAACCCAAATGAGAGTTTCAAGATTTTTCCAACACTTATCGACTCATTCACACTTTTCCCTAGAAATTCAAACTTTCAAACAACTCACAACTCTGGTATACATTTGCGCTTTGCCACTGTTGGAAAGTTGTAATTAATGTCTCTAAAATCAACATTTTAAATTCCAGGAATGTCCCACCCTTCTATCTCGAAAGCAGCATGTCTGAATGTGAATATCCTGTTGGAATAACATTAGCACGACACAGGGCAGAATTTTTGTTTGACGAAATGAAAAATTCTCTAATTTTGTCCATTTTACATGATGACATACCAACTGCTGCTACAGCGTGCTCTCGGGCTAACCTGTTCCAGATTAAACAATTAACATGACAAACTGTAGATCAAGTGTCCAATTCTATTATCTAACCAAATCATCTTACCCTCCCTGTTCCAGGAATGGACAACAGAGTGATCTTCGCCGTCCTGTTTGTGACGCTGTCCTGGGTATCTGTGGGCACATACGCTCAAAGTTCAGCGACAACTACAACAACGACACCAACCATGTCATCAAATATGACAACAACAAACATGACAACTACAACAATGACACCAACCATGTCATCAAACATGACAACAACAAACATGACAGCTACAACCATGGCATCAAACATGACGACAGCAGGAAACATGACAGCTACAACAATGGCACCAACCATGACAACCATGACAACAGCTCCCCCATTGGTACCCAACACCACGGTGGAAACTCTTCAGGTTAGTGATGCCAAACAACTACATAATAGAATAGAACAGAAAAGAATAAAATCAAGTAAAGTCACTTTTATTCATGGTGTTGAACGTTTCTTGTGTTCCTTGCAGTCAGATATTACCAGAACAGGATGTGGGACTGAGCAGCTCTGTGCGGCTGAGCCTTCTTCATGCGACCCCTCCACTGCTGGATCATGTTTCTTTCTCGCTGCCAAGCGTCAGAGCGGTCAAAACTTTGCGTTTGCTCTTGCAGGAGAGGCAGAGGGTTACCTGGCTGCCACCCTGTCAACTGATGGCACTCTGGTATGTCAAGTTCTGTCACGTACTCACAGACGAAAGGCAAATCAGACAGTTTAAAGTCATCTTAACGGGCTTTATTTACCCTTTCTCATTTTGCACAACAGGGAGGGAACGACACGACCTACGTCTGTGCAAACAACAACGGTGTTGTGCAGTTTTTTAGCGCTCTTCTTGACAATGGCCAGCTGGTTCTGAAAGAGGTGAGTTCTGGTTGCGTCTAACTAGTGGTGGGGAGATATTTAGTTGAGACCTCATTGAGTCTGAGCACAAGACTTCATAGCAGCTTCATTTCACACTTATCTAGCATCTAGCATTGCACTGTATGGAACAGATTTGTGTACGTATATCAAGGTGACCACTGATGTTCCACATCACTATCTGCAGTGTATTTGAATTTAATATCTGTTATCCCTCTTTGCTCTCCAGCTCAACGTGAACTCTGTGAAGGGGAGGGTCAGAAGGGGAAGAATTGAGTGTACATTTGCTGCCACCGTACCGGTTTCAAGAGTAAGAACAACAAGTTTCGCACTCGGAATTTCCACTGGATCTTTCAACAGCAGTAAGTTGACCTCATAGACACACTAGATATTCTAGACTCAGGACTCCTGCCAAAAATGTGCAACCATTTGTTGAGAGTGTGCAAGTAAGCAACTGTGCACTCTCCTGATCATGGGTAGCGGCCCAGAAAGGACCCATCCAACTGACAAAGATGGTTGCACCAGTGCTACCAGTGGAAAGGTTAGACTGGAACCAGATCACAGATGCATATAATGTGTTCATATTTTGCCATCTGCTCGCAGCTTCTGGTGCTCTGGGATCCCCGCAAACACAGTTGAGGAGCGAGGTTGTAAACCTGGCAAATGCTAACGCCACAGTCACCAATCAAGTCTCCAACAGCAGCAGCACCACCGCTTCCCCCAGCACCACCGCTTCCCCCAGCACCACCGCTTCCCCCAGCACCACCAACCACGGCATTACATTCCAGCAGTCACTGACACAAGGTAAGCTTAGGAGATAGAGGTGTTTTTAGTGAGAGAGCAAAAAGTGATCTTAATTAAACTGTTTGTACAGTGAGTACAATGGCTAATGCATGTTTTTCTGTTCTCCCATCCTCCACTGTAGCTCTGCTGATCTGTGCAGGTATGCTCAGTCTGACCATGCTATGAGGAAA
The DNA here is from genome assembly GCA_023373845.1 of Nibea coibor. NCBI lineage: Eukaryota > Metazoa > Chordata > Actinopteri > Sciaenidae > Nibea > Nibea coibor. The sequence continues at coordinate 2,080,374 of CM041729.1, forward strand.
CTGAATCTCCCATGAATCAACCCGAGAAAACCAGAACTTCCCTCTTCACATAATATAAAGTGTTCAATAGCTCATAGGAACCCAACACAATACAGTTAGGACTGTCAGGATCTCACTTAAAGTTGTATCAACCCACTGTTGGTGAAAGTAGGAGTGGTTGGTTCATTTGCTTTGCAAACCAAAAGAGCTGCTAAATGCCTTTACTACAAGTTAGTTGATTGCAGGCAAATGCGTCAACCCTCTTCCGTCAGTTCTGATTTAATCTTCGAATACAAATAATACAGTTTCATTAAAAGTAATCAACCATGAGATCCAATTCAGCCAGTACATGATTGACACATAATAGCAAACCTTGATTCTGCCAACATGAAGTTTGCTGAAGAACGTTTTCCTGTTTGTAGTTTATCTAGATATGTATATTTCCTGTCACTCATAAATGATGCCACCGAAAGGCAGATGTGAATGTTTTGTACGTGTTGTCGATCGTCGCCTTCATTTGCTAATATTTTCATGTGTGCATGAATGAGCAAGCGTAAATGCAAATGAGAAGTTGCACATGGAAATTGTTGATACATTATGTAACAGTTGAGTTTTTATTTTATATTTTTGAAATAAATATTTTACCCAAACTTTAATGGTCCAACTTCAACAATTTATTTGATGAAAGAAATGATATGTCTCCATAAAAACTAAAATAATAAGCAATAGGCCTCAGTCTCTGTAGTGACTGAATGTAACAAACTGGTAAAAAATAGCAGCTGATTTTGCACTAAAATGGACTCTGGGTTCCATTTTCTAACAACATCCTAAATGAAATGTTTTGTTAATTAATGTTAATTAAACTTTTCAAAGATCCACTGTTCCAGAAGAATAAAAATGTTTTAAAAAATAAAGCTACACGTCAAATTTCAGCCAGATTAACAGAATGAACAGTTTCTATGATCCATGAGTTTATTTTACATGTGACATCTCCATAAACCGTACAGTGTTGAAGAAACTGAGTGTGTCAAAAATGTCATATAAGAATGATTTGACAGATCTTACATGGTAATTATCAGTCATCGAAGTTCATGAAAATGCAGAGGCAGGATTTGTTTGCAATAAACAGATGTTCATCTGGGCGTGTTGTCCTTCATGCAAACGTCTTTGACTGCACATTTTTATATTCCATGTTGCATCTACCAGAACAAATTACCCCCTACAGTACGTGACTATTACACAAAGACCGTCAGTGCCTACTAGTCTACCAATTGCACCACTTAGTGTACTTCACTCTGAAATGATGGTGTCCAAAACCATGAAAGGGAATAAATACATTTGGATCCTGAATGGTGAGTCACAATATCTTGAACTGTTTACTTTCTTTGTATTTAGTAATTTAAAAAGTAATATTTTCTTATTTTTTCTTTTTTAATAAAAAAAAATCTATATCGAAAGATACATATATATTGAAAATCAATCTAAAGATATATTTCCACAAGTATTTAGTTATTTTAAATGTAATATTTGCTTATTCTTTCTATTTTTTTATCTTTTAAAATTAAATTTAATATTTACACGGTGTAACGATTTCTAATATTACGGTAATAGGGTATTAGTGCTGTTGATTTCACTTATAAGGTTGGAGTTTTATTCCATGTTTAAAATGTCTGTAGATAAGATGATACACTGCCAAACCTGGACGGTAAAAGACCGTAAAAAATATGTCATCAAATACCATGGTGTGTAATTAACAGACTGTACTATAAAATACTAATTTAAGAAAATTGTTAGCCCTGACAACCAAAATAATTAGCTAAAAGAGGCTAAAAAGCTCCATAGAACTACAGAATGAGCGTTGCCTTCTTGTGACATTACCAAGTAATCTGATTTTGGATTCTTCAGTACTTCCTGTGGTTTTCTTGTCTAATAATTGTCTTCTCCTTTTTGCCTATTAGGTTATGTTCTCAGTAACGTGGCACTGAGAAAAGGAGCCGTCCAGTCTTCAGAAGGCGACATGTGAGCCTATCCCTGAGTAACAGGAATGTGACGTTGGTGGGAAAGAAGCTTTGCTGGAGCGATGCTCTGTTCTACTGTAGACGAAACCACTGGGACCTGCTGAGCATCCACAGCCTGGAAGAGCAAATGGAGGTGGAGCGGCTGCTGAGCAACAGTTCTTTCCCCCTCACAGACTATCTCTGGCTGGGCCTGCGCAGGTGCTCTACATTGACGTGTAGTTGATGCTCATACTGTGCCCCTGTGTTCAACTTTTCAGACAGAAAGTCCAAAGTTCTTTCGCTCAAATGTTCCCGGGCACTGAAATAATCTTTTGGGGGCTTTTTTAACCTTTACTTTGACAGTGACAGGAAAGGAGAGAGGGCTACTTCAGGCACACCTGAAATGATCTTTGTGGTGGAATTTATTTAAGGTGTAAAGATGTGGAGTCATGGTGAAGCTGGTGCAGGTGCCCTACCCTTGTGAAGGATTTAAATTTTGCAAATGTATATTTGCTCAAAAGGCAAAGGCCTTCAAAAAAGTCAAATGTCTTGTGTTCTTATATTTCCTGATTTGCATTGATGCCACTCCAAGACAGACATGCACGGACGCTTCGCATTCAGCTGCTACTGCATCATTAGAGCTCAAACAAGGGGTCAATCCACTGATTTGGAGCTGTCAGCTTCCAGAACGTCTTCAGGGCTTTTTCTGATGTTTTTCACATTGCATCGACTCATCGAAACCTCATAGATATTTAAAATACAAAACACATCCAGACGTCCTGCTACAGAACCTTAAACAGCAGCGTTTCATTGAATCTGTTCACTGTTTGCCAGATACCTGATGGGAGACAAATGGTTCTGGATGACTGGCCATTACATGAGTTTCAACCAATGGCCTGAAGGTGTTGCCCCTGATAGCGACGGCCACCCCTGTGGAGGCATGACCAATGCAGCCAGCCACCAATGGGATGATGAGCGTTGTGAGGAGCCCCTCAACTTCCTGTGCCAAACACGTAGGTGTTACACCTCAAACCGTTTGTTTGTGCACATGCTGTACTTCACCACCATACCTTCACCAGCTCTTTCTGCCCCTCAGGTGTCTATCACGGGCCACCAAGAGTGTATTACTACAGCACCCGCAGTCCTTAGTAAGGGTCAACACTACTGCACTGCCAGAATTCTAATATTACACTAAAAGAACCACTGATAGATTTATAATATCATCATTACATACTTAGAATAACAATGTTTTTAGCTTCTCCACTCATCTGTACTTGTTTGTGTCTTTGTGCTGCTGTAACACAATTTCTCCTCTGTGGCATCATTAAAGATTTTTTGTTTATCTATTTATCCCATCTTATAAATAGTGAGTGGACAAAAGTGTGATGGATGTTGCAACCCTGTACAATATATTCTTCAGATTGTTTCATGTATGTGTTTTATTTCTCTGTGATTGTTGGTGTTTACTTCTCACTGATGGGCCTTTCCTTTCATACCCAAATCTGCACATTACTTTGTGGGCAATAATGGGAGATTAGTCAAGCTCTCATGGTCACATGGTTTAACTTTAATAATCCAACATTCCTCTTTCACTCATCAAAGTTTATGAAAATGCAGAGGCAGGATTTGTTTGAAATAGCAGATGTTCACCTGGGCGTGTTGTCCTTCATGCAAACGTCCTTGACTGCACATTTCCATGTTCTCCTGCGCCAGAACAAATTACCCAGTACAGTACGTGATTGGTAACACTTAGAGGAAAACTACAAAGACAGTCAGTACCTATTGTTGTTAGTCGAGACACTGCTGCACCAGTCTGAATTGTGTTTTTGTTAATATTCCCATAACACCATTTCTGGGATTGTCCCCAAAGCCATGAAAGGGAATCGATACATTTGGATCCTGAATGGTGAGTCACAATATCTTGAACTGTTTACTTTATTTCTTATCTTTTAAAATTAAGGTAAATCCTTAATTTTAAAGTCTGTGTTTCTGCTATATTTGGGTCTCCACAAGGAGTCTGTGAGTGGGGAGACCGAAGCAGATTTTTGCCCACCAGAATTTGTTAAATTGCCCTGATTTGTTCATTTTTCGCTGCTTCATGTGTTTCTACCAGAAGTGAAAATGTTACTTAGTTAAATAGTTTCCTTTTTGGCTGTTTATGGAGTTTAAATCAAGACTTTTCCCAACGTTTCTAATCATTTAGGCATTTTCCTCATGCTGACATCTGGAGCACTGGCAGGTAAAGTGTTTTTTGGATTCTTCAGTACTTCCTTTGGTTTTCTTGTCTAATGATTGTCTTCTCCTTTTTGCCCATCAGGTTATGTTCTCAGTAACGTGGCACTTGGAAAAGGAGCCGTCCAGTCTTCAGAAGGCGACAGCGTACTTACTGCTCATAGGGCAGTTGATGGGATTAGAGACTCGGCATATGCTAAACTGTCCTGCACCTTGACCGAAATACAGTCTGATCCATGGTGGAGAGTAGACTTGCGGGGTGTGTACAAAATTCAGGCTGTAACAGTAACTAACAGAGATGCTGCGGCATACAGGCTGAACGGTGCCGAGATCTGGATCGGAAACTCAGCAGATTTCAATGACACCACAAAGATCAGGTGAAACAGATTGACACACACATGCACATTTCCCACTGAGATATGAAAAATCTTTTGTTCATTGCATTTTGTCTTTTTGTCTCCACTCCCTTTGTCACGCCCAGGTGTGCGACCATTTCTAGTATCCCAAGCGGGCGCACAGTCTACTTTCCATGTAACCCCACAGAGGGCCATTACGTCACTGTGTTTCTCCCAGGAAGCGATAAAGTTCTGAGTCTCTGCGAAGTTGAGGTGTTCAGAGTTAACCATGGTAATGATGCATGTCATATGATGTAAATGATGTAGCCTATAGTTTAAGGAGTCTTCACACTGGGGCCCAAACTGTTAAAATCAATTGGTTTGAACTAAGGAGCCTCTCGACAGTTTGTCCAGTAAACTGATAATCAGACTGAATTGCTGCTGGGTTCATTTATTTGACAAGAACAATCAATAACAAGTAGTCTCCTCAATGGAAGCACTAGTTCGAAAGTTAGAATGCATCGATAACATAACTCTATCATTCTAACCTTCTTTTCTTTTCATTTGAAGCTTACCCTTTACCCAACTTGGCACTGAAAGGAGTGGCCACCCAGTCGTCAGTGCTCTCTTTCTCCACTGCCTCCAAGGCCATCGATGGGAAGCGGAACTCCTTCTACGGCAATGGGTTCTGCAGCCACACTGCCGAGGACGAGACCAACCCCTGGTGGAAAGTGGACCTGCTAGAAACATATATAGTCACATACATCAAAATCACCAACAGAGGAGACTGCTGTGCTGAGAGACTGGATGGAGCGGAGATCCGAGTGGGGGACTCGGAGGAGAACAACGGGATGGATAACCCCAGGTACTGACCTTCAGCATACATTGGGGCAATTTTTCAGCTAAGTGTGAAGTGGTCAGGATGGTGGTGGGTTGGTGTGGCATTGGGGATGTTGTATCGGACCATTCTTGGGAAGAGAAGGTAGTGAGAAAAGAATGAGATACAAGCAGCTGAAATGGTTTCCTCCATCTGTGACTCGAGATGGGAGCTCAGATGGACTTGGGGTAGTGCCGCTGTTTCTTCACGCCAAAATGAGCCAGCTGAGGTGGCTTTTTCAGAGCTATGACATGAGTGATTCTGTAGCAGCCAAACATTGATGACGTTCACATTTTGCTGGTCTAAGATTAGCTTCAGCAACTGGCCACAATCAACTGTCATGACTTTAAGACTACTGAGACGCCTAAACATGCGGACTCCTTTCCAAGTGTCGGAACATGTTATAATCTTTTAAAAAGAAGCTCATTCTTCCATCTCCCTCTACTGTCAGGTGTGCCACCATCTCCCACATCAGTGCAGGGAAAACCTACACATACTACTGTGATGGAGGCATGCTGGGTCGCTTTGTGACCATATTTATCCCTGGAGAAAACAAGACTCTCACCCTGTGCGAGGTGGAGGTCTACGCGTCCCCAACAGGTACGACCTGTGACTGACTGGTTTTGATTTGTTGAAAGTTGACAGTGTGATTTTAATTCATGTAATTGTTTTTCTCACGTCAGTGAAACCTCTACCAAACGTGGCCTTCGGGAAATACACAGCACAGTCATCACTTAATACGACTTATCCGATTGGGCGGCCTTCTAATGCTGTCAGCGGGTGTAGAGATGGATACTTGGATGGATGCTGTTCCCAAACATTGTATCAGTACAGTCCGTGGTGGAGAGTAGACTTGTCATCTTATCACAAGGTTCACGCTGTCACCATCATCAACAGACGAGACTGTTGTCTTGGCGGCCTTTATGGGGCACAGATCAGGATTGGGAACTCCTACAGTGTTTATTCAAACCCCTGGTGAGCCATGATATCTACAACTGGAATATTTATCAGTAAATAATTACAAAATATGGTTTTTGTCTGATGTAGGTACAGTTCAGCAGTTTAACAACACAATAAAGCAGTTTTATTTTGAGAGAAACTGTCCCTAGAATACGTGCTTGATGTTTGGATGGACATGAAATGAAGGAAAAAATGTTTTATTAGATAAAATTGACACATTTCTCATTGATGTTTCTCTCCCTCCATCAGGTGTGATACTATCTATCAGTCAACACGCATGATAACCCTCCACTGTACCGAAATGATAGGTCGCTTCATCTACGTGATCATATCTGGATATTACAGGAGTTTGACAATGTGTGAAGTGGACGTGTACGCTTCACCGCATGGTACAGTCGATCTATATTATTGTTGTTACCACAACAGCTGACAAATAACTTCTGAAGTGCTTTTAATATTCACTTTTCATTTTGGAAATTTCTCTCCAGTCTTAGTCGTCCCTGCTCCTTTGCCCCTTCCTCCTCCTCCTCCTCCTCCTCCAACTCCTCCTCCACCTCCTCCGTCTGTGAGCCTATCCCTGAGCAACAGGAATGTGACGTTGGTGGGAAAGAAGCTTTGCTGGAGCGATGCTCTGTTCTACTGTAGACGAAACCACTGGGACCTGCTGAGCATCCACAGCCTGGAAGAGCAAATGGAGGTGGAGCGGCTGCTGAGCAACAGTTCTTTCCCCCTCACAGACTATCTCTGGCTGGGCCTGCGCAGGTACTCTAGACATTTCAGAGATTTGGTTGATGCTCTGGTTGATTGCTGTATGAATTACCTCGAGGTTGCAATGAAGGACCTGTGGCAACAATCCTTCTTACGTGGTGAGAGTAGCAATCTGTTGCTGAAGGAGCTGTTTGAGTTCTTCTCTTTCTCTCCCCCATCTCCTCTACGGAGTACAGGAAAGAGCTCTTAACCAGTTTGTTGAGTCTATTTCTGTCCCTCTTCACACTTCCCCCTTCCCAGCAGACGACTGCACAGAAGACTGCAGATGCTATCGCAGAAAGGTCTTAGTCCTGTAAGACTTGTCTGACCAGTCCAGCTCTTTGGCTGAAATGTACCTCCTACCCTTGATAAGGGTTTGAATTCTGCAAATGTATATTTGCTCAGAAGGCCTTCAAGAAGTCAAATATCCCGTGTTCTTATGTCTCCTGATTTGCATTGCCACCACCCCGAGACAGACACGCACGGATGCTTTGCAAACAGTTCTCACCTTACTGCTGCAACTCAGGAACATCAGGATGGACAGTTTTGATGATGAGTTCAGACTGGTTGATGAATTCAGTGTTTCAAAGTTAGTCATGTCATTTTCTGAAGCCATCCGACACGTTTCAGGCGCCTTGAAAGGGCTGCTTGGCTCCCATGAGTGGGTGTGGCTTCAGCGAACACCACAGAAAATTCATTTTGACCTTATTTTGACACCTAATTTCATAAACTTAACGATATTTTTAATCGTTCAATGTATTCAATGTATTTCTGCTTTAGAACCTGATACTGTTGCTGCGGGGTGATTACAAACCACATCCAGAACACAGCAGCATTTCATTGAATCTGTTCACTGTTTGGCAGATACCTGATGGGAGACAAATGGTTCTGGATGACTGGCCATTACATGAGTTTCAACCAGTGGCCTGAAGGTGTTGCCCCTGATAGTGACGGCCACCCCTGTGGAGGCATGACCAGTGGAGCCAGCCACCAATGGGATGATGAGCGTTGTGAGGAGCCCCACAACTTCCTGTGCCAAACACGTAGGTGTTACACCTCAAACGTTTGTTTGTGCACATGCTGTACTTCACCACCATACCTTCACCAGCTCTTTCTGCCCCTCAGGTGTCTATCGCGGGCCACCGAGAGTGTATTACTACAGCACCCGCAGTCCTTAGTAAGGGTCAACACTACAGGATCCATTAGATTAGAATCAGCTGCTTTCTTTCTTTGCACTCTTTTGTGACACTTTGGGATCACAGATCTTCGTTTTCACGCTCTTCACTGTCATTTCTATGAGCGAGTCTCTCCATCATGAACCACTGATATCACTAAACATTATAAATTCTATAAATTAATACTCATCATACTCAGTTATTCATCTGTAAACACCCACATTTCTTCTCTGGGGCATCAATAAAGGATTATTTTATCTTATCATATAAGTAGTGACTGTAGCAAAGTGTGAACTTCTCTGTGTGTGTTCTATCCCTCAGTAAGTTGAGCATTGCTGCCGATGTCAGCTGCATCGAGTGTGGTTACGTTTGCATTAAAATAACTGAACGTGTGATGCTGCTGCACATTTGTTCTCTGACTGTCTGACTCACCGTGACGCAGGAGTGAGTTCATGAGCTGAACATTGTCTCTTCTAAACCTGCTACAATACGCAGGCCGTCCGCGAGTAAATGATGGAGTTATTGAATTGAGCAGAACCGCAGGAATGTTGAACAGCACACGATCTACCTGCTCAGTTTATACTCCTGCGTCAATGCTGACCCAATTACACCTGACTTCCTGTCACAGGACGTTTTAACGAGCCAGGCAAGTGCTGGAAGTGTTTTTTACATTAGGTGTGGCACAATCCTGTGACTTGGCACAAGTTTCAAGGATGAATGCGACGACCGTGAATCATGGTGATCATTAAGGAGTGTTTAATGTAAACTAACCTGCACCCAGCTGCACGGATTTACCTGGTTTTGCTCGTCCTGCTGGGCAGGTGTGTGCGTCACCACTTTTCACACTGAAACTAGACTCCTTGTTTCCGGTCTCTGAGGGAACTTTGTCTCCTGCATGTTTCCTGAGGTCACAGTAAGGACAGTGTTAAATCTATATCAGCTACACTCATCCAAACACAAAGTAATACAGTTCAAGATTGTGCATAGGTTGCATTGGTCTAAAGCAGGCATGCCCAAAGTCCGGCCCGAGGGCCCAATCACGGCCACACTCAGATTTCATGCTGCCCAAAGCTTCATTTTTATCATTTATAGATAATAAAACAGTCTGTGTAACTTTTACTGTTCATCTTTTCTCTGCTCTAAAGCGCGGTGGGCCAAATATTCACCCAAACTGTGACCGCTGTGTGTCACTCTGCTCCAAACTGACAGCCTTTTGGCTCTCTGTATGTTCTCTGACATACTCTAAATATTTCATAATAGAAGCTCCTGCCACGGTAGCAATATCTGACACAGAACCATCGGATCTCTGCCTTCAGGCAAAGATCCGATGGCCCTTGTTACGCTCTTGGCTCGGAGATTAATGGAAAGAATGATTCGCTCCAACGTTCGAGCTATAGATTAGAGAGCTTATGAAATGTCTAACCTTCCGGAAAACTGCCTCGATCAAGCTTCAACAAAGACTAATCCTGGACTCCAGTCAAATTCTCTCACTTTGAATTCACCATCTGACGCTTGATTAGTCCACTCAGCCTTCTTTTCATCACTCTCCATGTTTTGGGGGAGTGCTGTCACCTCTGCTCTTCCCATCATGTACATTAGATTTATTATTCATGTAATTTACAAAATCATCCAGTGAAGAGGTCAGAAAATAACACCTCTGCTCTTTTTCCTCCTCTACTTATTCATTATTGCATTATCACGTGATAAACAGCAGGGGGCGCTGTTGGACTATTGTTGTGGATGGACTCCATTCCTTCACTCCTTACAGCGGCCTACACACGAACCATAGAGGGTAAATATAGCAGCAACCGGTGGGCATGTCAGTCGACATGTCATGATGTGATGAACCTGCCTCCATGGCAGTGAGACGGTTCGCACAGATTTGACTGAGCTCTCTGAAGTTGATGAAATTTCTCTTTTTTAAAGGGTCCCATAACTTGCTGAGGGTGTGTGGATCTAATTTCGACCACTAGAGGTCGCTCATGTAGTTTGATGATCTCACGAAGTACCGTGGCATCATGGGACTTGTTGTCTTAATCGTTGAACAGCCACCATTGGTGGTGACGTGACTCATTGACGAGCAGCCAAATGACTGTTACCGTCACTGCAAGAGAACTTATGAACTTATGTCAGTGTGAAACACGCTGACGTTTACTGGCTCGGGGAAGTCTTATGAAAGATGGTATTGAGTTGCATCATGGGAAATGTAGGATCCAGCATCTAAAAATCTGGATACTTCGACTTCAGCTGCATCAATTTCGACCAAACCTGTTTCTCAGACGTCTCCAGACATTACAGATGTGTGATACTGAATTGCTGGAGATGCCCTTTAAATCAGATCAAATCAAACTTTATTTGCACAGTCCAAAGTTACAAAATACATTTTCCTCAGAGGGCTCTACAGTCCCTCTGTCCGTAACTCTCCTCTAATGTCAGAGCAGTAGGACAGTTCCATCACTGAGACAGCCTACGACCTTCACGTGTGTTTCTCTGCTGTAAATGAAACATTTGGAAATGCAGTTTGCCGTGTGGTTCATGTTTCTCATCAGTTTAAGCTCAGTTATGAATGGACTTAACTGCCTCTAATTTCACCAACAATAAAACATCAGAGAGCTTTTTTTTTTTTATTTGAAGTACGTCTGGGTGGGGTAACGACTTTCATTGTCTATTCATTTAAGTCACTCTGGGGTGGGGGGAGAGTGGGGAGGGATGGAAAGTTTGAGAGCAGAGGGAGAGACTGTAGTGCTCTTGTTAGGTGCGAGGAGGAGAGGGGAGGAGGGAGGTGGGAGTGCGTGGGACAGCCCGGCAGACGGAGAGAGGGGAGGGGAGAAAGAAAAAAAATCCAGCTTGGACATTCCCAGGCTGGGAAACACAGCAGAGAGTGAGAAGAGGAGGAAAAGAGGAGTGGGGACTGTTTGCGCTGATAAAGGAAGAGTTGAAGAAAAAAGAAATCAGACGAGAGAAGCTGATGACGGCTGATGTTCGACAGTAACTGAAGAGGAGAAAGTTCTTTGCGGAGAATGCAGAGAGGAAGCAAATGCAGGAAAGGAGCTGTGGACGATGTAGGAATTCCTGACTGAAGTCATGGTAAGTCCCTTTTTCTGAAGCACTGGAGTCAAAAAAGCTGAAACACAATCAAAGTTTCAGCTTTCAGCTTTCAGCTTCTTCTGTTTTTAAGGCTGATGTCGTGACTTTTCTGTTTTTCTGACGCTGAAGTTCTGTTCAGATGCTTTTAGATCCAGTCATTAACTCCTCATCAAGGCATGCGTTTGATTTGGGGACCAAAAAGTTCAGTCAGCAGTTCCAGCTCGTCGGTTCACGGCTTGCGAAGTCGTCAGATCCCAGTGGCAGCAGATTGTGATGACATGATTTAAGTTGTGACGTTGGTGATTTTCTTGTGGTTGTCTTTCACACACAGAGAGAATCTTTGCAACAACAACAAAAAAAGGCAGAGCTCCTCTGCTGCATCTCTGGGGATCCTGTTTGCCATCCCCACCCACTCACGGTCTGATCACTGACATACGGCGGCACGGAGAGGGAGATGAGTCAGACACGCACATATGAGAGATAAATGAAGTCAGGAAAAGGAGCGAGATGAACAAAGAAAGATTCAGATGACATTCACGCTTCTGTGTTTTTTGGGCAGGGTGGAGCACTTTTGGCAAGGGAGAGGAAGGCAGAAAGAGGAGAGCTGGAGTGGGGAAAGAGCGGAATAAAAGAGGAGGGTAGGGTTACTTTTTATTTTAGGAGACTTGGACGGCAGCGGCGGTGGTTTCGGTGATGCCGCATTTTCCACATTGGACCTGGGAGAAAAGAAACGAGAGAGCGAGAGAGAAAGGGGGAACAAGGGATGGCATGGACTTTAAGGAAGGAAGAACATGTGCAGTACAGTTTTATCTTCCTCGGTAACCAGCTGGGAAAGTTTGGGGTGGGAAAACACTAACAGATGAGAAGACACAGTCACGGCAAAGTGCATGGAAGCTGCAAGAGTTGATGCAGCAAACAACATGTGTCCAAAACACTTAACACACGAGGAATGAATGCGTGCATACATGCTCAGTCGCTCGGGGACAAACGTGGGCGCTGACACATGCACATATGTGTTAAAATGCATCAGCAAACAGTCATGCATGCACAGTCACACACACACCACAGAATCTGTGGCAGAGGGCATAGGCCTGTTTCCATTCCCTCTGTCTGCTGCTGATTTTGAAACATTGATGTGGGATGTTCCAGTCCTCACGTCTGACCGGGGAACAAAACAAAAAAACAGTCTGGAAGTTACCAGTCGTTGTGTTTGTTTTAACCTGCTCGGAGTACCAGGCGGGTGGAGATAACGGCGTTAGAACAATCCAGACAGGGTCGGCGTTGTTGTCAATCACAGGAATTGTTCTTCAGCGGAGTTTCCTGCGATTGTCAGACCCCCCTGACATGTGCAGCGCACGCAGGCCGAGGTGGCTACTTTTCAGCACGGTGATTAGCAGCTTCTGGGGGTTTCGTTGGGTCTTTATCCGGCGTCCAGGCGGTTACTTTCATTTGTTTTTCATCATTGTCATAATCCAGAGCACGGCTGTAAACATAATCATTAAACCTTGAGCTGTTATAGTCAGTATTTTATCACTAATGGATCAGATAATCACCCCCTGACTCTGAAGTTCTCTCAGTTCTGTGGAGCATTATAGCATCTTTCAGCTTTTGTCTTGGTTTTGAGACCCATGCACACTGGTTTAGCCTCGCTGCACTCGTTAGCTCTTTTTCCGGCAGCAGAAGAAAAGGTGTTTTCAGTGGAAACGCTCCGATAAACTGAACCGAATGCTACCGGCCCAGTGGCAAACACAGTTGGCAACTGGCTGGTGGAAAAAGTGAACTATTTAGCTGCTTAATAAGGTCCAGATATTTCCCTCTTGGTTGGTGAGTTAGATGGATTTAGAGCTAAAAAGGAGAGCAAACAGTACATTCACATTCGGGTGGAAGGAAACACGGCTCCAGATGAACGCTAATGTTGCCCGACTGTTTGCTGGGTATGTAAATAAACAGTTCCTCGCTAGCACATTCGTAATAATTTGATTTTAAAAGCTGACGTCAGTGTCGAACCAAACTAGTCGACTGAAGAAGAAGTATCTGGTTCAACAGTAATGTAATGAGACATTACACTCTAAAAAATGGTTCTCTGGAGAACCTTTTTAACCTCAAGAACCCCCTTTTTGCCGTTGAATGTTCTTTGGGGAACTGAATCCAAAAAAGAGTTCTTGAAGTCACGTTTTGGAAGAACTTTTTAATACTTTAATTAAAACTCATTCTTCAAATCAAATTGTTATGAACTCAAATGAACCAAATTCTGGGTAGAAGTTGATAATAAATGGTTCTTTGAAGAACCAAAAGCTTCTTTGATGTACCGAAAAAGGTTCACCATGAAGAACTGACAGTCCGATCTAAGTCTTACACACTCTGTGCGTTGCTACACATTGATGTGATGCGATTCTGTTTGGCCTTGCCAAGCCTCACCTCAGGAAGACACACTACCCTACTGTGGGAATACCAATAACACCAACAAATGTGACAACACGCCATGTTCAATTGTCACATTATGCACTAACTCCTCAAGTAATAGACAATGAATGGAGGCCAAGTGTACTGTGAAACCTCATCCACCGTGGAAGTTGTCTTTACTACAGTCGGGGACAGGCTGTAGCACTTAAGTAGTCTAGAATAATCAGCTTTTTGACCTACTGTAGGTCAGGTTAGATTAATACAGGAAGATTTAGGAACGGAAATCAGTCTCAGCCGTCCCGTCTTTTCTTCCTCTTCATCCTCCTTTCCCTTTGTCTGTCTGCCTTTCTTTTTCCTGTTCCCTCCTTCCCTGTCGGCATCGTTCTCATTTTTTTCTCCTAATCATGTCATCTTCTATCAACCTCCACCTTAACCGAGCTCTTTCAGCTCTCTCTCTCTCTCCTTCTCTTTCTCAGACCTTGCTGTACTTGTAGGGGTCTACATCTGGTTTCTATCATGGTTGCTGCTGCTCTTGTTTCCCATCGATCTCTCCCACCGGTCAGCCTCCTCCTCTTTCTTTTCTCTTTTCCTTTTTCTGTCTGAATCCTTGGTCTCCGTAGGGTCGTCTGTTTTTTTCTCAAAGTCACTCTGTCTCTTTTTTCAGCCCTTTCCTCAACTCGCTCAGGCTTTCAGCGAGGCGGCACGACGGGGAGCTCGAGTTCACCACTATATCTGCTCATTGTTGTCACTCTCTATCTTTTTTCCGGACATTTCTCTGTCTGTCATTTCTATTTTTTCCCCGTTGTGCCAAGCATCTGTTTGGGAGACTACCGCTGCCTCTTCCGCTTCAGTCTGGTACAGGAGGGAAAAGCAGGAAGTCTGACGCGGGATGACATACTCTTATTCCGTACAGGAGGATGCACACTCATGCACACTGATTGTCCTCACCGACAGTCAACGCGCCATGTGAACACACACTTCTTTCCAGCGACCAAAGACTGTAGCAGTGGACAGAGTGAGTAAGATGTCACCTGGGACATTTGGTGTTGGCGCTTGTTGGCAGTGGGTGAAAGTCGAAGGTAGAGCAGGTGAAAGCTGCGCTGACCCTGATTGGTGACTCATGCAGCTCAACTCAAGGTCCACTTACAATCTTTTTCCAGACGCTTTAACTGCACGCCATGGTCTTCCATGGTGGATGGAGTTTGCTCTATTGTCATGGAGACAACTCAGTTGAAATGTTAGTACAGAACTTTGGTCACGTGACAGGCTAACTTCCCCAAGTTTTGGTTCTTTTAAAGAAGTGAGGACGTCTTTCTGGAACATTCAGAATCGACAGTCGGTCTTCTCTTCTAATTTCTAACCTCCAGTTTTTGCATTAATACTCTTCAACCAAACAGATGTTCGTCTGTCTTTGGTGAAAACCAACAACTGGACTCTAAACAGTGTGACGTTAAAGACACGAGCCAGTATCACTGAAGAACAGTCCCATTAACTCATCCGATGCACTTCTCTGTTCTATTCTTAACGCGCCTTAAATTAGCTTCCGCGTTTCCCATCAAGCTCGTGACTCATCTGTTCTTTATTATCTAACTAGTCAGGTTTTATTTGGTGATAATGTGCATGCAGCTAATTCTCCAAGAGACATTAGAGATCCAGCCAGTAGCATTTGCTGGAAAATCTGCAGAATATAAAAACAAAGCCTCTCTTCCACTGTCATTACAGACTTTGTCCAAAGTGACTTAGACTAAGTAAGACACCTGGGTGCATTAGCTTTAAGCATCTGATTGAAGGGTAAATTAAGTTACACCTATAGTCCCATAAAGAGGAGGCACCAGGAGTCTCCTTCTGTGTTGGAGTCTGAAAGGTAATCTAATTTACAAATTTCATCAGGGCTGCTTTGTTTCATGTGCACGTAAATCTAAAAAAGTGACTCATTGCATTAGACGCACTGCTGCTGTACTGTAGGATGTATGTTGAACACGAACAGTTCAACTGCTAAAAGTGTCGCCGTGAAGGTCCAGTGTGTAGGATTATGGTGGATTCATTGGGTAAAACTGAACTTAATATTCATTAGTATGTCTCCGTTTGTGTGTGTATGTATTTGTGTTTTTGTTGTCTTCAGAGAGAGCGGGTCCTCTTCCGGCAGAAAGCTTCTGTGATCGTGTCAGTGTTCGCCAACAAACCGCACATGTTTTGTTGTTGTATGTCGTGATTTCTTTTTGTGGTTTGGTTCTCGGAGCATCATTCATCCCCTTACTGTATGAAGCAGCAGTCCTAGTGTAGCTGATTGTGCTTCCAGACTGAAATTCCTTTCTTTATATTTCAACAGTGGTGTATCCTGTTGAAAGTTGTGTGTGCAGGCATGCAAACACAGAGTCAATGCCGAGGAAATAAAAATTTGAGGGAAAAGACCTCACACGTCCAAGTTAAATATTGTTGTGGGGTAGCTGGCTTGTCACTAAACGTGCTACAATGAGTTTAGCCAGCTGCTGGTGTTAACACGAGCAAAGAAGTCGGTAAAATTGTAGAAACAGACGATGAGAAGCGGTTTTTAGGGAAGTTCTCCAAACCCGAGTGACCTATTTGTCCCAGCGCTTGAGTAATGAAGGTGGTACGCTGGGTTGTGTTCTCTGGCACAAACCACATATTTGATCCTGAGAGACTCCGTCGAGCCAGTTGGGCTCAGATTGCAGACTTCCATTCAATTTGCTTCCAGTGTTCAAAGTACAAAAGCCTTCCATGCACTTACGTTGGAATTTACAGTGTGACGATGCGTAATTAAGAGTTGCATCTTTGAGAAAACGGAACAACAGGCATCCGAGGCGTATCGGAGTTGTTTGAGTTTTTGCTTTAATTTGGTGTTGTGTTGAATTAACTCAAGTCTTCTGGGATGCTTTAGTCTAAGAGGAAGTTCCTGCTGGCTTGACTCGCAATCCCCTGAACCCCCCGCTGTGCTTTTACTAGACTCAATATGTTCTGTCGGTGAGCCAGAAGGCTCTTTTACAACCACTACACCTATTACAGCACGCCGTCTGACAGACAGTTGTTTACCACGGTCCGCTCCCCGAGACACTTCCTCCCGTATACGTGATTTATATGTCTTAGTGATCATTTAATCCAGTGCAGTGCAGTCTTTACATTCTTGCTAAAATTGTTAAAAATAAAAGAATATTCTGATGTTGCGAGCTTGTTTCGAAGGCGGAACAGCGCGGTGAATCGCTGTGAATCTGCATAGTGAGTCCTAGAAAGGTTAATTACGTGGAAACTCGCGTGACGTGCCAACCATCGACTCTGACGCTTCCCCTCGTGTCCCCTTGAGAAAGTTTTGCACGTGGCTTCCGAGAATATCATGAAATAAATTTAAAAAAACTCTCTTGGGGGATTTTGTGGTTTTGTTTACCAAAAAGCCGACTTAACTGCTCGGCTTCTGGAAACCGAGCTGCGTTCAGCAACATTTATGTATGTTCTGTGATTTGCTTTTTTTCTTCTTCTTGCCGTATAGCTCCCATCCAAAGTTTCTCTCTGTTACTATGGAAAAACAAAGCTGCATGAATTCGAGCCCGGCGGTGCCACACACAGATGTTGCTGGTGCCATAAGGGCTGAAGTCACAGTTCAAAAATTTGCTCCGCAGCCAAGAGAATGGATCGGAAACAGAACCTAACATCTCCTGCAAGTGACCCGTGAGCAACCTCAGCGGAGGAGCCTCGTACCGCGGCTCTGATGTGACTTCTTCTTTCTCCTCTGTAGTTTTCAGCCTCTTCTTCGCCTAGATTCCATTTTTCTCCCCCTCTTCTCTGGATTTGTGTCAGAAAAAGAATTGCAAATAGGTCCTGACACTTCTTTCAACCTCGGTTTGAATACGTGATGTCGTCGGGGCATAGGTTGCGTGAGTTGTTAGTCGGAGAAAAACTGCAGTCTGTCTCAAATACTTTCTTGTTTTGAACACTCATTCTATCCTTCTCTGCGGCTAACCTCAAACCACCTCTGTACACAAAAACAAACCCAAAAAATAATTTTCAAATACTGTTGAACCTCTTCTTCCATAAACCCACGCACCACCACCACCAACCAGCTCATTCCCTCCTGGCCTCCTCCTCCTCTCCCGCTAGCCGCTCTTTTCTTTTTCCGTACACTCTGTTCTCCCCCTCCTCGCTCTGGGTTTTCTCCCATGGCTTCCTTGTCCATCCCCATCGGCCGTTGTAGTTATTCAGCACAATATGCCGTCTGTTGAAGAGAATCCCAACGTAATCGTTGTCAGATGACATTCTGGGAGTCGGATGGAGGTGAAACAAAGAAAGTTGGGTTAAAAAAAAAGAGGGAGAGAGGGAGCAGGGAGGAGGGTGAGGAGAGGGGGAGAGAGAGAAGCAGATGGGAGAGGAAACGTGAAGGGAGGGAGAGAGAGAGAGAAGTTGGAAAAGAGAGAGAAAAAAGTTGCAGGTCGCCATGCCAACGGTCAATGTAGAAAAATAAACATTGCATGTGTTGCGTTCGTTGCTCTGTCACCCTCCACCTAACAGGCCGGGCCCTTGTGTTATGATGTATGTGTGTGTGTGTGCATGCATGCATGTGTGATGTGTGTGTGTGTGTGTGTGTGCATTAGGGAGTTAACATGCTGCAGCGCTTTGACTCTTTTGTTCTGCGGGTTCATGCATTTACTGGGCCTCAGAGGAAATATTCGACGCTCCCCAGACTATACAACAGGAAGTCGAAAAGTAGAATATGTGTGTATATCTGTCAGAGTGTGTGTGTGTGTGTGTGTCAGCAAAAAGCTATACAACCCAGCTGTTAAACACAAACACACACGGTCCTGTCCACTCAGTGTCCGGTTCAGTTTTAACCCTTTCTTACGATCTTCGTCTCCCTCAGGGTTCGGAGGCTATGGAGGACTGCGTGCAGGGGGCGCTCTCGTCGCTTTACCCTCCTTTTGAGAGCACGGCGCCGCCCCTCCTCTCCCAGGTACACACACACACACACACACACCTTCATTCAAATCAAATCAAATCAAATTTTATTTGTATAGCCCAAAGTCACAAAACACATTTTGCCTCAGAGGGCTTTACAATCTGTACAGGGAGTGACACCCTCTGTCCTTAGACCCTCTGTTCGAGTGAGGAAAAACTTGCCCATAAAAAACCCTTTTAACAGGGAAAAAAAAAAAATGTGGAAGTCCACAACTTTACAGCAATAAACAAGGCGGATATAAATAACGCCGTGTTATGTGCAGATAACTCTGCAGATATAAAACCGCTGCCAGAAGCCAACACAAACAAAAATGCAGCCAGCTGGTCAGTTATAGCCAAACCCTGGTCTGTCTTCCTTCAGCTGGGAACTTGTCGTGAGCAGAGCGGCAGCACGTTTATTTTAAGAAAGAGCAGTCAGCTGCTCGGTTTCTACAGGTCCACTGCGGGACCTTTGTGGAGGCTCACAAGAGTTCTCCTCTGCTTCTTTTATTTGAGAGAATGAGTAAATAACAGCTGCTTCACCTGGACGCTCCGCTGGAGTTTGTTATTCTGGGTGTCATCCTTTCTGATTGCTACATGACTCCCTACTCTCATTGGACTTTGAGGTACTACTCAGAGTTAGCCGGGCAAGCTCAGGGAGACCGTTCAGAAATCCTGCCAACAAAAGGTCATGAAGACGAGCAGAAAGCTTCTGTGATCGTGTCTGCAGAGCGTTTGTATAGTGCGACTTTTTCTTTTGGGCCATTCTCTGTCAGCGTTTATGGGAATTTGATCAGCCTTTTGTTCCAAGTCGCCGTGTAGTTTCCAATCATATTTCTTTGTTGCTATGGAAAAAGCGTTCTTGGTATAATAATGTGGATAAAATGAAGCAGCCTTGGTGATTTTCTTGTTTAAATTTCTGATTACATGCTGTCTGGGTTGAGGAAATTCTTCCACTCTCGAGTAAATGAAACCCTTTCGAAATCCATTGGATACAGATCTAGCAGAGACAAAAGCTGCTCTTATTTCATAAAAAGATGATATTCTGAAGATGAAATGCTTTCCGCTTTCACTCACATAATTTTTCTGCAGGTCTTCTCGGTCCTGGAGTCGACCTATCAACACGACAGTCTTCGCTACCTCCTGGACTACTTCGTTCCTGCCAAGCACCTCCTGCACAAACTCCAGCAGCATGCCTGCGTGAGTCCCACACTGCAAACGCCGTGAGAAGAGAACACACACATAGCTGCATAATCAGAACCAGAATCCGCTGTCAAACGCAGACAGTGTAGTGTGAGGGATCTCCCGATTGTTCTAATTCCTTTGGTGAAATCGCTCTTCCTGTAATTGCGATGTGTGTATTGGCAGAGTCTTTAGGGCGTCCAGTCCAAACCAAGTCTCAAGACCTGAAGAGGATCATTTAGCAAAGTCACAGTCTCCAAGACTTTACATAATAAAAGTCTTTTGGGGCAAAAGCATATCAAAATCCAAAGTCAACAGAGACAAACTCAGGTCAAGTCTTTTCATTGTTTTTCAAAGCATGTGCAAGTCAACTGAGACTAGTCTGAAGTTCTGAAGGACGAGCCCAAGTCTTCATGAAGCTTCAGAGCTTTTATATAATTATGCAGAAGTCAAGTTCAAGTCAGATCATCAGTCTCCATAAGATGCCGCTTGTTTTTCACTCTTTTAGGTCAAATGAAGCACGTCTATAATACTGCCAGCCCAAGTCAAGTCGTGAGCTTCTGGTCCAAGTCCAAGGATACAAGTCAGAGTCAGGTTTCTGGTTTCAGCAGTGAAAGTCTCCAGTCGAAAAAGAAGACTCAATTCCCAAAGTCCAAGTGACAGAACCTGGACTGTTAGCCAATATCATATTGGACTATTGGCATGTGTTTTCATGAAACTTGAGGCAAGTCCAAGTCCCGTCTCAAGTCTTGTTAAAATCAGTTGAGTCAAATCTTAAAGGTCCGGATTGATTTAGGAGCCTCTTTCTACGTTGACCTACCATATTTATACAGTAGGCCAAAATGTACAAACTAAACTCAGCTCTAGGGTTAAGGAGAGTGACTACACCCCAAAATGCTACTAAATCTTACTCTGGTCCTTTACGTCTAACAAGGTCTAACTGAGAAGTTCATCCCAAGTACGAATGAGTTCACAAGGCAAATTTGACTTGAATGTTTTGCTCATGAGCGTCAATTAGACGTCAATCTCAAGGTCTTATTTTTGTGCCTTGAATCCAAGTGTCAAATCTTCAGTCTGCTATCACAGCACTTGATGACACAGGAACAACAGCGCGAAGGAAAGTTAAAGACATTTATAGGCTGACATGTGTTGACCCTCTGCACTGCGGAGGGTCCGGCCTGCTCTAAAAACTCTAGATGGACGGTAAAATTAGTGAAAGTGACTGGTGAAACTTGAGATTTACCAGCCGCTGTGACCTGCGAAGCGAAGGAGGCGGTTTGGTTCCGTGGAAGTTCCACCGAGTTGGTAGAAACTGAGTTCTGGATGTAATTTTCAGCCTCCCACATACACAACGCCAATGCATGGAAATAATATGACATCGGATACGTTGTGTGTAAACTTCCGCTTTGTGCCCTCGTATCACACGCGAGATACAAACCCCTGAAGTTTACACACACGCTGATAAACAACACACACTGTTTAGCACAAGCTGGAAGGCTAAGAGCTGTCTCATATTTCCCCTTTACAGTTTCCCTAGACGTGCTCACACACACACACACACACATGCGCAGGCATTGTGAGCAAACTATGTTTTCATTGTCGCTCGCTCGGAGCTGCCCGGGACGGGAGTTAGACTGTGAGTCATGACAATAATTCCTTCCATATGCGAGCGTGTTGCTGCTGCGAGAGAAAGAGAGAGTGAGTAACGGAGAGGCAGTAGGTAGTAGGTGGGAGTCGAGGGAAGGAGAATGAACGTGGCTTTCATTCACAGTGCCTGCGTGCGACTGAAAGAAGAAGAAGGAGAGAAAAAAAAGAAGATGCTGGAGGTTGCAGACTATAGTAGACTGATTGAGGAATTTTTGAGAAATGTTAGGTAGAGGGAGCAAACACTGGGGTACATTGAGGGAGAAGTAGGAGGAGGCAGGGAGGGCAGGAGGACACAGAGAGTTACAGACTCAAAGCAGACAAACTTTTTAAGGGAGGAGAAGTTTTTAATGCTGATATCCACCCTGACAAAACGTTTAAGTCCCCTGAGAAAAAAACAGACAAGAAAAGAGGGAAGAAACTGAATGAGGGACTCAGAGGTAGAAAAGGGAAGTTGCAGGATATAATTTGATCATGTCTCGTGAGTCTGGAGGGCACCGAGGGGGGAGGGAGCAACCTTGTGTCAGTCGGTTAGACGTAACTGGGAACAGTGAGTTTTAAACCTCAGACTGCAAGAACGAGGATGGAAATCTGACACCGGATTGATAAAGGTGTTTGTTTTTCTATATTTAGTGTGTTTGGTTTCTCAGTCTTACAGATGTGCTTGATGTGGAACAGCAGGGCTGTTTTTACCAGCGGCAGGCTGTTGCTGTTGTCGGTCATCTGCCTGTTTCTGTCTGACTCATGCTGCCTCTCTGCAGCTATCCGCAGCTTCTCCCCCCTGCGTCATGCCAGCTAAGCGGTTTTACACTTTAGAAAACACCATGTGAGTCACATGTCTGACATTTGTATGTGGCGCTGGCTTTTGGCCAGTTGAGCTGCAGTGAATACTGTTGACTGCTGCTGTGACGGTTCTAGAAATTTGACTCACCGAATAACTAAGCCAAACACAACCATGCACGCAGGCTCCGATTGGCTCATGTGGTATGTGGTTTGTGAATGGGAGTGCAGGATTGTGCATGAGTATTAAACAGGGACGAGATTCAAGCAGATGAAGGTTTATTTTTTTATTCATACTTAGTGCTTCTCCCCTTCTTCTTCTTGTCCTCAGTCTCAGTACCTGGGCTGCTTGTTCCTTCACTCCGGCTGGCCTCTGTGTCTAGGCGAGAAAGTGGTCGTGCAGCTCTCCACCCTGGACTGGAGGCTCCTGCGCAGTAATGACTTCTATCTGCAGGTGGTGCCCTTCTCTACACGCTGCCCCCGCCTGGCTCTAAAGTGCCTGGCCCCCGGGGGGCGCACAGTTCAGGAAATCTTGGTGCCCGAGTCACAGCACCCCCTCGTGTTCACCACTGAGTGGCTGCACAGCGTCAACAAAGAACGGGGCCACAAGAGAGAAGGTAAGGAAAGGATGCATGTACGTACATTAACATTTAGTCATTTCTAACATGAGATAGCATGTGTGGGATTACTAGCCAAGAGTAGCTTTGGCTGCAAAGAAGATTTCAGAGAAAACAGGGGAAGTAAAACAGATGTGTGGCTAGAAGAGACAGGTTTATGACCAAGGAATGGCATGTGGAAAGGCAGCAAGAGTAGGGAGAGATATATGGGTGTCAGCAGCTGGTGGGTGGTGAGAATAACCTAACAACAGTGCTAAATTAAGAGAGCAAAAGTTATGTTGGTGTCCACTTTTGTGCCTAATGTAGAAGATATGGACTTGACATAAACTTAGTCATCTCTCTTCTTTGCACAGTTGGAGGAGGACTCGACACCTGCCTGGTCAGCACATGTGACGGTGTGGTTCGTCTTCCGTGGAAGGAGGTTGTCTATCCCAAATTCATCCACGACCCCTCTGAGGAGCTGGGCCTGATGTCCAACCACGAGGGCCGTCTACCAAGTGAGGGGGGCAGCAGCCTCGGGGGCTGGGGTGGCTCATCCTCTGGGGAACTGGACTCCTGGTCTTGGGATGAAGAGGAAGATGAGAGTTTACCACCAGACGGCTTGGACTCCGCGCCTGCACTTCCCCGCCGAAGGCGCAGCGAAGATGGGCTCGGACGGACAACAAGGCACCCTCAGTTGGATGGGGACTATGTGGAGCTATTGGAGCCCAGAGTGGGTCCTGACGGAGGGGTTGATACAAGGCAGAGGTACTTGGAGATGCATGGAATTTGTAAGACCAAGACTTTGCCTCTGTGCAGGAGAGGCAAAGCCATCAAACTCCGCAAAGGGAGAGCTTGGGGATACGGGAGACTGGAAGGGTCAGGAAGCTTTCGAGCTGCCCTTGGTACCAAAAGAGACGCGGTGACTCCAAAAGGTGACATCTTGCCACCTCGGCCTCCAGCAGGAGGCACTCTACCTGGCAGAGGGCGTCAGTCTTACTCCTCTTCTGTCCATGACTCTGATGAAGGAGATAAAACAAGCAGAGACTCAGAGGGCCTGGAAAGCCACCGGCTTTATTTTGATGGTCCGTTCAAAGAGAGGAGGCCTGGCGTAGGCAAGGAGAGAGATAGCAACGGCCTCACGCAGCCGTGCAGAGACGACATCAGATGTAAAGACTCAGAGAGCGGTGACAGTTTGGTCACAACCGAAATCCATGACTTGAACCACAAAGTCGGACATGTTATAGAAGGCCACTCGGATCACGGATCTCATTCAGACTCTGTTTTTGAGGATACAGACAAACCACTGAGTGGAGACAGTGATGCCACAACCCCGACATCAGACGCACCGGAGAGACCGTTCGCTGGAGTTTTAGAAAGCGGAGAGATTACCGACAGTGGAACTAAAACCAAGAGTTTGTCGAACCCAAAGGTGGCAGAAGAAAGGGATGAAGGAAAGACGGAGGACAGGGTGTGTCCTAGAGGAAAGGAAGTTAAGACCGCAGGATTCAGAGCACCAAGGTGCGTGTTTGTTTCTTCATATTTGCTCTCTCTCTCATTTGTTTTCATTTTCACACTTCCATATGAAAGTACAGATCAGTGACACCTCGGTGCAAACTCCTTTGCACAAGGTGCGGATTGTCCGAATTCAGGCCTGAAACCAAGAGTACAAAAGATACCATTTAACCCCATTCTAAAGGACGCGTCCAAACAACGTAATAAAAGTGATTTATTGTTAACTTATTAACTTTTTGTTGTACCTCATTAGACCCTTCCTGTGCTTTGTCTATAGGAGGAAAAGGAAGGGAAAGGGGGCCAAAGGGAGGGCTCGGTCTGGTGGCCGTGCATACCAGAAGGGATCAAAACAACCAGGTAAAGCTTCTCAACCGAGCCCCACCACCTCCTCTACTCTGACAAAGGTGTCAGTCACAGAAGAGAAGCAATCAGAGCAAAGAGAACAGGCGGACCAACCTGATGGAGCACCACCTTCAACTAATGAGGCGACAGAGGACACAGGGAAAGGCAATGCAGGTCTGAAGACAACCCAGTGTTTACGCACGAAGAGCCTAAAAGCTGTAAAACACCTTGTGGAATATTTTCTTTAACTGCTGTATCTCTCAACAGAGACAGGAGCCGAATCACTGCCTGTCTGCAACGGCCAATCAGGCACATCCTTATTTAACCACTCTACTGAGGAGGCGGGGTCAGGAGAGACATGTGCTGACCAGCTGAATGGTGTTGCAACTAAAGAGCCTCCACTGCTGAGGGAACTGGACACAGAACTTCTCCAATCGGGGAAGCTAAAGTTGACAGGCAAGTTTCTTTCAGGCCGTGTGCCTTACACTCTCTGAGGTAATGCTCGCAATTGTCACATTTGGAAGTTTTCTTTGGTGTTGTTGGGTGCTGGACCCTTCGAGTGTTGAGAAATTGCAACCACTACAAGCAGGTTGATTTGTACTTTTGACTGGTAGAATGGTGCTGTTTAGTGGTGCATAAGCCTTTCTACCAGGCATGGATGTGACGTGCTGTGGCCGCTGGAGCGACAGGGCCGTCAGTGGGTCAAACCCTTGTTCAGAAGTGGGTTTCCAGTATGCGGTTGTTCTATCTTAAAGATATTATTTGGCCTTTTTCAACTGAAGAAATGAAAGGAATGTGGGGACAGAGATGGGGATGTTATCCACAGGTCACATTCAAACCCAAGCTTTCGTACATGGGGTGGATGCTCCACCAACTGAGCTAACCGACACCCCGGCTGTTCAATTTTAGATGGATGCCACGAGCAGCCTGCACCAATCTGCATAATCTGCACTGACAAGCCTACAGTCTATATAAATATATATAATAAGCCATTGTAATGGACTGATTATCGTCTCGGCGTGTCAGAACGCTCTCTTGGCTCCATCACTCAATACTTACAGTAACCTGATGCTTACAGGTACGGTGGACAGGCTGGGGCGTGCTCTGATTATCACGGAGACGGATGCATCAGAGGAGAGTTTCTGTGAGGAGGAGATGGCCCGGGTCCTGGCCTGCTACCACAGAATCACTCGGTAAGTCTGCAAGTCTTAAAAATAAATCCAGAGATTTTTCAGATTTCAGCGGTTTCTTTCAAACATCCCTTTACAGTCTGTTTCCAGCTGTCAGCAGGGAGCTTCCAGTGCACATTCTCCCTTTTCATACCATGAAACGTCGTCCTCGCGCTCCGCTTTCACATTCTCCAAACAAACTACGTCTATACTTATGCATCATAAAATCTATGATTAGCTTCTTATATTTGGGCTCATTTGCCAACCAGTTCAGCCAAAAAATGCTTCTTAATTATATTTTCTTGACCTGTTTTTCGCTGCCAGTGACAAATATAACGATAGGTGGGGCGAAGAAAACGCAGCCTGCGCCAGAATGTCAAGAAAAGATTCAAAAGTCAGTTTAACAAATACCTCTGAGCTTGCCAACTTACCACTTTTTGCTCAAAGCAAGTCTGAACAAATGTTACAGCAGCAGTTACACGAAGTTTTAATGCCTATAAAATATAGATGAGGCCCGAACTCTCCTCTAAAAAGTGCTGTAATTGGTTTAAATTTATTTTTTAAAGTGCCGGTGTCTCATTTTTTACAGTAAATGCTTCTTTTTCTAACGACTGCTCGTGTTTCGTCTCTCTGTGTCCGTCCTCATCAGGCCTGCAGCCAAAGAAAAAGGTCTCACGGTGCTAATGGACAGCAGACGCTCTCCACCCTCCCCGCTCTGCCTCTCCGCGCTTAAATTATTCCAGGTGAGGCGGCGGGGGAAAGAAAAAACGTTGTGTTTAACCAAATGTGTTAAATGTGTGCTCTAATTTGCCTGCAGATGTGAAGTAGCTGAAGCACACGTGTGTGTGTGTGTGTGTGTGTGTGTTTTTGTTTTCCAGGTGTTGGTTCCTGGCGGTCTTGGATCTGTTCTAGTTTTGGTGGAAGAGCAGCAGGAGTCCCTTTCTCATAATCTAGAAGGAGCAGAGGTGACCTCATACAAATCACATGTTTACAGTTTATGCTCCAGCACACACACACACACACACACACACACACACACACACACACACACACACAGCATGCACAGCATTGCTCATTTCCTTCTAGTCCAGTTCGTTTCTTTTACTTCTAAATGTTAAAAAAACAGGTAGAACACCCACATGGAAGTTATAAAAACATGTCAAAACACCATGATGGAGAGTGTGTGTGTGTGTGTGTGTAGCCAAGTGAAAGTTCCTGAACCTCCATTGTCCATTATCATAACAACATGAATAATTGCTCGTATATGAAATAAACATTTCATAAACCGTGCTTTGTTTCTCTTGAACGTTCGCTCGCCCTGAGCTCGAATCTAAATGAATCTTATTTCCATACGTGTCGGCACTTCTAGAGTTTGCGAATAACTCCCCTCGTAATCCGTCCCGGCTCGTCTTTGTGCAGATTTCTTTCAAACGCGTGAGAAAAAGTCTTCTCCCGTCATGTGGCTTGTATTTCCGACCTGGCAGCGCTCGAACGTCGCATGTTAAAGGGAAATCTTTCCTAAAAGATGCTAACAGCTGTTAGAAACAGACAGCTGCTGGAGCCGCGACATGCATTCCTCTGGTTGTAATTGTTTTTATTCCTGCTGATAAATGAACAGATGTGCGTGATGGGAGGAATGTTACCTGTGTAAAATAGTATTAGTATTTCTTGTTTAATTTCCTTCCTTTGACTTTCATCTCCTCCTGATCCGTCCAGGTCCACACGGTGCGAGGGACCGGCGTCCTTCAGCAGTACGTAGACAAGCAACAGCTGCCCGAGGAGATGGACGGAGACTTCACCCACTGTCACTCAGACTGGCTGGTGTTCAGGCTGGTGAGAATCAGCTGTTTTATTCTGTCTGTTCAAATAGAAACAATAGATCTTCTTTATCTTCTTCATAGATTTTTTTATACGTCTCTCACGATAGATCCAATAAGCTCAGACGGGTAGATTTACTGATGAGCGGTGCAGCGGAGGAAATTTGGCAGGAAATTACCGCTTCAGGCATTTAAGATTTACTGATATCTATTCTTTGGCATAATTATTCAATTTGATTTGATTATATATGAATTATAGCAGCCCAGCAGTCTGAATCTTATATATACACACATAGATCATCGTGAGCTGTCCGTGTGCAGAATCACCAGTTTAAGTGTCCGAGATTTCAAGGAGCTCATTACTTGTTGGCAGAGTTGTTGTGTGGGCACATCGAGTTTAAAGTATCGCCGTTCGGGTAGATAAGAGGAAAGAGCTCGGCGATGGTCGATGACTTCAAAGATTCATGATAAATTGGAAGCGGAGGTTGAAACGACGGAAGAATCTTAATGGCTTTTTCTCCAGATGGTTCATGTCGCTTCATCCAAACAGTTTTGTGTCCTTTCACCTCTCTCATGGAGGCTTTTCATGCCGTTTCGTACACTAACCTTTAGTCTGCTTTACCACTTGTTCCGGCTTTGAGTTGGTCACTGAAAATCACAGATTCCACTCCTCATTCCTTTTTTCAGAGCCTGGAGAGTCTGACGGAGCGCTGTGAGAGCGCCCTCTCACTCCTGGGAGAGGCACTGCAGTCGATGGACACTGAGCCGATGCCGGACAACATCAAGGTACGGAAGTCTGTGCTGTCGGACATGAGGAAGTACAAATTTCCCTGTGGTTGGCGATTTGGTTGATGTCATGAATTCCTCCAAAAACCCATAAAAACGCTGAGTGTTCCTCTTCAGGCTGTTCCTCTGAGCATCGACAAGCACAGGCAGCTCATGGTGAGCGTCCTGGCCGACCAGCGGTTAACTGAACTACAGCAACGAGGCGGGGCCTGGCTCGCAGGACTGACCAACAGCGCATCCGGACTGGCGCAGAAGTCACCGGACTGCAGGTACAGGAAGCAGAGCACGGAGGAAGGAGACTGAGTTTCACCTGGTGCAAAACAAGAAAGGATTGTTCCATCCATCCGGGGTCAGATCGCGGTGGCAGCAGGTTTAGCAAGGCGCTCCAGATGTCCTTCTCCCCAGAAACACATTCCAGTTCCTCCTGGGGGATCGTGAGGCGTTCACAGGCTATATATAATGCCACCAGTGGGTTCAGGGTGTGCCTCAGGGTTTCCTCCAAAGGGAGGCGCCCAGAAATCAGGTGCAGCGGTATCTCATCCGGATGCACCCGGTGGAGGAAGCTCATTTCGGATACACTCGTATCCGCGATCTTGTTCTTTCAGTCACTACCCAAAGCTCACGACCGTAGATGATTGTGGCTACTAACTTTCCTCTAAAACCCTCCATGTAGCATTAACACAGGAAATTACCACAGTCAGTGAATGTGTCCCCACATGAGGAATTGATCGATATCGGGGAAAACAAGAAGAAACGCTCTATTAATATTCAGTGCACTCATTATTCACATCAGCAACATGTGCATCTGCATACACTCGGAATATAACAGGCTGCTTCTTGTTATGCTAATCAGGCTGCAGGAATATACTTGAGACGCAGGTCTATTGAAGTATTTTAAATTTAAAGACACGCACAACAATTCTAATTGGGCGAATACTGAGATGTGCACGAACCACCTTACGCAAGCAGCTCAGTCCCGTGGGCCAAAGAAAAACTAATCCACGTGTTTGATTGAGGGATTTTTGTTGTTGTTGCTGTCGTGATGAGTTATAGGTTAAAAATACTTCCTCGTCCTGAAAACAAAGTTGGTTGTTTTCAGCCAAAATATGAAAAAAAAAAGAGCTGAAAGAGGAAAGGCATGTGAACCGAACATCAAACGGAGGACAAGGGCGATGCAGCTTGTTTGCTGGTGCCCGACTGCTGCAGCTTAAAGATGATCTAAAGACTGTTGTGTTTGTAGCTGTTCTTCTTATCCAGTAATGAGATTCTGGCTCAGTCTGTACGAGAATGAGGCCAAACACAAGGACTGATTGCTGATTTGATTCCTTTTGTGCCTGACAGTTGGTCTTTCATAACTACATAACATCTTCCAGCTGTTAGACCTAGAAAACTTTCTCCTGAGTCATTTTGGACTTTTCTGTCCCCCCTCAGGGTTGCTCTCGCCGCCACCTCCAAACTTTACGACAGCGTGGACGACGCCCTCCATCGGCTCGTCCGGGTGTCCAACCAGAGAGGACGAGACCTGGAGGCCCTGGGGCGACTGGCGGGGCTGGTGGACAAACTGGAAAAGGTGAATCTCATGAACAGGGACTTGAATATTTCTGAATGACTCACTGAACAGATCCGGATTTTACAAGTAATTTGATTCAGTATGTCGATAAACATAAATAATCTTCCAGTGAAACACAATACACACGACACATTTATCTTTATCTTCTTACATTTGACTGGGGGAAGTCTTTTTGACGACACAACTCCCTGAAATCCATCCGAGTCTGAATCTGCCTTGTTGACTCTGTTGAATCAGTCAGTCTGGGTCTGCCAGTCTCTTGGGTCCGCGGCATTTCCAGATCTTACTCGTGCAGGATGGGTCTGTGGTCTGCAGGAAGTTACGCCAACCTGCTGTCATTCCTGGCTCCCAAAGCTGTTGCTGACGGTGGCAACTACAATACTAAGAACAACGAGAGTAGCTGGATTTCTGGCAGCTTCTGAGGCGGATGGACTGAGGCATGTTGTAATGAGACCACAAAGGTTTAAAGGAGAGTACTGGAGGGCACAATTTCTAGTTTTAATTAGTATATGTGGCTCGGTGTTGGGCGGGTGTAGGACGGTAAGAATTACATAGAGGATCCAGGTGAATGATCCGATGAATCGTGACACACCACTACAGCATAAACCCACTGCTGTAGGATCATAGCTGGAGGACTCAGTCACCGACTGCCTAGTTTATCACCTCAAACATAATGAAAGCCAGATACGAGCTCTGTACTTTTCATTTACTGGTTGTCATCTTGAGATTTAAGAGTTTTAACTTTTCAGTTCAGCACTGAGCTCCACCCGTCCTCACTCCTCTTCACTGTTCCCTGCAGGGTTTGGATGGAAACTCCCTGACTTGCTGGTGTTTACTTATTGCCTAGTGATTCTAAAACTCTCTACTCTTATCTTACTCACACACACACACAGCTCAACGAGACACACACTACAGCGTCCGGTGCGACACAAAAAAAGATGATGTGACCACCGTCTTCCCCCTCGCTTTCCGCTTAATGTACATTTCTCCTCTCCTCTGCTGAGTTTCACTTCCCTAGCCTCTCTCTCTCTGTACAGAAAATGCCTCGTGTCCTCTTCTCACCCCCCCCATCTGTCTCACCCCCCTTAGTGTGATAAGGAGATTGAGCAAGTCCAGTCGCAGCTGGACAACTACAAGGACCCTCCTCTGTCCCTCAGCCGACTCTCGCTGAAGCAGCAGAAATTCAAGACGTTCAGAGAAACAGCCAACGTGAGTAAAGTCAGCGTCCGTTGGATTCATAGATTTCTTACTTTGGCACCATTCAGCGGTGGTAGTCCAGTGTGTAAGATATTTTCAGGAAAAGGCAGGCATGGAAAATAATATTCATAACTATGATTTGGTCTTCGTAATGTAACATAATGTAACAAAACACACCGTACCGTAACACATCATACCGTGACACACCGTACCGTACCGTTCCGTAAAGGTCTCGTAGTGCACTTTGCTGTTCAGTGGTACATTTGTCACATTCTTGTGGATACAGGCTAATGTAGAAGTATATTTCCAGAAGGGACAGTCAGCATTATTCCATTCTGTCCTGTCAAGTCTCGACAGTAAACACTTTGGGATTTTCCAGGCGTTGACTTCACGATGAGTCTTCCTGATTCCTTTAGGAGCTGCACAGTGAGACTCTGTCAGTGCTCAGCGATTTGGAGGGCTGGAACGAGCTGGACTGGGCAGGCCTGAGCGACGTCCAGATCCGACTTCCACCAGTCAGGGAGAAGCTGAGAGACATGTCCCACTGTCTGTCCGACTGCTGGACCACCCTTGATAACACGCAGAGACTGCTGTCCACACTGACCGAGGTAACGCAGCGCAGGCCATCTGTAATGAACACAGTAATGGTTTTAAATCTTTTTAAGGGCAAACGAGAGTCATCTTTTCTTTCCCGTCTCCTGTGCAGGCCACCCAGTGGTGCGATGCAGTCTCCTCCACCTCCTCCTCCCCTTCTTCCTCTTCTTCCACCTGCCCTCTCGCCTCCCTCCCTCCAATCCCACCGTCCCGTTTCCAGGATGCCCGTTCCTTGGCCATAGAGCTCGGTGGCGGGGCTCTCCTGGATCTCTGGACCCAGACAGTAGAGCGCTACCAGCGGACCGTAGCGCAGGTTAAACCCCGGTTCCTCCAGTCCGACAGAGGTCAGAATCAGGGCCAGGGGAAACCAAAGACGCCTTCCGCCAGCAGCCTGTGGGACCTGATGGGTCCTGAGGGAGAGGGAGACTGGGGGCTGGGAGCCGGAGGAAGCGACGGGGGGCTGCAGTCTTGGGGATCGCTGGCTTCGCTGTTCAGGCCGCAGACCTGCTCCACACTGAAGATAGGAGAGGAGAAAGGGAATAAAAAAGAGGGAGGAGGAGGAGGAAGTGGAGGAGCTGGCGGAGCTGGAGGAGGGAAGTTCCTGCAGAACCTTCTGAATCCTGCAAAGAAGAGTGTGCGTTTGTGCTTCAGTCTTAAACACATGAATGTCCTTGAATTTCAGACAACTGTATTTTTATAGAACTCACCTGTTCACATTATATTAGGCTTATTAGAGCATTCATAAAGTTAGTCACTAGCCGTATTTAGCTAGATATTTATCTAAGCAGCTGGTGGAGATCAAAAACAGAGCTACAGGGAGAATGACAACTGAACAAAGCTGATAATGTCAGTGTCATATTCTCATGGTTGCCATTACCTTGTCTCTCATCTTACAGGCTGGAGACGCCCCGCCTCATCCTAAGCCCCCCAGGAAACGCCACCCAAGCTTTGACCTCCAGGCCCTCCTGGCTCCCCGCCGAGGCACCGCGACCCCAAAACCCGCCGAGTCCCCGGCGGGCGGGCCGAGCCGTAACTCCCCCATGTCCTGGCTGGGCAGACGGACGTTAGCTGATCCGGTTATTACCACTAGCATGGCTGCGGCCATACCTGGATGGGGCGGCGGAGGAGGAGCAGGAGGAGGGGTGTTAATTCGAGGGGTGGAAGTCAGCAGCAAGGAGGTGGTGGATCACACCGGGTCACCGCGGCAACACGTGCTGCTCGGGAGGACGGAGAGGGAGACGGGGACGGACAGGGCTGGTTCAACTGCGCAGAGGTGCGTTTGATTCTGGGTTTTTTTTTTATTGTTTATTCTTTCTGTGTGGGAACTCGTGTGTGAGAAGATAAGCAAGAGGAAGTCAGAGTTGGCTCAAAGCTCCAAAACAAGACCAACATTATAAATGACATTAAGAGGAGGCCAGTCTGAGATGAAAGGGTGAAGTGAGTCATCCTCTTTGGGATAATTTAAGCACAACTGAAGTCTGTTTCAGAGTGATTTTATCAGTCGGCGTGCAGTCTCAGATAATTTCATCATTACTAACTGTTTGATCTCTGTCCACTGCTTACTGCTATCTTCTCTCCCATTTCTCCCATGTTTGCCCCTCATGGAAATGCACTCCCGCTCACCTTATCACCCCCCTTTTCGTCCGTCCTGCAGTAAGCTGTACCTGCTCTGGTGCAGGATGCTGAGCTCAGAGAGGCAGTACGTCGCCGTCCTGAAGGGGGTAGAAGAGACGTACCTCCCCTTACTGGAGCTCTCCGACACCCCGGCCTCCATCAGAGGGAAGGCGGACACCCTCTTCCCCAACTGGGCCAGCCTCAGCAGCTTTCACTCGCAGAACCTGCTCCCTGCCATGGAGGGCGCTCTCGTGCAAAGCTTGTTGCAACAGGACTGCTTCAGCAAATATGTAAGTGCAGGAATTACAAGAGCAGTTTCAGCTTTGTTTACTTTGATTCGGCCGCCGTGTTTGAAGAGTAAGAATCTGCAGAGGCCCAAAGAGGTGAAACTATCAAGTATAATTGAGGATAAAGAAAGAAAAGTTTGAGAAAATGAACTTTTTCTCCTCCTCTAAACAGCTAAAATCCCTCAGATTTAAACTTCTCCTGCTTAGAAAAGACCACAATGACAAAATAAGACTTTTATATAAGACGTAGTTAGTTTCCCTTTTAAAGACGGCTCTGTACTTTTACTGGAGATCTGTGAAATCTGCAGAAATCAAATTCCCAGACGTTGTTGAAGTAATTAATGAAACGCTAACATAAAGAGGTGTTACCAGTCAGGAATCCAGAGAGTTCATGTTAGCTGTTGGCAGCCTGTGTTTTCTGCAGGTACATACACCTGTGAGAGGCTCCATCACACATTTTATGTAAAAATGTGACGGTGCAGAAATGCTACAATGAAACTTTATAGTATTATTGTATCATAGTTACGTACTGGAGCCTGGTAGAGCGTGCACCGCACGTTCAGAGGTGTCTCGGTGGTTCGCTTCCAACCTGCAAGTTCTGTTTGAATGCATAACTCACTTTAATATTGCAGCTGTTCCACGCTGGAGCTAATTTTAATTCATCGATGTACTTTTATGACTCGTAGCTTCCCGCCGGGATCAATGAAGTCTTATTGGTTTGACTTTGTTGATCATATTTTGCGTTATTAATCCTTTCTGGGGCACTCAGATTTCAACCGTGGAGTGTGATTGGCGGATATAAGAAGGTAAAAAAGTTTCAGTTTTAGGCTGCAAATCAAAGTCAAAGAAGTTACGTATACGGTAAGTCAGCCACCCAGGGCAAAGAAAAGATCCAAAAAAATCTGTTTATTTCCATGTTTTACAGAATTTCTGACTGAATCTGTAAAATAAGTTGTAAGTAAAGATAGAAAAATGACATTTTAAATCATGTGTTTCTTTAATTCATTTATTGTTCCCTCCTTTGTGTTTCCTGTCTTGCACAGCGGGAACAGTTTCTGCAGTACTCCCACTACATCAGGACTAAACTGGACCTGGACTCTCCGCTGATCACGCAGGCCGCAGACTTCTTCAAGGTAAGATTCATCCAATCAAACTCCAGCAAACGCACTGTGAATGAAAGGAATGGTTTCTTCATCTGCACACATCATCGGCTCGTAAAATTCTTATTTGGTTATTTTCACTCTCAGAAAATCTGTTAAATCACCACGCGCCGTCGTCATTAGGAGTCATTTTGAAGCACAAACCAATTAAAGTTGTTTTATTCAACAGTGGCTGCAATTAAAAAAAAGAGCTGTATACAGTAAAGCTAATTACATGTTCAGTGTACACTAGAAAAGCCAATTAAAGGCGGATTAGAGAGAAAGTCATTTGAGCTCGCGAGCTACAATTAACTAAAACCAATACGTCGACGCGTGGCGAGATCACGGGGAGGACTTTACAAGGAGAGATCACAGAGCTCGGGATCTGAGCGTCTCCTGGAGGAGCATTTCAGAGGAGACGCCACCAGGAGGCAGCGCGGGTTCACGTCCCGTCCTGCAGCAGCTTTAAACAGGAACATGGAGATCACGGTCATGGTGATGGGGATGATTGTTACGGTGATGGAGGAGACTGTGGCTACGATTAAAACGTCATCACACTCGCGCCGTGTTTGTGTTTTTTTCCGACCAGTGATGAGCGTAAAATCAAGCCCGGCCTCGTAACTTCAGGATATAATGACCAAAACAATAATTATCCTGATTACACATCGCTGGAGTGGAAACCAAAAGAGCTCTTCACCAAAAGCAGACAGAAAAAAACTGATTTTCACCAGTTCATCATCAAACTCAACCTAAATAATCAGCAGCTCGTGTTCGTACGACATAAACAGCGACTAGTTAAGACTCACAGAATCTTTCTGATGTCTGTACCATGAAATAACAAACTAAACGTTTATTTTCTTCCTTTACAAACAGGAAACTGCTCAGAAGTTTATTAGAAACTTTTTTTAAAGATTTAAATTCATCAAAACTGAAAAAACAAACTTTCTGCACAAAGTTCAAAATCCTGAAATCTGATATTTTTAGATATTTAATGTTTATTACAGTCATCATGTAGAGTGAGTGTACTCTCCTCATCAGGCTGTGTATCGTGTGATGTTGACACATCCAGGTCTAACTCCGTCTTCTCTCCCCCCTGCAGTCCAAACTCCCCCCGGCCTCCCCCCTCTCCCCTCTGTCCTTCCCTCACTGCCTCCAGGCTCCCACCCAGAGGCTGGAGCAGTACTGCGAGGCCCTGGAGGAGCTGGGAGGGATAAACCCGGCCTCGGACTCCGCCCTCTCCATCCTGAGGCACGCCCAGCGTCACGGCGAGGACCTCCGGGCCAGCGACCTCATCGTCGGATGTCCGGTGAGAACGCCTGTCCCAGTTTTATGACTCCGCGAATCGAGTCCTACTTTCTTTTCTTAGAGGGGAAGGAGCTGATCTTGATGAGGTCAGACAGCTGGAAGAGATGGGATCTTTGAATTTGATTTTCAGAGTTCAAAATACGTCAGCGTGAGCCGAAACATCAGGTTGATATCTGTGAAAATCTGAATTTAAAGAAGTAAAAGTAAAGTCCTCATCCCGCTCATCGTTTCCACCACTCACAATACACCTGTCTAATATTTGTTAGTGAAAAGGAATCAAAGAGGAGAGGGCGGCAGATCACTTTTGCACCTCTGCTCCAGTCATTACGGCTGTAAAATCAGCTTCAACCTTAAAAAAGTCAGAGAGCACCTCATCCGCTCACCTCGCATTGTGCTTCTCTGACACAGCGGGATCATTCAGAGCTGGACGTGACAAATGTTTGACACACACACACTCTCACACACACACACACACACACACACACACAGAGCTAACCGTCCTCTCCTCCCCCCGTTTTAGAGAGAGATTACGGCAGCACAAACACTCCCGTCGAGCTACTTCAAAACCGCGCAGCAAAAAAGCTCTCCAAGTCGAAAACGAACATAAGTGCAGGTGTGTGTGTGTGTGTGTGTGCAGGTGTGTGTGTGTGTGGGTGTTTGTAATGTGTGTGAAGCATCACTCGTATCGTGACGCGTGCATCTCGAGAGGGTTTAAAAATAAAAGCTCCGTGCGGCGGGTTAAATTATCAGCCCCCTTTTTTTACTTTCGTTGGTTGAGAAAATCTAACGTTAGAGTAACGTTCGTGTTTACGTTAGACTTTGTGCATTTTTCAACCCCCTGGCAAAGATTTGAAAACTCAAACGGCCTCTTCGAGATAGAAATTAAGATGATATCTGTTTTGCAGATAAAGGCCCTGAGCCTGGGCCTGAGGCCAAGTTAAGTGAATCCTAACGGGGTGTGTGTGTGTGTGTGTGTGTGTGTGTGTGTGTGTGTGTGTGTGTGTGTGTGTGTGTGTGTGTGTGTGTGTGTGTGTGTGTGTGTGTGTGTGTGTGTGTGTGTGTGTGTGTGTGTGTGTGGTTTCAGATCCCCGTGGCGGAGCGTGGCGAGCTGGTGCGGCAGGGCGAGCTGACGGTGTGCGGGGGAGCTCGGAGGAAGCGGGCGGGCGTGAGGAACGTTTTCCTCTACCAGCACGTCATCGTCTTCACCAAACAGAAGAGCCCCGCGCCGGGACGCGTCGCCTACAGCTACAAACAGAGCATCAAGGTACACACACACACACACACACACACACACACACACACACACACACACACACACACACACACGTAATCTTTTTCTTCAGTCATGATCACCCTCTCTCCCGGACGCTCGCTGTTTGAAGAGTTTTGAGGTGATAATCTGGGAGGAAGACAGTCCGCCTCCTTAACGCCTCCGTCCTCCCCCCTCTCTCCCCCCTCTCTCCCCTCCACAGACGGGTGAGATGGGTCTGACTCAGAGCGTGGGTGAGGAGGGAGTGAAGTTTGAAGTTTGGGTGCGACAGGCCCCTCGAACCAGAGACTGCATCACGCTGCAGGCGAAGGACAGGGAGGACAGGGCGGCGTGGACTCACGACGTCGCGCATCTGCTGTGGACGCACGCCATCAACAACACAGGTACGGCCTGACCTTTGACCCCTGACCTCTTCAAGCTTCAGGTGTTCAGGTGACAAAAGGAAAGTTTCCTGCAACTTGAGAAGGAAGTGCTAGAATATACCAAACTGTCAGGGATCGAGGTGCATTGTGGGTAATGTAGGCAGAGGAAGTGTTTCAGATTGTCCAAATTTTTGTCGCTGTAGACACAAAATGACCTCCTAACTTCTTTCCTAACTCCTTTCCTAACCACTTTTCCTTGACCTTGATGGAAAACGTCATGAGGTCAAGGAAATATGTGAAGGGAAGATGTTAGAAGACAATCAATCATGCGACTTACCTCCTTTCCTATGGTCAGTTGTCTCCTCTGCTGAAGGAGTTAAGGAAAGGAGCTTCAGTGCTTCCTTTCCTTAACGTCTGCAGGAGCCTGAATCTGAACGTCGTTGCATGAAGGGAGTTATTTTGGCTCTGATTCCCGTCTGTGTAACTCCATCTGGGATGATAATTGTCGTACCTGAATAGAGAACACAAAAATAAAAAAACATCCAGTTTGATTGTTCATTTGTTTGCTGTCCGAGCACCAGGAATCGTCGGCTATCGCGTGTCCCGTATCTATAAAACCTCTCGCTGCGATCGCTTCCTGTGGTCGGTTCAGGTTACGCTTTCACGCTGGATAAGATAGACTGCAGCTGGCATAAGAAGCAGGCACTGACACATTTTAGGCGCCGTTACCTGCGGTTCAAACGCCATTGTTCCCCACGTACCCAAACAATAAACAAACGGTATTTTTCCCAGAGAGACCGGAGTTCTCACCTTACCCCGTTTCAAACATCCTAAAAATACCTCCTCATTACAGCGCGGCGGCTTCTGAGGGAACATCTCACAAAGGCAGTTGTGTGTTTCTGTGTGCAGAGTTGTGTCTGAAGGAGTCGCTCTGCATGGGAATTTCCAGTAAGCTGCTGCTGGATGCGACAGGAGCTCCGGGCTCCGAGCTGGACTCCATCTACAGCCTCAGCGACAGAGGTAGGCTCCGACGTGACGTACCACGTCTTTCCACTCTGTGACCTAAAACTGAACCGATAATCTACAGGTGAACGTGATCGGAGAACGTGATCATGTTCGGGGAAAAACAGATTAATAAACATCAGATAACAGCTCGGTGTAGAGTTTAAATTCGCAAACCGCCACAGTTCCTCCTCTCATCTTACACATACAGGAAGTCTAAACCATTTGTCAGCTCAAACTATGGCTTTAGGAAGTCAGTGGAGGTTTTATGTGACCGGATTGGATTACTGGATTGTTCAAATCTGCCCCCTGAGCTCAAAAAATGATGCGGCCCTGAGATTACAGACAGGAAACAAAACAGGTCTTTGGGTGTATCTCCCTATGTGACAAGGTAATAACGTGCTACATGTTTTGTTGTGTTTTTTTTTTTTCAATCTGACGCCCTCAGGCTACTCTATGAATTTTTGATATTTGTCTCACACTGAGAAATTTTGAGGAGCTGTGACACTGCCTGCAGAGAATATGTAATTCGACTGTGGAAACACGTTTTTACTTCTGCTATGATCAAATCCCATCACAACCTTTCAGTCCTGCCTCAAACCGGCTTTTTCATCTACTGTGTCCAAAAACAGCAAATATTAAAGGGAATCTTCTATAGTGCTTAATGCTAATTAACCCTGACTTAAAGTGTGATAGCATCCTGATAATATTAGCTGATCATGACGTAATTAAAGTACCAAAATTGTCAACTGGATTTGGACACTTCGCTTTGAATGTGATTTTGCACATATTTACCAATTATCAAACTATATGGATTGATTCTCCAGTTG
Source organism: Nibea coibor (assembly GCA_023373845.1). Classification (NCBI taxonomy): domain Eukaryota; kingdom Metazoa; phylum Chordata; class Actinopteri; family Sciaenidae; genus Nibea; species Nibea coibor. The sequence continues at coordinate 2,120,108 of CM041729.1, forward strand.
CTAGGGAGCTGTAAGCTCAGTCATGAATTACTGGCACCATATTAGCATTAGCATGTTAGCAGAATTGCCTATTTACACAGCCAGCAGACACGTAGCAACATTAGCATTGATTTGAAGTTGTGTTTGCAAGTCTAAGTCTAATATTCACTCCTGTTTGGGACTATATCAACTCCAGAGAACAATAGCTGGCTGCTAAATGTTGTGCTACATTCGCTAGTTAGCTGGATGCTAACATTATCTGGTGCTGCAGGTTAGCATGGGATTCTCTGAAAACAGCTGGTGCAAATGAGAGGTGTGACTAGACCAAAACAGTAACGTCTAAAGCCATAAAACCAAAACAATGAGCTAAAAGTCACTAAAAGAGTGAAGCAACAACAACATTGTCTGCTGTTCGGTGGTGCAGGTAGCATGTGGGAGAGTTCTGGAGCCGCTGTGGCTGGAAACAATGCAAACGAGAGGAGCAACTGAAGCAGAGCAGTAAAATCTAAAGCTATAAAACCAAAACAATGAGCTAAAAGACGCTAAAATGCTCTGTAGAGCCGAGGGGAGCTGCCACATAGTTCAGCGTCAGTGTAAATATCTGTTCACTGTCCAGGAACCTGATGATTCTATGAAAAACAATGAGAAAAAAACGTTAACAACGTTAGCACACTCACACACGTAACCAGCGACAGGTCCACGACAGTTGGCTGTTGAATGTTTAGGAAATTACAGGAAAGGAAAGTCACAGTCATGATCTTGAACATCACATCACAAATTTGTGCAGCATAATCTCATTACAACATCTGAAGGTGGAGTTTCCCTTTAAGAGTCCAAGTCCATGTAACAGCGTGGAAAACATTTAAGTAAAAACAAAATATAACTGAAAAAACCCATAATTCTTCAGATTCCACACCCACCATCCAGTCTCCGAAGGCCGCCGTTGCCCCGGAGCCAAAGTGATTTCCCATTCATAGCGGGGTGTAATGCACGTACCGCTCACCAGGTGTCTCTTTGAGAGCGAGGCAGCTCAGGATTTCAATGCCTGAATTGTCCTCCGGGACAGAACACAGTGTTAGAAATTCATTGAGCGGGATGAGAAAAATGCCTCCTCTCTTTGTCTCTCATAGCCGGTCTCATGGCTTTCATTTAGTATGAAAACATCACGGCACGACGAGTCGTACATTAGAAACGTGCACACACGCCGTGCTGATGCTGTATGCAGATCACGCCTGACTGCAGGATGCTTCATTGTTTGACAGGCAAACACACACTTTACGTGTGGATTCACTGTTACACTGATGCTGTTTAACCTGTAGACTCCTTCTCTCACACACACACTTTCTCTGCCTCAGTCCACAGTAGCTGCTCGGACTCCTCCTCCGTCGGCAGTCAGAAGGAGGGGGGATCCCCGGCGTCTGGGAGGGACCCGAGGAGAAGCTCCGGATCAACAAGTTACTCACAGGTGGGGTCAAAGTGTATCTACGTAACACACCATCCAGTGAGGTCCAAACACATCGCCGTGGTTAAATATAGATCTGAAATGTGAGGAATGTGAGTGACGAGGCCAGGTTAGGGTCTCTGCAGCCGCAGCCAAAGAGGAATCTGTTTGTTCACCTGGATTTCCCAGGAATGATGGGACGTCTCTGCTGAGCACGGACAGAGACGAGCCTCGAGGCTGCTTTCGTTCAGACCATGCGCTGGACGTCACCGGTATCAGCTCAGCTCACACAGGATAGATTATTGTGTGTACAGCATTGATGTTTGGCATCAAGCTCAGCGCAGCGGGGAGCCAGGGGCGACGGCACCAACTTATCTCGGAGCTTCAGAGCTTGGATGCAGGGGTGGAGTTAAGAAGCAGCGGGGTTGCATCGGGCAAGTTCCTGGAAATTTACTGGAAACTTACATGGGAAGTTAACTTGGGAATTTGGGGAAAATTCCAAACTTTATGGGGGTAATTTAAACAAGCTGTATCATTCCCAAACATAAAAATAAACATTTATTTTGTCACATGCAAAATAAACTTTATCAAGTTTGAATTATTTTACCTGTGCAGGTAGGGGGCGTGGCCTCAGCAGTGCTATATACATAACATCTGGTTGTTCCCTGTTAAAGAGCCAACCTTCAGTTTGGTAAATTCCCAGTTTATTCCCAATGGAAAGTTTCAATCTGATGATCTGTGTGTGAACAAACCTGCAGGTTTTGTTTCATTATTAGAAGCAGGGAAATATACCGATGTTTGGAAGCTGAGTCAGAAAACTCAACACGGGAACAGACGCAAGCGTAAAAACAACTTTCAGTTTCTGTTTTACTCAACTTTAACTTTCTTTCAGCCACTGAGCCACTGACAGACACGGAGGAGGAACAGATCAGGAGAGGACAGATTTCAGCGGCTGTCGATCTGCTGTGTTTTAACATCTTTACACCTTCATTAGACGTCGATATCCGAGAGATGAAAAGAAACAAGCCGCTGACCTACAGCCCCCTGAGTGTTGTCAGGGTTCGATTCATTTCGCCTCCTCCTAGAAGGAGGCGAAATGAGTCTGTGTTTTACTGGGACCACCATGGAAATCATTTATTTGAACTTGTAGTGACTTCATTCTGAGCTGAGCATCAGTTTGTTCGTTCGAATCGAACCCTGACAACACTCAGAGGGCTGTAGGTCAGTGCTTTGTTTCTTTTCATCTCTCGGATATCGACGTCTAATGAAGGTGTAAAGATGTTAAAACACAGCAGATCGACAGCCGCTGAAATCTGTCCTCTCCTGATCTGTTCCTCCTCCGTGTCTGTCACACACGAGAACAGATATGTTGTTTTATTGTTTGTGTGAAGTTGATAAATGCTTTCAAACGTGTGTGACCTATTTTCTGAGATCCTCCAAACAGCCACGCATCTGTACGTTAGCAAGGCAAAGACGGCGCGCGTGTGTGTGTGTGTGAATCTTCTTAGCTGTAAGTAAACAGAAATACCTGCCTGCCATCTCCACGCTTTAAATGAATTTACTCAGTGCACACACACTCGCGCACACACACACACTCTCAATCTCCTTATCTAGCAAACAGAATATGACAGATTGGCAAACAGACTGCGCTGGGAACAGATTGACAGACAGACGGACACACGCCGCCCAAACAGATAGGGCAAACACGCAGTACAGCGATACGCACATATCCAACGACAGAGGGAGGACTGCCACACACACACACACACACACACACACACACTTTGGCACGTGCACACACACTCTTTAGCGGGGAATTAAAAATGTGACTGTTTCTTGTTTTTTTCAGAGTCAGTCTCCGTCTACAGCTGTGTAACTCATCTCAATGAAAGTAAGTCCACGCGTGTCACGCGCTCGCTCACGCTGACGTTACACACCTTTACCTTTAATAACTTTTTATTCTTGTAATGCAGAGTGAGTCTGAATCTCAGTTACAGCTGATTGTTTTTAAAAACTGTCGTCTTTTTACACCTTTTAACTGAAACAATGTAACATTTGTTCTTTTTTTTTCCAGATCAGAAACTGGACCGTGACTTTCTGAAGATTCATCTCTCTCTCACCTCTGGGGCAAAGCCAAACTGGACTTCAAGGAGCAAGAGGACACACACACACACACACACACACACACACAAAGAGACTGTTTGAACTTCACCCACATGCCTGTCTCCTTCCCTTGCTCCCTTGTTCCCTTCATCACCTCCTTAAAACAAACTAAATGCCAGCAGATTAGCCGGAGCGGGGCTGCACCGCGTTTCCCCCTTAAAACCGGATCAAAACCGCCCTGTTCAAACCATGACAAGCAACCAGCGGGGCTCTCTGCACTCCGCCATTTTGGATCTGCCAGTCTCAGTTGCTGGCAGAGTCATTGACACCAAAGGCACTTCAGCCACACAGTGCGGCCATTGTCTGCCCCGCGGCTCCCCGCTAGGCCAAACCACTTGGTCTGAACCACTGACTGCCCGGCTGGCTGACTGTACGCATCACATGCTCCGGCATCTGATAATAAACAGGAAGTGATACACGGGGCGTAAATCCACCGTAGGATTGCGGATTCAGAATGTATTATGTACTTTGTCATTTTCATAAATGGAGTACTGTAGGCTGCTCCCCCCTCCCCCTGCTGCCTGTGTAAAAATGCGTAGCATAGGCTAGGTGTGATTGCATCTATGTAAATGAGGCAGGGGTGGTGTGAGCATGCACACAAACACACACACAAACACACACACACACAGTGTCTCTCAACGCATGCAGTCATTCTTATTGTTATAAGACAGTGGAGCACTATTCACATGCTCACACACACACACACTCGCTGAGGCCATTTTAGAGCCTGGTACAGTGGCTAAATCATCAGAGCAAGGTTACATCTGCACACACACACACACACACACAGTGAGCGCCACGTCCGCCTTGTTTAAGCTAGTCATATTAACAGAGGCGAGGATTAAAGGGGCGATATTTACTGATTCCTTAGTGCCTTAAAAAGTTACTGATAATGAGTTTAATGCTATAACTTCTAATATAAGATGCCGTATTCTATATGCCAAAGGTATAAAATGGGTGTCTGTGCAATGTTGACGTGTGTACAAAGAGGTGTTGTTACATTTAGCGTTGAGCTTTCCTGACCGGACTGCTCTCTCCATCAAATGGAGAAGGGTGGATGGTTGATGTGCCATATTTCTGTCCAAACACACAAACGACTTCTGATCATCCTCAAAGAGCCGATTTACATAAATCAGACTTCTAGTTTTGGCCCCAAAAAGTTTCTTTTGGCTCCTGTTTGCGAATTCTGACCTGAGGCCCCAAAATGTTTAATGAGACTTTCTTTCGCTTCCTTGCCGGGAGTTAGACGAGTAGATTGATACCACTCTTGTGCCGCTAAGGTAAAGCTTTAGCTTAGCTTAGCTTAGCATAGACTGGGAACAGAAGGAAACAGCTAGCTCTATCTCTGTCCAGAGGTGACAAAAGCGGTCTGCCAGCAGCTCAATAATTAACAGACAAGTTGTGCTTTAAGGTGCCGGGCTACTTCCTGGTCGGACATCGTAACTTCCTGTTGTTTTTACAGTTTTCTGTATGAATTAAACAAACGAGATGTTGTCATGCTGGAAGGCGGTTTTTGCTACTTTCAGACAGAGCCAGGCTAGCTGTCTTTGTGCTAAGCTAGGCTAAGCTAAGCTAACGGACTGCTAGCGGCAGCTTCATATCGGCCGCAGGTGCGTTCCTCATTCAACTCTGGCAAGTGAGCGAATTTCCCCAAAACGTTCCACAAAAACAGAAAAATGCACGGCATGTTTCGACCGTGTCGGTGTGTTTGAGATTTCACACGCTGCCAGCGAGCGTGCACTCATCATCCACTCACCCGTTTGATTGGACAGCGTTCGTCACCATCAAACACTATCATCCTTTAAAGGTACAAACATGAACCGCCGGCTCGCCGTCCTGCAGGCTGCAGACGGCGTGATCAGGTTTAGCACGTCTCACGTCTGCATTCAAATTCAAAAAATTGCAAATGGCTATCGAGCCGTCTCTGAATCAATATGTAATTTGTTGGCTCGTACACTTCATAGCCTTTAGCTGTTTGGTACATTGCGTTATTATCGGAGGCGATGTAATGAACACCATCTTTCATTCTTAGCGCAGTATAGATCGTCGTATGCAGAACTCCTCACAGTGTTAATGTATAGAAACTTTTTGCTCTTCGCTCTGTTGCTATGACGCCTGATGTTTACATTTTTTTTTTTTGGAATGTTGGATGCATGTTCTGCTTACGTGATATTTGTACTTTGACTGTTTTTATTCTGTGTCGAATTAAAACTGGATACAAGTTCCAAAAGCTCTCAGAGGGGATTTTAAGGGAAGGAGGGAAGGGAGGAAGGGAGGGAAGGAGGGAAGGGAGGGAGGGAGGGTGAGAGGTCGTGCTTGAACCTTTTTAGCGGGTCTAACTTCAAAATGAGGAGGGGGCCCGCAACCTCGTAACCTCCGACTTCTTCTTCTGCTCTGAAAGCCAGCTGTGTGCCGCTGCTTCTTCCGCGCGCACACACACACACACACACACACACACACACACACACACACACACACACACATAAAGAATGATTAGATAACTACAGTGCAGCCAGCGCCATATCAAATAGTTCCAGGGATCAAATTCTCTCTCAAAAAAAAGGAGGGAGGGCAGTTTGAGAGAGAGAGAGAGAGTGTGTGTGTGTGTGTGTGTCCATCTGTGCATGTGAGCGACATAGAAGGGAGGAATGAGAGATAAAGGGTGGGCAAAGAGGGAGGAAGAGGAGGAGGAGGAGGAGGGGGGGGCGGGGAGAGAGAAAGGGAGCGACAGAGGAGAAGGACAGGAGACAGTAGGTGGGAATGATGGGAAATGAGCGAGGGCGAAGGGGGCAGACAGACAGAGAGAGAGAGAGAGGCACAGGCAAGGGGGGAGAGCAGGAGCACGAGGGAGGGGAGGAAAGAGAGGAAGAATAGAGGAGGGGGGCTTATAGAAAAGAGGGAGACACAAAGTGGAGTTAGAACTTTCTTCTAATGGAGAGAACTAAGAGAGGGCCGAGGAGAGAGAGGGAGAGAGAGAGGGAGAGAGAGAGCCGCAGAATGGATGAAGGAGAGAGGGAGCGAGGAGGCGAGAGAGCGAGCGGGGTAAAAAGGGGGGATGTTGACAAAGCAGCGAGACTGTGGCGAACAAAGAGAACGTGAAGAGAATGAGTCGGGGGAAACATCAAAGGGATTTTTCAGGCCCGGTTACCGGGACAACAGACATTTGCATGCGATTAGCTTTTTACATCATATTAAGAAGGGTTAGGGTGAGGGAGGGGGGGGCGAGCGAGAGGGAGAGAGGGGAGGGAGCTATAGATCATACACACACACACACACACACACACACACACTGTATGAGATAGTGAGAGAAAAGAGAGAGAGGGACGTTGGTCATCTCACGCGGATAAACTGACTTATAGGCAGCCAGCCAAGCGTTTCTTTTGTAAATGAGAGAGCATGTTGAGGGGAGATACAGTAATATGCCGCCGCAGACATTTTGGCGAAGGGGAGGTCAAAGCAGGCAGTGTGTGTGAGTGTATGAGTGTGTGTGAGAGTGTGTTTTTATTTAAGCCTTCAATACAAGTTTGACACCGATGATTCAAAGCGCCATCTGCCCCCCGAACACCTCCGATCGCAGGTTCACGACGCCTTTTCACAGCGGCGGAAATCCATATTTTATATATTTATGTGTGTTTTTTTTGACACTTTTTCCCCAGAGTGTGACAAACAGACGCGGCTCGAGGCGAAACTGATACAGAACGAGCCAGAAAAAATATTTTTCCACGTTTTTGGGGTTAAAAACAGCAAAAAAATGTTTTTAAAAATCAATAAAAAGCTGAAAATAGTGTCGAGAAACTCCCCCAAAAAAAGATGAAAGGCATCAAACGTGACGCTGATTATTAATGACACACATGCATATTCATACACACCATCTAGACGCAGGTAGCGGACACATAAACACCTTGTTGTTTGCGCACACACACCTCACACACACACAACCTTCACTGCAATCATAAAAAGCCATTAAACATGTTTCTATGTGCACACACACACACACACACACACACACACAGCCTCCGGCATTTTACACATGTAATATTATCCCGCCGTATCTCCCCTCCACCTCCCTCCATCCATCCATCCATCCATCCTTCCTTCCTTCCTTCCTTCCTTCCTTCCTTCCCTTCCCTCCTGTCTCTCCATCAATCCACATCCCCTCCCCTCTTTTCCTCTCCATCCCTCTCTCTCTCTCTCTCTCTCTCCTCTTTTCCATCCATCTTCCTCCCTCCCCTCTTAATCTCCACCTCTCCCCTCCTTATATTTCTCCACCCCTTTCTTCTCCTCTCTCTCTCTCTCTCTCTGGCCTCCTCTCTCTCTCTCTCTGAGTGTGTGTGTGTGTGTGTGTGTGATGCTTCAGTGCCCTCTGTATTGTGGCTGCATTGTGCCAGTAGGCGTCGCCGCGACAGCCGTTGTCACGGCAGCATTGTGATGGGAGGGAGGGAGGGAGGGTGGTGTTGGAGGGGTGGTGTGTGTGTGTGTGTGTGTGTGTGTGTGTGTGTGTGTGTGTGTGTGTGTGTGTGTGTGTGTGTGTGTGTGTGTGTGTGTGTGTGGTGGGGGGTGTGGAGGGGTTGGAGTGTATTACAGTATCAATACCCTGACACTGCGACAAAAAGGACAGCAGCCGTAGCCACATATCACTCCACCTCTGCACTCCTCCTCCTCCGTCATCTCCTCCTTTCCCCTCCTTACTCCCTCTCTACCTCCACCTCCACCTCCCTCCTCCTTCCTTCCCCCCGAATCAATTCCTCCTCCTCCTTCCAATTGATTTCCCACCATATCTCACTGAATATGTACATATTGATCCTCCTCCACCTCCTCCTCCACCTCACCCCATCTCAGCCTCATCCCTCACTCTTTTCTTCCTCTCCTCTTGTTTTTACTCAAACATCTATCAGATTTCACCCCCACCCTCCCCCCATCTACATCCCCTCCACCCTTATCTCGCTCCATCTTTCCCTCACACACACACATACACACACACACACACACACACACTTTCCTCATCTATCATTTCATCTCCTCAATTCTTTCTCTCTCTTTCTCCGTGCCATCTCTTCTGCCCCCCTCTCCACCCTTCACTCCTCTCCTCCATCACACCTCCCTCCTCGTCTCCCTCCCTCACGGCTGTTTTTTTTTTTTGTATGTGTGTGTGTGTGTTTGCCGTGTGTGTGTGCGTCTGTCTCACTCACTCTCTGAATATTAATTGGTGCATTTCTGCTGCGGCGGAGAAAACAATCAAAGCGTCAGGGGCGGGTGATGATGCCATTGTGGCAGCCGCAAACACGTACACATATGTACCGAGAGCGCGCACACACACACAAACACAAACACAAGAGTGTGACGGACACACACGCGCACACAAGGCCAGCACACGCACACACACAGGGTACAGTCGCAGGGACACATCAGCAGACAGATGCAAACATATATGCTGCTGCTGACATGCAAAACACACACACACACGCCGAGGCGAGCGTGCACCGCACATATGCCACAGACTTAGTCAGTCACTCTCAGACACACAATGGCAGGCTTACAATGGCTGATCCAGGAGATATGTTCAGTGTCAGCAAAGACATTTGAATCTCCCAGCCAACCAGCCGATGTGTTACCTTCACGCGACGCCTGAACGCATCGCGTCAAAGCGTTTGAAGCGAGGCCTTCGGCTGAGAGACGTCCAGGCCTGCAATTAAGTGATAAAGCGTTGGTGCTGTGTGGGGAAAGCAAACAAACAAAAGGTGAAGGTCACGGCGAAGCCGAAACAAAGCCGACGTGAGAGAACGTAAAGACGCGGTACAGCTGTTTTCAGGACTCTCATCCAGCTCTGAGGCTGAGGTGGAGGAAGAGGCGCGTGGGCTTCACCACCACGGCCCACGTGCTGCACCGCTGACTTGACTTCTACAGCTCTCATCACGCCGCTTTCACGTGGAAAACTGTGTGTCGAGGTTCAGACTGCCTGATCGGTGCTGAAGGTCCAATGAAAACATTAAATGGAGAGTTCGTTGACGTGACTCCAGACGAATAATAATAAGACGCAACTTCCAGTGGAGTCAGAGAGAGTCTGTGAGTCCTGAACAGGTTGTTTCAGGTGTTTTACTCACAGTCTCAGCACCAAAGGTTTGAAGGTCTGACTGCTGAGGACAGACGTTGAACACCAGCTGCAGATCGTCGACTTTCAAAGGCCGCGTTGAACGTACCGCTTCTTCCGCCCAGCGGATCTAAAGATCGGCCAAGCCGCGGATCGTCGAGACGGCCATCTTTGGTGGAGTCCGCCATGTGGACGCTGAACGTCGGACAAACTGAACGCTTCATGCTCTGCTCACACATTTTTATAGAAATCAGACGTTTCTTGCGATACGCGGACTGTGTGGCCACCAGGGGGCCCCAAACTGCAAGCGCAGCCTCAATGCATTTTGGGAGAATTATTTGTATTGTATGTATGTCATGTTTTTTTTTTTAATGTATTATTATTCAAGGTAATAGCTTTTGCTTTATAGATATATTTTATATATATAATTTTATTTATTTATGCTTAGGACCTCTTGCACTCCTCCTGAGGGACTCCCAGTGGTCCCCGGACCTTATGTTGGGAACCCTACATCCAAATATGTGCACTTTGTGTCTTCCCATCCTGGAAGTGGCCATGTGCTTCCGGGGTGGCTCACCACACACACACACACACACACACACAGATTCAGGCTCGTGTCTGTCATCACTTTTCAAACACACTTCGATCGGTGTGAAACTTTTTTTTTAAATATATATAAATATATTTCTGTGTCTTCCTTCTTGTCCTTCTTCCTCCTCGGCTCTGTCAGCTCCCCGCCACCCCAGATGCCATATTTAGGATACAAATGTGAGGAGATGACAGCGTTGTAAAATGGTGCCCGTGCTGAGATTATAATTAACATTTCCAACCTACATCACTCTCCCTCCCACTTTCTCCTCTGCCTCTCTCCCCCCCTTTCTCTCTCTCTCTCTCTCTCTTTTATTCACCCACTCCTGTACAATAAACGGGGGGAGAGAGAGAGAGAGAGAGAGAGAGAAATGCAAGAAGAAGAAAAGGGAGAAAAAGAAAGGGAAAGAAAAGGGGAGATGGAGGAGGACAAGGAGGAGGAGAGAGTGAAAGAGAGAGAGAGAGGAGAGGGTGACCAAACGGAGGGAGGAGGGAGGGGGAAACGGCGTATGCTTGTATACAACCCTGATTTCCATTTTTTTCCCAACTCGTAATGTATTTAATTCAAGTGAAACGTAATCATGACGTGTCGTGTCATTAATCTCCTCGCCGCCTCTCCCGTAAGTACACTGAGTCTTTACTTTAACATATATCCTCTATCTTCAGCTCTATACTTCATTTTAAGCCGGCTCTGTTTACATGTGTGCACTTTAATGCGCGGCGCGGGCACACGGCGCGAGCAAACATTTCCAAAATATTCTCCAATTTATTACCAATGTTTTTTTTTCTTCTTCTTTCCACGAGCAACACACACTCTCTCTTTCTCTCTCTCTCTCTCACACACACACACTCGGGATAATGGCCAATATAGTTGTTTTGTTGTTTCTATTTTTATTTTTTAATTCCAGTTTGGACCTGTGTGTGTGTGTGTGTGTGTGTGTGTGCTTGGCATGAAGCATGTATGTTTGGATGTATGTAACCGCGCGCTCCGGGCCACTTTACGTGTGTGTGTCATGTATGTAAGCCGGTGTATGTGCGCGCGTGGCCGATATTGCATGTAGCCCTCCTCGAGCTCTCCCCGTTTCCTCGCAGCCCGTGACATGACAAAAAAAAAAACGCTGATAATTGAGCAGGAACATGTGCAGAGAAGTCGACAATGGAGCAGGCAACTCGGTCAGATCAGAAAAACGACACTTTAAAATGGTCGCAAGTGCAAGAAAAAGTCAGCCCGAGTCTTTAAAAGGGGGATTCGGGGGGAATTCGCGGAACTTTAACCAAGTTCTGCTCGGCTCCGCTCCAGCCTGCTTCTTCTAACCTCCAGAAAAAGTCGCTTTTTTAAAAAAAAGCACAAGTTTGTCGGTGCGTAACGGAGGATTTGACCGCAGACATGTTGTCCGGGCGTAAAAGTGGATTGTTGCATGTAAGGCAAGTTGATCTACAGGGAGAAAAGCGTGATTTGCGGTGCTGGATGCGATTAGCTTGACTAATTCTTTTGTTGGACACATTGTGTAAGTGCATTGTTTTCCCCGAGATAAGCAACGCCACTTTCATCTGCGGGGATGTGCGCAAAGAAAAAACGCATCCGCGGCGCCTGCTGGTGTTTTCTAACCGTTTTACTGCCCTCCACCTTTTACTACAATGTTTACTACAAACGCGTTTACTTGTCCTAACATCACCTCACTGTCTACCAGCTCTGGAAAGTAGCATTGGAAGTGTGGCAGCAGTGTGGACGCTGTGTTCCGCGGAGGGAAGTTGCCGGTTTTCATGATCAAAATGTGCCTTTTATTTTTTTTTATGAGCTTGGGACTGATGTCGTTTTTGGAGATTGGCAAGATGAAATCCATGATGGCACTTTTCTCTCTCCTTCCCTTCCTTCCTCCCCGTCCTCTCCCTCTCCGCTCGCTCCTCACTCGTCTTTTTCCCCTCCCTTAATCTTTTGTATAGAAAATTTAAGAACAAAATGGAGCAGGGGAGAGAGAGAGAGTGAGAGCGATAGATAGGCTGACATGACACACACACACATTCACACACGCCACCCCCGACTTCCCACCCCTCCAAAAAAAAAAAAAAACTCCGTTCCACTGTTTATGATTTTTAATCGCGTTTTTGGGGCTTTGCGCGCGGACACCATCTGCGGGGCAGGGTTCATCTCGTGCCTCCTTTTTTCAGCCGGGCTGCTGTTTATTAGTGCATTGTTTGTTGATGGTTATTTATTTCATTAATGTGCCTCTAATTGAGATGGCCGCGAGAGAGGAGGAGAAGAGAGAGGGGGAAAGAGCGACTGAAAATGGTTGCACGTTATTGACGCACATCACAGGGGCGAGGAGGAAATTCCTCATGAGATAAGGCGCAGACGTGTCATCTGGGTTGACCAAAGACGCTCCTGTCGCCTTTTCTAGAAGCAGAGGAATATGTTTGGGGATCTTGAAATGCCCTATTTATGTATCCAGCCCGAAATGTCACACTTTTTCTTTTTTTTTTTTTTTTTTTTTTGGAGAGAGTGAGCGTGTGCACGGTGGTGGAAGTAGGTTGACATTGCTGGCTTGTCCTATAAACGGGATGTTGTGGGGAAAACTCTGCATATTTTTTGAATGATTCTCACACGTCAGATCATCTTTAAACTGCACATGATCTCCACCGGTGCCCTCGTGAGTTCATCTGGAAAGAGAAAAATCCGAACACGGCTCACATTCTTGGTGATGTTATAGATTTTTCTGCTCCTCAGAGACTTTTTAAAACCCTGAAACTCACAAAAAAATCTGCCTGATATTAAAAACTCAAAGCGTCCCCGTCTGCTGCAGCCCTACAGGTTGTCTGAATATGAAACACTGCGTTAAAGCGCCTAATGTTTTTTTTTAATGCTTCATTCAGACCTGTCTCTGCTTGTTGTGTTTTCAAGTAGTATCCTCCTCCTTCTCCTCCACAGCCTCCATCAACGCCGCCTCCTCCCCATCTTTGTACATACTGTACTGTACTTGAGGGGGCACATACGCCCCGATCCAGGTGGCTCTTGGGGGGGAGAGATTGTATGCGAGGGAGAAAAGAGACAGAGTAAAAGGGAGAGGAGTGTAGCACCAATCAAGGCTTCTGATTGATATAATTGGGTCATTAGTGCGCTGCGGGAGAGGCACCTGCTTGCCCTCAGTTAGGGAGAATCTACTGCATTGTGACATTTTGAGACTGTTGAGAGTTCTGCTAGCTGCTCGGGATTAGTGCGTATTTAGAGCATTAGGGTCTTACTTAAATAGTACGCCGCTTGTGCCACTTGTGCTCGAGTTTGCAGACCAGTTTCAAACTGATTTTTCACACTGAGAGGAGGACAGGTAGATGCTTTCGCTTCTCCTCGCCTTTCTCGGCGCGCACGCGCTCGTCTGACCGTCTGAAATCGTGGTCGCGGTAGCGGCTAAAGCAGGTCAGAAGAGGCGTCCGCTGTGATTTCTGACAGCAGGTCAAGCAAAAGATAGAGCCGCGCCAAGAGACGGCGAGCAGAGGAAACCCACAGGTTGGTTGGAGGAGGCGTCAAGGTGTCAGGATGCTCCAACCGCCTCCTCGAACACCTTTAGCAAATCAGATTTGTGCAGGGAGGGTTGCATCCGTCAAACTTTTTGAAACAATCCGACACGTGCAGCCACTTCTCAGATCTGGTGTTTTAAACATGCCCGAGGCTCTTTTGTCGTTCTTCGCACCGTTACACAAGCAAGTGCAACACTTGGACGAACCCTGACCCCGACACCTTCAAGGAAAGTCTGCTCACCCGCCCTACTCCACCTGCAAACACTTTTTCCTTTGCAACACGGCCCCACAAATACAAACTAGTTCCTTCTGATCACACGCTCACCTTTAGGCTCAGATCCCCTGACAGAAAAGTTACTTTCCAATCTTGTGTATGGCGCAAAACGTCAAGGTGCCCTACAGCGAGGAGCTTCACCCTGAATTACACAGGTGTGTCGATTTAAGTATCGACACACGTCCAAATATATATATATATATATTAAAGTGTAATTGGGAGCGCATGAAGCAAGGTGTTACTAAGAAAGAGAACACATGCTCTGCAAATTTCCCAAGGGTGAACAAAGAATCAACCCATGTTAACAGTTTCTATTTTTTTCTATAAGGTGCTCACATGTCTGATACACATATTCCACAAGGAGGTCGCAGTGTAGGGTCAGTACCCCTGTGGGCTCGCGGGTAGTCGGCATCTTGCTCAAGGACACTTCAGAGGAGGTGGGAGGAGTTACTGCTGATGGAAGGGTGTCAGATCTTTGGATTTGGATCCGGGCGTTCATTTTGCTGGCACATTTGGGTTCTTGATGATGTAGGCGTTCGTTTCACCTGTCAGATGCACGTTCGTCTGGCTTTGCCTCTTTTCACTCAACCCCCGCAGGTGATCCTCAGTGCGCGCAGATAAGCCTTTCCAGTGATTTGCTTATGACATTTGCATGCTCCAAACCAAAAAAAGCCCTCGGTCTTGTAATCCTGAATCACGCGAGTCAGTCAGCGCCTCCTCCGCTCATTGGTTCAGACACAGCACAAGGCCCCGCATGACTCGGAGCCGGAGTCTCGTTTTCTCTGCCCAGGATGACGCTGTGATGTTTCCAACGTTCTCACGGATTCGCTCACTCAGATCTGGCAACCGCCGCGGCGTCGCTCCCAAGATCGGGCGCTCGGCAAACTGTCGGCTCGTGTTCTCCGCTGGAGGAGGAATTCATTCAGAGAAAGAGCAGGAGCAACAGCTCGAGAGGAGATGGACGGTGGAGGGGGAGGTAGGGGAGAAGAAGTGGTAAGGTTAGGAAGGAAGAAAGCAGATGAAACATTTTCCTTCCACTTTTTCCAAGAAGGTTGCTGGTGGCCACCCCAGATCTAACAAAAGATGAATGAGCTGAGGACAGATTTAGAGTCCGGGGCTGAGTGTAGCATCGTTTTAAACTCACAGAATACATAAAAGTTCTCTCCAACGAAGGACCACGAGTGTTTGAACAATATTGCTCAAATCGTATACAATTTGCACAGCGTCTCTTGCAGCCGGCGTTGGAGGCTTTCCCCACCGTTATCAGTGCCGGAGCTGAAGATGAGGGGAGGGGAGAGCCAGACAAAGTTGGAGTGAAGCAGGGGGTTCAGGGAAAGGTGAAGTAAAGGAAATGAATACCGTCTGTGGGGAAGCTCGCCACGTGACCACGCGCTAAAAAACCACAGGGCCAAATTATACTGTACCGCACAGAGAGCGGACTCCCCTCTCCTCCTCCTCCTCCTCCTCCTCCTCCTCTTCCCTCAGCTGCTCATCCTCTCTTTTATACACATTTTTTTTGTGGTCAGTCTCTCATACACCCACTTATCCCCAAAGGACACCTCACAGCGCGCACACACTTCATCACATGAGAGTTCAAGTAATACCGCTGCAAGAAAGATACACTCGCAAGGATTCGCTGACGTACACGCGCACGGCCCGAGGATACGCGTTTTACTTTATGCTCTGAGGGGGCCAGGCCTGAGACCTTGGAGGTGTCTATTTTTAGGCGTAACAGAGGAGGACGTGTGCAACAAAAAGCAGCACAAACGGAGTTGTTGTGTACTCCTTTCACTGTTCAGTGTCCCTAGAGGACGGGTTGGGGTTCCCAACTTGGAATTCGTGCCTCTGACGAAGACGCAAAATAAACAGAAACATATTTGTGCTTCAGAATTTCATTTTAAAATACAGGAGACGTCTTTGAAACTCTAAAAACTTAAAGCAACTAATCACACTGTTGAGACCTCACAAACTTAATTACACAAGCTGTGACGAGTGGTTAACAAGTAGCTACCGCTCGGGTACTAACAAGTACAGGCGGTGGACTCTCTTAATGTACGAGCCTGAAACGTAACATTTACACACGATTAATGCAAAGCTGAGCAGATGAAGTACTTCCTGCCCACACACACACACACACACACACACACACACACCCACTGTTAAAAACACTAAGTGAAAGGTGTTCACACCCTCACATTTACAATTATGATGTGTAGCGTTTCTGGCATGTACGGACCTGCACTAACTGCCTCCACAATAAAACTCTATCACTCAGTGGATATTTACACAATGACATCAAACCCCCCCAAAAATAAACTTGTCTGAACATATTGTGCTCATACTCCCTTGGCAACTCTGTATCACGGATGTGATGTATGACTAAGCGGCCTCCCCCCGTTTCCCTCCAAACACACCTTGTGACACACATTATCAGTATTTAAGCCACGCAGATTTTTTATTGTAGGAATGGGCTGCGGCTAAAAAAAGACTTTGGCGTCGACCTCCGTCGTACAAACTCGTTTCCAGCGAAGGTAAAGTCACTTATCTCCGTGCCCACAAAGTTACACTGCAATTACGGTAATGACAACATCGTGGAAGTGCTTAACACAACAACGATATGCTTTTAAGCTGTCATTACAGTGGGAATTGCAACGTTGTTGCAACGCTGCAAAAAAAGAATCAGAGAGAGAAACCTGACATTGAAAGATCAGGTTTCTCCTTTCATTGCAAAAACTGACTCCCTTCTTCGGACATCCTTTAAAGGTCCAGTGTGTAAGATTTAGGAGTTAGAATACAATATTCATCAGCTGAGGATAAGAACTGTCGTGTTTTTGTTGTCTTAAAATGAACCATTTCTATCTGCAGTGAGAGCGAGTACAGGAGCCCAGAGCAGACAAACTAAACTCTGATCTAGATGTGACCTTTTGAGTTTTAACTCCATGCTTCCTCCTCCTCCTTATCAAGACCTCCGTTTGATTTGGAAATCTCACAAAGACCATCTGTGACGTCACTTTAATGCAACAACTTTTCTGCCATAAAAGTGAGAGTATTCATTTGGTTGCAGTCTCAAACTTCACCGCTAAGTCTGCACGGTGAAATTTCGGTTAGATTTGCTGGTAATGTGGACAAATGTCCGGAGGAGGTTTAGGTGGCTGGTTTTCTTGGTTCATTTACACCTTTGGGTTTTTTTTTTTTTTGTGCTTCAGCTCCACCTGATTCCAATCTGATTTTCTGTCCCTCAGCCACCCAACCCCCTCCTTGCATCCTTTGCTGCTGCACCTTATCTCCTCCTCTCCATCTATCCAAATAGTCTTTATTGGCATGACAGGGCCGGTGGTTGGCGACAGCCACCGTCACGGTAGAACAATGCATTGTGATGGTGATATTCATATGATAATGCCATCAGACTTAACACCGCTGCAGATACAGTTCGATAGCCGGCCTCCTCTCTCTCTCTCTCTCTCTCTGTCTCTGTCTGTCTCGATGTGTGTGTTGACTTTTCAAATGATTTTTAAATCTGTTGTTCTCTCCTTATGTTATGCCCCAGCCTTCCACTCCACCACACTGATTCCTCTCTGTTCCAGCATGTCTGTCTCTTTACCCTATTTTCTTCCCCCCCTTCCTCTTCTTCTCTCCTCAACGCCATGCTGGCAATCACATTAAATCATTTTCATTCACATGGCTCCTGACAATGTTTTTCTTTTTTTTTATGCTGCCCAGTTTGTAACTGCACTGTATGTCTCTCTTTCTTTCTTTCTTTCTCTCTGTCTGCCTCCTTTCTCATTTTTTTTTTTTTTGCTCTTCGCCATGTTGGCAGGGCCCAATCTACCAGCTGATATCAGCATTCCCTGGCACTCCGCCAACTGGCAACACTGCAGGAGAGAAAGAAAGAGAGGGAGAGAGAGAGAGAGAGAGGGGGAGAGAATGAAAGAAAATTAGTGAATAATAGACGGAGGGAGGGAGCGAGAGAATGAGAGAGAGAGGGGGATGGGAAGAGTATGAATCAGGGAGAGAAAGAAAGACAGAAAGGGAAAGAAGGAAGACAGGGAGAGAAGGAACAATAATGGTGGATTAAGAAAGGACTCTGTGTGTGTGACTGTGTGTGTGTGTGATTGATATGGTGTGATATCCATGTGAGTCATAGCTGAGCTAAAATGTCAACTGGCTACATGAGAATCTCTTTGTCATCCAGGCTCAGTGACACACACACACACAAATCCAGCAGATCATATAAACACATATGTGACCATACCGCCGCATGAACACAAATATGGGCGACACACCTGCGAGCACAGATGTTCCATTGTTTCGCCACAATGATTGATGACCTTTTGTTTTTGTTGTGGGCGCCTCTGCTGCTCCTCAACTCCGCCGAATGATGGACGAAAAACAGCCGATGTGCATAAATCCGGTTTTAAATGATGCAAACTGCTGCGCACTCAAAAATATTTGGGCGTGTGAGCGGGCTTTGCCAAAGTGCTTGTGTGTTCAATATGCTGTATATCACACTTTATGTTTTAGCTGACTCTGTAATCCGGCCTGATGGTTGCAAGTGGAGTCAACACAACAGAAGAATAAAGCTTACATTTGTATTTTACTTAAACAAGTAACCATGACTAAGCAGTGTATGGGTCAAAGCCACCACACCCAGGCTGTAGATCTCAAAAATATTGCCTGCATACTGCACTTGATTGTGTGTGTGTGGGTGGGTGTGTGCATGTGTATATGCAGTCCTGATTTAAGCAAAAAAAAGCTGCTACTGTATGAGTGTACAGGAAGGGTGTGTGGGGAAGTCAAAACATTGCGCGCCCATCCTGTTTGGGACAGTCCATGTCCTGTGGTTGGTGCCCTTAACTGCTAAACGCACACACACAGACAGATACACACCGGTGCATATTCACACGGGCGGCTAATCATCCCATATGTGCTAACAGTATGCTGGAGTGCATTGTGAACACACGCAGGCAAGAACAGGTGCACACCTGTTACACGTCGAAAACGTGCGCGCAGCACACCCACGCGAGCCGAGAAGTGAATGAAGATCTAATAAGAAACTCGTATCAAACGTTCACGAGCTTTAAAAGACACATTCAAAACCGCGGTTGTAATGAGCACGCATTCGATTCTCTGTTATTAGCATTTATGATGGAATACATTCAATGAGTTGACGGCGCAAATTGGTTTTTATCCTGTTTGGCAAAAAAAAAAAAAAAAAATCTGCTACGTGCAATTCAACGCTCGATATTTCAAAAGCGTTTACGCCCACGCCCGACACTGATATTGCTAATTTACCTAAAGTCTTTAGTTAGATAATAGCTTCAATTATGTGCTTAAATGTCTTTTTAAACTGGCATAATTTCAAGTGCAATAATTGTTAGGTATTTGATTGCAAATAACTCATATTTAAAGTTTCTCATTCATCATGTTTTTTTATTTTTTTGTCCCCAGAAAATTAAAGGAGGAGGCTGCAACAGAAGTGTGTCCCCCATCAGCCGAGACACTAAAGAATGGCATAACATCACACACACTGCTGGTAAATCCCCACTGTTCTCACACATATACGTATAAAACTCATGCTGTTTGATTAAGTCTATGTCAGAGCTCTTGTTACAGTGCAGGACTGTGGTGTGCAACATGCAAATTTAACCTTTCCTCTAGGTTTTTAACTTGACTCATCAGTCCCTCGCTCACTATCTGCCTCTCTCCTTCTCTCTGTGTTTCGTACTGATAGAGGATGGATTCTCCACCAGAGTGTGTGTTGTCTCTTTCTTGTGAGCAACCCCAGTCACCCCCAACACTGCCATCCCTGGACCACAGCCCCCAGGCTTCCTCTCCTCACACCCTGCTCTCTCTACCCGACAGCCCAGTCGTTCTGCCCATTCACAGCCCCGAACCTTCCCCTCAGAGCCTGGACGCCGCGCCTTATTTCTCCCTCTCTCCTTTCCCCCTCCACGAGGACACTAACAACAATCACCACGACGTTGATGAAGATGATGACGAGGAAGGACTGGATGGAGTTCCTCCGTCCCCTACCCCAGCAGTGGCTCTGTTCCCAGGAGGAGGGGGGCAAGAGGCTGGATGCAGCCCTTGCTTGGACTCCTCTCCACCGGCCACGCCGTCTGCACCAGTCCCCGGGTTTGGAGCCCTGGAGCTGGCCCTTTCATCGGGGCAGAGTGGAAACTGCAGTGATGAGCTAGACCTCCAGCTGTTCCAGAAGGATACCGTTACCAGGACGATACCAGGAGTGGGAGGGGCTTCATCAGGGCCTGCGCTCAGGTTTCCCTGCCATGTATGTGGGAAGAGATTCCGGTTCCAAAGTATTTTGTCTCTCCATGCCCGAGCTCACAGTCTGGACAGAGACCGCAGAGCTTCAGCCCTGTACCGGAGCGGACTCCCGTCAGCACCTCTAAAGCAGCACCTCAAAATGCAACAGAACCACAAAGACTTAACACAGAATCACAGAAGTCACCCAAACCAGCGTTTACTGCCAGGAACTCTCATCCAACATCTCACAGAAGAGGACGATGTTGATGGTGAGGTCAAAGGTCTAGACGACAGCCTACAGACAGACCAGAACCCAAACTTTTTACTGGATGACAGCACACCACTGACCCCTCCTCTTACAGAAGACCCTGTTTCTGTGACCTCTCCCTATTCTTCTACCATTGTGGAGGGTGCGTCTACTCCCATAGCGCCTACGTTTCGCTGCCATGCTTGCAAAGGAAAATTCCGCACGGCTTCGGAGTTGGCGCGCCACGTCCGCATTCTCCACAACCCGTATAAATGCACTCTTTGTCCTTTCTCTGCCAGCCAAGAAGAGAGCCTGGCATCTCACTTGCAGGAGTGCCACCCTTCCCCTGAGGTACCTGCTCTGCCACCGGCCTTCAATTCCAGGCCAGTTATTGCAACCCCAGACACCCCTGTGCCAACACCGACTCATACACCAGCCCCAACCCCAAGTACCACACAGATGACACCAGCTGCTACAGTGGCTGCATCCCCTGCACTGCCAGCATTTCGCTGCGACACTTGTGGACAGCGTTTTACCCAGTCTTGGTTCCTGAAGGGACACATGCGAAAGCACAAGGACTCCTTGGATCATAAGTGCCAGGTATGTGGCCGTGGCTTCAAGGAACCTTGGTTCCTGAAAAACCACATGAAAGTACATCTCAACAAGCTTGGGTTGAAGGCTGGGCTGGGAGCCCTTGGGGGACCAGGAGGTGCTGAGCAGCAAGCCAAAGGCTCTGCTAATAATCAGTCTCTCAATGCCCTCTACTCAAGCCTCCTCCTGGCCCAGCGAGGTGGTGCCAGAGGTGGACAAGGAAGATCAGAGAGCAGCAGAATTGGGATGGGATCGAGCAAGTCAGCCATCCTAGGCTACCTGGGGTTGCCCAGTGATGGGAGTGGGGCCAGCTGCATGGAGAGACTTCAAGCAGTGGCTCAGGTGGCAGAGATGGGAAATGGTGGCGGTGGCATTGGAGGTTCAGGAGGAGGGGGAACAACTAGAGGAGGTGGCACAGGTGAAACTACAGCATCTGTTTCAGAAGGTGGGGACCAGGCAACTTGGTGGCAGTTGGTAGCTCGCAGTCTGGCAGTAGCGCAGCAGCAACAGCAGCAGCAGCAGCAGAGACCCCACCAGCGAGGCCAGCAGCAAGGTCAGCGAGGCCCAGGTCGGAGCTCGGTGATCACAGAAGCTGACCAAGTCAGAGCCTATCTCGGAGGCCTGGATCCAAGAGACGAGTCCGGGGGTGCAGGAGGGCCGTGGGAATGCCCAGACTGCGGAAAGCTATTCCGCAGCCTGCAGCAGGTGGTGGTTCATGCTCGCGTTCACACTCAGAGGCCCCCAAAAGGAGGTGGTGGCGAAGAAGAAAGTAGTGGTAGTCGTAGAGGAGCGGGGCTAGGACGAGGAGGCACCGGTGAAGTGAGGCATGAATCTCAGCTGCACGGTGGTGGATCCCAACAAACGGGAGAAGCGAGACAGGAATCAAAAGTGCATGGTGGTGGTTCACAACAGGCAGGAGCAGCTACAGGGTTTCACTCTGTCATCTCAAGCTTCAAAGGTACAAGCACATCCACCTTTTTCTATTTAGTCCTAAGGTGTGTTTGCACATACATAATATAGTGTAATTATCACAAGAGAATAAATATTTTCATACTGCTTTTCTGTTAAATAGAAGTCCTCGGGGGGCCCTCCACACCAGCTGGTATCTTTACATTTTTTTTCCACCTTTGTCTACACTTGCAGGAGAAAATGGCTTGACAGCAGTCTCCTCCATACCTTCGGTTCCCACCAGGGAGCGAGTGCGTGGTAGAGGAATAAAAGACTGCCCCTACTGTGGTAAAGCCTTCCGCTCTTCACACCATCTCAAAGTACACCTGAGAGTTCACACAGGTGAGAACTGCTGTGAGTTTAACAAACCACATTTGCTTTTTTTAACATTTAGAAATCCCTGGAAAGGTTTCGTTGAGCATCCTCGCTTTAGAAGCATTACCTTTTTTTTCTCTTCTTCTTCTTTTTTTAACACGTTCACCCCAGAGAGCTGGCCAGTGCTAATCATAGCCCTCTACTGCAGGCAGCTGAGCAGCTCCACTGGAGCAACTCCTGGTTAAGTGCCTTGCTCGAGGGTATATCACCAGTAGTTTGTTTTTTTTTGAAGAAAATCAAGCCACTCCAGGGATTAATACTGATAAATTTGCAGTAAGAAAGCTCACTTCTCTCACTAGCCTGTAACCTCATCCCCAAGACAGGTACATTTAATTTTTTTTACTGGGAATTAAACAGTACTCTTTTTTTCTTCTCTAAATTGTGCAGAATTAAACTGTTTTGGCATTTTAAGATTAAGAATGATTCGTGACATGACATATACCGAATGATTTCTCCATACAATTCTTTGCTCATTAATCTTTCTGAATTTCTTCTATCTTTGAAGCAAGACATTCTGTAATTGTACCTCGAATATACCCTAAAATCATTTTTAGGATTATTCCGACTGTAGAGCGGAGACACACGGCGCTCCAGCAGACACATTCAACAACAACAACAGACTCTAACAGGCTTTAAGACTTTAAAAAAAAGAAAAGAAACAATACAGAAATTAACAAACTGAATGGTGACAATGATAATTTGGAACTCTCACAGCACTCACTCACACTCCATATGATCCATATTCATAATCAGCATGAGTCATTGCCATCTTGTATTATTTGCCTTCTGATCAAAATTAAGACCCTCCTTCCATTTCTGAGATGCCACCAATCTCCAGCAACTGGTAACTGGAGCACATCCAAGTCTTTCCAGCAAGACTGTGCCCAGAATGCATTTAATGAAATCTATTTAGTATTTTCCATTATGAATACTCATCTATGGCTGACAGGACCTATCACATCACAGCTATATTATTCATGATAGCGTACAGCTCTTTTCCTCATGCACTATTGCTTCTCTGTGCCATCAAGTGATTACCACATGGTCAGTAATTTAAGTGAAGGCATCAAATTATAATAATACTCTCTTGATATTACTGTCCTCTTGAGATTATTGCCCCTCGAGACTTCTTACTCCATTATTATTATTTTTTATTTGCTTCAGCAACAAAATCAAACCGCTCATGCTTCCGCGTGTACATCTGCATCCATCAGCAGAGCTGTGCTCTTCTTCTGTTTGTTACTGTGAAAGAGATCGTTTATGCTTTTCATATGTAATACATTTCCTGCTGTTGAAATGCCTCCAGCATGATGCCTCCTCCTCTTTATCTTTCCCAGCAGTGTCATTTTAATCATTGATGGAATACTGCCATCTCCCTTTGAAATGTGTAACTACATTTCCCACTGTTTAAAAGGAACATGGCAGCTAAAAAGATAATGCTGGAGTGTTTGAATGTCATTTTCTGAATTTCCAGGAAGACATCGTCTTCTATTCATTACACTAGCCTAACTTGCCTGACGTGTAATTCATCATAGGCAAGCGCCAATATTAAGTTTAAATAAAGCTGTGAGTTATGATGCGTATTGAAACTTCAATAGCATTTCTCCCTTCTTATTTTTTTCTAGGTGAGAGACCCTACAAATGTCCCCACTGTGACTACGCGGGTACCCAGTCGGGCTCGCTGAAGTACCACCTCCAGCGGCACCACAGGGAGCAACGCAACGCCTTGGCAGCCTCCTCCAATTCCTCCTCCTCTGGTCTCACCTCTACTATCAACAGTCTGACCTCTGGAACCTCCGGGCTGGCCAAGCAGCGCCGATCCCAGCTCAACCACTGCCCGGTCAACCGAGGCGCGACCGACAGCTCCGCCTCTCGGCCCAGCCAGCAGTCCTGGCTCCTGGGTCTTCCAGACCAACGGGAGCATCGGAAGGCCTTGGCAGCTCTAAGGGATGTTGACTTGGAGACTCAGTACAGGTATCTCTCTGGGGTGATGGGGGCCCTTTACCAAGGTGGAATGGAAGGGGGCTGGATCAGGGAGTCTCCTCCACCGAAGGCCCCTAAAGTGTCCCGTCGTAAGCCCCTCACTACAAGCCGAATGGTTCAGCCGTCGAGTGACAAGGAAGGGTCTGCACCTTCAACTCAAGAGGGTGGTTTTGAACCCCTGGATCTGTCCCGTCGCCCCTCACCCGGCCTTGGAGGGACGGAGGAGGATGGAGGCACGAGCTTAGGGGAAGGAGGCGGTGTAAGTGGTGGTGACAGTGGAGGGGATAGTTCATCAGGGGTCAAACTGAGCCAGTGTTTGTTCTGCCCTTTCCGTACATCCTCAGCAGAGCTGATGGCCATGCATCTCCAGGTCAACCACACCAGTAAGTCCAGGCGTAAAAGAGGTCCTTCTACTACCTTGGATGATGATAGAGCCCCA